>BSBM01000956.1:3296250-3955500 GCA_027924585.1 Larix kaempferi
AAGCCGAAAATCCGTGTTTATAGTTTGTGTTAGATTGATTCTCTGCACCCAATGCATATGGTAGTCGTGACCTGGCCTTAGTTCTGTGATAGATCGAAAGCTTGCTCTTTGTGTATCTTGTTCCTGGGATAGCTGGATCGCTATGCTTTGCGATTTCGATTTGCATGTTTGAATACCTCTGCCCTTCGAATGTTAGATCTATGTGGCGGCGTAAAAATATAACCATCTTTTTATTTTAAGTTTTATCTTTGCCCTTGGAATGTTGATCTTTGTATGAAAACAGAGTTAGCGCCAGCGCAGCTAGGACACTACGTAAACTAGATATTAGTGTATATCTTCCTTTAAATGATCTTTGTATGAATAGAGTAGCGCCAGATTAACTTAGTGTGGACAATTATCGACTACGTTGTTGAATACCCTGCCTTCTGTAGTTTCATTTAACTATGTCATACGTTGTTGATAGTTTGCCTGGAAGAGAAGAAACGCAGGTGTTATTCCCTGTAGTTGCATTTAACTCTCTTCGTAATATGTTGTTGATCGATCACCTTGGAAATGGACAGAGAGTGGGATGTAACCATGGTTAGTTCTTCCCCTGTGTGAATTTGTAGATCCCTGGAAAATGCATTGGGTAAATTTATATGTTGTAAATAGTTGTATGATTTTGTAGATCCCTGGAAAATGCATTGGGTAAATTTATATGTTGTAAATCATTGTACGATTGTGTAGATCCCTGGCATTGGGTAAATTATATGTTGTAAATCGTTGTATGATTGTGTAGATCCCTGGAAAATGCATTGGGTAAATTTATATGTTGTAAATAGTTGTATGATTGTGTAGATCCCTGGTGTTGTGCAGGAAAATACCTTATAGTGGGGGAGACGACACTACCAACTTACATTGGGGTGACAGATAAATACATTCATGTTTTGCATTAATTACTACGAATGGAAAGAGTTTAGGGTTCCGAAATTTGTACCTTTTGAATGATGGTTGGTCCTAGCTTTTGCCCGCTTTTCCACAATGATGAACCTGCAAATCAAGTTAACCTTCCTCAGCGTATCTTGACTATAAATAGATAATGAAATTGAAAACAATTTAACATTAATCAAAATCAAATATACAATCCAATAAACATTCAATCAAATAGACATTCAATTGGGATGGGAAGGGTATTTCCACCTTTTATTGTCAAAGAAATGTAGATAAGTACATATATACTTGATCTGTCCAAACACTTCTGCAACCAAGTCCTGGGCTCCTGTTCCTCACAATGACTTGAGAATTCCTCCAGCGTAACAGCAACTTATCATTCCTTCTAGGTCCCTCTCTCATGGCTTCCCCTTGTATTTATGGGACAAGGTAGGCAGTTGAATTCGAGAGGTGGTTGAATTGGGAGGTTGGGGAAGTTGCAGAACCAACTTCAACTAATCCTAATTCGTAATCTTAATATATTTTTTCATTTCATCTTAAGATGTGCGCAGGTTTCATACAAGTAGACTAGCGCACAGTATGCAACTTTTCCACTTGACAACCAGCGTTTGCAACATTTGGAGGATGTGTGCAGGTTTCCTTCAATCAGACCAACGTTCAGAACGCTAGATCACTGTGGCAATAGCAGTGCACATGTCATGAAAACTATAGAAAAAATAAGATTTTCAGCTGAAGAGTGTAGTCTCAGCAATAACTCATCCAAGGTCAATCTATCTCTTCTATCCATAGTGTCCTTTTGTGTGATCGACAGAGTAATGTGATCACGAACGGAGAAGTACATATTTGACCTATAACCGATGCCCCCTAATGTGTGAGGTCAAAAACCGCAAGACGAAGTCACAAAAGTACATGAAACAAGAATCAAGGTCAGCGAGCAATTACAATCTTGACATCATATAGATGTGTGGTATGATACAATATGATCGGCGATACATAACTAGGAGATGTATATATAACATGGCCATTGAATGATCCAGGTGGATATCGGTGGCGGCCCACCTCTTCCAACTGGCTCAAAACAGTCTTCTGGCAATTTTGGTAAATTACTATTTTTAGCAGTTTTTCGGGTCCTGAACTTCCGGAGCCATTTTGAGGCCCTAAACGACATTTTTTGGCGATTTGGGGGACCAAATGGTTGCCAATGGCATGCATTTGGGCCTAGTTGAAAGTTGTAAATCTTGGATAGACCTTTCCAACGGGCTACCGAGCGCCCCAAACGGAGATCGTATGCAAAAGTTATGACCCCGGGAAGTTGACTGTTCAACTAACCACCTTGGGGCTGCAAACTTTATGACGGTTCATCTTCTAGGGTTAGGTTTTTGGATGCTTGGGATTCTTTCCCTCATGCTTATGATAAATAGGCCCTTTCAGCCTCTCTTTGTATTCATCTTGGCACGAATGAGCATAGCGGCCACATCTCTTCTCAGAGATAGCTACCACCATTCTAGCTATTGTATTTTACAGTCTGTTCTATTTCCGCTATTTAATAGAATATGTGTTTACTATATCACTGTGTTATTTGCAATATATCTCTGTATATGCTATCTTTTGTTTCGTTCCCACATAAATCCGGATCAGTGGTATCAGAGCGGTCTGCTCTTTGATTGTTTCTCGATGCATGTCCCCGACGAGGTCAGGATACAGAGAGTTGGGTTTCGAACTAGTTTCACTTGGGGAAGACCACTCTCGCTGCCCCAAACGACCTCCCATGGCGGAAGAAAAGAGAGACGACGGAGCAGTAGATCCTATCAAGTTGTTGCTCGAGGAAGCCCTCGCGCCACAGAGGAATGAGATGATGGATAATTTTGCCCAGATCCTTCAACGCATGCCAACAACGGCAAATGCACCCTCAACGAGCAGCCATTTCGAAGATATGACTCCCTTCAAGGTACAAGTTAATTTTGATATCCCTTTATTTGAAGGCCAAATCGATGCCGATGCCCTAGATAAATGGTTGAATCTACTAGAAGGGTATTTCTCTGTCCACCAATTTTTCGACAGGGAAAAGATCATCTTTGCGCTTCTTAAGGCCATCCCCCATGTCAAAAATTGGTGGGAAACTTATTGTGAGCAAAACTCATCAGACGAGTCTGGATTGTTTGAATATTCCAATCCCACTTGGGCCTCTTTTATAGATGTCGTCAAGGAACAATATTACCCTGTTGGAAACTATGATGACCAGTACACAAAATGGACCATTCTGCATCAAGAGAGGGACCAAACGATGTCGGAGTACACCAACAAATTTCATCCCTTGCGCACAAAGCTAGGTATCAAGGACTCCGAGCGGCACCTAGTACTGAAATATCGCAGTGGCCTGCATCGGTACATTCGAACAGAGATGGATTTCCTGGAAATCTCTTCACTCGGATCTGCCTATCGATATGTTGTCAAAATTGAGCAGAAATTTCAGCAAAAGAACAAGCGTGACTTCGGACCTGCGCAGAAGCAGGGCAAGGGAAACTCTGGCTCGCAGAGCACGGGGCAGGAAAAGGACAACCAATCCCAACCACAGGCGAAGAAGGGTAAAGAAAAGACAAAGAAGGACTGTAAGACCCCTCCTTTAGGGTCCCCTTGAACTGAACCTGAAACTTGAACAACTTCATACAACCAAATTAGCCATATAGTTATTGGAAAAATAAAATAAAAGAGTGAATAACTTAACAAAAATAAGCGAAACCTTAACCTGTCAACCCGATCCAGCTGGTCCATTGTTGTCTGCGTTTTCCGTAGGATCCCTCCAGCAAAGCTCGTTTAACCATTGGCGAAGCAATCGTTAGCTTCGCCACCCAACCATAGGCTCATGCTTTCAGTCGCATGGCCTCCCCCGAGCTTTGGGTCGTAGAGCTCACACAAGTATTTCAGAAATTCAGCTTGGGCTTCCCTTCCCACCAGGATTTCTAAGCCAAACCCTTAGATAGCAGCAAGTCTTTGAGGCATTCGAAAATTACGACAATCGTCCAAATTATGGGTCCTTTACCCATTCCCCAAGTCTTCCTTATAAAGGAAAATCTCATGCGACACATGTCACTTCATGCATAATTAAATATTTTTAATTAATTATTTAATTAAAACACTCACCCATCCAAGTGTCATTTTCTCTAGGAAGTGCACCAACACCCCTAAGTTTGCTCCAGTTTGTCCCCCAGATATTTTAATTAACTCCTAGCTTTTAGTTGACTAGGTGTCTAATCTTAGGATTCTATTTTGCTCATAAATAATGATTTCTATTATTTTAAATGCTCAACAAAATAACTATTCATGTGCAAATGCCTAAATTATTTTTATGCATTTGCTAAGTAATGATCTAGAGTTATTCTCATAAGTTTTTATGCAGTTAAATTTAACAATCAAACTCACTAGGATCACGGTGCCGCTCCGTTGGGCTCCTAGTTCCTTAATTTTAATTCCTTGACATGGCACCACTCCGTCGGGTCCAGTCATCCATGGTTTCCATTCCTTGGCATGGTACCTCATCGTTGGGTCCTTGCATCCATTCTTTCCGTTCTCGACAGGGTACCGCATCGTCGGGCCCTTCTGCCACCATCTTTCCGTTTTGACTTGCGGGAACTTTTGTAGGGATTTTAGGAATCGTTACCATCCATCCTCCGTCTACATGCTATCTAGGGACTAATGGCGCTGAGGAGTGAGTCCGTTCTCACTGCGCGCCCCTCAACTCGTACGTGACCAGCTCCGTTGTGGCCCACCTCGTACGCTTTCACACATTCCTCTTGAGCAAGCGGATCAGTGCTTATCTGCTCATGCGTGGTATTCTTGTCGGAATTCGACATCGTCGTCGCTCCCCCTGTGTGTGATTTACTCGTACTCTACGACCCTTCATATTCCTTTGTGTGTCCGTTGGTGAACCGTTTCACCTGTCGCTACACACATTTCTCACAAACGTAAATTAGTAGCACTGTCCTCAATAATCACAATTTGGTTTATAAATCTGTTGCTTCATTAAGCATCTATAATTTACTTAATCATTACTCTTTCGTCTAATCACATAATCAATTGCACGGCTAGTCGTTAAGCATCATTCATATGTACAGTTTTCATATCAGAGTTAATCGTTAAACAACATGAAATTGTCCATTCACAATAACTACCCAAATGCACATATATCAATCAATCGTAATCATAAATATACTCAAAATAAAATCATAGGGTTATTTTATTAATGTTTCAAATAGTCAGGTGACTCAGCAGGTGCCCTCAATGTCTATAGTAGTCTAGGGGCACTACAGTAAAGTAATAGTTTCTATAACTGTCATTCAAGCATTTTCAAAGTAAATTCGAATGGTTCGTGTTTTACTTAGCCGGTTCATTTCAAAACTAGTACCTCATTATTCTAAACAGTTGAGGTACCGAGGCGGGCATTACAAGGACACCGGGAAGTGGTGCGAATTCCACAAAAGCCCCTGGCCCAACACTGATGATTATCGCTCAAAACAGTAATTGGTGGCTGAGATCAAAGCTTCAGAATCAGATCCCAGTTCCGATTCTGACTCGGAACCTAATTTCACAGCCGCATGAAAAGGGAAGCAGATCATTGATGCAGAACCCAGTTCCATTGTTGCCACCACACAGATTCAGCCAGAGGAGCCTGAAGTGTCGGAGTTAGAGGAGCGCCTTTTCCACTCACAGATGTGGGTGAAGGGAATTCCCCTACACTTTGTTGTGGACAGCGGCAGCCAAAAGAACCTGATCTCAGAAGAAGTCATTAAGATATTGGAGCTACCAATAACGCCACACCCACAACCATACACCATTGGATGGCTAAGCCAAGGACAAAGGATCCGTGTCAGTCACCAATGTCGCCTACCATATGGCATCAAGCCCTTCAAAGATGAGGTATTGTGTGATGTGGCCCCACTTGAAGTATGTGATGTTCTTTTAGGACAACCATATATGTGGAAGCGTCATGCTGTATATGAATCACAACCTCGCAGTGTCATTGTCACTTTGGGAGGACAACTCTATCGGATACCAGAGATAGTTGCACCTGCCCCAAACGAGCAGGGAAGGAAGATAATCTCCCACACTGGGAAATTTTCCCTATTCGCAATTGCCACTAGAGGTGAACATCAGATCGCGGAGACATCCACAACCTCTGCAGATTATCCTTCTACTCAGCAGAAACATGAAAACCACAAAGTTAGTGCAGCATCGCCTATTCGGGTACCTCTACAGTGCAAGGCCACGCATTCAAGGGACCCCTCCAAAAAGAAACCATCCACACCGGTGCATACCAAGGATACCACAACAACCAAAACTGTTGAACAGCTCCAGCGCATCCATCAACAACAATTACAACCCTCTGAAGATGTCAAAGTAAGGCAACCTTTCCACTTCAACAAATGTCGCACCAAGAGCTCAACTCGACACACAACTCGACATATGATAAGGGATTTAACGCAATGGAGACCATTGCTTCCTAAGGAGGGAGGATTGATCCAGGTGGATATTGGTGGTGGCCCACCTCTTCCAACTGGCTCAAAACAGTCTTCTGGCAATTTTGGTAAATTACTATTTTTAGCAGTTTTTCGGGTCTTGAACTTCCGGAGCCATTTTGAGGCCCTAAACGACATTTTTTGGCGATTTGGGGGACCAAATGGTTGCCGACGACATGCATTTGGGCCCAATTGAAAGTTGTAAATCTCGGATAGACCTTTCCAACGGGCTACCGAGCGCCCCAAACGGAGATCGTATGCAAAAGTTATGACCCCGGGAAGTTGACTGTTCAACTAACCACCTTGGGGCCGCAAACTTTATGACGGTTCATCTTCTAGGGTTAGGTTTTTGGATGCTTGGGATTCTTTCCCTCATGCTTATGATAAATAGGCCCTTTCGGCCTCTCTTTGTATTCATCTTGGCACGAATGAGCATAGCGGCCACATCTCTTCTCAGAGATAGCTACCACCATTCTAGCTATTGTATTTTACAGTCTGTTCTATTTCCGCTATTTAATAGAATATGTGTTTACTGTATCACTGTGTTATTTGCAATATATCTCTGTATATGCTATCTTTTGTTTCGTTCCCACATAAATCCGGATCATTGAAATACAAGCGTGGGACCATGTTAGTGATAAGAGATCATAGCCATAACAACAAGCTGGATTTATGTCTCATGAAGAGCCAAAAAATGAGTGTGGCTTAGTTTTGCGCAGCTTGGGTGATAACATGAACATGATGATGCTCTTAGGGTCCCAAGGTCTTCATCCAAAACATCCCAACGTACGAACCCTATCCACGTGAATAAATGAGCTGAAGCCGAACATGGGGGGTACCGTTTGATTACCGGTCATTGATGTATACCGTTAACAAACATGAGGCCTTCCATCGATAATGATAATGGGGCCCAAAGTACCTAGTACATTCCAACAAGTGTGAATAAATGGACTTGAAGTCGAACACTTGAGGAACCTGTCAAATAAGAGACATTGATGTATTCCCATTATTCAACAGCGAGGGAAACTGCCATTGATGACTTCAATCTCCAAGGTACTAACCGAAACTCTAAAATTCATTCCCAGAGCATAATGAGTTGAAGTCGATGGGAATAAGTTTGCTGGAAGGGAGGCCTTAATGCATCCTGCGTCATCCAACACGAGGAACACTCACAAGTTTGAGCTGATTTGGAGTAGGACAAGTAACAAGATGAAACAAACTGACACCAGGATGGACGACACATGAAGTCAAGGTAACTACAGAATGGCTGACACAGGCTGTATCCTTGAATAGTGAGCATAGCACAAAGTGACTTAGGCAGCTTTTAACATGAGGGGGGTATGATATAAACCTGCAATGTAGGAGACATTAGCAGATTCTCCATATGATTGGAAGAATAACCAACCGGAGGAGTGAAAACTCGGAGATCAGGTTCACCCAAAGGTCAAAAACTGAAACCCAACTGAATGATGGACTCAAATAGGTGTTGTGTTCAAGGATATGACTGACTTAATTGCCTTTGAAACTAAAAAGATGTGGATACCCTTCTCTTCCCTTATTCTTTTTGGTAAAAGAATGTCCTTCTTGTTGTTTTAATGAGTCCAAGAAAGAAAACTCAATAAGTCCAACCATGTAAAAGTTTAACAAGCCCATGGGAGGAAGACTCGGGACCTTCTTCATTGTTTATAGAGTTCGAAGAAGATATAGAAGAATACTCTATAATACCGATCTCTAGATTTTAATATCGAGCCAAGATCCGTTCTTGCTCGCCGGTGTTTTCTTGTTTAAGGAGTCAAAAAAACTTAAATAATCCTCCATACACTTACTCATGGATTTTAGTATCGAGCTCGGGTTAGTATATGCTCGCCGGTGTTTTCTTTTTTATAGAGTCAGAAAAACATAAACCATCCTCTATTTACCCTCTCGTGGATTTCACATCAAGCCCAAGTAGGTGAATGCTCGCTTGGTATTTTCATGTTTCGAGAGTCTGAAAACCCTAAAGAAGACTCAAAAATGTCATTTTCGGTACAGTTAGTCTCCTCCCCCGAAAAAGTGTAAAATGATGAGAGAAGAACTCTTCTAGCCACGGATTAATAGAGTATTCCTTTTTCGTAAGTAATCCGCAAAAGTCCGGAAAATGGTTAAACTTATACTTAAGCAGATGTTCCTTCACTTCCTTTAACGAGTCTAAAGAGAACAAGCAAAATCAGCAATCTTGTTTGTTTTTGAAAAGTCAAAACAAGGGCTTAAAATGACTTAAAACAGCTTCAGGGATCGTAAGTTCATGACCTGCCAGGTAATGAAATCTAAACAACCAAGTTAGTAACCGGGATAAATTTTCTCAATGACAAAAATGTTGAAACAATATGGTACCTATATTGATTTTGTCAATGAAGAAAACAATCCTTAATAGTTCGATGTTTGAAATTATAGTGATAATTCAAAATATATAGTTAGTCTAATCCACCAAAATTTGAAAATATTAATGAATTAAAATAACAAAATGAAACTATACCCTTTTTGGAAAAATAAAAAATACAAAAGCAATTTCTATAAATAGTTTCATTTTTTAAAATCAAATATCACAATTTGAAATTTTAGGGCAAAGTGGAGAAAAAACCTCATGGTAACTTTGCTCGTTGTGGTCGAACCGGGTCACCAATCCAAATTCTGCTTTCACCAAGTAAGTAATCTCATCCTTCACTTGCATTTACATATAAATCTTTTCAATTTCTGTGGTCAAAATCATTTTTTAACAAGCTTTTAAACTTGTTTCTGTGTGAGCGTTGGTTTGCTTGCAAGAGACTAGCACACTCAACAAAAGTGCGTTGATCTTCCTATAAGACAGGCACGTTCAGGACGCTACTGTCTATGATAGACAGTAGCGTTCACCACAAAAACTAGGGAAAAAATTAAAAAATGACCAATGTTTGATGCTTTAATGGCAGGATGGTGCTTGTATGGCGTGAAAGGGAACATGAGGAGATGGATCGAGTAGCTTTAAAAGATCCATTAACCTTGCATGCATTGTGAATACATGGGTTGTTAAAATTTTATAGAACAATCAACATGCGAGCACAAATCCAACTGCTTGAGAGGCTTGTTCAATATTGGGATGCCAATGCATTGGTATTCAATCTTCAAGGGGAGATCCTGGAATTGACCATTGATGACATCTACTTCATTACGGGTCTCTCCCGAAGGGGAAATATAGTGAATCTCAAAGGGTCCTCTCGCAATGTGGGTGTCATGTCTGTGCAGGACTATATCAATACCTATCGTGTAGCGGGTACGGAGAAAACTGATAGTCAGGTCCTCATTTCGACTGTTGCGAGCTTCCCACTAAAGGTGATCTTGAGTATTCTTAACCGGATGGCCGGAAGTGCTACGCAACATCTTGCTTCAAGGAACTTCATGCATATGGGTATTGAATGCCTACGAGGGATAGTATTTGACTGATGTTCAAGTCTACTGGCCAACATGAAGCTTCAACTTTCCGGGTGTAAGACCGGGAGAATGAAGAATTTTGGGTACGGAAGCATACTGTGCACCTTTTTCTTTGAAAGGGTGTCTTCCATGAGTCTGGGGATGGCTTTGCCCCCACTTAACCCCCATGAGCCACTGATGGGTCATTGGGGAGAGATCTTCCTATGTCAAGGTGGTGGCGAGAGCAATTTTTTCTATAGTGAGGATGATTTATGGGGGTGGTGGCGAGAGCAAATTTTTCTATAGTGAGGATGATTTATGGGCGTGGTGGGACCGGCAGGTACCATCTCTTGAGCAGTTTCCATATGCGGGCATAGACTTCCGCAACGATCCTGAGCTGTCTCTTCCTCCAGGAGCAGCCTGGGGAGAGATTGGTAAGTTTGTTTTTTGAAAATTATTTAATTTTTTCATTTTTATATATATGATTTTTATAATGAGTTTGAAGTACTGAAACCTAAGTTGCATGAAACGGGGAAACGAGGAAACGTGACCCCCCCAAATTTTGGAAACGGGGAAACACGATATATATATATATATATATATATATATATATATATATATATATATATATATATGAACAAGGACAAAAATATTATAAAACATAAACCATAAATTATTAATTACATTTAGCTGCAGGCAACATTGCTAAGTGATAAATGTTAAATAATACAAACAAAATTTAAATCATACATGTAACATCACATTTTACTCATGAACCCAAGTCTATATGTAACATCACATGTAATATCCAAAAATAACCTTTATAAATGAGGCTATATAAGTTATATCCAAAATTAGCCTTTATGTATGAGGCTACAAGTACAATGTATCAAACTGTGAACAATGAGAATAGTAACATGGAAATAAAAGTAAAACATAAGCCCATACTAATAGTCATCCTCATCTTCATAGTCTTCCTAAAAGATAGAACAAGAAGCACGCTCAACAGCAGGATGTAGAGAGCGGAAGAAGTATTTCCAATTCCACTTCTAGGTTCTTCAACTTAGTGCAGCAAGAGAGATGTCCAAGTCAGCAAATTTTGACTCGACATCCCAATCTGCACAAGGACTATTGCTATATTCTGGGACCTGAGTGCTGAAGTCGCTTGTGTGAGGAGAGAATGAGGTGATGTTCTCTTTATAACTTTCTTCAACCTAATTAGAAGCATCTAGAATTAAAATTTTATTTTAAAATTTACTGTATAAACCCTTAATTACTGAAATTCGTGGGCGGAAAGAGACTTTACGAGCTGGTTTTTTAAGTGACGAGCTTTTAGTTGGCATGAAACGCACCATACAAGAGAGGAAACGTGATGGAAATGTGTTTCTGTTTGTATGGACGCATTTCCATTTAGGAAACGTGTTTCATACGGACGGAAACGAGTTTCCATCAAGTACCATACGGGTTTCTGAGTTTCAACGAGTTTTTGAGTGTGAAACGGGTGCTAGACCCGAGTTTCCTGCAACTTAGACTGAAACAAAATGTCTTATGTAGATGTTGGACCAATGTGTCCTGAGGGACACCCCCATACCTTCGTGAGACCAGTCATAGTAGGAGTAGCTGACGCCATGCTGGCGAACATAGAGGGAAAGATGAGTCAATTGACTCATGACATTCCAACATACAGGATCGAGCGGATGTCGCTCGGCATGCAGGAGAATGTGGTGGGTGTGCCCCCAGCATGGATTAGGCTACTGAGAAAAGTAGCTAGGTTAGTCATTTTCTATTGAGAGGCAGTAGAGGCAGATGAGGCCCCTCCTTCTCCATAGGAGAAGGACATATCTATGTATATTTTTGAGGCCATTGAGCCCATTTTTGTATATTATGACATGACTCTGTGACAGACTTATGACTCAAACTCATATTATTTTTTTATATAGCTATATATACAGTATTGATGTTATTTACATGTGTGTTATTGTCTTTTATGCATGAATTATGGATGTGTATGATGCAGATGCCAATCTAAAACGTAATTTGCAAATGAATCAGCTAATGCATTCAAATTTCTTGGAATATGTTGATATGTAATGTAATCAAACTGTCTCTCAAGTAACTTAACGTGCAAAAACTGACGTAGCAAAGTAGAATCTCTAACCTGATAAACACCCATTAACTAAAACACAACTAGCTGCAAGTCGAGCCTTACCTCTAAATGTGAAATGTCATGGAACAAGGCATCTCAGAGTAGCTCTATGACCACACCGTATTCAGCCACATTATTCGTTGTGGGATCGAAACAAGCCCCTCCCGAAGAAACTAGTTGGCCAGTTGGTGAGTAAATAACCCAAGCAGCTGCATCCAACTAACGCATGTGGCAGCCAGCGCCATCAGCAAACCCTATAAAGTGTTCAGTCAACATCTGAAACACAAAGCAATGGATGCATAAGATGTAACGACAACCATAAACAAAGCTAACTCTACAAAATATACAGCTATAATACATGAAAAAGCACAGATGCCTAAGCGTAGTTCTTCTTCAAGTAGAGCCCATTTCTAGGCTCTAGCAACTTATTACCTTCATAGTCTGTTAACTCGTATGCACCCTTCTTCAAAACCTTATAAACTATGTAGGGACCGAGCAACATGGACTTAAACTTGTCATCTCCTAAAGGTTCATTGTCCTTATCCCAGAGCAGAACAAGATCTCCTTCGAGAAAAACCCTAGGTTTGACAGACTTATCGTACTATCCTTTGACTCGATTCTTATGTGCTTCGTTTGCTACGAGCGCATCGCAATGCTGCTCATCCAGATGTTCAAAATGCATCAAACGTTCTTCTAGGAATGAAGTGTCAGGTAGTAGTTGGACAACCAACTGCAATGAAGGAATCTCGCACTCAACCAGAATGACTACTTCTATCCCATGCACAAGTTGAAAGGGAGAGAACCTAGTAGAAGTCTTCACATTGGCTCGGTAGGCCCAAAGAGCAAGGTACAGCATGATGTGCCAGTTAGTTCTACTGGTATTAATGGTCCTTTGTAAGATGGTCTTCAAAGTTTTATTAACCGCTTCGACTTGACCATTCGCCTGCGGGTAAAATGAAGACGAATGTTCCTGGCGAAAACCTAACATGGTGTATAGATCGATCATCATGTTGTTCTGAAAATGACGACCATGATCAGTCACGATCTCTTTGGGTATACCAAATCTTGCAATGATCTCGTTGAAAATGAAATAAGTGGTCGTTTCCCCATCTTCCTTAACAGTAGGCATTGCCTCGGCCCACTTGGTGAAGTAGTCGAGGGCAACAATGATATGATGATGACCTCCAGCTGAAACTGGATTACAATTCATATAATCAATCCCCCACTTAGTGAAGGGGCTTGCTGTGATTAGAGGATGGAGAGGAGTTGGGTGTGCTCTCATCTTCCTGGTGAAAAACTGACCTTGCTGACGGCGTTTCACAGCTTCCACACAATCTTTGAAGATCGTTGGCCAAAAATAACCAGCATGCAGTATTTTCTAGGTTGTTTCCAACCCAGAAAGATGACCCCCACAGGCTCCATTGTGAGCATCATTCAATATTGATTCAGCTTCCTCCAAGGTCAAACCACAACGTAAGATGGAATCTATTCCATGTCTGTACAAAGTGTCGGAAATGATGAGATAGTTCTTCGCATGACTCTTAAGTTTGCGTCGTTCATCCCTAGAGAAAGTGGTGGGACACCTCAAAGTCTGGAGATATACTAGGATATCCCCATACCATAATGGGTCAGAGGATGCAATGAAAAAGATATGTTCATCTGGGAATGATGAGTATTCCTCAAATTGTACTATGTCACTAGGAAATTCAGAGATCAGTTCGGCAAACACTAGTGACTTCTTTGACTTAGCGGACTGAAAAACCAAGTCAAATTCTTGCAAGATTACAATCCATTTATTGAATTTCCCACCGATGATTCATAGAGTGAGATCATATTGAAATGGGTTGACCCCCGCAACCACTGTGGTAGTTTGCAATAATATGTAGTGACGTAGCCTCTGAACAGCATAGACGACACAGCTAGTGCCAACTTCTCTATGTGAGAATACTTAATCTCGGGAGCTATCAAGGCATGCGACAGATACTAAATGACATGCTCTTGGAGCTTGTCATCCTCCTGAACAAGTACTATGTCGATTGTGTCTACTGATGTAGCCAAATATAAGAGGAAATCCTTCGTATAGTCTGGCGGGCTTAACAAGGGGGCTGAAAGTAATGCCTTTTTCAAGGCCTCAAATGATGCTTGAGTAGCCTCATCCCACAGAAAGTAGGTGTCTTGTTTAAGCAGTATCTGTTGATTAAGTTGTCATTGATGCCAACAGTGTATAGTCATTGATGCCAACATGTCTTGGTGCCCCTTGAGGAGCCCCTGAGGGTTAAGTAATTGTCAGTGTCTAAGGAGACCTTTTGATCTTGTCCAAGCCCAAGTTTGAAGCCCTTGGAGCCCTTGGGACAATGACAAAAGCCCTGAACACCCTGTAGAGTGTTTAAGTACCCCAAAGAGGTTTTGCGTTTCCCCAATTGTTTCTTTGTTTCCCCAGTACCACAACTTATGCCCCAGTACGCTACAAAAGTGTTGAACAAGTTGCAAGAGTCCAAATGACCCTTTCAGTGGTCATTTGTGTTTATTGAGGTCATGGTACCCCAAGAGAAGGTCTAGCAACCCCACAGGTGATGTCATGATGGATCTTGACCCTTGGAGGTCTCCTGGTGTGGTTGAGGTGGTTGAAGAAGCCTATGAATCCCCTTGCTTGATGAAGAAGTCCTTGGACCCACATTTGATGGCTTAATGGTCCTTGTCCCCTTAAAGGTGATGATGTGGCCATTAATGACTTAATGAAGACTTAGAACCCTTAACGAAGATCTTGATGCCCGTGTATCCCTTGTTGGGGTCATGGAACCCTTGGAGATGGTCATTATGCATGAGAAGGTCTGGCACCCACATAAATGGCGGCATGATGACCCTTGGACACTATATGATCATTGATGGTGCATTTGGAAATGATTTGGGTCTTGGAATCCATACATATGGTGGTTTGTAATCCCATGATTGTTGGAGCCTTTGATATGATAGAATCCTTGGTCATGATTCCCTCATTACTTGGCGACAGAGTCCTATGTGATGGGCTTGAAGTCCATGGAAAGTATCTTGTTTAAATATTATATGATATCCTTGAAAGAGTCCTTGAAACCCTTGCATGTGGTGCCTTGGGTCTTGAACCATGGTGATGTATGGTCATATTTGTGGTTATATGGCTATTGGGATGTAGATGGAGGTAGATCCCACGGACGTGCCTTGATATGTTGAAGAAGACTTTGAAACTCTTGTAGTTAGTGGTATGGTCTTTGGCACCCTCATGTGTGGGGTCTTTGACGTCCTGGACACATTGAATAATTTAAGGGTATTAGACCAAGAATTTGCAAATAAACCCATCATAGGGAGATAGTCCTCGTCAAGCCATTTCCATTGATATGTGGAGCATCTTCTAACTCCTTATGGTTGAAGAGATATGAATTTTTGAAGTTGGTGTACCCCACCTTTTTGGGTGAGCCGACCTAACAAAAGAAAATTTAATTATTTGTAATTTTGAATTGCATGTCGGCCCTGTTTGAAGTAATAACTTTCCTCCACGACCTATATAAATAGAATATCAAACATTTCATTTTCTCATCAATTGGAATTTCGCAACTCTTGGAGAAAAGCGCGAAATTTTGTGGAGGAGAATTTTTTTTTGGGTATCTTCACTAAAATTGGCATAACTTTCTCATACGGAATCGGAATTACAAAATTCTTGGCTCATTGGAAAGCTTGTTACGAGGGCTATGTGATGACATGATATAGAGTTTATTTTGGTTTTTCTATTGTTTCTTGACCTTATGATCTTCAAAAAGGTATGGCTCATGCTTCTATGTTTCTCTTGTAATGGCACATGTCTCTCATGGATAGAGTTCATCTTTGATATTAGTATGTGAGCCTATATATTGGTATATATATTTGAAGTCATTATGGAGGATATGATGATGAAGTTGCATACCTTTATGCTATGATATTATACACTTTATGATGATAATGCATGTGATAATGATGTACACTCTATGAAGTTGATGCACTCCTATACAATATGATGTACATGCATACCATAGTGTGATGATGCTCTCCTATGCATTATGATGTATACTTGATGTTGATTTGACAAGTCATCATTGAATTAGCATTCTTCCATTGCATTTTGAATAGTATTATATTAGGACTGTATTGACAGTACCCTTTGACTTAATTGATGACCTTCATTGAGTTGACAAAACAATGTTGTAAGGGTTTGTCATTGACTAAGTGGATTGACCTAAGATTGACTTGTTAGTGGTTGACTATGAGCCTTAACTGTTATCTGAGTAACATTGGCAAGTTGATGATTTGACAAAGTAAAGGCTATTTGATTGATTTGATAATACTTCTCTTGATTGATTTGAGATGTGATTGGTTTTGGGCAATTGTTTTATTCACCATTGACTTAGTAAGTCAATATTGATCTTAAGTAATGGGAATTCCAGTATTGAGAAACCATTGACTGTATTTGATTTAGTTAACATTGTATGAGACTGTATATTGATGAAAGTATCCATAGGTGGTATAGCATTGACCAAGTTGGTTGAAGACATGATTGTCTTACAGTTTGTTGATTGCTTGTTTGAAGTTGTCCGTCAAGTTCTGCTTGACTATGTTGCCAGTCAAATTGTGAGAATAGTTGTGATGTCATTTAACTAAGTATGATTGGGTGAGTAAAGTTATGGTTGTAACTCTATCTTGACCAAGTAAGAAAGTAGGTTTCCCATAGAGCAATTATGGACAGGTACATGATCAGATTGACACAGGCATATGATTAATTTGGCACAGGTACATAAGCAGCTTGGTACAGGTTTGGCATAGGTTGCCTTATGTGCAGTTGGTCTAACTCAGATTGGCTGAGTTGTATGAGCAGTTGGTTTGACCCAGGTGGTCTGGTACACAGTTGGTTGAACTCAAATTGATTGATTCAAATGATGTGAACAACAGATTGATTTATGCAGACAGATTGATTGGTATAGTTGAGATTGATTGGTACAGCTAGATTGCACAGATTGATTGTACAGGATGATAAACAGTGTGACATAGTTGTGATGAGCAGTGGTCAGTTAATGGTTAGTGGACAGTTGATGTGCAGTGAAAGTGGTTTTGCAGTGTGGTACAGGTTGTGCAGTGTGGTTTAGATTTTGCAGTGTGATACAGGTTGTGCAGTGTGGTACAGGTTGTGCAGTGTGGTTTAGGTTTTGCAGTGTGGTACAGGTTGTGCAGTGTGGTTTAGATTGTGCAGTGTGGTACAGGTGTTGGATAGCAGGTCCGCAGGATCAGTGCAGTTTGTGGTTCAGTAGTTCAGTTTCTATCTTCATATCAGGGTGGCAGGACGGGGCAAGGAAATTGAGGGAGCTAAGGCTTCCTTCAGGTTGTAGCCTGTAAACCAGGGGGTTGTAGCCTCCTTCCAGTTGTAGCTGGAGAATTGAAGTCTTTGTAACAAAGGGGGTTGTTGCCTCCTTCCAGTAGTTGCTGGTAAATTATTATTATAAAGGCTTCCGTGGTTTTTCCCCCAGGACTTGGGTTTCCACGTAAAAATCTTGTGTACTGTGTTTTTCTATGCTTCCTATGTGATGATGATATGATGAGCTGTAATTGTTAATAATGCTGATGATATAATGATAATGTGATAATGCATTAATGAATGATGTATTGAATAAGTTGTTGATGATTGCTAAAGTTGAAAAAGTAATAAAAGCTACACACACTGTTCACCCCCCCCCTCTCAGTGTGCTCGGTGTGTCCAACAATTGGTATCAGAGCGGGTCCTTCACAGAAAGCCTTACCAGCTTGAAGTAGATCCTTGACACACCATGGGGTTCTCAGTGAATGGAGCACCATTGTTTTGTGGGACAAATTACTTGATCTGGAAAAGAAGAATGCAAGGTTATCTTGAAGCAGAAGGCAGTGGAGTATGGCAGTCAGTGCTTATTGGGTACGATCATCCGAAGAAAGTGAAAACAACAGCTCAAAAGGAAGCAAGGAAAAATAATTCAATGGCTATGGAATCCATTCTTGAAGGCTTATCAGATTCCATAAAAGAGAATATTGGAAAGTGCAACACTGCTAAGGAACTATGGCTCAAAATAGAACATCTCTACTCCTCTAAGGAACATGAAGAAGAAGTTATGAAACTCATGACTGCAGATTTGACAGATCTCCAAAAGAAGAAAATAGGAAAGTGCAACTCAATTGAAGAATTGTCACTAAAGTTAGATCAACTGTACTCCATTGAAGAACAGAAAGCAGAAGACAACTCCATAGAAAGGTCAGTACAAGATCCAGGTAAGTTTGAAGGTAAGTCTCTTGAACACCCTGCTTGTAATGTTTTTGAAGAAATATGTTTATCAAGTATAGAAGATAAGCACTATTCTAAATTCATAGATTGTAATACTTCAAAATGTGATGAATCCCATTGTTCCCTGACAAATTATAGAAATAAATGTTTAGATAATGATATTGCTAATGCTATGCAAAAGGTTGAGAAAATTTGTGAACAGAACAAGGTATTGCAAGAGCAATTAGACAAATCTGAGAAGAGGAATCAAGAAGAATGTGAGAAGGCCACACAAACTATAATTGATCTAAATCTCCAAGTTGAAGAAGCTACCAGAATCAAAGAAGCCATATCCAACTCTCTGAAAGATCAACTTGAGAAGTCTGCTGCTGAAAATAAAAGACAATCAGAAGAAATCGACAAGCTCAGAAGACAGGTAGAAGATAAGGAGAAAGAATTGACTCGCAAGCTTCAAGACAAAGATAATGAGATCAGTATCTTACTTGAAAAAATGCAGAAGGAAAGATCCGCCAGTCAGAAAGAAGATCCAAGTGACAAAAGGGGAATTCATTTCAGTCATGAGATTGAAGAGAAAATAAGAAGAAAACAAGAAGATGAAATCAAATCCTTGAAGATAGAATTACGAAAGGTATGTCTGACGAATTTTGACTTTGAAAAGGAACTCTCAGAACTCAGAAAAGAAAATCAAGAAATAAAAGGACAGATGGAAGACAATATTGTCTTTGATCCGAAAGAACAGATAGAAGAAGTCAAGAAAATTGAAGAAGACCTAACAAGACAACTCCAAGAAAAGATAGAAATTTGTCAAAAGCAAGAATTGAAGATCCGCTCTCTAAAGGAAGATCTGAACAAGACAGTTGCTCAGTTGAAGACAAATTCAAAGATTGAAAAGAACATTGAAGAAAGTGAAAGTTCCAGGGAAAAAGAAGAAAAGGATAATAGTTATACAGATATTTTCAGTAGATCCCATGATCAGCAAGATTCAAGGAAGAATAGAAACAAAGAACTTGCATCACAAAGAAGATCCTTTGCTCAGGGATATCCCATGATGTTCAGTGGTCACTGCTACAAGTGTAACAACTATGGTCACAAAGCCATACATTGCAGAGCTCATGACAAAATCACTCCAGAAAGAAATCAAGGTATGTTTTCCATTCAATGTTATAATTGTTATCATTATGGTCATTTTGCAAAACATTGCAGGATGCAGGGAGAAGTTAAAGTTTGGAGAAGAAAGCAAGTTCAACCGAATGTCATGAACAGTGATCAGCCTACCAAAGTATGGAAAATAAAGTCAGTAGATTGCACCAATGATCAAAACATAAATGATGAAAATATTGGGAAAAACCCAATACCATTTTGAAGACTATCGATCAGTGTGATGAAGTGTAAAAGGAGCTATGTACTTGATTATCCTACAGTAGTTGGTTCCAGCATATAAGCAGCAGCAGTGCCCAGTGATAGGGGGAGCAGTATTGCTAAAGAAAGTTCTCGTTGCCATTGATGCAAAAAGGAAGAGAAGTTGTTGACAGGGGGAGCATGCCCTGAGGGGGAGCTGTATTGTCAAAGGATGTTCCCTTTGCCATTGATGCCAAAGGGGGAGAGAAGTTGTGAACAGGGGGAGCCTGTTCTCAGGGGGAGCCTGAGTGTTGTCATCAATGACAAAGGGGGAGATTGTTGATTAAGTTGTCATTGATGCCAACAGTGTATAGTCATTGATGCCAACATGTCTTGGTGCCCCTTGAGGAGCCCCTGAGGGTTAAGTAATTGTCAGTGTCTAAGGAGACCTTTTGATCTTGTCCAAGCCCAAGTTTGAAGCCCTTGGAGCCCTTGGGACAATGACAAAAGCCCTGAACACCCTGTAGAGTGTTTAAGTACCCCAAAGAGGTTTTGCGTTTCCCCAATTGTTTCTTTGTTTCCCCAGTACCACAACTTATGCCCCAGTATGCTACAAAAGTGTTGAACAAGTTGCAAGAGTCCAAATGACCCTTTCAGTGGTCATTTGTGTTTATTGAGGTCATGGTACCCCAAGAGAAGGTCTAGCAACCCCACAGGTGATGTCATGATGGATCTTGACCCTTGGAGGTCTCCTGGTGTGGTTGAGGTGGTTGAAGAAGCCTATGAATCCCCTTGCTTGATGAAGAAGTCCTTGGACCCACATTTGATGGCTTAATGGTCCTTGTCCCCTTAAAGGTGATGATGTGGCCATTAATGACTTAATGAAGACTTAGAACCCTTGATGAAGATCTTGATGCCCGTGTATCCCTTGTTGGGGTCATGGAACCCTTGGAGATGGTCATTATGCATGAGAAGGTCTGGCACCCACATAAATGGCGGCATGATGACCCTTGGACACTATATGATCATTGATGGTGCATTTGGAAATGATTTGGGTCTTGGAATCCATACATATGGTGGTTTGTAATCCCATGATTGTTGGAGCCTTTGATATGATAGAATCCTTGGTCATGATTCCCTCATTACTTGGCGACAGAGTCCTATGTGATGGGCTTGAAGTCCATGGAAAGTATCTTGTTTAAATATTATATGATATCCTTGAAAGAGTCCTTGAAACCCTTGCATGTGGTGCCTTGGGTCTTGAACCATGGTGATGTATGGTCATATTTGTGGTTATATGGCTATTGGGATGTAGATGGAGGTAGATCCCACGGACGTGCCTTGATATGTTGAAGAAGACTTTGAAACTCTTGTAGTTAGTGGTATGGTCTTTGGCACCCTCATGTGTGGGGTCTTTGACGTCCTGGACACATTGAATAATTTAAGGGTATTAGACCAAGAATTTGCAAATAAACCCATCATAGGGAGATAGTCCTCGTCAAGCCATTTCCATTGATATGTGGAGCATCTTCTAACTCCTTATGGTTGAAGAGATATGAATTTTTGAAGTTGGTGTACCCCACCTTTTTGGGTGAGCCGACCTAACAAAAGAAAATTTAATTATTTGTAATTTTGAATTGCATGTCGGCCCTGTTTGAAGTAATAACTTTCCTCCACGACCTATATAAATAGAATATCAAACATTTCATTTTCTCATCAATTGGAATTTCGCAACTCTTGGAGAAAAGCGCGAAATTTTGTGGAGGAGAAATTTTTTTTGGGTATCTTCACTAAAATTGGCATAACTTTCTCATACGGAATCGGAATTACAAAATTCTTGGCTCATTGGAAAGCTTGTTACGAGGGCTATGTGATGACATGATATAGAGTTTATTTTGGTTTTTCTATTGTTTCTTGACCTTATGATCTTCAAAAAGGTATGGCTCATGCTTCTATGTTTCTCTTGTAATGGCACATGTCTCTCATGGATAGAGTTCATCTTTGATATTAGTATGTGAGCCTATATATTGGTATATATATTTGAAGTCATTATGGAGGATATGATGATGAAGTTGCATACCTTTATGCTATGATATTATACACTTTATGATGATAATGCATGTGATAATGATGTACACTCTATGAAGTTGATGCACTCCTATACAATATGATGTACATGCATACCATAGTGTGATGATGCTCTCCTATGCATTATGATGTATACTTGATGTTGATTTGACAAGTCATCATTGAATTAGCATTCTTCCATTGCATTTTGAATAGTATTATATTAGGACTGTATTGACAGTACCCTTTGACTTAATTGATGACCTTCATTGAGTTGACAAAACAATGTTGTAAGGGTTTGTCATTGACTAAGTGGATTGACCTAAGATTGACTTGTTAGTGGTTGACTATGAGCCTTAACTGTTATCTGAGTAACATTGGCAAGTTGATGATTTGACAAAGTAAAGGCTATTTGATTGATTTGATAATACTTCTCTTGATTGATTTGAGATGTGATTGGTTTTGGGCAATTGTTTTATTCACCATTGACTTAGTAAGTCAATATTGATCTTAAGTAATGGGCATTCCAGTATTGAGAAACCATTGACTGTATTTGATTTAGTTAACATTGTATGAGACTGTATATTGATGAAAGTATCCATAGGTGGTATAGCATTGACCAAGTTGGTTGAAGACATGATTGTCTTACAGTTTGTTGATTGCTTGTTTGAAGTTGTCCGTCAAGTTCTGCTTGACTATGTTGCCAGTCAAATTGTGAGAATAGTTGTGATGTCATTTAACTAAGTATGATTGGGTGAGTAAAGTTATGGTTGTAACTCTATCTTGACCAAGTAAGAAAGTAGGTTTCCCATAGAGCAATTATGGACAGGTACATGATCAGATTGACACAGGCATATGATTAATTTGGCACAGGTACATAAGCAGCTTGGTACAGGTTTGGCATAGGTTGCCTTATGTGCAGTTGGTCTAACTCAGATTGGCTGAGTTGTATGAGCAGTTGGTTTGACCCAGGTGGTCTGGTACACAGTTGGTTGAACTCAAATTGATTGATTCAAATGATGTGAACAACAGATTGATTTATGCAGACAGATTGATTGGTATAGTTGAGATTGATTGGTACAGCTAGATTGCACAGATTGATTGTACAGGATGATAAACAGTGTGACATAGTTGTGATGAGCAGTGGTCAGTTAATGGTTAGTGGACAGTTGATGTGCAGTGAAAGTGGTTTTGCAGTGTGGTACAGGTTGTGCAGTGTGGTTTAGATTTTGCAGTGTGATACAGGTTGTGCAGTGTGGTACAGGTTGTGCAGTGTGGTTTAGGTTTTGCAGTGTGGTACAGGTTGTGCAGTGTGGTTTAGATTGTGCAGTGTGGTACAGGTGTTGGATAGCAGGTCCGCAGGATCAGTGCAGTTTGTGGTTCAGTAGTTCAGTTTCTATCTTCATATCAGGGTGGCAGGACGGGGCAAGGAAATTGAGGGAGCTAAGGCTTCCTTCAGGTTGTAGCCTGTAAACCAGGGGGTTGTAGCCTCCTTCCAGTTGTAGCTGGAGAATTGAAGTCTTTGTAACAAAGGGGGTTGTTGCCTCCTTCCAGTAGTTGCTGGTAAATTATTATTATAAAGGCTTCCGTGGTTTTTCCCCCAGGACTTGGGTTTCCACGTAAAAATCTTGTGTACTGTGTTTTTCTATGCTTCCTATGTGATGATGATATGATGAGCTGTAATTGTTAATAATGCTGATGATATAATGATAATGTGATAATGCATTAATGAATGATGTATTGAATAAGTTGTTGATGATTGCTAAAGTTGAAAAAGTAATAAAAGCTACACACACTGTTCACCCCCCCCTCTCAGTGTGCTCAGTGTGTCCAACAGTATCATGAAACCTTTTGTAATTTTGGCATCGTTAATGATAAAGCATATCAAGAAGTTGGACATGCCCTGTAGACTTTGAAGTTGTCTCAGGGTTCGAGGAGGAGGCAGATTTACAATCGCCTCAAATTTGAAAGGATCAACCATAATGCCACGATTGGATACTATGAAACCCAGTAATCGTCTAGACTCGACGCAGAATACACATTTGTTGGGATTCAAATGGATCTTTTAGTATCTGCACTGTTCAAACACAAGTCTTAAGTGATCAGGCTGCTCCTGTCTCTTGCGAGATCGTGCTGGGAGATCATCAAGGTAAGGTTCGACTACGTGCTTGATCTCATGAAAAGCAAAGTTCATTGCTCGCTGAAAGGTAGCTCCAGCATTTTTCAAGCCAAATGGCATCTTCCAATAGGCAAAGGTCCCACAAGGACAAATGAAAGTTGTCTTGTGTTGATCTTCAGGTTTGATTTGTATCTGATTATATCCTGAAAACCCATCCATGAAAGAAAACATTTCATGGCCCGCACACGTATCGATAATTTGATCTATGAATGGTGTGGGGTAATTGTCTTTCAGACAAGCTTTATTTAGGTCCCGGAAGTTAGTGCAAAGTCTAATGGTACCTTGTTTTTTGTCTACCAGAATAGGATTTGAAACCCATTCTGTCATAGCTATCGGATAGATAAATATGGCTTTGAGCAATTTCTCTACTTCCGCCTTAATGGCAGCTGCTTTTCGAGGGTTAACTGGACGGAGCTTCTGTCTCACCGATTTAGCGTTTGGATAAGTGGTGATAACATGCTCAACAATGGCAGAGTTGATGCCTGGCATCTCCTCGAAAGACCAGGAAAAAACATCACGGAATTCTTTAAAGAGATTGGTATACAAAATGATCTCCTCAGGAGAGCAGTGTGCACCAATGAAAAGATTTTACACGATCCCAGGTTTGATGGAAATGTTGATCGGAATGGTTCTCAATATATTTTCCATATTCCCTTCGGCATAAACAGCTTTGAAGTAGAAGGGACAGCGGGCAAATCAACATTCCCACCGGGTCTCATAGAAAACTCACCTCTCTCAATCCTGTCTAGATCATGAAGAAAATAAGACATGTGGTGCATGTGTTCCCAAGGATGGTCCAGGCCAATCATTGCTTCCAAAATCACCTCATCAGAGGGAAAAACAGTGTATAGACAGTCAAAAGAGTGGATAGAGTCCAATGACCATGCAGGGGCATAGTCCATATCTGACTCAGCAGAGACCAATGGAGTCACGATATGTTCTGTTTCAACATGTTGTGAATCTAAGTAAGCCACCTCTGCAACAAATAGGGGCACAACTGGTCTGATTCTGTGGGGAGAATCCATGGATCTTTCGTTGAACAGACCGTGAAAATATCGGATGGTGAGCACTCCTCAAAACCAATAAAGTGAACAAGAGCAGGTAGGTCAAAAGTGCCCATTAATGACCCGTAAATCCCTACTCCTAAACTCTCACTAGCTGGGTGAGACTGATCAATCATCGGAATTGTTGAATCCGAAGAAGCCCGGTTGTTCTTCCAGGAAAACGAAAGTTGATCGACTGTGATGATTTTTCCTTCATGAGGGAACATTATAACCCGGAAAACGGACGATGGCACTGCTTTCATCGCATATGTCCAACTCCTACCTAACAGCAAGTTATAGTCAAGTGGAGCATCCAGAACTTCAACCTCTACAGATACTAGCTTGCCTGCAAGTTCAACATCAAATGATGGTAAGACTTTGTGTGGACGGAAATATCTTCCATCAAAGGCGGTAACCACAGTGTTCGAGGGGGCTAACTCAGGTTCGCCCAAATCTTTCCAGCAAGAAATGGACATTACACACGTAGACGCGCCCTCATCTACAACAGCTTGTCCAATGGTCTTGGGACCATGGACTACCTCTATTTGGAGAGCGACGTGGTACGGAAACCGGAACTTGATATCATTCATATCAAAACGAGCAAGCATATTGGATGAGTCTACACTCCCAATCGCTGCGAGAAGTGCATTGCGTTGTAATGGACAACTTTGCAGTACCTCTAAAGTGGACATGGCACAGGGGGTTTGGGCTAAATCTTCCACCACGTTGTAGTTGGGAGCATCCCGCGCGTTGGGATTGTGCACAGCCCATTTGAAGACACCTTTTGGGATCTTCGGCAACAAATCCACTGGTCTCTCGATGTGGAGAGGGGTAGATGACTCAGGAACATCCTTTTGTTGTGGATCCGAGGTATAGTTTCTAGCTCGAGTTTGTAAAAGAGCGTTCGAATTAACCATGTTAATAAATGATTGATCAGCAGATGAGGCATGATGAGTGCCCCCAGCACTAGAGTTGCCAGAAGCTGAACCTTTCCCGTAAGGGAATGGATCTTTTAAAATAGCAGGTTTTTTTTCATGGAGCAGCTTCTGGGCTTCTTCCATCAGAGGGCATTGATGGGTAAGGTGATCTTCTTTGCATAGCTTGCAAGGAAACTTTACCTTATTTTTCTCTTTTTTTCCCTCCTCAACATTTTTAGTGTTTTTGGGCTTTTGGTGGTTTCCCTCCCCTTTCTTGCCCTACTTTTTGTTGTTGGGCTGCCGAGGGCCGTTTTGATTCGTCTGTACAAATTCCGTTTTCGAAGGGGAGGATGCAACTGAAGTTGCTTCTGCAGTAGACTGTTTGACCGATAAGGCGTGAACCTGCTTCGTTAAAGCAACAAATGTTGTAGAATCTATTGAACCCACGATGCCATCAGCATGTGGTCCAGGATTAGGTTTACCTAGATATGTGTTAGATCTCAGTGCGTCGGGAATAATTTCATATAAGAACCTAGATTGAGCGTATACTAGATCAAGCTGTTGGGTTCTAAGGATGGCTTCTTCTTTGAAGGATGCCCCAGAAGTTGCTACTTCCTTCGAAATGTAAGGAAAGAGTGATTTGAGATACCACTCTAATAAGAACTCTGGAGGGATGTCAGCTTTAATGAGCCTCTTCCTCCTTCGCCACTCCTGAATATGGTCAGATAAGTGAGTAGCCTTGTTCTGTCGAAAGGTTGACAAAAGGTTTGTACCGACATCATACCGGATAGGAAGTTGGAAGTGGTTCAGACAAACAGTATCTAGATCCCAAAAGGTGCCATAAGCAGCCGTGGGCAATTCAATGTACCATTTGTCTGCAACACTGGTCAAGGTTCTCTGAAAGAGCCTCAATCTTATGGAATCATCGTTCAATGAATTCGAAGAGCACTAGAGATGAAAAGTAGTCACATGATCACCGAGATTCTCCCCAGTCTTGCCTTCGAACTTTGGGATGTCAGAAGGTAGTTTGGTTGGGATAGATGGCCATGCGGGGTGATGCTGCACCGGATCATTCATGATTTTTGAAAGGTCTGGCAAATTCGGAGTTGCCAGAAAAGGTAAACGAGGTCTTGCCGATGGCACTTCGTTAGCAGGTTTTTGGTAGGCAGAACCACCTAAAGCCTGACTCGTGTACTACTGGTTGGGGTTGCCCCTAGCCACCGGTTGTGAAGAAAAAGCATTGCTAAAATTGCTCCATCCAAAAGAGAGAGGGTTAGTCCCTTGAGTGTGTGTCCATTGCGGCTGGGTGTTAGCCCCTCCATAATGTGGGTTAAATGCATTACCACCTCCTCCACTGAAAAGTGAAAAATGGATACTCCCTACAGGTATATGAGATGTCTACACATTGGAATGATGTACATGCTGACCTGTGTAGGGGTTAAACCCAGGTGTAGATGTAATGGACGGCACAGGCATCGAGCCTCCTATAGTTGTGGATAGAGTGGGCCTCGAGCCTACAAAGGGCATGGAGGGAGCTATGTGCCCTCCAAACCAAGGGAAACCTTGTCCGAAAGGAGCAGTTTTTGGAATACCATAGGAATGTTGCATAAATGGAGATGAAGTAGACGGTATCAATGATATCCAAGTGACAGGAATCTGAAAAGGTCCAGCAGTAGAACCAATAGGGGAAGTGGTTGTCGAAGGTTGAGAACTAGACATCCCTATGGTACTAGTACTAAAGCTAAAAGAAGGAGTTGAAGTAGATGTAGTCTGCAATGAGGTAGATACCGACGTGCTTACGAAAGAATGAGAGAGAGCTCTCGTGACCATGGTAGCAGAAGGAGTTTGGGGAACTCCAGTTTCATCTCTGTAAGTAGCCATGTGGTAACCAGGGGTAAGCCAATATGCATTGTACTCAGGTTGGCCTAGAAATCCTATAGGTACCAGTAATGGATCGTTGGGTCCAGTCAGGGGAGGGTTGAAAGGAGTGTTAAACTCTCAAGAAGTTAAGTCCTCAACCTCAACAATATGGAAGACCTATTGATCCTGAACTCTGGGTTGTGGTTCTCCAAGTACTTCTGTTTCGCCCATAAGTTCGAATGAACCACGGGAATCTGTCCTTCGGCGTCATAGTGGCGGTGGAGGCTCCACAATGAGTGGGGGAAGGTTTTGCAACCTCCGAGACCTACGAAGAGGTTGGTCCTCCACAGCTATATAAAAAGAAAACTAAGTACAAAACCTAGTGGCCACTACGACTAAGGAGCGAACAGCATAGCACTAAAAATTTCCTAAGCTATCAAACAAGGCAAATACTCTCATAAGTAAGTCTGGGATGATGAGCGCCCAGAACAAACTAATAGAGTATCAACGGTCAGTTACGTGGCATCTAATGGAGTTCCTCTAGGTGTAAGCGTTTGAATCACCAAACCGCCCTCCCGAAATTACTGCCAAAGGGTTACCTTCCGCGTCTATCCGAGGTGAAGTGGAAATATCCTTCCACTCTATCTGTGTAGAGCCCTAGGGTGATGATACTAAGGATACCACCAATACAAAAAAACCTGGGGGAACAGTCGTTAGCCTAGCCAAGATGCATGGGCAGGGTAGCAAAGCTCGAAATCCAAAAGCACTTAAAAAGTACTAGTGGACCCCCATACGCGAATCAGCTCTGGTTTATGGTCGAGAGGAAAGTGAGGGGGTATCCTCAACAATTCCAATCGCCCACGGCCTCGTGCTTAACTCTGGTTTGAGTAGAGCCTTCCCAGGATATTTTGATAGAGGTGGGTTTACCTAAGAGATCGTCTTACTACAATTGTTGAGTAATGAAGCTAATTTCGGGTAGTTTAAGGTGATTTAAACTTGAAACCCTATCCTAAGCTAGTTGATGATGTGTATACCTAAAAAGAAAAAGTTATTAGTTAATTTTATTAAGATTTCTTTTTAGAGGCTACTTTTTACTCAATAAGGGTAGTGAAGTGTGTGGAATGATTTTGACAGAAAGCAAAGTGCATATGAATGATGCTTTTAATCTTCACAAAAGACTCTTTTTGTTTTCGTTTATATTTTTCAAAACTGAAACTAGGGAATCCTAAATAGAAATTTTTTTTCAATTTTCTTTTAAATTTTCAAAGCAAGATAAACTATGCTACTTCGAAAAAGATGATAAATCTTACTGCTAAGCTATCGATTTCAATTTTTGTCTTTTCTAATATTTGCAAAAGAAAAAGAACTTGGAAAGGAGCAAGTAAGACATAACGCAAAGTGTGGGTAAAGAAAAACAACCTAATGGCTTAAAACAAACAAATCAAAAAGACTTGAGAAAGACTCTACCTACTGAGTTGTTTCGATGGAAAAAACTCTAGGTTCGAAACAAAGTGTAAAAGAAGAAAGGAAAAGAGATGCCTGCAACGAAAAAACAGACCTAAGAGGTTGCTCCTAAGCACCAAAACCTAAGAAAACTCCCGCCAAACAAAAAAGTAGGTAAGCAAACCAAAGTTATCCCTACCAACACACAGACTCAAAGGAAAAGCTAACTAGAAGGCTTCAACTCACTCAAACTAATCTGAACAGATGTTCAGAAGGTATCTGGACCAAACAACCCTTCAAAACCACCCTAAAAACTCAAACTGGGATCAAACCCTAACAAAAAGGACAAGACTCAGTAAAAGTGCGCAACTGTTTCCACAGACAACAAGCGTTGAGTGCGTAGGTCTGTATAACTGCAACAAGCGTCTAGGGAAAAAAGTGCACAGCTGTGTCTAACAGGGAGTCGCGCACAGCATCAAAAGGTATAAAAAAATACAAGAGACCTTAAATAAGTGTTAAAGCAAGTAAAGGCAATCTACAGGACTTCAGAGAGTCAAACAAGACTCAAGAAAGGCAAACATGTCTCAGTAATCAATCCAAGAAGCAAGGCAAAATGCTAGAAGTAGACCCAACCACTTGGAAACCAAAGCCTAGTAGAAGGCTTGAACCTACAGGAAAAGTGCGCTACTGTGTGGTATAAGAACCAGCGCCTGCCACAAGAAATGCACTACTGTGTTTCCGGGAAACCAGTGCACAAGACAAAAATGCGCTACTGTAAGTACAGCAGACTAGCGCACAGGGACTTAAAGAAATAAAAAAAGCTTTGTTGAAGCAGACTGAGATGAATCAAGATAAAAGACCAGGCAAATAACCTACAGAAACCTCTCAGAAAACAAAAGACTGAATAAACTGGAAGAAAACCTAGCAAGGTCCCCTAGAGCAGAAAAAAATCGGTTACTCCCCAACGGAGTCGCCAGTTCTATTGTGCAGGAAAAAACCTTATAGTGGGGGAGACAATACTACCAACTTACATTGGGGTGACAGGTAAATACCTTCATGTTTTGCATTAATTACTACGAATGGAAAGATATTAGGGTTCCGAAATTTGTACCTTTTTAACGATGGTTGGTCCTAGGTTTTGCCTGCTTTTCCATAATGATGAACCTACAAAACAAGTTAACCTTCCTCAGCGTATCTTGACTGTAAATAGATAATGAAATTGAAAACAATTTAACATTAATCACAATCAAATATACAATCCAATAAACATTCAATCAAATAGACATTCAATTGGGACGGGAAGGGTATTTCCACCTTTTATTGTCAAAGAAATGTAGATAAGTACAGATATACCTTATCTGTCCAAACACTTATGCAACCGAGTCCTGGGCTCCTGCTCCTCACAATGACTTGAGAATTCCTCCAACGTAACAACAGCGTATCATTCCATCTAGGTCCCTCTCTCATGGCTTCTCCTTTTATTTATGGGACAAGGTAGGCAGTTGAATTCGAGAGGTGGTTGAATTGGGAGGTTGGGGAATTTGCAGAACCAACTTCAACTAATCCCAATTCGTAATATTAATATATTTTTTCATTTCATCTTAAGATGTGTGCAAGTTTCATACAAGTAGACTAGCGCACGATATGCAACTTTTGCACTTGACAACCAGCGTTTGCAACATTTGGAGGATGTGCGCAGGTTGTCTTCAATCAAACCAGCGTTCAAAACGCTGGATCATTGTGCCAATAGTAGCGCACATGTCATGAAAACTGTAGAAAAAAAAAATATTTTCAGTTGAAGAGTGTAGTCTTAGCAATAACTCATCCAAGGTCAATCTAGCTCTTCCATCCATAGTGTCATTTTGTGTGATCGATAGAGTAATGTGATTACGGACGGAGACGTGCATATTTGACATATAACACCTGACAAATGCATTGGGTAAATTTATATGTTGTAAATCGTTGTATGAATGTGTAGATCTCTGGAAAATGTTTTGGGTAAATTGATATGATGTAAATCGTTGTGTGAATGTGTAGATCCCTGGCTAATGTCTTGGGTTTAGTTATTTTGATGTAGGTCCATGTGTGAATGCGTAGATCCCTGGAAAATGCCTTGGGTAAATTTGTATGATGTAGAGCTCTATGCTGTCATAAAACTATGTTTTTATAATTGTGCTAGAACAAAGAAAAGATCTCTTCGATGTCATAAAACTTCGTTTTTATATTTTTGTTAGGTCAGAGAAAATATCTCTGCATTGTCATCAAAATGCAGTTTTTATATTTATGCTAGACCAGAGATTGGGAGGTTGATCCATGTAGAATTCTAGGTTGATTTATATATTATAATGATCTATTTATAATCAACATGGGAGAGATCCCTGTAACACTTTTGAGATAGATTTTTGGATGTTTTGGAAATGATCTCTATGAGAGAGACTTTGAGAAAGTGGAAAGCAACAACTGTGTTGTAGGATGTAACCCTATATTTTGATAAATGGTACAAGATGTGACATTTCTTTGTGGACGTAGCCTAGATTTTTGGGTGAGCCAAGTATATATGGTCTCTCTCATATGTGTGATTATGATGGCTTGTTGTTTAAACTAGATGCATCTTTTTTTAAGTTCCTTTAAACATGCAAAAGTTATTTTCTATCAATTGAGTAAGTTTGGTTGTATAAATAATAAATTCTATAAAGGTATTGTTGCATTAAGAATTGACATGAATGGTTATGTAAATGTGACTAGGATGCTTGAATCTTTTGTCATCATAATGTTGCTGCGAGGATGACTGTCTTATGTTCCTTAATACCAATGAATTTTATTTCGGAGTTGTGGAGCTCCTTACCGTCTTAGATTTCAATGAGACCTTGTTTCATATTAATGCTTAGTTTTGTAAACGCAAATCTCTACAGGGGTGAATGATATTTTATACATAATGCATAGTATAATTATAGAGTGATGAGTAGACCCTGGCATGGTTTATTACCTAGTTATATATTTTCCTTTTTATAGTGGATGCACAGTAATAAAGGGAGGGTGTTTATTTCTAATAAAGGGGTGATAAGCTTATTCTTTAAGTTACTATCGACGAATGTCATGAGTTATTCTTCTTAATTATGGTGGAATCCACACAAACGAATTATGTACTAGGCATAATACTTTGTAGTTAGTAGTGTTATAATAGGGAGTTCAGTGATCAATCTGAAAAGTTTTTATTTTGACAATTCACTAAAATACTAACTTGGATTATCGGGTGATGTTACAGCTATTTTTTCTTAGATTCATTATACATTTGTAAAACAGTGGCAAGTAGTGGTCGACCTCCTTTGTTATGTATTGTAAACATTATTCTTATAAATAGCATTTAAGGCATCCATCTTAGGTGCCACCTGTACATGTGCATGTGTATTGTGACTTGCTTATTGAGATGAATGTTGTTATATTTCTTGTGATGACTTATATTGGTTAATTGTTGACAATGACAACGTGAAGTATTGACTAAGTGTTGAATAGTGTTAAGTAGTGTTGGGATGTTTTAAAGGCTACAGTTGGATATATGTCAAACTATTGAATGAACTTGGTTGAGTGAGACTTTCTATGCATTTGATGGTTTGTACTCTAAGGAAAATTTATGGGAAAACCATAGGTGAAGAGACATAGTCTGGTTGTAGTAGGTACGGATTTGCCACACTCATGTTGTCGAGGCAAGGCAGAAGTTGGGAAACCCCTATGTTCGAAGAAAAAAAATCGGATGGATTGTAGGTCTATGACAGTTGGTATCAGAGCTAAATAGTGGCTTGTTAAATTGCTCTTCACCATTGTCACTTTCGTGACAGGTGGTAATAGAGTGAACTCTTCACCATTTTTTTAAGGAAAGTTGGTGGTAGGTAACTCATGCACATATCTCCAAGGATTAAGCGACCTTGACGAAAGGCACATTCCTTAAGGTAATTTGGAAGGCAGTACATGGTGACTTGAAAGTTGCAATGATAGACTTGTGCTTGGGTACAGCAAGCACCCAAGGTAGTTCATCTCCACTTGGGAAATCAAACACTCTTCATTGTGACTTGGAAGGAAGTAGAAGAATTCATTGCCATGTTATGCAAGTGGACAAGAGCAAGCTTGAGGAGACAAGTGAACTGAGACATGAGGTTTGGATAGACTTGACTTGTCAAAGGTGTCAAGAAGGTTCAAAGCATTATGGGTTGCGACATGGAAAAACATAAAGGTAGAGTCATGGAAGACTAATATGGAAATCATGGCCATGGGAAATGAATGTTAAGATCAAGAGATCCATTAAATGTACTAGGAACATGTAATGAAACTAGAGCAAACTAGTGTGTGGGATAAAGCTTGGGCTTAGAAGTTGCAAATTTTGACACACTTGGTTGTGTCAAAGTTTGCACGACACACTCAAGTGTGTCAAAGTTTGCACAACACACGACACGACACATGGAAGATGTTGTCACCAGGTTTATATGAAGATGAGAAGCATCTCTTACATTTAAAATCTTTCAAACATCTAAAATTTACATCCCCATTTGTGTATCCCTCTTTATGTTTAATAAAAATAAAACTAGAGTTAAAATAGATATATGGATACAAAATCATTCCATACATTAAACATACACCAAACCGTTCAAATAGATATATGCCGATACGACTTCATTCCATACATCAAACTTTAGTGTGTTTTAACATTATTTTTTTTCATAGTAAAAAGCCAACGCTCCCAACATGTACATGTCTTATGGATCGAACATGAGTGGGGAGGGCCACAACGGACCATCCCAACCAATCGGCCCACAATCCATCGACAATGTGTTTTAACAATATATTGAATTAAATGTCAAGACCCTAACTTTAATTTCAGCATACTACATGGCTAATTTTTCCTAGGGAGTGAATCCTTCTTTGGACTTTATTTCAACTTGTTTTTCCGCGATTACCTTGTATTATTTTGGGCATAAATTGTGTTATTTTAAAGAGAAGGGTGCTCCATTAGGTCTCAATTTAGGTGTTGCATGACAGGAGTTGTTTGCATGCTTTTATGTAGATTGCCATGTCTTAATTTTTTGTGTGTAGCATGAGAGTTATTTTCATCAAGATTGAATTGATAATAAGGACACATTCTTGGGGTTTAATCTTAGTTATGGAAAGTTGTAAGAGCTAAAATTTCTTACTTTGTAAAATTTTCTATTTTTTTGCAAATAATTTCCAATTCAAAATGAATATTTGTCCAGATTTTTATAGAAAAAAAATTATTTACCCGAAAATTCGCTAAACTTTTCTAGAATTTAGATTAAAAAATTGTAATTTTTTTTTACAAAAATGTTGTCAAACATGTATAATCATCATTTAAAAAATAAGTAAGGTTCCTTAGGGGTTTTGCTGTGAATATATAAGTATGGATCTTTAAAAGTTTCTTGCTATCTTAACTTTAATTATCTTATTTTGATCAATGAAGGGCACTTATTCTCACGTTGTTTTAGCACATCCACAATCTCTAAATCTTATCCAAACTTGTGTAACTAGTTTAAGTCCTCTCTTTGAATCCATATTCATTTTTATTCTTTATAGAGTCGGTGTCGGTGTGTTGATCTTGCATGTAGGTATGTTGATCTTGTCACTGCACATAAACTGAATTTCTTGACAATCTTTTGGGCAATGTTGAGTGTGCTATTTTTGGCTAAGCAAGATGCTTTTCTTATTGAAGATTATGCATGGGTGGTGGATTCATACTATCTACCCTAGGTGTCTTTCATGATCTATTTCTAACATGGTTTACGGTTTGATGAGGTGACCCTACATGGAACCTACTTTTAGTGTATAGTTATGTTTTGCAATACATTATGTGTAGATCAAATCTCGGTTATAAGGAAAGCAGCAGGGAGGACCATATCATTAGTGTCATTGGGATGCCCAGTTGGGCAGATAAGAAGAAATAGGAAGAGATAAGCAAATACCAAAGAGATTAGGCGTGAAAACGCATATATTCATTAAGGGAATGTACATATTTCTACAATATAAGATGACTCTTGGATTTCATCTTCCAAGTTGTCCCTTGGACTCCTCAAGGCCATTCATCTTCACCTAACCCTAACGGATTAGGTTCCAACATTCCCCCCTGTAATCCGAAGGGGTGTACATGAGTCCAAGCTAAGAGTTGAAATCTGGAGGAGGATAGTTGCAAATGGTTGAAGGTGCTCTCTGAATCAAAATCTAGCATAAGCTGATGTCTTCTACTAAATGGGTGGTTTTGGATGACCACCAACCAATCGAAGCTATGAAAATGTGGTTTAAGGATGACCACAAACTCTAGAACTTGGCGTTCAATCAAGTACTGGCTCAGTGGTTCTCTCTAGAACTTGGCTCAATGGTCCTTGCCGTAAAAAAGTGGTTTAAGGAATCCCACAAACCAACTCATGTTTAGGTGGAACATGGTTCTGACTCTGGCTAGGTGGCTCTGGCTCGATGCTTTGGAAACTTGCACAAAGCTCTAGTTATGGACCTGGCACTGGTTCAATCTCACTTGTTCTTACTCACTTGTTCTTGCTTGCTTGCTTCTAACTATTAGTCATTCTCTCTTGTCAAGAACAAGGTGAGAAGAAAATATTTCCAATGCAATATGTGTCATTACTCGAGAAAGAACTCTTCGGTATGACATATATATATGCTTAGTTGTTGACGAGCATTGCCCATAAGCAATCCACCCATACTGAATATTCTATCTTGCAAGTTTATTCAAAATGAAGCATATGTCTGAAGAGTGAGTAGGCTTTCGACAATGCTTACAAGGGTGAAGATCAAAAAACTGATCTTTCATATGGCCAACTCAATCACAGTGTTGGTGTAATACCCTATTTTGACTCTTGGAATTATTGGCTTGATATGTAAATATTGTAAATATGTGGTGTATGATTCATAGGGTGGAGCTTAAGGCCAAGGCCCCTCTAGTGAATACTCAACTTGTAAAGCCAAGTATTTTATATTTTGTGGGCATGTGTTAGTCAGCGATGGAAAAATGTAACATGTAAATATTTACAATACAAGTAAAAGTCCAAGAGTTGGCTATGGAAGCAACAAAAATGATGGGGTTGTGTTTATCCACTAGGGAGAGGTGAGGGGTGTGTGGGATTAAATCATTTGTCTCCAAGTGTCACCCTGAGAACCCATGAGCCATAAATGGTAAACAACTACCTAAGTGGACTTCCTTATTGATCTTTATTTCTATTGTAAAAAGACAGCTAAGAAATCAACTCATGAATTTAATGGAGCATGAGATGAGCTCAGAAATTCGTATGGTTGAGTATGGGCATAGTTTTGGGTACCCAGAAGTCAATTTCTCTCATGGGGATTCATTTCCCTTCATTCCCATCCCATTATTGGGAAACTAGACTGCAATTTTCAGCACACTATGCATTCCCAGCAAAAAAAATAACATAAATCGTAACTAGAGAATAAGCCATGTTTTAAAGTGTCCCATAAATTCATGCGGTTGTGAAAGCTAGTGGGGAATCCATATATTTCAACCCTAGGGAAAATTTGGAACTGTGAAAAACCGAAAAATATGTTGGAGAACCCATATTTGGGAGCCTAGAAATTGAATTCTGTGGCTGCCAATTAGTGTGATAAAAAATCAAAAAATCTAAGAGACAATTGAAGTTTGAGAGGGATTAGAGGATGGAATTGCTTGATAAACCCAGTGTAAGAAGAGATATATGAAGGTTTAGCAACTTGGACCTTTCTATGCCCACCTTGAATAGCACTGGAGTGAAGGGGCGCCAGAAGGACTGTGTAGCAGAGAAGGAAACCTTCCTTGTGTTGGGTGTGGTAGGTATTGTGGGTGCCAAGGTTGGCTGAGACCAATTGAGATGCTTGTAGATCTGTGGTTGAGCTCATTGGCTTATCATTCACCTCCTTTGTCTCTTTGTTTGCTTGATAAACCCAGTTGTGCACTGGCTTAGCATGAGAATGTGTTCCTATGGACGTGAGTGAGCTTGTGTAGTTCCTTCTTAGTGGATACATAGCCCCAGCTCGGGGTGGCCTCTCAACAGAGAGATAAAGTGCTGGAAAGAGTGCCTATGATTGGGTGGAACGTTTCTCTTCCATAGCCAGTTGCTCGAGAAACTTTAATTTAAAAAAAAGATATGTGTTTACTTGTTAATCCATTTTTGTCTTAACTGTGTCTAATTTTTATTGTTATGCATGTGATGAATATGTTGGTATATGCATGATGTATGTGTGGATAGATTTATTTCTGTTGTGTTTATATTTATTCATCTGCACATGCATTTAAATGCTTATTAATTTTGTAATATGGTCGGGGGGGATTTAGAATCCCCTAAATAGTTCATGTCCCCTCTGTTGGTTGGATCGATGAGCGGGGACGTGACAGAGTGGTATTGGAGTGAATGGTTTCGGCATTGGGACTGTTTGGGGCAAAAATCCACACTCACAAGCAGAACACTGAAGTTGCACATGAAGTGATGATAACGTTTTGGTTAAAATCATGGATTTAAATTGACAGATGGTGCCTTCACGAACCCTTGAATGTAATATGTATGCATCCAACAGGAGTAGCAGATTGAATTAAGGAAGTTTGAGGAAATTTTGATCCTATAGATTTATTATCAGAGAGAAGAAATCATGATCAATGGGTATGGTTCACAACGCACTCTTAACTTGCATGTTAGATAATGGTGGGTGGGATAGTCGTTGGGGTAGATACCATATGTCTATGTGTTCGATTTTAACCAGCAACGGCTCCAACATTATCCTTTCGAAAACCAATTTCTTAGTGAGTCATTACCACTTTTGGAAATAGAAAAAAGGAGAAATTTGAGGTGGACCCCATCCATGCCATGTAGGAAAGAGGGGTATGACATGGACCAGCCACACTAGAAGGACATGCGGGTGAACGAAGTCCACAGTTTGCATGCGTACCAGAGCATTAGAGAAAATTTGAGGTCTAAAATGGACCTCCTAAGGAAAATAATAAAATAATATTTATGAATTTTGGAGGAAAAGAGAAAAAACTACATTTTTTCTTCGTATTTTCAACATGTCTCCCTGTCGTTTTACTCAAATTTTGAGTGGGAGCACTCGTTGGATGCGGAATTAAATTCTGCATCCAATGAGTACCCACACTGCATACTTTTGAGGTACCCCGCTACACAAAAAACAAGAAATACATAAAAAAACGTGTTACTTCAAAGCAACACGTTTTTTATGTATTTCTTGTTTTTCGCGTATTAGGGTACCTTAAGTAACACATTTTTTATGTATTTATTGTTTTTCATGCAGTGAGGTACCTCAAAAGTATGCATTGTGGGTACTCATTGGATGCGGAAATTAATTATTCATCCAACGAGTGCTCCCACTCGAAATTTGAGTAAAACAATAGGGAGATATGTTGAAAATACAAATTTAAAAAAAATAGTTTTTTAATGTCAAATATGCCATGTCAACCATTATGGTTGACTCTTTTCTTGAAATTATATTGGTTCTTGAATTCAATGGCTCTTTTTCTTATGATGTAGCTTGTTTTCTTATGAGGTGGCTCATATTCTTATGAGGTTCATTTTAGACCCCAAATTTGCTTGGATGGTATAAATCTGCGACGATCGTCGGTCATTGGTCGTCGATATGCATCTGCGGGGGTACCTTGAAGAGAGGTTGTGGGGAGCCGCGGAGAAAGGTCCGTGAGCGCAACATATAAAATTCTGCGGGCGCAATGGGAAAAGCCTATGGAAATCCATGGATAGGAGTTCACGATAGTACCACAGATAAAGGTCTGTAGGCACGATGGTCGTCGATTGGTGATCGGCGTCATACATCCACGCGGTTTCCAAAATGTGCCTCAAGGAATAGACCGCTAAGAAAATTCCGCAGGGGCGACGGTCGTCGGTCAGAGGTCATCGACATGCATCCGCGGGGTTGCCAAAATGTCTTCAAGGAATAGACTACGGAGAAAGGTCCATGGGCACAGTGGAGTATAGGTATGTAGCAGTCGTCGGTCGTCAGTGTGAATCCATAAGAGTGCAAAATTTTCTCCCAAGGAAAAATTCTGTGGGACATAGGCGATTCCACATTGATGTTCCATTGCAGGGTTTCCAAAATTTAGTTATGGGAGAGAGGTCGATAGGAAAGGTATGACCTTGCGGTGGCAATTCAAAAACAAAATCTGGAACTCGAAAATTGTTTTGGCCATAACATGAACAGTTTAGCTCGTAATTTGATGAGATCTGTGGAGTTTGGACGCTATAAGGTCATAGAAACATTAGTGAGGCATGAGCCCATTTTGCTCCAATTTGACAGAAATTCCAAATTAGTGATTTTCAAAGATCTATGTCCAGATACCAAATGGGTGCTCGATTTGAGTCGAAATTGCTATGGTGCGGTCATGGACCAGGAACGCAACTAAATTCGGAAGCTTGGATCCAAATTCCAAAATGTGTGAGGTCGGGATGTGAAAGAAGGCTAAAATTCATTATTTTGTAGTACTTTTTGGGGATTTTGGAAAACTTGCAGGAGGTAAAAGTGACCCTTGTTAGTGTTTGCACTTTAATTCAATTATGTTAGATCTTTAATTTGAAATATAGACAAGCACAACAATACACAAGAACACAAGAAATTTCTTCGGGGAAACCATAAAGGAGAAAACCCTGCAACTTTTTCAGCAATAGATTCGTCACTTAGTACAATATCAAACCAAGATAGAAAACCCAAAGATAAGATGACTTCTGCAGCTTCCTTCTTCTTCCTCCAATGAACTTGTCTTTCTCTTCCTTGGATCGAACTTGCTTGTTGGTGTATTTACAAATGAAGGAGAGCTCCTCCCTATTTATACTTTATGTGTGACTGACCTAAATCCCTAATGGGGCCAACTTCCTCAACTAACTGGGCTGACCTCTCCTAGGGAGACTCAAAAATACATTTTACATTTATTCCTTTGGGGACTATTTACCTGACTTACAATGGAGGTTTTACCTAGATATTCTTACATGATCAAATACAATAATGACATCCTCAAACGGAGAAAAAACATTTCCAACGGAGGTACAATAGAAGTACAATAATAATATTATAATCATATACAAAAGAATATTTCCTGAAGTTACATTTACAACAACACTCCCTCTTAACTAGGAAGGTATTCACAATTGGACACAATCTCTGGACAGCGTCATCATCTCTAGATCATCATCATCGACGGTTCATCATCATCGTTGGATCATCATCATCGCTGCTGTAGCAATTCTCAAATTGTTGATCATTGACTAGTGACATCTCTCGAATCTACCCGTCATGAGAAGTTCTACAGAGCCATCCCTTTTTCATGTTGGATGTAGGCCTAGCTCTCATCTAGGACTTCATCATCTATACGAGCAAGCCATCAAGTAGGTACAACCCAGGACCACATATTACATTGCCAGAGCAATCACCTACGTCTCCTACTATAATCTCATCGTATCCGGATAATATAATCATCTCATGTGGAGAGAATCCCAGGTGCATATACCATGTCCACCGAACAACGTACGTCTTCCACCCAGTGGATACATCCCAGATGTATTACATATCTCTCTCAATCAACCTACGTCTTCCACCCAGTGGATACAGCCCAGGAACATCTGTGTCTTCCACCGAGTGGATACAGCCCAAATGTATTACGACTCTCTCGGTCAACCTGCGTCTTCAAACACGAGGATAAATCCCGAGAGCATCCCAGATGCATTACGTCCTTTCGTACCACCTACATCTTCCACCATGTAAGATACAGCCCAGGCGCATCCCAGATGCTTTATGACCCGTGGACCACCAGTGTCATCTCACATGTGGATATAGCCCAGGACCATTACGTCCTTGCAGACTACCTGTGTCTTCCACCATGTAAGATACAACCCTGGTGCACCTGCGTCTTCTATACATGTCACATTACTCCCTCTTTCAAGGAACATCGATCTAGAGAACACCAAGCTTCTCTCTGAAGTACTCAAACTTCACGCTTGCTAACGGCTTGGTCAACACATCGGCTATATGCTCGTATGTCACCACATACTGGAGCTTCACTGCTCCTCTCTGCACCATATCCCGGATATAGTGGTACTTGATCTCAATATGCTTCGACTTGTCATGGAACATCGAGTTCTCGGACAATTTTACACAACTCTGGTTGTCACAAAAGATACAAGTCACCTCTAATTCGAGATCAAATAAATCTAAGAGTAGCTTCCGAAGCCATAATGCCTCACAACTACCTGAATAGACTACAATATACTCTACTTCGGTTGTACTCAGTGCCACACTTGACTGCTTCCTGCTAAACCAAGAGATCATACCGGATCCCAAATTGAAGTAGCATCCTAAAGTGCTCTTCATGTCTGTGGCACTGCCTTCCCAATCTGAATCAACATAACCATGCACGTTAATCTTTTGATTCGTCGCATATTTGAGCCCATACTCAATTGTACCCTTTAGGTACCTCAATATATGATTTGCAGCAACTAGGTGAACATGTCTCGAATCTGTCAGGAATTGGCTCAGGGTGTTCACAGCAAAGCATATGTCTACTCTCGTGTTCGTTAAGTACATTAACGAACCAATCATATGCATGTATGTTGTGGCATCAACTGTCTCTAAAGAATCATCACACGGTAGTTTCAAGTTCGATGCCATTGGTGTGGCCATTGCCTTGCAGTCCATCATTCTGAACCTCTTCAAAATATTCACTGCATACTTTCCTTGACCAAGGAAAATCTCATCTGAACTCTGCCACACCTCCATACAATAGTAGAATTATAGGTTTTTCTTCCTCAACCTTGTAGTAAAGGTTGGAGTTTGCTTTGTTCTTGGTAAATCCCAAGCTCGTCAAAAACCGGTTATCCTGCCGTACCATGTCCTTGGTACCTGTCTCAAACTGTACCACATATACTTCCTCTTCATGAGGGGAGACATCCGATATTACTATGAGCATATCCCTGAGATATTGAGGCAAACACCTTTGCCATGGATAGAGGCTAAGTGATAATTTCTCTACGTTGTAGTCACTCCCTCTGAAGCAGAGCTTTCATGCTCCCTCTGAAGCAGAGCATATCCCTGAGATATTGGGGCAAACACCTTTGCCATGGATAGAGGCTAAGTGATAATGTCTCTACGTTGTAGTCACTCCCTCTGAAGCAGAGCTTTCATGCTCCCTCTGAAGCAGAGCATATCCCTGAGATATTGGGGAAAACACCTTTGCCATGGATAGAGGCTAAGTGATAATGTCTCTACGTTGTAGTCACTCCCTCTGAAGCAGAGCTTTCATGCTCCCTCTATAACTAAGCACTATCCTCCCTTTGCATCTCGTACTCTCTGCATCGGGACACTCTGCACTGGAGTGATTGGTATCCTTTTCTTCTGATGATCTTTTGTGTATCCATCTATGTCATCTTTATAGGTCACTAAATACCAAGATCTCGAACTTTGTTGCAATTTCTCTCTTGCACCCTTCTATGAGATTCTCATCTTCAACCTTGTAGCAAAGGTTGATGTCCCATCACTCTAGGTGATCCTCGATCTCATCATGCTATCCCATGGGTGCCTTCTGATTCCATACAAATCCTTCTTCAATCTATGCACATGTGGTTCTCTATAGAGAGTCTCGAATTCTATAGGTTGCTCGATATCCACTTCTACTTCGATTACACCATCTATCTAGTGCAATATCTACCACTAAGGAAGTGTGTCTAACCACTAGAGCAACATCTCGTCATAGTCGACTCCCTCTTTCTGAGAGAACCCTCGCTTTGTACATCTGTAGCATGCTTCATTTCATAAATCATCTTGAATGTTATAGTTGAACCATCATCACTTGTTCTTCGGAACAAGTCTCAATATTATTCTCTTGTAGGTGATGGTACACGATCTTTGCTACAAGTCAAATTCGGTTGCGTGGTTAGAAACATTTCATAATTTTCAAAACAAATTATTATGCATAAAGACATAGGTCACACAGTCATGCAACTATCTTAGCCAATGCGTCAACACAACATTCATCCATATCCCGTATTCATACGGTAACTTTCTAGATGCCTTCCATCTCTACCAGAACATTATTAAGAGCGTGCACTACTCCCAACATGTCAGCAAAGAGGTTTCATTCTAGATAAGTAGCAATGGAATTTGTACAGTACCATAGGCCACTTACCCATCACATGTGTATTAGTAGTATAATGTTCATCAATGCAATCACTCTAACATGCATAATACACTTTGTGAATCTAGGAATATAAATATGTACATAACTAGAAAATACAGAAAATGACAATTCAAATACTTATCTTTGTTTGGTTGTTGGGTGGACTCCCTCTTGATCTTTGCTTCCTTGCAGGAACTACTGGAGTCTCTGATAGTGTGTTCTACTTCATCATCTCATTCTGAGGACATGTGCCTTTCTTGCTTATTTTTGGAAATGTTGAGCAAGTATTTTACACCGTAGATCACATGTTCTCTGTATAGGAGTAGACTCTGTGTGTCCCTTCTTCTGCATCTTAAACAATGTTGAAATGGATGAGAGGTTTTTCCAAAGAGCATCGATCTTTATTTGTTTTTCGGAGTCCAACTTTGTAGGAACTTCTCCTACTCCTTTCATGTAATACTGAAAGTCATCTCTAGCTTCACCTTATGAGGTGGAACCTTCTGAATGAACCCTTGTAACTGGTTACCTTCATTTATTACAATACATATTCTTCATCACTTGAAGAATCTTATTTTGTTCATTTGCTTGTGGGTTCATCATCTTCTACAGTATGTGCATGATGCCTCTTCTTGTTGATTCTCCTGGAGGATCCTTGGTTGCTGGGACAATTTCTTGAATAATGTCCTTTCTCATCACATGTGAAGCACCTAATACTAGGAGGTCTCTTTTAAATCCATGATTCTTCTGGGATATTTTAGACTTCTTGTGATGGTGGTCCTCCCTCTTATTTTGATCATTCTTAGTATGAGCAGTTAGGGCTTGGTCGTCATTAGCTCGCATCTTTTCTTCTCTTACAACTAATCGAGCTTCTTCTTGGGTGCATTCTTCCCATAATCTATTGAACTTGCTTAGCTTCTTTTTGGCGAATATTTCTTGATGAATGAGTCCCATGATCTTGGGAGACCATTCAAGGTAGTCATCTTGATCTCTCCTTCTTCAACATTATCTTCAATTGCCTTAAGTTGTCCCTTGATCTGAGATACTCTTGTGAAGTAAGATTGAATAGTTTCTGAGTGTTGAATCTTCACATTCTTGAGTTGGTTCCTCAGAGTCATCTTCCAGTTGATGTTTATCCCTTCATATAATTGTGTCAAAACATCAAACATCTTCTTAGGGGTCTTCAAAGATGAGACATGAGGGATGAGATGGTCCTTGATGGAATCAACAATGATCATTTTGGCCTTGATCATGTTCTTCTTATGGATTTCTTTGTCATCACCTCCCTCTGGTTCTAGAACCTCCTCATTCACATATTTGTCCAATTCATTCTCTTCTAGAATGACAGAAATTATATACTTCCATGCCCGGAAGTTATCAACTCCTTCAAGCTTGTCCTCAAGCTTGGTGTGATTTATCATTTTGATATGAGAACCTCAAATGTAAATATCAAGGAATTATATCTTACCAATTTGAGATGCCCAACCTGGTTCTAGAGTTAGCTGACCTAGGGTTTGACAGATAAACCTTCATTTTTCAAACTTGGAATCTTGAACTTCTGCTTGGATAGAAAGATGCGCCTCCTCAAGGTGAGTTGATAAATGTACTCCTTTTCCCAAATCTGTGGACAGGATTTCAAAATAACCGATGCCCTAGTTTTCCCCCAGCAGTAGTGATAGGGCCAAAAATGAAAATTCTCGGTTTTGAATTATGCTTCCACAGGAAGATGCGCCCTCCTAGGGCGAGTTGAAATGACCTCCTTTTCAAGTTGATCTATGGATGGAAGTGCCCAGAACAGGAAGCCCTAGTTTTCCCGATTCCAGTAGAAATTAGGGCAAAATTGAAAATCCTCCAAACCAGAATCTTTCTCCACCAAAAGATGCTCCTAGTTGAGGCGAGTTAGCCTAGACCTCTTTTCTGGATGATTTGTGGAGAGAAGACCTTGGATTTGGAAACCCTGGCTTTCTGTTGCTGCATAGTGCCTTCTTTCATAGTGGCTCTGACACCATGTTAGTGTTTGCACTTTAATTCAAATATGTTAGATCTTTAATCTGAAAGATATACAAGAACAACGATACACAAGAACACAAGAAATTTCTTCAGGGAAACCAAAAAGGCGAAAACCCCGCAACTTTTTCGGAGTCCCTTTTGCCGAAATTTCTTGTCCCTTACCCAAATTTCTTGTCCCTTACTACTTCAAAGTCCCTTTTGCCGGATTTCCTTTTGTCGAACCATCTCTTAACTATGTCCTGGTGTTGATGAAATCGGTCTTTAGCTTTGTGTCGGGCTTCTTCCAGTCGAAGCAGGGTGTTTATCCTGGATTGTAAGGCTTGGCTACCAGAACCCTGAGAGGCTTGGGACAATTGCAAGGATGGCAGCAAGATGTTTGGGGGAAGTATGGCTTCCTTGCCATAGACAAGGGTGAAAGGGGAGACACCTAAAGCATTCTTCGGGGTTACCCTATCTGCCCATAAGGCGTTTGGGAGAGCCACATGCCAACTTCTCTGGTTTTCTATCACAGTTTTCTTAAGGATTCGAATCAGATTCTTGTTTGAGGATTCAGCTAATCCGTTTCCCTGAGGGTAGTAATTGGCTGAATAATGCAACTTAATTCCCCATTCATAAACAAATTCATTTATCTTGCAAGATGAAAAATAAGTAGCATTATCAAAAACAAGGGAAATTGGAACCCCAAACCTGGTTATGATGTTCTCTTTCAAGAAGCTGATAACTGCATCTTCATTGATCTTGCGCAGCGGGATGGCCTCCGTCCATCTGGTGAAGTAGTCGGTAGCTGTCAGAATGTATCGGTGATGCAAGGAAGAATTTGGATTTATTTCTCCGATAACATCTATGCCCCATTGCTCAAAAGGTTCGGAGATGATGACCGGCTGCAATGGGCCTGCGGCCTTAGGTAACTTCCCGGCGCTTCTTTGACATACATCACAGTTTCGCGCGTATGTGTGGGCATCTCGAAACAGAGTGGGCCAGTAATACCCAGCTCTCAGTATCTTGTGCGCTGTCGTCTCTCCTGAATAATGACCACCTGCGGGGCCATCATGTAATTATTTGACAACTTTGTTTGCGTCTTCCTTCTCCAAACATCTAAGAAGGACTCCATCATAATTCTTTCTGAAGAGAATCCCATCAATGATCTGATAGGGTGCTGATTTCAAGCGGAGTGCCCTTCTTTGTTTAGAATTCCAGTGCTCGGGTAGATATCCCTGCTGTAAATAGTGCACTAGATCTCTATACCATGACTGGGGAGCTGTGAAGATATGGCATACCTCAACCGAATTGAGCTCGGCTTCGTTCTTCCAATGTTGCTCTTCATCAGTCGAGTTTCCCGCCAGTAACTTGCACAGACCTTGTCCTTTGATGATTGTAGCAGGTTTAAATTCCAAATCATACTCCTGCAGAGCTGTGACCCAATTCCCTCTCCTCTCTCCCAATTCCTTTTGAACGAACAGGGATCTAACAGCTGGATGGGGAACTATGACTTTAGTTCTGTTCTTCAAAATGTATGGCCTAAACTGCTTGACTGCTTTGAAGACTGCGTAGGCATGCTTGTCAACTACGGGGTAATTCAGCTCAGCCCCTTGCAGACCAGTGCTCATAAACGAAATTGGGTATTCGTCCCCCAACTCCACCTTTTGCGTGAGTACAGCTGCGAGAGAGTCATCCGAAGCGAAGGTATACAAGATGAAATCTTTATCAAAATCTGGACTTCTTAAGGAAGGAGCTTTAGCTACAGCTGCCTTGATATCTCTAAATGCGTCCTTCTCCAAATCTGTCCACTTGAATTGTGCGTTTTGTTTAACCATCTGTTGTAACGGCTTAACGATTTGTGCAAAATCCGGAACAAATCTGCGGACAAAATTGATGGTGCCCATAAAAGACTGCATAGATTTTTTGTTGTGAGGCATTGGGATCTTATTAATAGCTTGGACTCTTTCTTGGTCGATTGATACTCCCCTTTTGGAGATGACATGACCCAAGAGCTTTCCTTCGGGGACAACAAACACGCTCTTCTTGGGATTCAAGGAAATACCGTACTTCCGGCAACGGTCAAAGATGTGCCTCAGATGAACAACATGATCTTCCCTTTTCTTCGAAAAGACTGTCACATCATCTAAGTAAACAACAACGCATTGCCCACCCAATCCTCGGAAGGCAATATCCATCGCCCTTTGGAACGTAGCTCCAGCATTTATCAGCCCAAATGGCATTCTCCTGTAAGCGAAGGTTCCCCACTTAGTCCTGAAGGTAGTCTTGAGACGATCTTCCTCGGCCACTAACACTTGATTATAGCCAGAGAAACCATCGAGGAGAGAAAACAGTTCAGATCCAGACACCATTTGTAGGATTTGCTCCATTGAAGGCACGGGGTAGTTGTCTTTATCTGAGGCTTTGTTTAAATTTCTAAAGTCTACACATAGCCTAATCTCTCCCGATTTCTTCCTCACGGGAACCAAGTTTGCAACCCATTCGGAATGCCGAACTTTGAAGATTATCTTAGCGTCCAGGAGCTTCTTTAATTCCTTTTGGATCAGCGGTTCAAGAGTGGGATGCATCCTCCTCAACTGCTGCTGAAATGGCTTGACACCCGCTTTCATTGGTATAACATGCTGAATGATGCGGACGTCATATGTTTTCAGATCTTCATAGGTCCATGCAAAAACATCCTTGTACTGTTTAAACAACTTAATGAACCTTTCTCTTTCTCCTGGTGAACAACATTTGCCAAGGTTGACAAATTTTGGTTCTGCCTCGGTACCCAAATTAACTAACTCATGCTGCATTGATGAGCTGTTAGTTTTGGTATTAGCTGGTCTTTTGAATTTATTTTGAAGATCGAAAAGCATTTCGAGGGACCTTACCCCTTTTGGCATGAAATTTCCTTTCTCTCTTCCTTCTTCATCAAATCAGCATCATGTTCTTCCTCATCTATTGCAGCTCCTTGAAAACTGCCTTCGTTTGTCAGGAAGCTGATAATTTGCTCATCATCATCGAATATTCTGAAGTTCGTGATGTTATCGGGAATGGAAGGCCTGAAAATCAATTCAATAGAGCATTTATTATTTGACGGTACTAATCTAGAGGCAGATGTTGCTAACAAATCAGCAGCAGAATTTTGCAATCTAGGAATTGATTTTATATTGAAAGCGTCAAAATACATGATTAAATCCCATACATTAGCCTGGTAACCTTTCAAGTGCGGTGAGAGACAGTGGATGGTGTCCCTTACCTGTATGACAACTATCTCGGAGTCACCAAAAACCTTCAGGTACTTAGCATTTAAGCCAATGGCCTTCTTTAAACCATGTACCAAAGCTTCATATTCAGCGGTATTGTTAGTACAATCGAATTCTAATCTACAAGACAAAAAATACTTGTTCTTCTTTGGATCCATCAGAACACAACCGGCTCCGGATCCTTCTAGAGTTTTAGAGCCATCAAAGTATAATGTCCAAAAGGTATCTTTAGATTCAACTAAGTTAGTTTCTTTGTGGTCTATGTTAGCAACTAAATTGACTATGTTACAATCAACCTCATCAGTCCGAGAGAAATGAAGGAGATCGGACTGTTTGTCTGATTCATGGCAAAAAGTTTCAGCTTGATAGTTGCCCGGATCCATTTCTAAGAAGTAATTTCCCAGGACCGAGGAAGAGAAAGCTACAGCCTCATTTTTTTCTTCTAGCTGGGTTACGTTTTGTTTCATATGGGGTTCCCTAAGAACTTTAATCTGATTCTGCCTGTTCTGATAAGGCAGCCATAGATGGGACCAATCGGTAGCAAAGTAGCCACTCAGCTTGGTAGACCAATCCCTACTCAAAATCAGCCCATAAGCTTCAGGGATATCGACCACCATTATGTCAATAAATTGACAGACTCTAGGGTCGGCTGACAGTCTAATTAGAACATCTTTCATCTCCCCTATAACCTTGACAGCGGTCCTGTCTAATTGTATGATTTGAGCTGGAGATGGTACGGGCTTCCCATTAATTTTCTTACAAATTGACAGTGGCATAACGTTTGAGGAAGCTCCGGAGTCTACCAGACAGTTATGAACATTGTGATTAAAAATTTCGAATGTCAGCAGAAATGGCAATGTTTGGGATTTGGATTTCCCACCGATGCTAGCCTCGTTGATTTCAGGATTGTCTTGAGAATCTGTTAATGTAGCGCTGGGTTTTGGTTGTAAAACATGCAGTAGCTTGTCTCGTTGATGGGGCAGGCTACACATGTCAAATATTGATACGTTCGCTTTAACTTTCTTGATATCTTCGATAATATCATACCCTATATCGGATTCATTCCCAATTCGAATGGACTGATCTGTTTTGTTCATGGTTTCTTTAGGTGGCTGAACTTTGTTGTCAGCGCTTGGCTGTTTGGTTGCTGTTTGGTTTGCTTTGGGCTGTGGTGGGATGATTGGTATATGCCTCCTAGGCGGATCCTTCGAAATCTTAGGCTTATGGGAAGAGGTGGCTGGGATAGGATCCGCAATCGGGCCCTTGCTGCGAGTAGCAATATTTATGGTAGAGGGAGCGCTGTCTACGTGATCTTCTTCTACTAATTCAGTCATAGGTATCCAATCCCACAATACCATAGTAGTGTCCGGGGTTGGTTCCTCTAACTCAGGGCCTGACTCCTCTGGAGGAATATCCTGGTCTGGGATCTGAGAATCTAACATTTGGTTCATGACCAAGCTCATGGAATTGATCCATTGTGGGCAGCTCTTCTCCGAGTGTGGTTCTTGGTGAAAGGTGCAGAAATTTTCCATACCAATCTCATTCAAATTTAAAACAGGGGCAGTGTTCACTGGTGGATGAGACTGTTCCCCGTCTTCCCTTCTTTTGTAGAATGGCTTAAAAGGTTTCCTAGCTGTACTAGCAGCCTTGTCTTTCTCGAGATCTACGATTTTGTTAGATAATTTTTGCATCATTTTAACTATATTTTCCATATCCGTAGATGGCTCTTCCTTACCTCTCGTAAGGAGCAAAGGTTTCTTGCTAGCTGCTGGTTTTGTTTCCACATCTAAGGCATGTTTAGTAATGCTATCAGCCTCTTCCTCTACCTTTCGAGCTTCCTCAAAATTCTCTATCAGGGTTGTTTTCTTGGATCGTTTTACAAACATTGCGATTGGACCTTCAAGAGCTGTTGTGTAGTATTCGATCAAGGATTCTTCTGTGGGTTTGTTAGTTTCACTAAAGTTATTTAACAGCGTTGTGAATCTTTGATTAAAGTCTTGAACCTTTTCCTTCTTCTCCATTCTCATGGATAGGAGTTCTTTCATAAGCGTGGCGACAGTCTTTTGGTTCCCATACTTCTTAAGGAAACACTTTTCGAAATCATCCCAACTAGAGATTGAGCTGGGTTGAAGGCTAAAGTACCAAGATGATACCTTAGGCTCGAATGTGTACGGAAACAACCTGCAGACTACGTCTTCATGTTGTACATTTAAAAGGTTCAGAGCTAGGTAAAAACTCTTGAGGTGATCCTCCGCCGAGATGGCTTTCCCTGGATCGTACTTAGGCAAGACCTTTTCTGGGTTTTTAGGGAGATTATGGAATGGTCCAGCTAGGTTCAGCGCTCCCCTTGCTCTCCAGGCAGGTACAGCCATGTTTGGGTTTGGACGTGGAGACCCTGGTGGAGAATTGCAGGGTGAATCTTGTGGAGTACTTTTGGGAGTGGTACCTTCTTCGGGATTTTCTTGGTCTGTCTTGTTAAGAGTGCCGGAGATTTCTTCCAACGTCAGATTTACCAGTTCTTCAAAACTCTGAACAAGGATCGAATCACGGGTGTATTGCGGCTCCTTTCTGGGTGTAGTTTTCTTAGGGAGGAAGTTGACAGTGTTTAAACCACCTAACTGTCTAACGTAGGATCTAGTATGTCTTCTCAAGTCCTATATTTCTGCAAAAGGAACAGCGTACAAAGCTTCCTGAGGCTCAGGGTCAGAAATGAGGTGTTCTTGGTTTGTTAATCCAAGATCTGGGCTGTTTGAAAAGTTTTCTTCAAGCGGGTTTTCAGTGTTATCTATGACCATGGAAGATTTTCCTCTATCAGCCATGCACTTCAGGCCCTCCTTCTAGCGCCAAAAACTGTTGATGCCTCGGATATCGTAGCATCAATCAGAAAGGGATTCTCCCCGAGAGACGGTCCCAATTAGACTGTCTCCCGTTTGGTGTAGGGAATCCGTCCGGTTAGCGGTTCCGGCAACCGTGGTTTTGGACTTTAAATCCGATTTTACCGGTTATGGCCCGATCCACCTTTCTTTTGGATTTTATGTGTTTTATATGAGATGCACATGCCTAAATTATACTTAGTCTAAATGCAACTGAAACAGATCTAAATCTAGAAACAGGAACACATCTATCTATCCCTGCAGGGGAACACGCTTAAGGGGAGAGCAATCGGCTGTAGCAGATATCATAAGTAACGAACAGATAGCTATTATTTCTCACGGTCATAGCTACAGCGAGATGAGGATCTTGAGAAGATAGCTTCCCATTCAAAATGGAACGCATCTATTGCTCAGAAAACAGAGGAACGTTAAAGGATAAAGAAACAGATCTGAAATGAGACTTACAGAACGTATCTACTGCTTATGAACAGAGGAAATCAAAATTATTTAATCTATACAACAAGAATAAAGAAACAGATCTAGATGCAACGAAACTAGAATTAAACTAAAAGATCCCTGCAAGGAGCAATTAAAATCTTGAACAATGAGCCATACGAATTATCCTGAAGAAAGAACAGTTAGCCATTCGATCTAAAAGAAAATCTACAGCAATGATAAAAGTATCAGCAGATAGCTCCTGATTTAATATGGAACGCATTCATTGTCCATGAAATAGAGAGAACGTATGCATAGATAAGAGCAAAATCATTAATACAAAGAAATAATTCAGAAGTCAAGAATGATCTCACATTGCAGAATTGCAGTCTTTAGAATAGTCCAACATAAAGCAACCCAACATTCCAAGCAAAACGTTCATCTCCCGTGGCTTCTATTAGAAAAATTCAATTTACAGAGCCGATACAAGATAGCTCATATCATTTGCCCAAAAAAATTTTCATTCCCTGCCAAAAGTCCTCTCCTAATCTTTCCTAGCTCCTATTTATAGTTACAAATTTGCCCTCTGGGCTGACACCTAGCATTCTCCACCTGTCATTTACAGAATTTCCACTATAATCGACCACCAAAATGGCCACTTCCTTTACAAAAAATATTTTGGCAAAATTAGGGACAGCTGTCCCACGGCTTACGCCTTACATATTCAAAAAATACATAACCGAAAATTTGCTAGCATCAAAGCGTTCCCTGCTGGGCACGTGTTTGTCTGCAGAGAATGGCTCACCGATTTCAGCCTCTTCGTTCCTGTGCGTGAGCTTCTTCTGGCAAAGGATCGCCCAAGTTGATGGTCACTGATGCTGCCTGGGAGGAGGCCCTCGAATCCCCTGCTGAAGCTGCTCCTAATTGGGAAGGGGAAGTGGGACTGGCCAGACTTTCTGCCATTGCTGGGGAAGAGGCTGCTGGAAGAGGGGCTGCCGGATCTACTGATGCTTCTGCTGCTGCTGCAGCTTTCCTGACCTCCTCTTCTATGTAGCTGTGCCACACACCTGTGTCCCTTATGATGATGTTAGCTGCAGCAGGAAACAGGATTTTCTGAGAAGTTACATTCTTCCCGAGCTCTATTTTAATGCTTTGTACTTCTGCTTCAGCAACTTGATATGTTTCCTTCAACAGATGATTGTGAAGCGTTGATGAACCGATGTAATGTTGGAGATCATCCACGGCCAAGACATCAATCCTTCTCACATACTCCATCTGGACGCCTAGCTCTTCTTTCAATTGAGACAACCGCTGTTCCTTTTCCGGGAAGTCTTCTAGGGTCTGAGGGAAACTCAATGTGCAGTTGTCATGAACTTCTTTGAGCTTTTGGTATAGGTTGTTGATTCTATCTGTTGTCCTCTGCACACTGGCCATTAGCTTATTGGCACAGTTCCTACCAAACTCCAACAAGGCTATATCTTCATTAAAATCTTCCACGGCCTTGAAAGGAAGATGCGGGGGGAAACCTCCTTTCCCTTCCCTCCATGCCATCTGACTTATGACATTTGCCTTGACACGGGTATTCTTAGCTTTGAGCCTGTGGGCTTCCGCATTAACCTCCTTTAGCCTAACCGTCATGGCCTTGAGTTTGCATACCTCATCAGTGATTAGCTCTTGAGAGCCATACACTTGCTGTAGGATATTGCATGACAGCTCGTGGAAGGGGGACATGTCCAAGGTTCTGCTTTCCGCTTGCTCTAAACGCTCAGCTAATGCCTGCTTGTCTGCTTCTAGCTGAGAGGCCTTTTCCTCCACTCCATTCTTCTCTGCTTCCACAATCATCATTTGAAGTGTTAGCTGATCCTTTTCCTCCTCCAGCTGGCTGTACTTGTTTGACAGCTCCTTATGTTCGGCATACAAGCAGCTATACTTGTTTACTATCAGGTCTCTTTGGGCTTGCTGATTAGCCACATTTTGCTGCAGGGTACGTGCTCTTTTCTTTGTCAATATATTTTCTTTGACTATAACCCCTACATTGGCAAATGATGCTTGTGCTGTTGCTATAACTGCGGAGGCCATGGCAATGGGATCCGCATCTGTGTTCTGCATGACAGCGACCTCTCGGTGAGTAACTATGTCGTCATGGAAGAGACTTTTAATCCTCTCTTCTGATTGGAGGACCATTGTTTTTCTTTTCTTTTCATAGACAAACTCATTCCATTTGGACACCGTACGCTTCCCAGATGGAGTGTACGGTACAATTGGTCGGTTTATGATGTCTATGTCTTCTTCCATAGGTGGGGTCCGGACTTCCTGAGCGGGGTCTGTCCCTTCCTTTTGGGTACTAGAGCCACCTACCTGAGAGGTGTCTATCTCCATGTCCTGCGCACCGGACCCACCTACCTGGGTATCTTCTCTTGCCTTCAATTCTTCCTCCGCCTTCTTCCTTGCTTCAGCTTGCTCAATTTCTGCTTCTTTCTGCTTTTGGGCTTCTTCAGCCTCCTTCCGCAGTCTTTCATTCTCAGCCTCTTGTAGCTTTCTTGCTTCCTCGGCTTCCTTTTGCAACCTTGCCTCTTCTCTTAATCTGAGCTCTTCCTGAGCCCGGGCATCCTTGGCTTCTTTCTCCTTTTGCTGGATGGTCTTCTGGGCTTTGGTTGAGCTAGAGCTCGCTCCGGTACTTTGGCGACAGATCCTTAGCTCAGTCATGTTGCTGATGCCTCTGAATGCTTCCTCCTCGGCATCGGGGTAGTGGGAGTATTCGAAGTTAGCATAGTTCCCCTTGCAATGCTCGGCCACTTTACCCTTTCTGTCGTTCCTGTGGAAGATGACCTCACCGAAATGGAAGGCCCTCAACTCTTGAACAAATTCATCGGCAGAGGCCACCCCTGAAAACTTGTAAGCACCTATGCAGAAAGGTAGGGGGGGAAAGGAAGCCTTGTGTAGCTTGTGGAGGAATGCTCCAATCCCATCCAAGAAGAGTTGTCTTACTGCTTCCTTGAGCACCACATAGTCTGTGGCATACTGCGGCAATATGTATGGGGGCTTAGTCCCTCCGAACATTCTCAAGTAGGTACCTTGTTCTGAAAAGTAGAAGTCCCCATAATCCTCAAGGACTTCCAAAGCGTTTTGTGACAGGCAACTTGGTTCTTCCTTGAACATTTTCTCGTATAGGGGCATGATGAACCCCTCACAGATGAGTTTGTAGCTGGGCTTGTAATTCTGAGCCCACAACATCTTGAATGCAGTGTAGACCGGGGTTGTGGCCCTATCCCATGTACACCCCAATCCGGGGAACTCTATCTTGGCCAAGATACAATCTATCAGGTATGAGGACATGAAGAATTCAGCCTTCTTCGAGGCCAGCCCGGGTTTAGCAGCACTTATCATTGAGGCCAGACTATCTGACAAGATAGTGGCCCAGTCAAACACTGTCCCCTGAAATGCCACATAGTGAATGATAGGGACCCACTGAATCTTGTATACTGTGCCATCCGGCATGCCGAATATTCTGCATAGCATTAAAGCGATCAATCTGTAAGGGGCCCTCAGATTCTGCACGTCATATTCATCATTTCCCTTCTTTCTCAAATGCTTCCCTCCCCTCAATAGCTTCTTGGCCATCTCGACGTTATCCATCTGGCCCAACCATTCATCAGTCAGAGCTTGTTGGACACGGGGAAACCTGTAGGCCGCCGCAACATATGCGGGTTGAAACGAAGCAATAGCCACTTTCCTGCTGTCATTTATCACTCTCCCATCAGCATCTGCATGTTGGAGAATCCACCCGATCACTTCAGCACAGGGGAATAGCTCAGGGCGGGTAGCGGCTCTAGTTATGCCTGAGGCTCTGATATTTTGATAGATCGGTGCCTCTTCCAGCAACATATCTGGGATCTCTTGGTCCCTGATCATTCTGTATATGTCATCCCATCTGATTTCTGGAGGGACACCAGTGGTGCACCTGGTGTCCTGGAGCGAGGTTTCAATCTTAGGAGGAGCAGGTTTCTTTTCTGTCATCTTCGCCTTCTTCTTACTGGGTTTCGGCATCTTGAATTATCCCTGATAACATCCATATACAATTCATCATGAGTTTGAGCAACAGGTTGTATGGTTTTAGCCGAGAGCAACATCGTTTTAATGAGATAAATCAATGAAGCAAATATTAAGGAAGCAAAACATCATTTTAATCATAAGACACACATTGAAACATTTGAAGCTCTTAAAAGACGAGTATGGGATAAGCTATGTTGCGGAAGCTATTGGTTTTATTGGACCGATAGGCGATTCGCGGGAGCAATTGGCTTCCGGTTCCGCCTCGCGGAAGGAGACGTACTTCGTTATGGCTGCGGTTGGAGAGGTCGATGGCGGGGAAGACGCGGGTTGACTCGGTGAGGGCTTTGAATGCCATCGTCACGCGCGGCCACTCGCCGAGTCAATACGGGATATTTTAGTCCGAGTGAAGGTAACGGCGCCGGGGATATGCTGATGGGGAGAGCTAGGGCGGCTGCGGCTTCAAGTTTTGGCTCTCGTGGCTTAAACGCTTACGGGTTTCGGCTTCGCGTGTAGGGGCTGGGGCTTATTGAAAAGGGCCCAGGGTCCTAAGTCCGAGTTAACGGTCCGGGACATGGAAAGCCCATAGGGTTTCGATAACTTAACCCACGATGAGGGGCGCGGCCCGGGGTTTAAAACAAAACAGGGCATGGTTAACCGCCCGCACCTACCAACATAAAATATAACTTTTTTTTTTTTTCAGGAAGGCCTATGACGATTATGTATAATGAAAACCCCGTTCATTGTTCCTGACGGGCAAAACATAGCCCTTGACGGGTGTTTCGCCCGTCAAAACCCCACTAAAATCACCGTTTTCCCCAAAAGGACAACTCAGTAGTGAAAAACAAGGTCAAGATCCTACCTGGCACCGTGAGGATTGCTTGAGCGAGGTGGCTGCGAGCACGGATGCGCGAGGTGAGCTGGAGCGTTTTGCACGGTACCGCACGTCGTTGGCCGATTCAAAACAATGGTGGATTGGTCGAGCCCCTCACCGCATTTTATATAGACTGGGCACGTGTGAGCTTTTAATTCGGTAGGTGGCGTATTTACAACGGGGTTTAAATTCGCCGCGCGGAGCGGTCACGTCAAAGCACCTCGATTTTCGTGCAACCGTCATTCGCGGGGCCAGTTCGCGAATTGTATCCGCCGTTGCGGAAGGATTCAATGAAAGCTTCCGACGTTTCGGGGCTTACTGCGGAAAGGAAGCTCGAAGCCTTCCGCGAGAGACAGCCGCGTAGCGGACGGGTAACGTCAAAGCTTCCGCCCTTTCGGGACGATATAGCGAATGCTCCCGGTATTTTCGGAAGACTTTTGCGAAAGCTTCCGCGATCCGAAATTTCAAAGTCTCGTTGATTTTTTCGGGAAGGTTCGGCGAAGGCTTCCGCTAGTTTCGGAAAGCTATTGGGAATGGCTTCCGCCGTTTCGGAAGCAGAACTTATATTTTCCGCAAATTCACCCGGGATCGTTTCGGAGTCCCTTTGCCGAACGGGGTAAGCGATTGGCCTCCGCTGTTTCGGAAGGGTAGCCCGAAGGCTTCCGCGTTTCGGGAGCAAAAGCTGAAGGCCTCCGCGACAGCTTCTTGAGAAAATTCTAAGTCCTTTTCATGGTTTCGGAAGGCGATCGTGAATTCTCCCCGCGGGACTTATGGGGATGGCTTCTGCCGTTTCGGAAAGGTTTCATCAAAAGTTTCCGCCTAGTCTCTTTTGGGAAGATAACGCGGCGGTTTCCGCGGTTTCGGAAGGGTTCCCTGAATTCCCCCGCCGTTGCGGAAGGATTTTACGAAAGCTCCCGCCGTTGCGGAAGGGTTCAACGAAAACTCCCGCCGTTTCGGGGGGGTTCACTTAATTTCCCTGCCGTAGCGGAAGGTTGAAACTAAAAAATTCTTTAAGTCCTTCGTTCCCGCATTTTCTAATCGGAAGGAAATCTAAGTCCTTTTCGGGAGACTAAGGCGAATGAGTCCCGCCGTTTCGGGAGGAAAGCCGGAACTTTTCCGCGGTTGCGGGAGGTTTGAGTGAATGGCTTCCGCCGTTTCGGGAGACAGAGCTGAATTGTTCCGCCGTTTCGGGTGGTTTTGTTGAATTCCTTGCCGTTTCGGGAGAACAACGCGAACTTTTCCGTGGTCGCGGAAGACTTGATCGAAAGCTTCCGCCGTTTCGGGTGGTTTTGCCCAATGGCTCCCGCGGATTTTGACAAAGAAAATCTAAGTCCTCCTTTCGGAAAGGTTGGACGTTTGACTCCCGCCGTTTCGGGACAAAGTCTGACTTATTCCAAAACGTTTGGGCAAAAGACTAAGTTACCTTTTGGCTCACTGGGGAGAACATGGAAGGATTGACGGCAAGCTGTTCAGCAGGGAAGCAAAATTTTATGTTGAAAACAGAGCGGACGGCTGGGATGGCTTCTCAAGCAAACTTTCTACAAAAAAAACAGGAGGGGCCCCAACATGTACAAAATTTTGGGGAGGGGTGTTGCTGCAACAACAAGTTCAAAGATGTGTTTCTAGATTAAGTGTTAGGACTGCCACCAAAGAGAGACATTGATTTTACAATCAATCTTGTTCGAGGGGCAGCCCCAATTTCTAAAGCTCCTTATAGAATGAGCTCGTTGAAATTGGTAGAGTTGAAAATGCAGCTACAAGAATTAATGGACAAGAAGTATATCAAGCCATGTGTGTATCCTTGGGGAGCACCAGCATTATTTGTTAAATTTTTATCAAGTTAGGGTTATGTACAAAAGAATAACAATTCAACATACTTTAATGAAGAAAATACATTTAATAAACATTTACAAATATTGAATATGAAATAATGCAGAAGTAAACTCTATCATAACATCATTTTCATATCTTACAACTTCACTCTTAGCACTCTCAGGTCGGTCACTGTGTTAAAGTAATTTTAACACTACTAGTTAGATCTTTGTGCTAAGGTAATCTTCAGTAACATGTAATGTAAATAAACACTTTGATCGCATAATAATAAAAGAGATATAGTTGACAATACTTACCTGTGTGTGAAACCCTTCCTATAAGAATACTTAGAAAAGTTACTTTCAGAAAAGACTGTGCCTCAGAGAGGCTAGTCAACTCTAGGAACCAAAAGGACTCTATTAAAATATTAAAGAGTCAATACAAACCTGAGAGAGAGAGAGAGAGAAGTGACAGGTTGCAGTAGAGATGGTAAATAAATATTCAGAACACAGTTGCAGTGAAACAAGACTCAGTACAGGAGGGTTTGATCACAACATATAAAATTAATCCCAATCAAAGTCTCAACAAATAAATCAGACCCAGGCAAGATCTCTGCACTCATAACATAAAACTAAGAGACTAGATCTCTGCACTCATAAAAATAAAAAAATAAAAATCTCAGCATAAAACTGAGCAACTAGATCTTTGCACTCATAAAAATAAAAATAAAAAATCTCAGCATAAAACTGAGAAACTAGATCTCTGCACTCATAAAAATAAAAATAAAAAATCTCAGCATAAAACTGAGAAACTCAGGACAGGCTGGGTGAATAAAGAAGATTACTGTCTTCTAAAAATAAACTCCCAGGCATCATGGCCTATAATACAACCAGCAGCTCTTTTAATAGGTTAATAGCACATAGAATAAATAAAAACTCTGTGAAGGAGTAGGCCTGTGGTCAAAGACTGCTGCGTGGAGCGGAACCGTGGAGAAAAGGAAGAGGAGCAGACCGAGCATCAAATCCATGAAGGATGGAAGCAGACTCGTGAAGGGAGCCATGAAGGATGACCCGTGAAAGCTAACTCGTGAAGGAGTAGATCGCTGACCCGTGAAGAATCAAGCTCATGAAAAAAGAAATGAACCCATGAAAGTGAGCTCGTAAAACATAAAATGCAAATCCAAGAATACGTAAAGGATAAAAAGGTGATAATATTAGATGAAGATAATTCTTCATATTAAATAGAATCAAAATTGGTCCAAGATTAATTTAGTGAATTCCAACGACTTAGGAAGGTATCATCTTTAAAGAATAAAAACATAAAATAATAAAAAGAAAAATAATGTGACTTGGGTAAAGTCACATAATAAAATAAAAGTAAAGTAAAGTAAAGAATAAAGATAAAGTAAAATAAAAAATAAAATATTAAAAAAACAAAAATATAAAAAATAAATATAAAAGATAAAAAACAAAAGAACCTCATAAAGTGGACAAATATCCATAAGATCAAAATAACAAGTGTGGTATAAATAAAAGGTGGGTCAATGACCCTATTTACCACAAATAAATAAAAAACAAGGTACCACAAGACTAATAAACAATAAGGTGCAAGGACCCAAAGTTAATCAACCAAGGTGGAGAAGGTACAACCAATCATCTCTCTCTCAAATGTACAAATGTTCCATATAACCTGAAATTTCATCATCACTGTATAAGGAAGGGTTCACACAGATGATGTGATCATGTGGTCCTCTCAACTACTCCTTAGGTCAAATGTTAGTAGCTTCCACAAGAGGTGGCCAGTCCCTTGAGAAGACTAACTAACTCATCCATCTCGAAGACCTAGGAGAAGAGGACATCACACATCATAATCTTGGTAACTGACCAAGTGCCTCCATTCTCAAGGAATGGCTTTTCCGCCCAAGGCAGAGCCTCAGTCCTAGAGTAGGACATGTTGATCAACCATCTGGTCCATGACCAGGTTCTCCATTCTCCCAAAGAATGGTCCTCAGCCTCAAGCTGAGCATTCAGTCCTTGACTGAATGTTGGTCAACCATCTACAAGACCTAGGATGTCTCTCTCTCAACCTGCAGGATCTACTTAGTCCTCGTGACCAAGAAACTGTTTGATTCTAGACCAGAATACCCTAGAGACAAATAGGGGCCCTAGCCACATGCTAGGGACTTTGCCATGGCATCAACCTGCTTGGTCCTTGACCAAGAACCCCAGGAGACAACTGGGGACCCTAGGGTACCTTCTAGGGTCTTACTCATACTCTGCATGGTTAACTTGACCAGGAACCCTATTCAACTGACTAGGGTACCATTCTCTCTGAGAATGGGTCTCACAGCTGCACGAAAAATCAACACTCCCTCTCAGCAAGAGAGGCATTCTCAGCAACACTAAGCTTGTCAAAGACAGAGGCTTAGTCAACACAGCTGACAATTGCACCATGCCCTTGTCATGCTGAAACAACCTATCATAGAGTACAGGATTTTCTGAAAGCTTCATGGAGCTTTGAATGTCAGCAAATACTTTGATCTTATAGATCTAATTTGAAGTTATACCTGACTTCCCTTGTTGTCTGAGAATTACTTTCCATATATCATTATCCATTTTCAATTGAATAGCATCTTTCCAAACCTGAGGTTTGGCTAACTCCACATTAGTGGATGAACTTGAATCAGTGACATGGCTCCTACTGGAGCAATCTTGGAACCTCTCAATAGGTTCCTTAGTGAGATCAAATGAAGGCATCTGGGCCTTCTCCCTCTGCTTCTCTAAACGACAAGTCTTATGAGCTTCTAAATTTGAGCCATTGAAGGACTCCCTCTTGATCTCTGAAACTTGACAAGGGTGATTAAATAGAGATTCAACAACATATCCTGGGACTCTATAAAGGTTCCCCTCACGGATACCAATCTCAAAAGCTGAGCTTAAATTTTCACCTTTAGCCCATACTAATACCTTTCCTTCGGAGAAGGCTACCGAGAACCCCTTGTCTTCTAACATTGCCACTGAAAGAACGTTCCTCTTTAAACCAGGAACAAATGAAATTTCCTCAACATGAAGTAACGTACCTGAATCAACCTTTAAGGTAGTTGAACCAACTCCTTTTATTTCAAAGGTACTTCTATTGCCCATCTCCACTTTTGCATTAAACTTCTTGGCCTTGTAACATACAAGTGCCTGTTTGTATCCAGTCATATGCTTGGTGGCCCCACTGTCAATCCACCATGAGTCTGATGAGTGGGAGATGGAGCTTGAGAGTGCTGAAATCAAGTAGTACTCTCTTTGATCTTTTTCTTTGGTCTCTTTAAATTTCTTTTGTTGAGGCTCTTCTTCTTCTGTAGCAGTTGAAGCATGATGCTTTCCTTTATGCCAATTCTTGTTAGGAGGATTCCTACAAACATTTGCATAATGACCAATCTTGTTACATTTAAAACATCTTACTTTTGAATTGTAAGAGTGCTTACCTTGAGGTCTCCTACCTTTGTTCTGGTGTTGAGGGAGATTTCTTTCTTTCTTTGTCTTGGCAGTAAGAGCAAGGTTCTTTTCAGCTGAGGGTCCAGATCTACTCTAGATTCTACCTTCTTCTTCTATGCAATCATGCCACAACCTATCAAAGTTTGGTTGTGATTCTCTTCCATTTACTGCTAAAAGGAATGTCTCCCAAGATGTAGGGAGACCATCTACTGCTGTTTGTACAAGGTCATCATCATCTACTTCAACTCCAATTGCCATGAGTTGATCCTTTAACTGAGCAATCTTAGAAAAAAAGGAAGCAACCGATTATTTATCCTCCATCTTTAATGAACGAAGTTGCTTCTTCAAGACCCTCTTCTGAGTAGGTGCCTTCTTCTCATAGAGATTAGCTAGGGCATCAAAGCATTCCTTAGCTGTCCTTAGAAGAGCTATTATAGGCATCAAATTGTCTTTGACTGAGTCAAAGATCACCCTCTTTGCTTTAGCTTGCTTCGTCTTAATGTTGCTCTTCCTTGAGCTATTGTGGGTTCTTCCACAACATTAGTGACTAATTCATCCAAGTCACTTTCCTCCAAAATATTTAAGACCCTAGCCTTCCATGCATTAAAGTTTGAGGCTCCTTCAAGCCTATCTTCTGCCTTTACTGAGTTAGAAGCCATCTAAAACCCTTTCAGTCAACTTTCCAAGTACACCTGTAAACTTGTAGTCAAGTTGAATAGGGCACAAACCCTTACCGTAGGATCTATGTAGATTCTGTTAGCCTGCAAAACAGAGTTAGCTACAAGACCTAAGCTCTGATACCATGTTAAATTTTCATCAAGTTAGGGTTATGTACAGAAGAATAACAATTCAACATACTTTAATGCAGAAAATACATTTAATAAACATTTACAAATATTGAATATGAAATAATGCAGAAGTAAACTCTATCATAACATAATTTTCATATCTTACAACTTTACACTCTTAGCACTCTCAGATCGGTCACTGTGTTAAAGTAATTTTAACACTACCAGTTAGATCACTGTGCTAAGGTAATCTTCAGTAACATGTAATGTAAATAAACAATTTGATCACATAATAATAAAAGAGATATAGTTGAGAATACTTACCTGTGTGAAACCCTTCCTATAAGAATACTCAGAAAAGTTACTTTCATAAAAGACTGTGCCTCAGAGAGGCCAATCAACTCTAGGAACCAAAAGGACTCTATTAAAATATTAAAGAGTCAGTACAAACCTGAGAGAGAGAGAGAGGTGACAGGTTGCAGTAGAGATGGTCAATAAATATTCAGAACACAGTTGCAGTCAAACAAGACTCAATACAGGAGGGTCTGATCACAACGTATAAAATTAATCCCAATCAAAGTCTCAACAAATAAATCAGACCCAGGCAATCTCTGCACTCATAGCATAAAACTAAGAAACTAGATCTCTGCACTCATAAAAATAAAAATAAAAAATCTCAGCATAAAACTGAGAAACTAGATCTTTGCACTCATAAAAATAAAAATAAGATCTCTGCACTCATAAAAATAAAAAATAAAAAATCTCAGCATAAAACTGAGAAACTCAGGACAGGTTGGTTAAATAAAGAAGATTATTGTCTTCTAAAAATAAACTCCCAAGCATCATGGCCTCTAATACAACCAACAATTCTTTTAATAGGTTAATAGCACAGAGAATAAATAAAAACCCCGTGAAGGAGTAGGCCCGTGGTGAAAGACTGCTGCGTGGAGCAGATCCGTGGAGAAAAGAAAGAGGAGCAGACCGAGCAGCAAATCCGCGAAGGATGGAAGCAAAGCCGTGAAGGCTGACCCGTGAAAGCTTGACTCATGAAGGAGTAGATCGTTGACCCATGAAGAATCAAGCTCGTGAAAAAGAAATGAACCCGTGAAAGTGAGCCCATAAAACATAAAATGCAGATCCAAGAATACGTAAAGGATAAAAAGGTGATAATATTAAATGATGGAAGCAAAGCCGTGAAGGCTGACCCGTGAAAGCTTGACTCATGAAGGAGTAGATCGTTGACCCATGAAGAATCAAGCTCGTGAAAAAGAAATGAACCCGTGAAAGTGAGCCCATAAAACATAAAATGCAGATCCAAGAATACGTAAAGGATAAAAAGGTGATAATATTAAATGAAGATAATTCTTCATATTAAATAGAAACAAAATTGGTCCAAGATTAATTTAGTGAGTTCCAATGACTTAGGAAGGTATCACCTTTAAAAAATAAAAACATAAAATAATAAAAAGAAAAATAATGTGACTTGGGTAAAGTCACATAATAAAATAAAATAAAAGTAAAGTAAAGAATAAAGATAAAGTAAAATAAAAAATAAAAGATTAAAAAAACAAAATAATAAAAATAAATATAAAAGATAAAAAACAAAAGAACCTCATAGAGTGGATAAATATCCATAAGATCAAAATAACAAGTGTGGTATAAATAAAAGGTGGGTCAATGACTCTATTAACCACAAAAAAAAAAAAAAAAGTACCACAAGACTAATAAACAACAAGGTGCAAGGACCAAAAGTTAATCAACCAAGGTGGAGAAGGTACAACCAATCATCTCTCTCTCAAATGTACAAATGTTCCATATAACTTGAAAGTTAATCATCACTGTATGAGGAATGGTTCACACAGATGATGTGATCATGTAGTCCTCTCAACTGCTCCTTAGTTCAAATGTTAGTAGCTTCCACAAGAGGTGGCCAGTCCCTTGAGAAGACTAACTAACTCATCCATCTCGAAGACCTAGGAGAAGAGGACATCACACATCATAATCTTGGTAACTGACCAAGTGTCTCCATTCTCAAGGAATGACTTCTCTGCCCAAGGCAGAGCCTCAGTCCTAGACTGGGACATGTTGATCAACCATCTGATCCATGACTAGGTTCTCCATTCTCCCAGAGAATGGTCCTCAGCCTCAAGATGAGCATTCAGTCCTAGACTGAATGTTGATCAACCATCTGCAGGACCTAGGATGCCTCTCTCTCAACCTGCAGGATCTGCTTGGTCCTCGTGACCAAGAAACTGTCTGGTTCTAGACCAGAATACCCTAGAGACAAATAGGGGCCCTAGCCACATGCTAGAGACTTTGCCATGGCATCAACCTGCTTGGTCCTTGACCAAGAACCCCAAGAGACAACTGGGGGCCCTAGGGTGCCTTCTAAGGTCTTACTCATACTCTGCCTGGTTAACTTGACTAGGAACCCTAGTCAACTGACTAGGGTACCATTCTCTTTGAGAATGGGTCTCGCAGCTACACTAAAAATCAACATTATTTGTCAAGAAGAAATATGAGACTTTAGAGTATGTATTGATTACATGCAGCGAAATAAAGTGACAGTCAAGAATAAGTACCCATTGCCCAGAATTATGATTTGTTTGATTAAATGAAGAAAGCCAAAGTGTTTTCAAAGATTAACTTAAGACCTGGTTATCATCAAGTGAGAATAAAAGAAGAAGACATTCACAAGACATCTTTCCAAATGAGATATGGCCATTATGAGTTCACGGTGGTTCCATTTGGTCTTACCAATGCACCCGCTACATTCATATGTCTCATGAATAGCATTTTCATCAAGTATTTGGATAAGTTTGTGTTAGTGTTATTGGATGACATTCTTGTTTACTCGAAGAGTCAAGAAGAGCATGAGGAACACTTAATAATGGTATTGCAAGTTCTTAGAGAGCACAAAGTGTATGTAACGCTAAGCAAGTGTGACTTCTATCAAAGAAGAGTACAATATTTGGGTCATATTATTTTAAAATAAGAAATTCCGGTGGATCCGAAAAAGATTGAAGCCATAATGAATTGGTGTACTCCAAAGAATGCCATAGATGTTAGATATTTTATGGGTCTTGCATGATATTATAGAAAGTTCATTGAGGGATTCTCCAAGACCACTCATCCAATTACCTCGCTGCAAATAAAGAATGTAAAGTTTGTATGGTTCGAAAAATGTGAAGAAAATTTTCGACGATTGAAGAAGTTACTTACTGTTGCCCCTGTCTTTAAAATTGCAGATCCAAAGAAGGATTTTACGGATGCTTGCATTGAAGGACTAGGTGGAGTGCTTATGCAAGAATGCTTTGTGATTTGCTATGAGTCCAGAAAATTTAAAAAAAAGAAAGAATTATGCAACTCGTGATTTAGAACTAGCAACCATAATGCATGCCCTTAAGATGTGGAGGCATTATTTGTTGGGAAAGAGATTCAAGCTTATGACATATCACATGAGCTTGAAATATTTGTTTGATCAGCCAAATTTAAATGTCAGGCAAGCTAGATGGCTGCAATTTTTGTGTGAATTTGATTTTAAAATCAAATATGTAAAAGAAAAGGAGAACAAAGTTGCAAATGCTCTTAGCAGAAAGTTTCATGTAGTAGCCTTGAGTATATGCAAATCAGATTTAAGAACAAAAGTTCTTGAAGCCCAAAATAGCGATGAAACTTACCTTCAAGTAAAAGAGAAATTGTAGCAGGGAAATTTAGATGAAAAGTGTGAAGGATATCAGCTTGGAGAAGATAATCTTCTTATTTATAAAGACAGATTGTATATTCCAAATTGTATAGATTTGAAGGTAATGGTAATGGATGAAATTCATCAAATGTCATATTCTGGATATCCAAGATATCAAAAGACAATAACAATAGCAAGGAAATAATATTTTTGGCATGGGATAAAAAATGATGTAGCAGAATACATTTCCCGATGTCAAAAATGCCAACAAGTCAAGGTAGAGCATCAACATCCAGCGGGATTGTTGCAACTTTTGTCCATTCCAAAATAGAAGTGGGAAGTAATTTCTATGGATTTCATAACCGGTTTTCCCATGACAATGAGACGACATGATTCAATCATGGTTGTGGTGGACAAGCTAACAAAGGTAGCTCATTTTATTCCAATCAAGTCCACTCATAAAACAAGTGACATAACTAATATCTTCATGAATGAGATATTCAGATTGCATGGGTTACCAAGCAATAGTCTCAGACCAAGATGCAAAATTCACATCCAATTTTTGGAAAGGATTATTTCAGGAATTGGGGACTCAGTTGAATTTCAGTACAGTGTACCATCACCAAACAGATGGCCAAACCAAGATGGTGAATCAAGTTCTTGAAGATATGTTGAGGATGTATGTGATGGATAAGCCATCCAAGTGGGAGGACTACCTACACTTGGTAGAATTTGTATACAATAATGTGTTAGAGTTTGCACTTTAATTCAAATTATCTAAGATCTTTAACTGAAAGAATAACAAGCACAGCAAAACATAATAGACACAATAGTTTTCCTTGGGGAAACCATAAAGGAGAAAACCTCGTAACTTCCTCAAAGATAGAATCATCACTAATACAATATCAAGCAAAAATGAAAAGCCCAAATATATGTCTTCTGCAGCTTCTCTCTTTCTCCTCCAGCGAACTTGTCTTCTCTCTCTTGCTTATGTGATCTTGTGTGAGTGAGTAGTGTGTCCAAATGAGAGAGCAAGCTCTCTATTTATACTTTATGTTAGTGGTGACCTAATTCTCAATTAGATCGGCCTCACTAACCTGATTGGGTTGACTTGTCCTAGGGAGGCTCAATAATACCTTTTACATTTGACTTTAGGGGATCTAATGCCCCGACTTACAATGGAGGTTTTACCTCAATGACTTTGCATGACCAATCATAATAATGGCATCCCCGAATGGAGGAAAAACATCTCCGTCGGAGGTACAAATAAAATACAATAATAATATCAATATAAAATACAAATGAATATCTTCCAAAGTTACATTTACAACAACATAATGAACATCAAATATCATTGGGAATGAGTCCATTTGAGACATTGTGTGGCAAAGGATGTAGAACTCCATTGAGTTGGTATAGTCTAGTAAACAAAGTAGTGCTTGGGCCAAAAATGCTCAAGGAAATAGAACAAGACATTGTTAGATCAGGAGGAATTTAAATGCAACCCGAGATAAGCAAAAGGGCTATGCAGATTTAAAAAGAATACACAAAGAATTTAAAGTCGAAGATCATGTCTATTTGAGAGTAAAGCCAAAGAAAAGTTCCATAAAGTTGGGAAGTTGTGCCAAGTTGGCACTAAGATATTGTGGGCCATTTGAAGTCATTAATATGACAGGGTCAGTTGCATATAGGATTGCATTACCTGCTAACATGAGAGCTCAATGTTTTTCATGTTTCTTTGCTTTAAAAGTATGTACATGATCCTAATCATGTAATTGATTGGAATGTGATTTAGGTGGAACCCGAGGGTGAGTTCCAAGTGGAACTTATATGCATCATCGACAAGAAGGTAACGTTGCTCCAGAACCGAGCCATCGGATAGATAAAGGTGCAATGGAAGCACCTTGGTCCTGATGAGGCTACATGGGAGTTGGATGATGCCATGAAAGAGACATACCCATTTTTGTTCAGTTTTGAGAACAACGAGACGATTTTGTTCTGAGGGGGAGGGGAATTTACTACCCCCATTTTGACCCTTGGAATTATTGGCTTGATATGTGAATATTGTAAATATGCGGTGTATGATTCATAGGGTGGAGCTCAAGGCCAAGGCCCCACTAGTGAATACTCGATTTATAAAGGCAAGTATTTTATATTTTGTGGGCATGTGCTAGTTAGCCATGGAAAAATGTAAGAGCATGTAAATATTTATAATACAAATAAAAGTCCAAGAGTTGACTATGGAAACAACAAAAATGGGGTGGTTGTGTTTATCCACTAGGGAGAGGTGAGGGGTGTGGGATTAAATCATGTATCCAAGTGTTAGCTTAAGAACCCGTGAGCCATAAATGGTAAGCAACTACCTAAGTGGACTTCCTTATTGATCTTTATTTATGTTGTAAGAAGATAGCTGAGAAATCAACTCACGAATTTAATGGAGCATGGGTTGAGCTCAAATATTCGTATGGCTGAGTATGGGCTCAGTTTTGGATACCCAGAAGTCAATTTCGCTTATGGGGATTCATTTCCCTTCATTCCCATTTCATTATTGGGCAACTATACTATAATTTTCAGCATGTTATGCATTCTCAGGAAGAAAAATAAAATAAATTGTAACCAGATAATAAGCCATGTTTTAAAGTGTCAAAAACACCATAAATTCATGTGGTTGTAAAATATAGTGGGGAATCCATATATGTCAACCCTGGGAGGAATTTGAGCCCAAAAATATGTGGGAAAACCCAAATTTAGAAGCATGGAAATTGAATTTCGTGGCGGCAAATTAGTGTGGCTAGAAAGCAGAGAATCCAAGAGATAATTAAAGTCTGAGAGGGATTAGAGGATGGAATTGCTTAATAAACCCAGTGTATGTAGAAATATTTAAAGGTTTAGCAGCTTGGACCTTTCTATGCCCACCTTGAATAGCACTGGAGGGAAGGGGTGCCTGAGAGACTATGTAGCAGAGAAGGAAATTTTTTTCGTGTTGTGTGTAGTAGGTATTGTGGTTGCAAAGGCTGGCTGAGACCAATTGAGATGCATGTAGCTATGTGGTTGAGCTCACTAGCTTAGCATTCACTTCATTTATCTCTTCGTATGCTTGATAAACCCAACTGTGCATTGGCTTAGCATGAGAATGTGTTCCTATGGTTGTGAGTGAGCTTATGTAGTTCATCCTTAGTGGATACATAGCCCCAGCTCGGAGGTGACCTCTCAGTAGAGAGATACATTAGAGCAAATTTGAGGTCTAAAATGGGCCTCCTAGAGAAAATAATAAAATAATAGTTAAAATAATAAAATAATATTTATGAATTTTGGAGGACAAGAGAAAAAAAACTAATTTTTTCTTCATATTTTCAACATATCTCCCTGTCATTTTACTCAAATTTCGAGCGGAAGCACTCGTTGGATGCGGAATTAAATTTTTCATCCAACGAATGCTCCCACTCGAAATTTAAGTAAAATGACAGGGAGATATGTTGAAAATATGAATTCTGCATCCAACGAGTACCGTATTGCATACTTTTGAGGGACCCCACCCCATGAAAAATGATAAATACATAAATAAATAAAAACATGTTACTTTCAAGTAACACGTTTTTTTTATGTATTTATCATTTTTCATGGGGTGGGGTCCCTCAAAAATATGCAGTGTAACACATTTTTTATGTATTTATTATTTTTCGTGGGGTGGGGTCCCTCAAAAGTATGCAGTGTGGGTACTTGTTAGATGCGGAATTTAATTTCGTATCCAACAAGTGTTCCTGCTCGAAATTTGAGTAAAATGACAGGAAGATATGTTGAAAATACGAATTAAAAAATAGTTTTTATAATGTCAAATATGCCAACTCAACCATTATGGTTGGCTCTTTACTTGAAATTCTATTGGTTTTTTAATTCAATTGCTCGTTTTCTTATAAGGGCCATTTTAGACCCCAAATTTGCTCCAATGAAGTGTTGAACAAAGTGCCTACGGTTAGGTGGAATGTTGTTCTTCCATGGCTAGTTGCTCGAGCAACTTCAATTAAAAAAAAGATATAAGTGTTTACTTGTTAATCTACTATTGTCTTAACTATGTCTATTTTTTATTGTTATGTTTGTGATTAATATGTTGGTATATGCATGATGTGTGTGTGGATAGATTTATTTTCCTTGTGTTTATATTTATTCATCTACACATACATTTAAATGTTTATGAATTTCATAATATGGTCGTGGGGGTGAAATTTAGAATCCCCTAAATAGTTCATGTCCCTTCCGTTGATTGGATTGATGGGCGGGGATGTGACAGTTGGTATTTCAAACTCTGAACCGGAGTAGAAGAAGATGAGCTTTCTTTTGAGAACCCAACACTCTGAAATTGGATTGGCTTGGAGTAATCAGGAATGTGAATGGTCACTTCCTCCTCATATCCAAGATCGATTTTGTGCTTGTTGTGTACAATTTCTTCCCAAGGTCTTCTTATTGGCTTGGAAAGAACAAGTTGAACATGTGTATGGGAAACATCGTTTTTGTTTTGTTTTGCTTTTGAAGTGGAGCCACTAGTTTGATTATGTGCTTTTGAAGTGGCATCTATATGCGTAGGCTGCTAAAAGAAATCACAAAGAAGATTGTTATGAATATGAACAAGTTCAAAGTGTATTTCTTCTTTTTGGAGTTGCAACTCAAACCTTAGAAACTCAAGAGTGTCTGTGAATCTTATACACAATTTTGAATATGAATGAAAGTTATATTGTCGAACATGACAGTGTTGTTGACAGAAGAGAGAAGTAGAGTGTTCAATAACTCTACTAAACCATTGATTCGAGCCATTGATAAATTGTGACTGAAGACTCACTTAAATAAAAAGGGGCTTCTTGCAACTCCACCATTTTCCAACAAGACTCAAGAATTAAGACTCCAACTCAAAAAATGAAGAGGTGTCGACTTCTACCGAAAGTGCACCGGATTACAATTCAATTAAGCTTACAGGAAACAATTGCAAATATAAATGAACTTACAAAAATGGCAGTTTGCAAGATACAATTTGATGTAGAATTTGAAGCTGAACTAATCAATGGTTTACCTTAGTGGTGTCAAGGCCATTGAAACAAGCAGGCCTCTATACACATATCAGAATTCAATACCTTTATGCTACCAACTACTCCTCGCAAAGCAACAGTCTCTAACAATATCTACAATAGCAATTTAATATATCACATCGGTAGACAATTCTTTAAGGACGTGATTTCCATCTGATTTGCTTGGTCACTTCTCCATAAAGATTTATAACTTCAATTAGATTGCTCTCATAATAAAAACTGATCATTGCTTATAGAATACTACTAGTCTCTTCCACGGGTTGCACAGGATTTTTATTCAAATGGAAAAACAATCATATGAAAATATCTACTCAATTACTATATATAGTAATACATGGGAACGTTAGAACAACTCAAGGTTTGTGTGACCTCATTATCCAGCTAAGTCCTGGACAGAAAATGATATCATGAAGGAGCTCTTTCCCGAGGTGCGTTCAAGTCTCAACCAAGCCAGAGATTTGGCCAAGCAATGCAGCGAGATGTCATACAGCGACAGGCTTATGATGTAGAGCAATCTTAGTGTGGTGGCTAAGACATAAATCTCATAAAATGAAGAAGGTGATGGCGATAATGATTCCTTTAATGCACTATTGGCATCCTCTAACAATTAAATTGACAGATAACTCCTCAGTTCGTTAAGGAAAAGAGGCATTTCCTCTCCACACCCATAGTCCCATCCTCACAGAATGATGATAACAGTGTAATGAAATGGACATCAATAGATCTTGACATGCAATGGATAGTTCTGATAGTAATTGAGAGTTGTACTAGGTTTACAAAGATTGACTGCAATAACCCCTCCTGGCAATGGTATGTAGCTCTGGAAATTGGCAGACTTTCATTTGTCTCGTTGGTCTCGCTTTGAACCATTTGAGTGTTCACATCTCCAATCCCGCATAGCTTCACGATTTGGAAATTCGGTTTTCAATGTAGCAGGAAACGTACAAAACTTTCAAGTTCTAAAGGGCGCTCCAAGATATTGACAAATTTATGAAATTGCTTTCAATCAGAAACTAGGAAATAATTTTGACCTTTAAAAATTTGAACACATATGCCTCATCCGAATTGTTTCATTCCCAACGGCACTCGGTTTTCATTATTTTGTTCAATCGTTTATTACAATATCCAATAATTTTTTGAGGATCCACCTTGCTATTGGCTGACAATTATCACATGCCAACAATGATGTCCTATCTTTGATCATATCTTTAAAGCCATCATGCCATGGTATGACGAGGAATTCCATCTCATGTTCAAGGAGTTGCATCAGTCTCTTGACAAAGATATGCTAGAGTCTATAGCTCAGTAGAGAATAGCAAAATTCTGTGTTGATATTCAGCAAGGCCTCAACAACAATAGCTTGAGGACAGTGGTAGGAGGTCATAAACTGAAGACACAGTTGTACTTCAATGTTCCAACCTAACTTAACCCCCCTTTATCAAAATAAAAAATTGGCAATATAAATCAATAATATAATTGTTTAATGCATAGTACCTCACTCTAGAAGACGTTAAAGTTGCCAAGTTTGCTTTCAGTCCGCTTTGTTTCTATGAAGCAATGGCACCAGCAGCCATAATCTAGTCATCAATGGGGCATTTACTTCTTGCAAATCCTTCTCCACTGCAAATTCTTCAAGTCGTAGGTTTCGCAATATGATGTCTCCTCACTAATGTATGGGTTTGCTTCTAACCACAAGACATGGCATATGGACTTGGTACATAGTTTGGCTTTCAACGCTTGCAATCTAGGGCTTGGTCTTTGATGTGGTGATGGCAACAATAGCAACCATAATACAGGCTATGGAACAATTGATTTTTCCAAGGGAGTGTGCGATTCCACACGTTTTGGATTTGGAAGGGATGGCTCATAAACGACTTTCAAAGCTTGGAATTGGCACTCCTTACAATGGAATAAAGATGGCAATGATGCAAAGAATGCAATCAAAGACCTGTTGGGTAGCTTAAGACAACTGTTAGCAAGTCAAATATTGGAGATCGCATAGGGCGTGGTCGTGAGATACTGCACTAGGTCGTTGGAAAGGTCAACTGCGTCTTGTAGTAATTAGTGCGATGCCCATTCGGATATCTCCACAAAGCCGAGTGGCCATCCTAAGAAACACATTGGAGCTGTGTGAGTGGGTTTCTTCTATGGCACGTGAGCTTCTCTATGATGGCTTCTTCTCCGTGGTCATGGATAGAGGATTACCTGCATGAGGAAACTGGAACTTAGGTAGAGGAGGAGAGCATGCATAGTTGGGGCACGCAGTCAAAAGTTGGAAAGATTGCAAGCATGAGGCATGAGGCGCGAGGAGACAAAAAAAACATTAGGGTTTGTGCTCAAGTATACAACGCTATCATATTATGAGGAATAAATTAGAGTTTGCAAGTTGCAGGTGTGGTAGAACGCAAAGGAGGCAGTGCACAGGTCTCATGCTGATGTGGATAGAAATTGTCTAAGAGAAGAAAAAATGTCCAACACACATAGAGCAGACTTGACAGAGTTGAGCAGGCCTACTGCCAATGGCAGAATTCTAAGCACATGTCTCGCAAAAACTCTGCAGAATAGCATAGGCCTCAGAGCTATTCTTGGCTATGATATCACTGTTGGGATGCCCACTTGGGAAGACAAGCAAAAATTAGTAGAGACAAGCAAATACAAAAGAGACTAGGCATGAAAGTGCATATGTTCATTAAGAGAATGTACATATTTACACAATATAAGGTGATGCTTGGTTTTCATCTTCCAAGTTATCCCTTGGACTCCTAAAGGCTATTCATCTTCACCTAACCCTAACGGATTAGGTTCCAACAAGTGCCATTATTCACTTTTCTTGAATGTTCAAGCCTTATTGTCTTCTTGTCCAAGTATGAGTGTGTAGTAGTAGCTTGATAGATTAATAAGTTAACAAGGTCTTGTGTAGTCACCGATCTATGTCCCCTCTAGTTCCTCGAGGTAAACTTGACATGATTTCTACCATAACAACGCAGTAGCATCTCTAATTAATGAAAGCAAGTTCGTCTAATTTATGTAATTGTTTTATTGTTGAGAATTCCATATTGGCTCTCTTTACTCATGATCTCAACATTTTTCGGCTTTCAATTAGCAAGATTTAATCTCGTATTACTTGGCTAATTTTCTTCTCTTCACTTATCTCCATCATCCACTGAATTTGACACCAATCATATTGAAAATATTGTATTCTAAATTTTAGTTTTTGTTTAGGGGTACCTCCTTGAAACTAGCAAGGACTAATTTCGAAGTGAGAGGAGCAGTACTAGTAACATGAGAGTATTTTTCTTAAGTGATCATTCAACCTCCCTTGGGAAGTTTTCCAAGGGACAACATTGAATGATAACATTTTTGGGGTGGTGTTGTCTAGAAGCGATGACCAACTTCCTATAAGCATTAGCTTAGGCTACACAACATACTTATAAGCAACACATGTTTTTAAGATCTTATTGTTCACCAAGCAAATCCACTCTTGATCCATAAAAAAGATATTTTCAAATTGATCTTGGTAAGTAATACATTGTCTTTGTGATGGCAAAATGAATCGCTCATAAAAAAATTAGTAGGCCATTTAAAGAAGTAGAATGCTAGGGCATCTCCTTAATCTTCACAAAGCGGGTGGAGGAATCAGACCAGAGGCAACAATCATTTGCCCCTGCGATTTTTCTCTAGTGGAAGAGTGTTGCTTCTTTGTTCTTTTCTTTCTCATAGAAAGAATGGTCGTAGTGTTTTTCATGAAGTAGCACATTTATTCGATGAAGACTATGAAGAAAATGACTACCAAGCTAGAGATCTTTCTAAAGCAGATGATGATGATTCCAGTGTCCTTTCTTTTCCTCATTAACCTCAATATGAAGAAGAACAATGTGAGGACCTTTCAGAGCCTATCGATGGATGAAAAGGAAGATGTTGGGAATGTGCTACCTGTTTTTTATCCCACATTTGATGAAGAAGGAGAAGATTATGGAGGAAACTCAAGAAAGCTTCTTGTGACAAAGTGGTGGGCATTAAACCACCTTTCAAGAAGTTGGCATTTCCATATTCTTCATCAGGGTGCGTACCAACCAGCCTAACTTAACAGCCATGATGGTTTCCACTAATCACTGGGCCTCTTGTGGGACCATGTCAACTACTTCTTGAGGAATTGAACCCTAGCAGGCCCAGAGGAGAAGAATATGAAGAAGGGTCTGAACCTCATGAGCATGATCATGATGTGTATCTTGATGTCAATCCTATCTATGAAACTAATCATGAGAGAAAAAGTGAGCTTTAAACCCTGATTTGTTGACTTATCAACGATGGTTGCAGATTTAAAGAGGAAGTACAACACACCAGCAATGAAGATGTGAATCAATACAAGAATCCATTGTCTATTTCTGTGAAGACGTTGATTCAGGAAGAGCATCTAGTTGAAATAACATTTCTATGAAGACACTAATCCAGGAAGAGCATCCAATTGGAATAACATTGCAACATGACGAGCAAATTTTGGTTTAGGCAGTAGCTAATTCTTCCAACTGCAAGGAGATCGTAGCAACAGCTATAATTTTCAAACAGCGACAGTCTGCCAATTAGGTAATAATTATTCAATGCTATTTTATTTCCCATATGTTCTTGAGTCTAATCATTCCTTGGATGTAGTAAGTCATGTTGACCACGTAGAGCAATGGATGGATGAAGTGTTTCAGAAGTTAACACTGAAGACCCTTAGATTTTCTTCCTTTTTACTGGCCACTGATCAGTCATATTCTAAGTTGCTGCAACCACGGTATTTTTGTCTCATAGAGTGAATTCACTGCATGACTGGTTGTATTGGAACTTTAATAATGATAATTGCACATGTAGGATCAACAGATTACATGACAGCTTATGTTGGTGTTTTGAGTATACTGATCAGTGATGCCATTTATTCGCTCAGTTTTAGGGGTTTGTTTTGAATCACTTTCAGTCAAAGTTTGAGTCAGTGCTTTTGAGTATTCATTTAGGGTTTTCAGTGTGTTTTATTTCAGGTCAATACGTGTCTCTGACAAATGCCTTGGTAATCAGGGTTGCATAGGTCATTCAAAGGGTCTGGTATATTTCATGATGTAAACAAAATCCATGTCTCATTGTTGTAAGGTCTCTCAGTCAAGGTCAATGAAGGTCCTGTTGTCCGCCAAACTGCACACCAGCAGCAGAAATCTTTTGAAAGCTGTCTCTTCACTACGAATGAGAGAGGTGTGGCCTTGGGGGCAAGCAATGAGCCAGGTACTGTCACCTGAATCCCAGCTCCTCCGTTTAGGCTAACTCCTAACGAAGCCAAGGGGGGTAGTCCCTAAAAAAGAGTTGTCTAAGGCTCTTATGTGTTTAAAATGTCTTTTGTATGGGGTGATGTGGATGAGTGTTGTTTTAGGAGTTTTTGTAATGAGACCAAGAAATATGAGAAAATAAACAACAGATAATAAGCAATCCACGTTGCGAAATAGATAACAAGATGGCAAAATGATTCAAGACTTGATTAATTTCTAAAGCATTTACAATATGAAATAAACACAAGGACAAATGGTCCTGATCAATATATACGCTTTTAAACAACCAGTGCCTTATGGAGTCAAAGAAAAATAAAGATTGTGATGCTGAAAGTGTGGGTCTTGAAGAAATGTCGTTTGTGAGATCGTTGTGCAGATTATCTTTGTAAATTGAAGATTTTAATGGTCTTGATTATTAGGATAAAACCAAGGATATTCAAGAGAAAGTCCGGAAAGACAGTATCAAGTGCCTCCGTTCAAGGACATGTCGGGCCACCCAGTGCTCTAGCCAGGCCGCGCAATGCTAACCAACAAACTAGAGGCTGAACATGGAACCCCGGTGCCCCCACTAAAAGATTACCCACTGAACTTATCTTATCGCTCAACTCCGGATTGGTTGGTTATGGGGGTGAAAGTTTTATTAGTTATCACTTATGAATTTAACAAGTCTTCCACCTTTCTGAGTACTAGCCCAACCGTTTCCGATTGGCAGAGCATACGGGTGTTGGACGATCAACCAAAAGTAAATTTATTAGGGGGAAAATGTGGGTTGAAATATTTTATTAATTAGAGCACATTTTCAACTCTTCGACAGAGAGCGCTCTTGACTTGATCTTATGACCACAGTTCAAGAGACTTCCTAATTTAAAATGCCTAATGCAGGGAAAGATGCAAGTCTAACAATGCTCTCCGATAGAGAGTGCTCTTGACATGGATTTGGCCAAGTTCAAGAGACTTTGTTCGTTTTAAGAAACAAAAAGTAGTTGTGATAACAAGATACTTCAACTTGTAAAACTTAAATCACGTGATAGCTCAAATAGATGTGAAATACTGCTAATCATGCTACTTGCAAAATAGAATGAAATGAATGAAAGAACTAGTGTTCTACCAAACAATTCTACTCTAAAGGTGGGATCAACCTCCGAACAAGGTCAACCACTAGAACCGTCAGTCTTGGAAACCTTCCAGCTAGCTGGATGTCCACAAGAAGCTGATGGGGGGACGAGAAGCTACCACAAGACTATGTGGCCTTTGGGATACAATCCCAAAGTTAGCTTACTCTGGTCAAAACTTGAGAGAGAAGCGACAAGATAAAATAAACTACTCTAAAACAAAAAAAGAAAAGATCTAAGCTAAACAAAACCAACACTCTTCCCCAAATGGGGAAGAAACCCAAAGGTGGAGGACTCCTCCACTAGAAACTTTTATTAACGGTTACAAGTGCCTTGAGGAAAATTCCTTGAAAGGTCTTGGATCTAACTTGAGATAAACTTTTAAAGAGAGATTCTTAGAGCCCTCAATGGCTAGTTACAAAGGATAATCAATTTGGTTCTTTTGCTTGGTTCAAACTCTTTTCTTAAATGTGACTTTGGTCACTTTCATGCCTTGCTCACATAAGCACTTCTCTTTCCCTTTCAAAGATCTACACAAGTTCAACAAATCCTCAACAAGCACCCTTTAGTGTTAGGAAAAATCAAATAAACTTTGAAACTAAGTCTATGAATGAAAACTAAGGTCTAAAACATAGAAAGCATGAGATTTTAACTTGAAAATGTTAAAATGGTAAAACGGACCAGCAAGCTAAAATGCCCCAAAAATCAATGGGAATGAGAATGCAACCACAAAATTTCACACTATTCTATATGCCAACTTTTCTACTTTTGAAATGAAACTACAAAACTTAAGAAAAAAGACTAAATGCAAGCCCTAAATGACCTTTTAATATGCCTAAACTAACCTTTCAATGTATAAAATTTGATTTACAAAAGAAATCTAACCATTAACTTTTCAAAAAAAAATGCAACTAGCTAACTCTAAACAAATAAAACTAGATGACACTAATTAAACTTTGTTTTGTTTTTTAGGGCTCTTAGGGCACTTTTTAAGGTGGACGAGAGGAGCTAAGGAAGGAGGAGCGAAAGGGTGGTGAAAGGGGAAGGACGAGAGCAAGGGATGAATTGCAAAGATGGTGGGCGAGTCTAGGAGAGGATGAAAGCTAGGAGGAGAAGAGGGAAACAAATGGGAGAAGGAGGGACAAAAGTGAAGGAGGAGCGAATGGAAGAGAAGAGGAAACTTGGAATGGAGATGGGTTGCAAGTGGAACACTTGAGGGTTTGAAAAACACTGCTATGGAAATCCTCCGGTTAACCGGTGATACGACAAAAGCAAGTTTTGAAGAGAGCACAAGGAAACAAATCCCAAGCTATTCCCCAAGGTTGAAGAAACTTCAACCTTATGGCAAACTAATCTAAGGCTTAAAACAAATACAACTTCAACTTTGGATCAAGATCTAGAAGGGGTTTCCACAAGAATGAAGGAAGATCAAAGTAACTCGTAACCAAGAAAGTATTTTGAGTGTTTGATGGAGAAGAGCTAGATCCTCTTGCTTCTCAAAACCATAAAGCTAGAACTCCTTTGGCCTTATGTGGAGTGAAAATGTACCTGCAAGAACCTTAAGCATGGGATAATATATATGAAACAAAAATATTCAAGTGAAAAGAACTAGATACATGCTTGCTTGTGCTAGATTGTTAGCCATCTTGAACATGATCTACAACTTAAAAGCCTCAAATATAAATGCAAAACAATATCACCTTGATTTTCAAGTGAAGCAATGAACATCAAGAGCCTCCACGTTTTTGACCTCCAAAGTCTTAACTTTATTAACAATAAAAATGATTACAATTTCTCCAGAGTTTCTTTTCCTAACAATCCATCGGTGAATGAGGAAAAAGAGCCTCATTATATAGTACAATGCAAGAGCTAGCCTACCCTAATTCGACTTGGCTTGAATGGAGCCAATAGCCACCTAACCCAAATCGAATTTCAATCATATCAGCTCTCAACCAATCAAGTTACAAGTTAAATGAGTTTACACTAACACAAGTCGAGTTTGTAGCTTGTGTGGATGGGGAGGTGGCCTCCACCTAGGCAAGGCCCCCCCCATCCCACCTTGGAATTATCACCATACAATAGTGAGCTGCCATGTGTAGAACTCGCACTCTAAAGTAGATATGCGTGAGCCTCCTTGAGATGGCGTGAATCCCTTGGCAACTAATGCATGTGATTGACGTGAGGTTGTTTGTTGAGTTGTAATAAGAGCCAAGCCACTTGATTGCACACATTTAGGAGGGCGCCTACCATAGGCTTTAATGCCATCTCACCAAACCATTAATCATGTGACACATCACAAAATCGATTTCTTGGTGAAGGAGGGCGAATTAGCTTGGAGAGATCCACTTGTGCTGACTGTATACTTGATTGAATGTTGACTGAGATGATTGGAATCTTCATAAATGCTGAGTGCCATGTCATTTAGCCTTTTACTTTATTCCATTTGGATTATTTTGGAGAGATTTGGATTATCTCCAAAATAATCATTTTCATTATTTTAATTAATAATTTCTCTGTAAATGGCTTTTTAGAGAAAATATTAATTACGAGGCCTAAATGACATCCGAAACTTGGGTTTAGCTGGTCCATAGGTCATGTGCGATTTTTGGCTTATGAAACGAGCCATCAATCACTGAATTCGGACTCCGGACGACTGACATATTACAAATTAATATTTCTCTATTTAAACTATAGAGAAATTTATTAAATTTAAAAAATAATTAAAAACCCAAATTCGACGGACCCGGTAAAATTTTTTCTGAGGGTTTTATGGACCTAGGACATGACCGACACCTATTCTAATAGTGTCTAGTAGGTTTATATACATTAGTTGGCCTCTAATAACCCCCCATGGCTAAAATTTTCAAAATCGGACATTCCAGCTTTGGAGGAGCGGGAGAAAACCTCATCGATTATAGCTCGGTTGTAAGCAAAGTATAATTGACAAGGGAAAAAACTCCCTGGAATGCCTTAGTTGCTTAATCAAGTCATGGGGAACCGAGACACTCAAATCCTAATAGCACACTTTATTACAAACCCCCATGGGGCCATGGTCATGTCGACTCAAAAAACAAAACAGGCTAACCAAAACTGACTAGCCACAAATGCTGAATCATCTGATACACTGGAGTCAAACACTTATCATGTTTGTCAAATGGCGGCTCTTCAGACAATCCAACTATGGTACAAATAAGTTGGTAATAGGTCCATCTTAAGTCTATTTGAGGCCCAAGTCTTGTTCTGTTAGAGGTTATTCACCAACAGATTGCAGGCTGGAATTCTAAGCATCCCATGAAGGGAAGGTGTCCCCTTTTGGATACACTATTATCCCCTTATTGGATAAGACATCAGCTCTTGTGGATTTGTTGTTGAATTGACATTATCTGTACTTGATATGAAATTTGAACTCCAGACTTGAGATTTGAAGGCAGATTTGCATAGACATTATCACAGGGACAGCACCTAATGTCAGTATGACTTCGTGAGAGCATCAAGAAGAGCGCCTTTCTAAGCATTGATTCAACTTGTTCCAGAGGTTGATTGCAGAACAAGAAGACATGGTTAAAGCTTAATCTTGATTTGAGAGAGGCACTGCATGAGAAGTATTTTCAGTGCTAAAAGGGTGCTGCCTTGGAGAGCAAGCAATCTTATTTTGGACATTCAAATATGTCCTAGTTTCCACAAAGGGCACTTTATGTCAGCAGTTTCTACCTTGCTTTTGTGGGATCTTTCGTTCAATTTATAACAGGAGTTGGGTACCCCATTTGATCTCATTCAAGGTATTGTCATGATAAATAATCCCAGCAAATTGCATGGCTAATTTTGGTTAGGGAATGGAGCATTCTTTAGAGTTGTTTCAGTGTTCTTTTCCAGGATTACCTTGTGTTATTTTGGGCATAACTTTGCCCCGATTTGAGGGGAGAGAGATGCTTCATTGGATCTCAATTTAAGCACTGCATGATAGTTGTTGTTGGCATGCTTTTGTGGAGACTGCCACGTCTTATTTTTTACAGGCTTAAGTGCCCCACTTAAGCTTGACTTGGGTGTTGCATGACAGCCATTTTCATCAGGATTAAAGTGCTAAGAAGGGTGCTTTCTAGGGTTCATACTCAGTTCGTCTTGTCTTATTTTGATTAGTGAAGGGTGCTTCTCTTTATAGTTTGTTTTACCTCATCCTCAGCATCGAAATATTATCTGTACATTTCTGGAGGTTGATCTTCAGTTTGTGACCAGTTTAAGCACTCTCTTTGAGGCCAGATTAACTTGTGTTCTTTCCAGAGTTGGTGTGCTGGCCTTGCATGCAGATAGGGCAAAGTTCTTGAAGATCTTTTGAGCAATGTAGACAGTGCCATTTTTGGCTAACCAAACCACTTTTCTTGTGAAGATCATGCATGTGTGGAGAAGGGTTCATGATATCTAGTTTAGACACCTTTCTTGATCTACTTATAACATGCTTATATGGTTTAATGAGGTGACCTTGCAGGGCACATATTTTTGGTCTATGGTTAGTTTGGCAATATGCTATGTGTAGATCAAATCTCAGTTATAAAAGGAGAAGCAAGGATAAGAGAAAATTATCCCATTATTCACTTTTCTTGAGCATCAAAGCCTTCTTGTCTTTCTTCTTGTCCAATTATCTGAGTCCATTGCAGCAGTTTGATAGCAAGGTCTTGAGCAGTGACTGTGGTCTACATACCCTCAGGTTCCTTAAGCAGACTTGACTTGGTTTGTACTAGAACTATGCAGTAGCATCTCTAATTAATGAAAGCTAGTTCTTCTAATTTATAAATTATTTTGCTGTTGAGAATTCCAGATTGGCTCTCTTTGCTTGTGATGTCAACATTTTAGGGATTTTAATTAGCAAGACTTAATCTTGTATGACCTTGCTAATTTTGTTCTTTTCTCCATCACCCACTGAATTTGGCAACAGTCACTCTTAAAAAATCTGAATTCTAAATTTTCTTCTTAGGGATACCACCCTTACACTAGCAAGCACTAGTTTCAAAGTGAGAGGAGAACTGGTGATAGGAATACTTTTCTTAAGTGGTCGTTTGACCTCTTTCGGGAAGTATTCATAGGGACAACTTTGAGTGATAACAATAGCCATAGTTTTGGACTTGGATAAGCCACTTTAAAGAGATGGCCATAAGCAAATATTCTATTTCATTCTTCTGTTCACTCTGGAATCTATATTCTTTTGTTTTCAACTACCATGATTTTGGGGTGTTGTTTCTCATGGAATCTGCCTCGAGTCATGGTAATTAATCTGTAAGTTGGGACCAAACAATTAACATGGAGCACAATGTAAATAATAAGTATCTTAAGGCAATGAAAGCAAGAAAAGCAGACATATACTACTATAAAAGGGAACATTGTATAATGACAAAAGCAGAATGGTAGTTTCCATGTTACACTTCTTATGTATGTCAGATTAAATCATAAGCAGGTAAGATTGTATGATATGAAGAAGACTGCATAGAATGCCTGAACACTACATTCCTTGCGATTATATGCTGTGCCATCTTTATCAAGACTAAGGAGACAATAGTAAACAAATCTATATGAAGTTGAAAATATTGGCTCCTAATCAATTGCTTTTCATCTCCTCCAATGCGAGATACTGGAGGGCTGTTGTGAACTTAGCATAATAACCTGTTTTTTGTTTGTCTGGTGCATTAGCGATTTTCAGTACAAATGTAGATCCATCATGTGCTGCAAGTAATTGTAAAACAGAAAGTTATATCAGCAATAAGCCACAAGTACTAAGGAAATAGAAGGCTAAAAGCCTATTTGTGGAATACGTGATTCAAATGACTCCAAGAAGCAAGATATGAGGGCAACACACCTTTTATAGTAAGAATATATGGTAACCATCTTTGGTAAATATACAGAAGCCTAGGTGTGTCTCCAACATGCGTATCTGAAATCAAGAGTTTGCAGGGCTCCATAGATGGTAGTTTATCACTGAAGAAACAATGTCAGAGATAAGCATGGGATTCGGGATGGAGACAAATGAATGGGATTTAAAGGACTGTTAATGAGAAATAGGAAAGGAAGATATTTCTGATATTCTAGTAGATGTCCCTTACTTGGCATGATTTATTGCATCACAACATAGGGCCAGAGTTCTAACCATGGCCACATCACGCCCTCTTGACTGCCCATACCTTTCTTGACATTTCCTGAAAATTTGACATTAAATAACATTTGAAATCCCTTGAGAAACTTTAGGAGTTTTGGTTTATCTTGGATCCCTTTCCTCATGAATTTTGGAATTATGATGAAAGAAGGAAATCCTACCCCTCATCAAAAAACTCACAGAAATCATCTATAACAACAGCTCTTGGAAAGTCCTTATGTAGGTGAAATGCTGCAAAATATTTTCTGATTCCTTCATCGTCTTCCAGATACCTGAATAGGGAAATAAAATCAAGACTACCCAAATGCACAAAAATAAAAACAATTGTTACAAAAAAGCCAATCTAAGCATCGTGAGTATGGTGTTTGACAGAAAATTCTTACTTCATATGTACCCATTCAAAGATATCAGAGGATGGATCGATATCCTGTGAACCAGTACCAAATGAAACTAGTCAGCCAAATTGAATAGGTGTTGCCAAAGGAATTATCAAACAAATCAGTTTTAACTAGGAATTTGACTACACAGTGAAGATAAATTTTAATAATTTTGTATGCGAGGTCCCAAACCCTGGCACATGCCATATTACATATATACTATGTGCTATGACAGTTAACTAGGTATTATGTGAGTTCTTAACACAGATAATCAATGAATGCTCTGATAAACTGAACAGTGTGAGGGAGGCATTGAATCCATTCATTCATTGTAAGATTTACAGCAATGCTTCTCTCCAAATATACTAGAAGACCCATGAGATACAATATTCTCAAAATGTTTTACAGATGCTATCCTTATTTTGAGAAGTAAAATCTTTTAAATTGAAGGGCATAATATTCACAACCCCTGAATGTAGTATGGCATTGAGGTCATCATATTCAATGTATTTCCTGTCAAAATTTTGGACATGCTATGAATCAGACCCAGGATCTGTCCCCAGTTAGTGAGCTGCTCTACCACTGACCTAAAAAACCCTTTCCATGATGGGTAATCCAAATGGGTTGATCTACAGATGTGGACTGCTGCCTCCAACACCCACTTTCAAGCCACACTTTGGCCCCAGGGGAAGGTCAAAAGACAACAAGAAGTTGAAGAGTTGTTCCCTTTTCCATCATGTTGACGTGTGAGTGGAGAGACTAAAGAGTCTTTGAACATTTCGTTGATGAAAATTTCAAAAGTTTTGTAAGGTTATACTTCCCGGAACTACTCTGTTTTCTCCGTTTACTGTCTCATGCGCTTGCAATTTTATTTACGCTACATACGTGAATGCAATGTATGATTTTTAACATTTGAGAACAGTTTCTAGCTGCAATTATTTGGCAAATGGAATCCTATGAACTTTAGAAGAAGAAAATAGAAAACCTAAAGCGCAAAATCGTCTAACCTGAGGTAAGAAAGGAGGATTTCTCTCCAAACTGTGTCTTCTGCAAATGAAAACAACAGTGGCCGAAGTCTCCTTAGCACAATTGTAGGCAAACTGTAAAAGAAGGGATGTTTTCCCACTGAAAATAAAAAGGGAGAGTCTATCAGAAAAGGGTTGTTACTAATAAAACCAAGATTTTTAAAAATGATGATTTCACAGTAAAACCCAGATGAAAACCATAAGTGGCAGAACCCAAATGAAGAAAAGCCATGATTGACAGAACCCAAACGAAGCAAGGGAAGATAATTTCACAAGACAACTTCATTAAAATAATTGGTGATTTCCCAGTACTGAAGCCTAGAAATATAGTGGGTATAAGGGAAAATATGAGGATTGAAACATACCAGTGTGGAGGTCCTGATAGTAGTATTCTGTGATTATTTTGGGGCGTGGATGCCTGCGAAGATGGAGGCTTCTTCCTCCCAGCTAGCTTCCCCTTCACCTCAAGTTGAGAGAAGAACTGTTCTAACATCGTATCTGTGTTTAGCTGAGATGTATGTGGTGAATTTGTATGTATTGACAGAATGTCTGTTTGTAGCCGTCCCCCATTTGGTAGATAGGGCAACTATATGAATGGCAATAGAGTTTGACAGCATTCTATGCTAGGCATCTTATAACTTGAAAAGTATAACTAACCAAATTATGATATAATATGATTTATTATGTTTTATATTTCTTGGAAAATACAAATACAATCTGATTTATTATGTTTTATATTGCTTTGAAAATTTTATTGTCTAAGAATTCTCATGATTAAATTATAGTGAAAATGATTGGATAACTTGTTTTAAAGAGTGAAACCAAGAATTGTAAGCTCAGAGACCAAATGTTATGTATACATGGACTTAAATAGCATAAAAACAGAAAAAATCAGAGAATCCACACTTTTGGGTAATAAATAGTCAATGAACATGAAACCTTTTCAAGAAGGCAACCTCATTTTTCAATATATTAAATGCACAAGACAAGATGCATATACAATTGAATCTCCTTTATTACAAATAGTAGATAAAGTGGACATGATGTATCCTACCACTAGGATAACCTAATATAACTAATATACTGATAACGAATGAGGCTTAGGGCCCTAACAAAGAGTTATAGCCCTTGACACTCTTTTACTCTTAGGACCTTACAAAGCTTAGTCTCTATAGCACAAGCATTACAAAAAATCATTCTCCTAGAGTATCAGGAATACTCAAATATGAGTAATACTCCACTAGGAGTTTAAAAAAGAGTTTGGTGCTAGATAATACCATTGTGGAAGATCTATCTCAAAATAATTTGTGCATGATCCTATTCACATTGGTATAGTTCTCAAGTAACTATTTTTTTGTGTACTCATCCATATTATTGTGGACATCCTACTTCAAAAGACTTTTTGAATGACGTTGATCACATTCGTAAAACTTTATGATAATCCTTTTGGTGGACCCAAGGGCACCATAACATCCACTAGAAACATGACCGTGGAGAACAAGTTCACACTTTTGGGAACTATGATCACCAAGATCAAAGACTAAGTTTTGTTGTAATCTATGAGATTACATAATAAGTAGTTAATAGAAGTGCACATAACCAAGCATAATATGCAACCAAGTAATATACAAGCAAACATACATAAAGAGAGGAAAGAAGAGAAAGCAGTAGTAGAACAAAGAACAAGTAGTCTTTAATTATATGATCAATCAATACTCTTTTACATCAAATATTCATTTCTTTATATAGGATTACAATTATGGAAGGTAGTTATAACTTCCTTTATAACTACCTTGGCCGATCAATCGACTCAACTAGCAGTTGAATACATTTCCTAGTTGACTAGGTCGATTAGGCTCCTCCAACATTGTTGTAGGAAAATTTGCACAAAGGTGTGCAAGGTGTGCAACCCATCCCACTTTGGGGGAAAGTCTTTGAGGTTGTCAACAAGGCCCAGTTAGACATCATTGCATTGAGTTTGGGGCAGATCCTCATGAGTCGGATTTAGAGCTAGGTTGTCTGGGTAGTGGCGATTGTTGTTGTTCAAGTTTTTGGGGTATCATCCCCTCATAGGATTACAGGGGGGTGGCTTGGATTAGTGGAGCGGGTGATGGCCATGCACCGAGTGGCCTGGGGGCCATGTTGTTGATTGTTTTGACGAGTCATTTGATAGATGCCCGTCGTGGCTTAGGTGAGAGGACCTTTCACCATGGGAGTGTGTTGTGTTCATATGTCTTCAAGCAGTTCCCTTCTTTGAGACCATAGGTAGTGGTGCTTGTGAGGGGGGCCCAGGAGCCCCATATGATGTATTGGGGGTGAGTGATACCCCACGTTGGTTGAGGGGAGTTAGGCCATATCTTCACCCCACATTACTTGGATGTCTGGCAGTAGCGAATCGACTGCATGGAGAGGTACCCCTGGAGTGGCTTGGAGTATCGAGGGACCTAGAGTTACCAGTTCCTATTCACGGGTGGGATATCACAAGTATGACATGTTTTGTGTTTACACATTTGGTTTTTTGTACATAGATTTGATTATGCACATACTTGTTTTGTATATCGGATACTAACTATGGGTTTTTATCTGTGATGCAGATGTGGGACTAGTGAGACCCCCGTAAGTTGCGGGATGTTGCTGGCAACGTGGTGAGGGGGCTGGACCTATGAGGGTTACAGAGGCAGTTGTTGGTGATGTTGGCATAGCCGCAGCTGGGGGTGCTCCTGCCGGGGGAGCTCCCCTAGGGGATTGTGCAATGGCGATCCTAGCCAACCTAGATAGGTGGTAGGGTTGATGATGGAGGGTGTAGATGATCAAGAGATGGTTGAGCTTGATGATGATGACCTAGCCCCTAGGCTTCAGCCGCCAACAGATTTAGGGGTTGGATTGCACCAATTGATGTGTAGGTTGGTCATCACGGGGCATCAGGTATCAGTAGCATGGGGTGGACAAGGTCCAGCTCCACCGGCTGGGGAGAGGCCATGTCAGAGACAAAGACCCATCCCGAGGGAACAAGCAGGGGAGGCCACAAGAGCAGCAGAGGCGGTGCTAGAGGTAGTGTGGACATTGGCTATCATGGGGCTAGACTAAACAAGGTCAGCGGGGGAGATGTGAGTGCTAGGCACTCTGTATTTTGTATAGGGATCTGGTCCTTGTTTTGTATTTTTGTGTAGATGGAACCTGTGGGAGGCTGATTTTTTATATACCCCCATAAGGTAGCCAATTCTATGTATTTATGGCCCATGATGCCACATGTTGTACATGACAAACATTTTTTGGATATATATATACCATTTTGGTGGCATGTTTATGATCTCTTTTATGTGTGTGATGTATCGATGGGATGTATGTGATGATGATGTTTATATGTATGTTTTAGGTACTTGCACATGATTTTTATGATGAACACCACACATATATACATGCTTTGTTTGTGTATGTAGGGTCAGAAAGACGATTGATGTATCACATGCCAGTCCAACACCTTGTTTGCAACGTGGTCAGCAAATGCATTGGTTTGCGTGGGGACATGCATGAATGTGATGGTTTCAAACTATGGTACTAGGAGGCACACTCGCAAAAATTTGTGAAAGAGGAATGGGTTGAGGACACAGAATACATTGTTGAGCTAGGAGACAACTAATTGGGAATCTAGGTGCACATGTATATGGTGTATGCCAAGATGGATCGTATCACTTAGAATCCCAATGATTGCATCGTACTTTGCTTGATTGTTAGTGAGTACCCCCAAGAAAACACCTTTGGTGTGGTATAGAGTTTGGGATGGGGTATAAATGGCCCAAGTTGTAGGTGCTAGTTTTTTTAACCAATGACTTGCATTATCTGCAAAGCCAACATATTGATCTGAGCAGGAGACCATTTGCATTCCAAATAATGAATGGTCTTATGTTCAACCAAAGGGACCGAAAATAAAAATAATAAAGTGCTACAATGTTCATTTTAAATGTATGAATGGGAAATGTAAAGGGTAAAAGATGCTTTCACCCTTCTGACGGTGGTATCCTCCTAATGTTGGAACCTCCAGCTATATCTAGGTGGTACTATGCTCATATGGATTAACATGTGTCCAACATTTGAAAGGATATCCCCTACTATTTTAGGCACTATTTGACGAATGTGGAGGATCCAAGTCTTCATTGGAAGATAATGAATCGTCACTGGTAAGTAAACTAACCAAGGACAATGTGCTATCGATGGTATCCAATGGCGAAGAAACAATTTCCTCAGTGGGTAACCCTCGTCGGAATACCCTTAGGTGGGAAAGTTGATATTGTAGTTGCATAAGTTCGAGGAGAGTTTCTTGTTTAGTGCGTAGGATCGGACAATGAAACGAGAAGTGAGAAGTGTCACCACTTGATTGACATGGGTGTGGAACCCTATCACGGATAAGCGCATGTGTTGAAGTCAGGTTTGGGGTGGAATGGTAGAGGATGATTTTTCCGATCTCGATGGGAATCATGTGAGTATGATTCCCACACGATTCCCACAAGATGTGCATCCATCTTGTTGTGCTTTTGGCGCAAGAGTCATAGTGGAGGTTCTTACGGCATAATAGGCTCAATGGTGGGTATCGCTGTGATGGTCAATTTTGAGATAGGCGCAACAAGTGTTGTCACCGATGTAGTGACAACATTGATGGTAGTAGTTTCATGTGGTTGTGGTGAAGGACTTGCAACCAAAGGGATGGTTTCCAAAGCGTCTCGAAATCGAGGGAGGTCAAGACAATGGTGCGTATAATGCCCAAACTAAGAGTAAATCGAATATGCGTGATTGATATGAAAATGACTTGGACTTAGGTGCCATAGTGGGCGAAGACGAGGTTGCAGATGTGCCCCCTACTATTGTGTGGGTTTCATGTGTCACACTAACATGGGTATTAAGGAGATTCCTGAGCTCCAACAAGGTGGGGAATAGGTTGGTCGCATGGCCTTGTTTCCTGCATAGGACACTGGGGATTTTAGCCTTTGTTAGGTTACGCCCCCTTCTTTAGCCTTAGTGACTACCAATGATGGTTCAGGGAGAGGGTTCGTTACGATGGGGGATTTCAACTTAGGTTGTCTCATGCCCCCATTAGTGGGTTTAGCGACATCCAATGGTGGTTTAGTCACAAGTGTTGTAGGCTCGACATTCGGTATAGATGGTGTAATCGACCTAGATGGCATCACAGCTGAGACAAGGACAGATTCATAGTGGGCCATAGGCTTTGAGGCCATTTCTAGGTAGGGAGGAGTGAGGTACCCCACAGGTATACCCAAAGTGAGCCCAATTAGGTTCATCTGAGCCATAATCGGAGTCCCTTGCACTCCCGTAGGGAGATACAAGAATGGTATTTCAAATATGGGAGGCATTGATGGAATCAATATTTGTTCAATGCCATGACTCATTAGAGGTATTGATGATGATACATAGGGTGTGGCAGCTACATTTACAAAGGTGAAAATGGTGCACATAAGGACATTGGTAGATGTAGGGATTTCAGGCGGCGGGCCTAAATATACCCCTAGCAAGTTGGAGTCCTTGTACATTTCTGGACATATATCAATGTAACGAGGTTGACTAGTTTTGGTGACAGTGGGTAGCACGTTGTCAGGGTTGGTGTTGGTATGAGGGTCATAGTAATTGAGATGGTTGAGGGTGAATATATTCCCATTAAAGGGAAACATCTTCAATGACAGTGGGTAGCACGTTGTCGGGGTTGGTGTTGGTATGAGGGTCATAGTAATTGAGATGGTCAAGGGTGACTATATTCCCATGAAAGGGAACATCATGATGTGGAATACCGAAGAGGAAACCGCCTTCATGGTGTACATATAGCTATGACCCAATAAGATATTTTAGTCTAGTTGTGCATCGACTACTTCGATATCAATCATTATCATTTTTCCCCTAGCTCAATAGGGATCACATTCTAATGCAAACCCATGGGTTGTGATGGTCTACCATCATATGCACAGAGGGCTATAGATGAGGGAAATAACTTAGGTGAATCCAATTGTTTCCATGCATTAGATGGCATGATGCATGTGGATGCGCCCTCATCGATGAATCATAATGTTTTTAACCGTAACTGGAACTTGGAATGCGACTAACGAGGGTAGTTGCGATTCACCTTTATCGATATTAAATTTCATAAGGTGAGATTCCGAAGGTTCAACAACGGTGAGTGCATTAAGTAATGCTTGATGTTGGGTTGGGAAATATTGTAACACCTCTAACATGAACATGGCAGCTAGTGACTAAGTCGATTCAACCATAATAATGTAGTTGTGGGCGGCTTTCATATGAGGGTTATGGGGGGTGAGCCTAAGTGATACCTTTGGGATTTGTGGGATTTGTTCACCACTTGGGTGCGGTATTTGAAAAGCCCCCCCCCAAAGGGGTAGGTACATCCTCCACTTGTGGGGGTTCAAGCTCGCCATAGCCTTTGGCGCAAGTCTGTAGGTTGATATATGGCATGTTCATGTAGATGTTTTGAAAGGATCCATCGCCTGGGGGGCGGGGCTCCTATTCTTTAGTAACAACCCCTTGGTTGGAAAATGGTTGCTACAAGATAGTTTTTTGGTGTTGTGGAACTTTAGGTTCATAATGAGGATTCACAATTATCTTCTTGTTGGATTTGACCAACTTTTGACTGTCAGGGATAAGTGGACAATGGTGAGTATAGTGACCATACTTGCCACAGATCAAGCAAGAATATTTGGTCCTTAGGTTGGCATTATTCCCTTGCTTGGGGGATTTATTGGCTCATGTATTACAGTTACCCTGGTTCTGGTTCTGTTGGGGAGGGGGGTTTCACCCTTGCCCCTGCTTCTCATTTTGTTTGTTCTTTCCTTTATTCTTCCCCTAATTTTGAGGATTATGAGGATTTGTGGTGTTTAACTACTCAAACTGTTGAGCTTTTTGTGCAAAATAAGGTTGAACTAAATTGACCCCCATGTGTGGCATGGGGGCAGCACCAAGAGGACATGGAAATGGGTAATAATTATTATACCCTGGAGGTGGGATATATGTGGTTTGTGGTCGATACAATTTGGATGTAGGAGCACAAACCACACTGATGCCATTTGTGGTGGAGGTACTGTTGATGCTTGGCTTGCATTAGTATAGGTAGGAATGTAAGGTCCATATTGTCGCTAACCAAACTAAGGATTTGGTGTAGGTGTAGGGGGTGTCGACATAGGAGGTAAGGGCGGGTATTGTGGTGCCATATTGAATGGCATAAGAGGTGGAGGAGAGGTAACCTTTCCCTATTGGGAAATGGACCCAATAATCCCATCCATTGAATGTGAAGAGCCCACAGGTGTAGGATCCAAATATCGATGTCGAGGGGTATCACATGGGATGGTGTATAAGTAACCAGATTGTGCATAGATGAGGTCAAAATGTTGGGCCTTTAGGATGTCCTATTCCTTAGTTTGGGGCAAGGAGGTTGCCACATACTTTGCAATTGTGGGTTGAATTGATTTGATGAACCAATCTAACATGAATTGAGGTTATATGTTGATTTTTCACATTCTGCGTCGTCTATGCCACTCATGGATATGGTCTGTTATGTGGGTAGAGATATTTTGTCAAAATTCTATGAGAATTTCAAGATTGAGGTCATGGCAAATGGGAAGCTGAAAGTACGTGATAAATATGGTGGCCAACGTCCCAAAGGTGGCATAGGTTGATTTTGGTAAGTTCACATACCATTTTGCAATCGTTCTTGTAAGGGTTCACTAAAAGAGGCGAAGCCTCACTGAGTCTTACACTATGTTATTAGAGGAACACCATAAGTGGAATGACATGACATGGTTTGATGGGTCATCTCCTTGTTTCCCTTCAAAGTTAGGGATATCTGAGAGGAGCTTCTCGGGCATAGTTGGCCATGCTAGATCATGTTCTATAGGTTCATTGATCAGTTTGGCCAGATAGAGAGATTTAGGATAGCCATGAAAGGTAAGTTGGGTCCCGCCATTGTATATTGTGTGGTGTTCCCTTGAGGGGGGAATGGGGTATATGTGGCAGAGATCCCTAACTCTAATGGGAAGATGAGGATAATGTATTCCATCCTCCCATAGAGGGAGAAGAAGAATCCTGGGCACAAGAAGTGTCGGCCTACCCTTCACTTATGAGGGAATTGTAAAAATATTCAACCTCCGAAGGCTAGGATGTCAATTCATGTATATGAAGAATGGTGAACACTGAAATAATACTGAACACAATAAGGGTCGGTCGACCCTTCATTCACAAGATAAACGTATACACAACAATAGACCTTTCACTGGCCCCTTCGGCATCACCTTGTAAACAGGTTGAAGTCTCACCCGAAGCGAATATGGGGGGTTGCAGAATCAAGCTTCTGTAACCATGGCAATGCACAAATGTGGTTAAAATCTTCGCTTAACATTCTATTTAACATCTACTAATGAGATAGAATAACATATGACTTCGCACTTCATAGCTATCGCAATATACAAAGCTATGCTGAATCTCTATTGTATTCACCAGTTAGCTACGAATTCATCAAACTATGTGTTTCTTCTTCATAATCACACACTTGTATTCCAATTACTCAATGTGCAATTACCATTCACATACATATGAAAGTAAATACATAAACTCACATAAAATCGAATACAAAACATGTCATAAACTCATACACATAAACACACTGATTTACGTGGTTGGCCCCATGCGCGAGAAATGTCCACAGGAACTGTTCTTTTATTATCTCGGAAGGGTGACAGTACCAGTCTGCGCAATCAGCTGCAGACTCTTATCTACAATCAGAGAAGAGTCGGTCGCCCCTTCTTGCAGTCTAGAACTATTATGTAAATAATACTGGGCAAAAGAAGGGTCGGCCGCACCTTCAGTTTTGAGAGAAATGTAAAAATATTTAATCTACGAAGGCTGGGCCAACAATTCCCGACTTCTGACTACCGAGGTAAATAGTAGGGATTGGGACATTGGCTAAGTGATAACATAGAAACAATATTTATCCCGAATTCCGACTTCCGACTTCAGACAAGAAGGATCGGTCGCCCCTTCTGTGATGATCGCTCCTTCTATGATCGAGCCTATTTCAAATGACTCTATAAAATGTGCATTTGATCTCTCATGGATAATGCTAGCAGATTTGTTGTTAATCAATCAATTGATTTTGAAAATGAGGGGTCGTTCCTTAACCATCGATCATTAGCATGAACATTTGCAAATATACATCTAATATTAAAACACTAATTTATAATTATAAACATTGTATGCATTCTTATATTAACTACTTAATATTTATTGCTTTGCAGATATAGCATGTCTACGTTGTTGAGCCTTAGTAAATACTAGGAAATCTCGTTCCTTGAATTGTTAAAAGATCACAACCTTGGTTTATTCACTCATGAATGGTATGTTGAGATGGATGAACCAGATAATTTGTACCCGGATTTATATCTATTCTCCTTGGATGAGGATGGAGCTCAAACAAGAGCTTGAATATTGACATCTGCAGATCTCGTTTCTGACGAATTATTGAAAGTTCAAGTTGAAGTGGTCGATAGAGACCTGTGTTTCATTCTACAGGTTGATCTTATGGTTTGTCTTTATCGACCAGATCTAATGAAAAGTGGTCCCAATCCAGATCCAGTTTCCTGTGCAAAGCAAGGGTGGATTTTTCCCTCGTATGATGTTTCTAATCGTTCCGGAATTAAAACCGCGTCATCTTTGAAGAGAGGAATTTTTTTGGTATGGAAGAAAAGAATCCTGGTTACGAAAACTTCGTCTGTATTGCATCACATGAATTTTTAAAAGAAGTTGATAAATGTAGGCCATGAAAAGATTCTTATCTACCTTAGAAGAGCATTTCTCCAATATATTGTAAAAGATATGGACAAATCTTCCTTCAAACAACTCAAATCAAGTCCTTCTAAAATGATGATGCGGAAAGCGACTAAGAGCTTTGAAAGTTCAAAAGAAGTTCAACCAGAGCAGATCAAATATTTTTTGTTCAATGAGAAAGTTTTTTCTATTGACGTAAAAAGATGTGTTGTTGCTCCTCCACAGTTACAATATCGAAAAGTTGATGAGGAGGTCATGCAAAAGATGATTGTATCTCTTCTCCATACATTTACAACAACATTGAGAGATGCTATTCTATTTCCTTTAGATAAGGAAACACATTGGGATTTCTTCCTGGAAATGAAGACGAAATTAATTTTCCATCAGTAAATTTGTATATATTGGATAGGCAGCATACTATTTCTGCGTAGAAAAGAATCATTGCAGATGATCAATATAAACAGGTCCATTCAAGGTATCGACATCGAACAACTCGTCTTCTACATAATGATGTTCCTCAGCACATTATCACCAAATTATGAAAATAACAAAATTGATCAAACAAGGAATTTGCAGACACTCAAGTTGTAAAAGCAAGGGAGAAATGGATATCCTACGGTACGCCATCCCGCCCAAGAAAAGGAAACGTTTCTAGTGATGCTTGGCAGGTATAGAATTTTTCTTCTCATCAATCAAAGTCTTTAGATTGCTGCCTGTGTTATGAAATTAGCAAATTAAATATTATCTTCAATTTTATATGTTTGAAGTCTTTCCAAGCTGAATGTATGGATATATTTGTTGTACAAACAAAGGACAACCTTAAAGACAAGCTAACTTTTGTTTTGACATCGGATCGACTGTGGATCAAATGGATGTCTGTATTCGAGCTTTACAAAAGTGGTTCCTTGCCATGCTCACCCAAGAGCATCACTCAGGATGATTTTGTTCAAAATAAAATAAAGAATCATAGCTCTAATTTTTTTAGACCATTGCGTGATCTTGATGAAGATGAATTGACCGTTGTGGCAGATAATATAATCAACAGATCGGTTTGGATGAGCACATCAGTCGAGAAAAACGTTTGAGCAGAGACTTTATATCAATATTGCAAACGAATCAAGGACGAGAGGTCAACCAGGCATTCAATCGTTGAATATTTCAAAGTTTGTGATGTTCAAACTGATCGATCACAGATTGTCATTGACCATAACGCCATTGAAATCTATAAAATTGCACCAAACCATCTCCAACAACTGTGCAGTATTTTATTCTCTGGAAAGGAAGAAAAATCTCCGAGTAAAAAGAGAAAGAAAGAATATGAAGTGGATAATGGTACCAAAATACCAACTGATGCTCAAAAAATATTGAATCTAGACATCAATAAAGAGGGGATGGGTATGTCCATTGACGATGTCAAAAATAGTTCACAGTTTGCTTGTCAATGTTGTTATCTTGCATCTTTGGTCAACACACTCAGATCCATTGCATTTTTTGGTGCGGCAGTCAACTGTGAATTTGTTGTTGTTGATATGTGTAATTGTGATAGTCCCTGGACAAAAGAAGATATGCTTGCATTTTTGTAATACTTAGAATCAAGTGAAGCGGCATGTGCTTGTATTTTTTTAGCTGATATGGAAAACTCTTGTATGATTTCTAAAGCTTTCACACTTTTCAGCAAAAAATAAAAAAAAATGTAACACGGAATCCTACCAAGGGAGTTTATAGAGAATTCTCCAAGGACTTGTTTATAGGATTCTCTATTATACAGTGTTAGAGCATTGGAAGGGATAAGGATATTTTGTCTACTTCTCAAATTGATATGGATTGGAAGGATGAGGGTCTACCAATGATTGATTTACCTTTGGCCAAGGTTAACAATGATAGTTTGAGAAGCCATGTTTTTGAAAAAGAAAGGACACGGGAATTCTGGGATCACATAGTTTCCAGACAGGTCTCTTCTTGAGGCACAGTTCTTTCGTTGTACACAAGAGGTAGAATTCTTCATTCGTTGATCAGGTCGCCATAAAGAATAGTCATTTCTATTGTGGAGACAATACAACAAGAGTTGTTTATGAACAGTTTCTATCATGAATTGGGTATAAAACAAGGCTTTTCTATTAACATTTTTAGATGTCTTATTTGATTGTATTTTACTTTTCTCGGTCGGTTATGTTCAATAACTTCTTCAAATTCCTATTCTACTACAACTTCAAATAAATATCACACTCAGGTATCGTTCAATCAAATTATAGTATCCGATGACGAAATTGAATGTGATAGAGAATCCACAAAGAACTACCAAACTGGAGAACAAGATGGACAAGAAGGTAAAAAATTATTTTTCAAAGATCGTGGTTAAATTAACTAAATTATGAAAGGGGATAGTGACCTTGAATACTTGCAAAAAAATATATAAAATGTATACCTGCAAATTTCCAGGTCAAAATGATTGTATTGATATTCAACATGTGGATCATACACAACCAGAGCTGGCATCGACGATGTCCGTGGATATTATCCAACAAATCATATTGGAGAATAATGGACCAGGCGGGAGCTTGGACAATAATGAACAAGGTGAGAGCTTGAACAATAAAGAACCAGAAGAGGTCTTGGATAATATTGAACCTAGAGAGGGCTTGGTGTCAAAACGCGGTGTCTCCAGCGATGTTACTCACCACTCAAATGTTGGTGTGCCATTGACAGGTAAAAGACAAAGAATATTTTCTACTTAAATTGATAAAACAAATTTATTTTGAAATATATAATGACAAGCAATATTTCTGTGCAGCTCCCCATATAAAAATGTTATTGATATTAGAAATGAAAGGTTTTCTATTTCGCAAGAAAGTCACAGAAAATGACTCCAAAGAGAGAAAAAAAGGAAATAAAAAAAATACTATTGGAGGGGAAAGAGTAAAAAAGGGGGAAGAGATTACTAATGGTGAATTTGAATTTAAATACAAAAAAACTTCATATGAGTCACGAACACATGCCATTCAATTTTTGGAATTACTTCTTTCCAAATTCAATGTTGGGATTTGGTCATCTAAATGTGGTGTCAATGATGGGAAGTCACTGTTTACAAAAATTTTGATGGCAGGCGATGGAGATAAATCATATGAGCAATTTTTTTTTATTTTTTTGGTTTCGAGAGAGATTTACCTACGATAAAGAAGGAAATACACAAAAAAATATGGAGAGTGTGTGGGAGGAGTTCCCAACGAAAACTTCGGAAAGTAATACATCAATGATTGTTTTGGAGGGTGATGGTGTGAAAGCACATCCATACAAAAAATGTATTTTGAGTAATCCCTTTATTACATCATCCGCTAGGACAGACACTGAATTGGTACATCGACTTTGGCAGGGTTTTAGTAAAATGCATGAATCAACTGATATCAGAACCTTCAATGCCTTCTCTTGGTTGAATCCTGGTTGAGTGACAACCATCAAATGCAACCTATAATTGCTTATTTCTAGATGTAACCTATCATTGCCTATTTTAAATCATTCAATGTGTTTTCTGTTTTTCGGAGACGTTGCTATTTTCGTCTGAATGTAACATATTATTAGTTCAGTGTGATGCTTTTATTAAATCATTTGAATCTGTGAAACTTTGGGTGATTTTTGTATTAATCTTTGGAAATCAACATCTTCATGTACAGTTGCATGTTTGTGATCATTAACTAAATGAACAAAGTGTTGTTGTTGTTGTTGTTATATATATAGTCACGGTTATTGTATGCAGTCAGGATATCACCGCAAAAGAAACTATTGGTCCTAGGAGTAGAGGGATTTCTCTTTGGAGTTCAAATGTTATCTAACATTGAAGATTCTTCAAAACAACCTCATTTTGTCCATAATTGCTATCGTTATTATGCACAGATGTTCAACCCTGAAATTATCAGTGTTGCGAGAGAACATTTCGACGTTGCTCTGTGATTTTCCTCGCTTGACAACATGGAAATAAAAAATTTCCTTGGTATATTTGAATGGTTGAAGAATGAAGACTTTGTATTTATTTGGGGTCGAGAGCAATGTAAACTTAGTACTATTTATAATTACTCAATGTCTGCATACTATAATGTTGGTGAAGTACATAACACATACAAAAAATCATTCAAGGATGTACTTATCCAATATGGAGATATATATAAACAAACGAACATGTTGTTTATAGATGAAGGGTAATATCAATCAACAAATAATAGCAAGGAAAACTGCTTGAAAATGCCAACTAGTTGGACATTTGACGGTTCACAAGAGAGATAAATAACTATAACAACAATGTTGTGTTCTCTGTTGAATTATCTCGGGCCTCATTAAAAAATGGGGCATTGGTTAAAGACATTCAATTTCAAATGACTGTCATATTATACAAAAAAAAATTCATTTAGTGATTTGTATATTTTTACAACTTCTACAGTTAATTGATGTAAGTTTTATTGCAAAGTTCTCATATTAGTTATGGACATCATACCATGTATCTGGTAATGTGTTTAAAAAATTGTTGAACATGAAAGCAATATACTTAGAAACATTGAACCATAATATTTTATTGACTGGGCTGTGTGTGTGTTTTTTGTTTGCAGATAGTTCTAGAAGATTTGTTTCTAGTAAACCATTGATTATTTTCGATTTCAATGGAGTTTTGTTAGACGCATTTCATAAAAAAAGAAACTCGGATTGCCACAAACATTGGATATCGAATCAACAACAAAGTATTATTTTATACGTCCAGGCTTAAGGGAACTTTTTGAAAAATACTTTAGTATATTTGAAGTTGGCGTATGGACATCTGCACAACGAAAAAACCTTGACGAGTTTTTTCCAACATTATTACAAAGAACGAGATTGCAAAGGGAACAATTTAAATTAATTTTAACACAAGAAGATTGTTCTTGCGAAGCGAGAGAGGGTTTTCAGGGTGATGGAAATCCTTATGTATTTCGCAATCATTTAGATAAAGTTTGGGACATTTTGATCCATGGTTGGGATCGGACAAATACCATGATTGTAGATGACTCAAAAGAAAAACATGTTTGTAACGAGGAAGGAAACTGTATTATAACAAAAGCTTATACTGGCCAAGATGTCAATGACACATTCTTGTTAAATCGATTACGGCCTTGCTTGCTGCACCTGAATGGAATCAATGATGTGAGGCTAATTGTGAAAAAAATGAAAATGAAATTATTTTGTTAAATAATACACTTGAATTTTTGTTTGTACTAGTATGTTCAATTTCACTGTGATTATAATTCTTGTAAAGTGTCGAGTTTGGTTTCTGAAAATGCAAAATCAGAGTTTGAAAGTGCTAAAATATGTTTTAAAAATTCAAAATTAAGTATTGGAAGTGTAAAAAATAGCCTTCCAAAAGGGAAAGTGGCAATATGCCCTTGGCAAATTGCATGTATGGAGGGGAAACCATCGAAGGAGAGAACTGGAGACACTTTGTACTTGGAGAATTGTAATGTTTTACAATCTTAAAAGAATTTCAGTTAGTTTCTTTTTTCCTTTCTTTTGTTATGTGTATAAAGTTTCCTTGATTCATTTTGTTTTTTTCATACATACATCTATTAATTCTGTTTTGTATTGTTAAATCATAAAACATATAAATATGTGTGCTTGATTTATCATTCATATGATTTATATGCAGGTTATGCATAAGTAAATTTCTTTACTTGATTCATATTGTTTCACATTCTGCAATTACATAACAGTCATTATCAACATATTAATTTAATTTGTTAATATTAGCTTATCATTGACAGGACAGTCACATTCTTTTTAATCCTTTGAATAAAATAAACTAATTTTTACTATTTTGTTTTGTTTAAAACTTGTAATGTGAAATCTGAATCTACAATCTGATTGTAACATCTATATGCTTTTTTGGTGGATGAATATCCTAGAAATATTTCGTCATCAGTTCTAGTGTCAAACTTACCAAGAGCATATCCATTCCTCTTTATGTAGGACTTACTACCAAACACTCTGAAATATTTGAGAGAGGCAAGTCTTCCATACCATATTTTATAAGGAGTCTTGTCATTATTTACTCTAAGTTGTCCTCTATTGAGTATATAAAGTTTAAACAGCTGTGTATACTACTTCTCTCCATAGTTCATAAGGAGTCTTGTCATTATTTACTCCGACTTGTCCTCTATTGAGTATTTAAAGTTTAAACAGCTGTGTATACTGCTTCTCTCTATAGTTCATAAGGAGTCTTGTCATTATTTACTCTCAGATGTCCTCTATTGAGTATATAAATTTTAAACAACTGTGTATACTACTTCTCTCCAGTATGCATCTGAAATTTTTGCTTCATTAAGCATAGTTATGACTGCTTCTTGGACTATCCTATTCTTTCTTTCCACAGCGCCATTTTGCTGAGGAGTCCTTGGAGCTGAAAATTGTCTTTTAATTCCATGGGTTTATTTAGCACTAAGAACTTTTCCTTTGGTTGTAGAAGTATAATCCTAAGGTAACTATTTCAAACCAATCTTTAGGAGGAAAACTAGCCTTTTACCTACCAGAGAGGGCTCTCTCAAAAATGGATATAATGGCTAGAGATATTTCAAACTAATTTTATTTTAAATTGTGAGAGGCTGAAAAATATAGATACCATTGGGCATGGAGTCAAAAACAATAAAATTTATAAATCAGCAGAGTTTTAACAATGAAATTTTTTGCAAAGTAAAGGTAGTTATCTTTTTACAGTCAAATTCTTGTTTGGCAGGTGGTATTTGAAGAAAGAATGATAGTCCATCAACATCACGCATCAATCAAGGATGAATCTAACATTGAATTTAGAGGAATATATGTGTTGGGCCTAGCCCAAGTGGGGCATTTTGAGCAAGAAGGATTTTTGGAACTGCGGAGCTGAGTGCAGTTCAGTTGAAGTATTTTTTGTATAAGTTTTGCGATGCTGCGAAGTTAAGCACAGCGCAGCGTCGGAAGAGTTACGAAGATCAGTGCTGCGAGGAGACAACACTGCGATGTGTCCAGTCTACGTGGATCCGACAAAGTAGAGTGTTGGACGGAAGATGGAACAAGATTCCGGTTAGACCGTCGACGGTCTATTTTTGGTAAAGATGCTCCAGGAGTGTTAAGCAACGGGCAGGAGCAAAGCGGAAAGAAAGCGACTAGTCACACATGCGAAAGAACCACTACCTGAACCATTCACACAAGACAGTTAGAGGAAGAACGACTTGGTGAAAGCGACCTATAGGTATGCGTGCGACAGGAAGGCCGATAGCGATGCGAGGCATGCGCTGAAGACAGCCACGATGGAATATTCGCTACCAGAAGCCAGCAGTCCGATTTTGGGGAAACCGTGACAGTTTTGTAAACCTAAGGGTTTTAGCCTTTGAATTGTAAAGACATGACCTACAGGCATGATCTATAAATAAGGCATTTTTGTATGGGACAGGGTTACTATTCATTTTGTAAGTCTTGAATATTGCTGAATCTAAAGCTTAGAATATATTGTAAAGGCTCTGCAGCTGAGTGCGCAAAGACCTATCTTGAGAGAGAAGAGAGTCTGCAGTAGAGTGCGCTGACAAAGAACTGTTGTACCCTTCCCAAAGACTAATATAACAACAGTCCTTGTGGACGTAGCCTTAATCTGTGGGGTGAACCACATTAAATACTTTATAGTGTGATTGTTGTGTTTCTGCGTTTGTTGATTTGCCTACTTTGGATGTCTGGATTCTCATTTATAGTTGTATGTTAATGCTTTTATATGTATTCGCCATAGAGGAAAGATGGGAATAATATGTTAAGTTTTACATGAATAGATGGATGATGAATGCGCAGTATTCTAATTTGGTGGAAGTATCAGTTATTGAATAAGCACAAGTGTAAGTAACGCTCAGGTTGTATAACCCTTCATCGCATAGCACTGGGTGCGTGCAGTAGTGTATGTTTGGTCTACTTTCATTTGTTATAAGGCTAATTAATCTAAGGCAATAGATGAACTGATAAGTGTTAGAGTAAAACCTCCATAATGGTTAAGTTTGGAAGAGGAAGCTTTAAACTCTGTTGCGTTGTCCTATTAATTGTATCCTGCCCGAACCGCGCAGCCCTTAGGTGCGCGGGTTGCATAGTGGTTAATTTGTAGAAGTGCGGACCGCGACGCAGCCTATCGTCGCGTAGTCCTCAGCTCGCAGCACAAGTCTGAGAGTGCGTTGCACAGTAGTCATATCCAAACAACTCATCACATCACTGTGGAAACCTAATTCTGCAGTACCCCCATAGCTACACCTCGGGTGAGATCTCATCCTGTTCACAGGTTGTTTCCAAAAGGGCCGGTGAGAAGGGGTTTTGTTGGTTAAATTAAACCGCGAAGAACTTGGGTCTACATTGGAAACCCCTAGATCAATTTGCAAGCTAACAAATGGTTTCGTCACCGCGCTAAGAATCCATGATGAGTTGAAGTCGTGATGTGCAAAGTAGAAGAAGTTTAGCTGGGCGTCGACTACTGGTATCCAGACAAGAAAGAAATCTGGGCATGGTGTGACAAGATAGAGAGAGACTTCGCAAGGAAAGAAAAAAGAAACCCACATCTCTCTGACATCCAGTGGTTGAACAAATACCTGTGGAAAGACGTGCACGAATTTTTCTTGGCATCTTTTGGATGCGAGCTACACGAGTGGTTGTCAAGGCTCGTAGAGCACAAAAATTGTATCCCACGAAGCGCATTGACCGAGTGGACACCAGAGCTTATTGAACAACTCAAAGCACTAGATAGTCCATTCGTACGAGCAGTCGATTTCTGGGTCGACAGTACATTACAAAGTTTTGTGACGCAGTTCACTGTGCACATGCTAAAATCCTACATCACAGTCGAAAGAGAGTTTTTCAAAGGAATCAGAGGTAAGTATCTGAACAACCTCAGTTTATATATTAAAATGCTTCTTACTAAGAAAGGTGTTTTTAGAATGCAGTAAAATACTTGCATTTGTCATGGTAGACAGTACATAAAGTGGTTCCTACGAAGAAATTCATAGCCTGAGAAGTGAAAAGTGATACAAGTTCATCCCTGAGCACACTACTAGTGGCCCTGGACTCCAGGTAGACATACATTCAGAAGCTGACCATGATACCCAAACCACACCTCTATCTTCCACCTATCATCCTAATACACCACAAAATCTGTCGGTTTCACATAGAGCGCCTCCCTTGTCTCAGAACCCATCTGTCCAGAACCCACTGGTTGCGAGCACCGCGCAACCCACACTGCAGAACATTAGTACTGGTAACACCGCAGGAGAAGGTGCCTTGGTTATTCCGAATCAACCTATTCAGTCTCAGGCTGTACCACTTCAGAACGTCCAACCTCAGAATATTATCCCTAACACCACTCAGAGAACCACGCCACCTCGAAGGAGGATGGTTGATGATATCAAACTGTCGATATTCAAAGGAACGGGTCTAGAATACCCTGATCATCACTGGTTTCTATGTGAAGCCGTATGGAGTGTCAAACAAGTACATGATGACACTGTGAAGCAAGCGCAGCTCATCACCACTTTTAGAGATAGAGTCTTACACTAGTTTATGAAATATTCTCAGACATAGCCTAGAACCCCGACAGAAATCAAGGCTGCACTCTTAGCAGAATTTAAGAAGCTGAAGTCAAAGTCACAGTGTATCACTGAGTTGAAAGAGATCAAACAAAAACCTAATGAAACATTCTGGGAGTTTGATCAGAAATTTAAGACACTACTGGACCAAGTAAGCTTTAATATTCCGCCGCAGCAGCATAAGGAGTGGTTTATAGCCACGCTATTGCCCCATATTAGACATCCGTTGATGCAGCAGAAAGTGGCTTCGCATCCAGAAGCGTTGGAGATCGCGATGAAGCTGAAAGCTTCACCTATGGGAGAAACTAGCACTGGGATGTCGTAGATTCAGAACCAGTTGGCTACCCTAACACTACAATTGCAAGATATAAAGCAAGGAAAGCAAGAGAGAAAGGAAGTCTGGTGTACAAGCTGCAATGGAGAAGGACACTAAGGATCATTGTCCTTTATTCCAGGATTTCCTAAACATGGGTGGACCAAACCCATTAAAACCACATCCAGAACCATGGTGTGAAATTTGTAGAACCAGAGGACACCGGCCAGAAGACTGCCATATGATACAGAAATACGTGAGAACACCTAAAAACTTATACTGTAATTTCTGTAAGTCAGTAGGGCATGACGAGTCCAATTGCCGCGCATATGAGCTCATGTTAGAAAGAAATAAAATATTGAGCATATGTATGGAGGAATGTACAGAGTCCAAGGAGAGACTCCGCAGAAACAAGAAATGCGTAGCAGGAACATGGAGGATATAGAGGTCGCGGAGGAGGAGGATACTGCGAGAGAGGAAGGAATAATGGTCAGGTGCAAGGCCGAGGCCGAGGCCAAGTAATCTGTTACAATTGCGGCCAAGCAGGCCATGTGTCTTGAGATTGTACCAACCCATGCACCACATGCAACTATTGTAGCTCTTTTGATCATGTTATAGAATACTGTCCAGTGTTGGAGGTAGAAATGTAGAAAAGAAAACGGCCAGAGGCCCCGGCCCCAAATATCCAGTTGATCGCAGCAGAAAGAAGACCTATGGATCAAAGTATTAACATAGCAATGCACAGTGGTGCTGTGACAGGGCGGGATAGAGGAGTAGAATCTTCGACTTGTGGGGGTTTTGATACCCAACAGACTCCTCTTGAAACAATATGGATAAGGAAATCTACTGGGAAAGCACCTCCCATCGAATTGAATAAAAACAAAGAAACCTTTGAAGACGCGCGGGATATATTCAAAGAATCAGCACCTAAATCGCCGACAATTCCGTTGCGCAGCGAAATACCACATATGGAGGATATGCCAGCTGCATATGACAGAACGAGCACCGCAGCAGAGACATGCACCTCTGTTGCGCAGTTCCTTAGGAGCTGCATGAAGTTACTAAAGAGTCCAAATGCTATAGTGGAATTGCATAAGTTGGTAGACCAATATGAACCGTGCAGTGAGAACGAAACTATTGATAGTGCAATTCATCATATTAAGAAACACAAGAGAACAGGGAGAGAAATGAGACACAGTGCACATATAGGAGATTATCAAATGGATGAGATCATTCTTGATCTAGGATCAGAAGTGAATGTCTTAACCAAACAGAATGGCAACAGATGGGGAGACCAAAGTTGTCATGGTCACCTATCCAGTTGAGAATGGCCAACTAGGAAAAAGTCATACCCTTTGGACGGCTAGCCAATTTAATTGTGGACATTGATGGAGTACAGAGTTACGCAGATTTTGAGGTTATCGATATTGTCGATGATAGTTAGCCTTTTCCTGCGCTGTTGGGAATTGAATGGGCTATCGATAACCTCGCCATCATCAACCTGAAAACAAAGAAGATGATCTTTGAAGGAAAGCACCTCAGGGTCATCGCACCATTGGACCCTGCAGATGGAGACCGATACAGCGAGTCGATTCAGGAGGAATCAAGAGCTCAAGATTTGGACCAACTGTACAACATGATTGTGAACCAGGAAGATTATATTAACCCAACTGCGGATGGTACACTAAATTGGAGATGTGACAGCTCTTGCATTTTAGACTCTGATGCAGGACTGGAGAACTGGCAAAGTCGCATGCATGAAGTATTAGCAAGGAGATGCGCACAGGTTACAAAGTCACTGCGCTGGATTGGAAAGGAGGTAAGCCCAATCCCCGGCTATGATGGTTTCTCTAATGTTTATTCTTTTATCAATGAGTATACTGCAGCAATTGCAGATGAACATCACTTACAAGCATTAGATATGGCACTGCGCGACACACCTGCCAGATGGTGGGCTGCGCATAAGCAGACATTGACCACATGGGATCAATGCAGAATCAAGATGCAAATTAGGTTTGCTGATAAGGTTACACTATCCTTTGAGAAATACAATGGACAGATAGATCCAAGACAACATATTCAGGTCTGTTCAGAAGCATGGAAGGAGAGACCACACACAGAATGGGTGCATTTGTTTGTGCACACGTTGGAAAACGACATTCCAAAGAAATGGTACCTAGACCTAGAGTTGCGCAGAGGAACCATAGATTGGGACATGCTAACTGCGAACTTCCATAAGGACTTCAGTTTTGAGGATGAGAACCTACTCATACACGATGCTTTGTAGATAATTAAAGAACGAATATTCAGAGAAGAGTGTCCACATAGAACTATGACTTTAGAGGAATTCTTTGGGGAAAACAACATACCTGCGAGCCTATAGTCAGATTGCAAGGAATAGGTAGAGCATGCCATGGAATGTTATAACCTAGCTAAGAGGTTGAAGGACAAGAAGACAATGATGAGGATGACCCGCGCAACATAAACATACCTGAGTCTGAAGGTGTGCGCGAGGTAGAGGGACCTGCGTTGGAAATCCCAGACATGAGTGGACCTGTGAAAATGAAAAAAGTGAGCATTGGCACCAGTGAAGAGCCAAAGTTCGCATCCATTGGAGACTACTGGGACGATTAGACTATTGCGGAGATCGCAGATACATTACATGAATATCATGAGTTATTCCCAACTAAGTTTACAGAGATGAAGGGCATTTTGGGGGACTTAGGGGTGATGAAGATACCTCTTAAGCCCGACGTGAATCCCGTTAAGCAAAGACCATATCGTCTGAACCCACAATACAAAGAAAGAGTTAGAGTAGAACTGGACAAGATGCTCGAGGCAGGGATTATTAAACCTGTTGAGGAATCTGAGTGGATAAGCCTAATGGTTATCCAGGATAAGAAAACAAAGGGTGAGATCAGAATCTGTGTGGATCTCAGAAAACTGAACGATGCTTCAATGCATGACTCATTTCCTACACCTTTCACTGATTAGGTGCTTGATAGCGTTAGGGGAAATGAGGCCTATTCTTTTACTAATGGATTCTCCAGATACCATCAGATCAGGATTGATCCAGCCGATAGACACAAAACTACTTTTGCTACAGAATGGGGGTCGTTCCAACTCACAGTGATGCCATTTGGTCTGAAGAATGCACTTGCCATATTTTCCAGAGTCGTGGTCGCAGCATTCAAATATTTCATGCATAAGTTCCTAGAAGCTTATTTTGACGATTGGACTGTGTTCGGACTGCTGAAGAACCATTGCGCGAACTTGAGAATGATGCTAGAAAAGTGAAGACAACATCAGATCTCGTTGAATCTGAAGAAGTGTGGCTTCTGTGTTCCTTATGGGATTTTATTGGGACACATTGTCTGTAAACAAGGTTTGATGGTTGATCCCGTGAATATCGCAGTCATAGTAAACTTTCCCACACCAAATTTAGTTAAGCAGTTGCGCACTACATTGGGGCATACTGGGTACTACAGAAAAATTTATAAAGGGTTATGCACAGATAACCGCATCAATGGAGAAGTTGCTGAAGAAAGATGCACCGTTCATCTGGAACACAGACTGTGAACAAGGCTTCGATACATTAAAAGAAAAGATGGTTACTGCACCAATCCTAGTTTTTCCGGACTGGGAGAAGCCGTTCCATGTGCACGTTGATGCGTCATGCATAACACTGGGGGTTGTCTTAGCACAACCAGGAGAGGGAGGTATTGACCATCCCATTGCATTTTCGAGCAGGAAGCTCTCATGTGCAGAAAAAAAATTACACCACTACTGAGAGAGAAGGCCTTGCTATGGCCTATGCACTGCAGAAGTTCAGGCACTATTTTCTTGGTGCGCACTTCTTTATGTTTACTGACCATTCTGCTTTGAAATATCTGGTCAATAAGCCACTGTTAGGGGGGAGAATATGCAGATGGTTGTTACTCTCCCAAGAGTATGATTTTGAGATCATTGTTAAGCCAGGCAGGTTGAACTTGGGACCTGATCATCTATCTAGGATTAAGTCGAGAGAAGAGCCGACGAACCTTGAAGACAATCTTCCTGATGCGCAGTTGTTTGCAATCCAGGTTGTCGATGATTATTATCAAGACATTATCGATTTTTTGACTACTGGATTCACACCTATAGAGTTCACTATGCAGCAAAAGAAGCAGCTGGTAGTGCACGTAGCAGACTTCACTATTATCGCGGGACAATTATACAAATTGGGACCAGATGAAGTACTGCGCAGATGTGTATTAGAGCATGAAAAGCCATTTATATTGGCTGATGCACATTCAGGTATTGCAGGAGGTCACTATACAGGGAAAGCTACTATGGAGAAGATACTGCGCACAGGGCTATGGTGGCCTACAATCCATAAAGATGTAAAGGAACACTATCTGAACTGCAATATCCATCAGAGGACAGGAAATCCATCACAGAGAGATGAAATTCCATTGAATCCACAGTTGACGCTACAGGCATTTGAGAAACTAGCAATTGATTTTGTGGGACCAATAAACCCATCGGGAAAAAGAACTGGTGTGAGGTACATTATTACTGCAACTGATTACCTCACCAAATGGGCCAAAGCAAAGCCCGTAAAAGACTGCAGCACAGTTCATATTTGAAGACATCCTTAAAGATTTGGATGCCCGAAGATTCTGATGAGTGATCAAGGCACTCACTTTCTGAACAAGACTATTGAGGCACTGACAGAAGAATTTCGCATTCATCATCAGTGAAGTACCACATGCAAGAAGTTGACTGGCCATACACCTTTTAGGATGGCCTATGGGCAGGAAGCCATTATGCCTATGGAGTACATTGTTCCCAGCTTGAGAATAGTTGCGTTTACAGGAATGGAAGATCGCGACGCGCTGGAAGAAAGGCTTCTACACTTAGTTGGCCTGGAGGAGGATCGCTTCATCGCAGGATTCCACCAACAAGTGCAGAAAGAAAGAGAAAAAGAATGGCATGATCGCCACATCAAGAACAAGTCTTTCCAGGTAGGTGATCTAGTCCTCCTTTATGATAGTAAATTCATGAAATTTCCTGGGACGTTTAAAATGCATTGGCTTGACCCATATACTATTGTGCATGTTACTAATGGTGGTGCAGCTCAGTTAGCAACATTAGCAGGAGATAACTTGCTCGACTTAGTTAATGGCAGCAGACTAAAACCCTATCTGGATAGTCCTGCTTCGCAGAACCTGTGACGATCAGAAAGAAGAAATTTCTAAGTGCCAAGTACAGTTGAAGTTGGGCACTAGAAAGATGAAGGAATATGTACGTGATGTATAATGAGGAAGATGTATATACTGTGCAGCACTATTAGAATGTGCTGCTGCTGCGAAAAAAAAAAAGAGGAACGGCGTAGTTGCAAACTCCGTACGGCAATTGCAAAGACCAAGTTAAATGAGAAAAAGACTTAGTTCAGAAGCAATAAATCAAGCACCGCGAAGAGACTGCGCAGGAGTAACAATGACCTGTCATACAATTCAACGCAACACTCAGAAAAATAACCGTTACAATGTCGGTTGAGAATATAGCCGTTGCCAATAACCGCTTGGGAATTTAACGCACAGATAGCCATTCTGAATGAGGTTATGAAGGAAAGGACCGAGGGATCCATCGGATTTGGCCAACGGATACCAAAATTAATGATTATCTAGCCATTGAGGGGCGCGGAGGAGGGACAGCTGCGCTTATAAGTAATGCCGCATTTAGACTCTCGGGCGTTACCGAACACTTAGAATTTTCTGGCAAGCAATACTGTGTGAGTATTTTCAGCAAGCTATCTAAAACCCTGTGAAGTGTAGCCAGTGAATGTCTGAGTGGTCTTCCATAGAAGAAGAATTCACCATCCAAGAGGCTGTGAAGATATTTCACTATGGAGGGATTGAAGGGTTAATGAGAACCCCATCCAAGAAGGGCATCTTAGAACCAGGTCAGGCGTATGGACGATCACCAAGACACAGTCCAACGATGCAAGATAAAGGTAAAACTCCAGTAGCACCAAGAATGAAGGTACCCAATATGGCTTCGACAGTGTAGAAGTCACCAGTACCGGATAAGGAGATACCTTTGACATTGACCCCAAACTACATCTCACCACGTGCACAGGACGCAACGGTCTTCAACTACCAAAGAATTCCAAATATGACATCCCGCTATCACCAATATCAAAACATGTCGATGTCGATAAAAACTTGCTCGGTAAAATCCCAGAATGTAAATGGGAGGATTATGATCTGCTTGCAATGCAGAAGGAGGAGCCCAATGAACCGAGGTTCCCATAGTTCCAACTTGACCAGTACATGTGCTGGAAGAAGGACGCAAAGGGTGAGCTTAACCTGGTCGCCCAAAGTTGGTTATCTAAAGTAGTCCATTCCGAGCTACTCAATTTGCTCAGACTTCCGCATTTTGATAGGTCACCAGAGCTGAATGTGGTGGTGCGAATATTGATGGCACGCATTCACCAGGGTTATTTGTGGCTCGACCGCAATGTCGACCTAACTATTGACATCATCCACTGCATTACTGGGTTGAGTAAAAGGGGTAAAGATCCCAAGCAATTTTTTCAAGGGAAGAGAAAGGACAAAGAAGATGTGGCAAAGATGAAGAAAAATCAAATGGTCATCAAAGGAAAGAGGGGCTTTCAGACAGACGACATCGATGATAAAGCAACGAAGTTTATCACACAGCTGCTAGCCCACAAGATCTTAAGAAAATGCAGGCCTCTGGAGGTAAGTGGGGGCGTAGTACTTCTTGGCGCCACGTCCGGGGAAGGAGAACAATTTAGCTGGTCTCAATATTTACTAAATGAGTTCATGGAAGAACTAAATGACACATAGCTCAATGGAGGAAATTTCCATTATACTTGACTTATAGTGTTGATCTCCTTTGCCGACTGGAAGGAGCCGAAGGATTAAGTTGGCATAATCACTGATACCAACGATTACAGAGGACCCCGTTATGCAAACCTCTGGGAAAATATGAACTCAAAGAGGCAGCACGCTATAGCTGAGTTTTTTTACCAATATTATAGCCAGCTGCACGACGCAATCATAGCCACGCCCCAGATAACAAAGCAGTTAACAAGTAGGTATATTCCCATCGTTAATTTTTATGCTGACATGCGTAGTATTCATATTTCAGCCAAAGCATAGAAGAGGAAGGTGGAATGGTTCGCAAGAAACTACCATATGTACGAAGATGATATTGACACTATCATGAAGGAATGGCTTGTCGAGTTTCAAGTGGAAATTGTAGATGTCGAAAGTGACTCCGCTGAGGACGAACCGATTCCATGTCCTATCGTTGAAGACAAGGAGGCAGGAAAAAGAAAGGAGCCTGAGAGCCTCGCGCAGAAAAAGGGAGCGCAGAAGAAGTAGAAAGCGGATAAGAGCTAGTCGGATGCAGTCCAACACGATGAAGATTATGAAACAATCACCGCGAGGGTCACAGAGTCAATGGAAGAGCTAATGACTGATAAGAAGAAAAAGGACAAGGAAATCCAGGAAAGTCTGCAGAAGTATCTGAACACGCTGCAGGGGATTACACAGAAAATTGAAGAAGTACACAAGAGATTACCCCTGACGCGCGACTCAGAGTCTAAAGGGAAGTCGGGAGGAACTTCGCAACAGAGAACACTGCAGTTAACCATTACTGCTCCTGCGAAGTCCCGTATCATCCATCTGGATCCAATAACAGTAAGCTTTCCTATGCTAGAACAACTTGTGTTAGACACGAAGGATGTCGAGCGTGTGGAGCTTGACTTGGAAAAAATACCACTACCTGGGTTACACTACTTGCATCTGCAAGTTGTTGAAGAAATGCATGAGAGAACCACCGACGCACTGAAAGGGCAGGCTGAGCTGCAAACAACTAACAGGCAGTTGGAGGAGTCTAGCTCGCGGAGAGCTATGGAGATACAGGATGAGTATGATCGTCGGTAAAGACTAGAATCCACGATCACTGCAGTCGCAGATAATATTGAAGAATTCAAAGTATAGGTAGACCCCGTGGACACTGTTGTTAAGATTGGAGAGCTGGTTACCAGTCTTAAGACAAAGATGCAAGACATGGAGATTCTCCATGAGGCTAACATTGTTGCCTTGAAGGAACATATAAACCCACAGACCCCACCAAATGAGCAGCAGTTAAGAGAGGAAGAAGTGAAGGCCGTAGCAGAGAATATTGCTGCCGAAGTGGCCAAGTGACAGAGTCTGTTGGAAGTGGCGTCGAAGGCATTCACTGCCCTCGAAGAAGACCCGGGATTACTGTAAGTAAAGAATGTAGTGAAATATAAGAAAGCCGCACTGGAGAAGTTGGATTCAAAAGTGAAGGTCCTACTACCAAGAGATAGGCTTCAAAAGTACAGGGAAATAAACACCCTCAAGAAGGAAGTGCAAGCCTTAAGAGAGAAAGAGACTGAAATGGGCAATAAGTCATAGCCATTACTAGAGGATGTCAACACGATCTTGCAGGAGATCGAGGGGAAGCTAAAGGAGCTCCGCGAGAATCAAGAACAGGTGGAAAGCCAGATCGACGATGAGATAACACCGGAGATGCTGGATACAGTCAAGCAAGTAGAGCAAGATACAAAGGATGCAGTCGAAAAGTTGATCGGCACATACAATGAGTTCGCTGCGAAGCTAGCTCCGCAGCCGGAGGAATAGCTGGGAGATGTTAAATTTTGAGCATTAATTCACAATACTCTAGGATCTTTATTGAGAGAACAACATGTAATGTATATCAATGCATATCAATCATAACAAGCATGTCAATCATCACAAGAATCAAAAGCATGAGAGACAATAGACACACAGAGTCTCTGTGGGGAAAACCCTAAGGTGAAAAACCCCACAACTTCCTCAGAGATAGAGAGAGAAATAGCTCAACCAAAGTACAACCAAATACACAGAGATAGTCTTCTACAAGCAGATGATCCTCCTCCTCACATGTGCGCCACTTTCCGAGTGAAGGAAGAATGAGTTTCTGAGTGATCCAAATAGAGATCTCCCGATCTCTATTTATACTTGTCCTATTTTCCCAGTGACCTTATGGGGCCGACTTGTATAGCTAGGTATATCAACCATATATTACATAAATCAGGGCCGACCCCACACATGGTGGTCTAATAACCCATCGACAAGTTAACACACTTGCGACACTTGTCAATACACATGATGACACTTCTGTATAGAGGAATGGCACATCTCTATAGGAGTACAATAATATATAAATGAAATACATGGATGAAATACATTCTGAAGTTACATATACATCAACACTCCCTCTTAACTAGGAAGGTATTTCTCGACACAGATTTCTGCTAGCACAAGTCTTCTTCTCTGGATCATCGTCATCGATGCATCATCCACGAGTCATCATCATCGTCACTGCTGCTGCTATCTCAAACAATATCTGTATCTACTTGTTATAGGAAGTTCTACAGAGCCAGTCCTTTTTCATACTGGATGTAGGCCCACCACCTTCAGGTCTTCATCATCACTGGCCATACTGTGGAATCCTCAGGACTTATTACGTGCGTCACAAAACCTCGAAAGAGCATCCCAGGATGTTACAGGTACACAACTCCGACCTGTAGGATCTCCAAGGGTGCTATTACATGTGACCCCACCACAAAACCTCGAAAGAGCATCCCAGGATGTTATGGGTACACAACTCCAACCTGTAGGATCTCCCAGGGCACAAATTACATGTGGTCACCACAAAACCTCGCAAGAGCATCCCAGGATGTTACGGGTACACAATTCCGACCTGAAGGATCTCCCAGGGCACAAATTACATGTGGTCATGGTAAAACCTCGAAAGAGCATCCCAGGATATTACGGGTACACAACTCCGACCTGAAGGATCTCCCAGGGCCCAAATTACATGCCATAGGACAAAACCTCGCAAGAGCATCCCAGGATGTTACGGGTACACAACTCCGACCTGAAGGATCTCCTAGGGCACAAATTACATGATCATCCTGATCATCATCACTGCATCATCCTGATGCATATCATCTGGAGCAACATCCTGAAGCTCATCATCCATGATCATCCTAATCATACACTACATCCATCTGATGCATACCAAGTATCTACCTGATACATATCATCATGATCCACCTGATCATACACTGTATCCACCTGATACCTAGATAGACACTGTATCTACCTGATACATATCAATATACATGATCTACCTGATCATACAACGTATCCACCTGATACATATACAGATACAAGGTCCAAGCATCCAACATGATGCATACATACATAAAGGATCCAACTGATCATATCCAGCATCCAACATGATGCGTACATACATAAATGATCCAACTTATCATATCTAGCATCCAACATGATGCATACATACATATACAGAGCAGTAACTAGAGCATCATCCTGATGCTCATCATCCAGCGCTTACATCCACAACCATGTGAAGGATCCTCCTTCCAACATGCTTGGAATGGATTCTGCAAATGTGTCCATCACTTCTTCCTCGAAGTGTCATCGATCTGAAGAACACCGAGCCTCTCTCTGAAGTACTAGAACTTCACTCTGGATAGTGGCTTCGTCAACACATTTACAATCTGCTCGTCCGTCGCAACATATAGGAGCTTCACTGCTCCTCTTTGCACCATATCCCTGATATAGTGGTATTTGATCTCTATGTGTTTCGACCTGTCGTGGAACACCGGGTTCTCTGACAGCTTCACACAACTCTAGTTGTCACAAAAGATACCAGTAGTCTCCAGCGGGAGATCAAATAACTCTGACAGTAGCTTCCGAAGCCATAATGCCTCACAACTAGCTGAACAGTATGCAACATACTCTGACTCAGCTGTCCTCAGTGCTACGCAAGACTGCTTCCTGCTGAACCAAGAGATCACACCTGATCCCATATTGAAGTAGCACCCAGATGTGCTCTTCCTATCTGCAGCACTGCCTGCCCAATCTGAATCAACATAACCTTGTAGGTTAAACTTTTGATTCGCTTCATACCTGATCCCATAATAAACTGTACCTTTCAGGTACCTCAGAATATGATTTACAGCAACCAAGTGAACACTCCTCGGATCCGCCAGGAACTGGCTCAATGTGTTCACCGCAAAGCAAATATCTGGTCTCGTGTTCGTCAGGTACATCAAGGACCCAATCATTTGACGATACATAGAGACATCAACCGGCTCAGATGAACAATCACATAGAAGCTTCAAATTCGATGCCATAGGTGTGACCATGGCCTTGCAATCCATCATCCCGAACCTCTTCAGGATATCTACAGTATACTTCCCTTGTCCAAGGAAGATCCCATCTGCACTCTGCCACACCTCCATTCTAAGGAAATAGTCCATCATTCCCAAGTCCTTCATATCGAACTCGGCAGCAAGCTTCCTCTTTGTATCGGCAATCAATCTGTCATCTCCTGTTACAAACAGGTCATCTACATACAGGAGTAGAGTCAGAGGATTTCCTTCCTCAAATTTGTAGTAAAGGTTGGAATCCGCTTTACCCTTGGTAAAGCCCAAACTAGATAGGAAACTGTCCATCCTACCATACCAAGTTCTAGGAGCCTACTTCAAGCCATACAAGGCTTTCTTCAATTTGCACACATGTGATTCCCTGTCATGTTTTTCAAAATCGAGTGGCTGCTCCACATACACTTCCTCTTCGACTACACCATTCAAGAAGGCAGTCTTGACATCCATCTGGTGTATCTTCCATTTCATCGCTGCAGCCAGGGCAAGTACCGATTTGATGGAAGTGTACCTAGATACAGAAGCAAAAGTTTCTTCACAGTCTATTCCCTCTTTCTGAGAGAAGCCACGATCTACGAATCTTGCATTGTATTTTTCTATGCTGCCATCTGCAGCATGCTTGATCTTGTAGATCCATTTGGAAGTCACAACAGACTTCCCTTCAGGTCTTGGGACAACATCCCAAACGTTGTTCTTCATTATTGATTGGTATTCCTCGACCATGGCATCCTTCCATTCTTTCTTTTCCACTGCTTCTTCGTAATTGGAAGGTTCTTTGTTCATGATATCACAGAGTAAAGAAACATAGCTGGTATGAGATCTAGTTATCTTCTTTGCTCCATGTTCTTCTTTTGGAATGCCGAATCTTTCTGCATCTTGAATGAGCTCTCTAGCCCATGCAGGTTTCCTCTTGTGAGAGTTTTCCTCACGTGTTGGATCTACAGGTTGTTCCGGATCTTCAATTTCACGATCAACATCTGGAATTGCTTCAATCATGGTAGTGTCTTGAAATCTAGTTTCCTTACGTTCTTCATAATCTTCAACAGGTGTCTTTCTTGATTTGATGAATGCTGAGTTTTCATCAAATGTCACATCACTGCTGACATCAATCTTCTTGAACCCTGGAAAGTATATTCTGTAAGCCTTCGAGCTTTCACTGTAACCCACAAAGATACCCTTCTTTCCTAAAGGATCTAGCTTGGTCCTCTTTTCCTTTGGGACATGAGTGTATACCGGACAACCAAATATTCTGAGATGGCTGACTTCAGGTTTCTTACCAGAGAAGACCTCTTCTGGTGTCTTGTTGTCCAATATCTTGTGGGGTGTTCTGTTCTGCACATATACAACTGTTCTAGCTGCTTCTGCCCATAGATGCATAGGCAAATCCTGGTCATGCAGCATTGCCCTTGTTGCTTCCATCATTGTTCTATTCTTTCTTTCTGCAACTCCATTCTGTTGTGGATTGTAAGGAGCAGTCAACTCCCTCTTAATCCTTGAATCACTGCATAGCTTCTTGAAGTCACCTGAGGTGAATTCTCCACCATTGTCGGATCTGAATGTTTTGATCTTCTTATCAGTTTGGTTCTCCATCAAGGTTTTGAATTCCTTGAACTTATCAAATACTTCATCTTTGTTCTTCAAGAAGTAAACCCAAGTCTTCTTGGAGAAGTCATCAATGAAAGAGACATAGTAAACATACCCACTCAGAGAACTGGATGACATAGGACCGCATAGATCGGAGTGGATGATTTCCAGGATACCTTTTTCCTTGCTTTCACTGCTTGGAAATGCCTTCTTAATGTTCTTTCCTTTTGTACATCCTTTGCAAACACCTTCATGCTTGGTCTTAATTTCAGGAAGACCTTCTATAGCCTTACTTGCAATTGGTAATGCTCTGTAGTGCATATGTGCAAGTCTTCTATGCCAAAGTTCACTTGGCTCCATGGAATCATGTACCATGGCATGTTCAGGTTGTCCCTTCAATTTATACAAGCCTCCCTCTTGCTCTCCAATCACTACTGCATCATGGATAGTTTTACCTTTTGGCCACATTAGAACTTGGCCATCCACAAATGCAACCCTCATACCTTTTGCATCCAGTGCAGATATGGAGAGTAGGTTCTTCTTGAGCCCAGGTACATAAAGGACTTCTTTCATCTTCAAAGATTTTTCAGAATCTAGGTTGTAGGAGGCTTCACCACTTCCTTTGATGGGGTATTGATAGTCATCCCCAAGTTTCACTTTATGGGGTGATTCATGTTCATATAGATTTACAAAAGATTCTTTAAACCCAGTCATGTGTTTGGAAGCCCCACTGTCAATAAGCCAATCATTACAACCATGAGAGATAGTACCTGTGAGAGCATAGATTAGAACATACTCTTCTTCACTTGATGAGTCATCATCACTTTCTTCCCTGGCCTTCTTCTTTGGAGGTTCATCATCTTCTGCAACATAAGCATGGAACTTTCTTTTGCTGCCCTTCTTCTTCTTGCTAGAGTTGTTGTTGTTGTTGTTATCCCTTTTGTTCTTGGGACATTCTGAAGCAAAGTGACCCTTCTCATTGCATGTGAAGAACCTTAAGTCCTTCTTATTCTTTTGGTGATAGTGAGTGGATCTCTTCTGTTGAGAGTGCTCCCTCTTAGGCTTGCTTCTTTTGGTGTGAGCTGTGAGAGCTTGATCTTCATTACCCATCTTTTCTTCTCGAGCCACAAGCCTAGCATTTTCTTGGGAGCATTCCTCCCACAGTCTGCTGAAAGAGATCAATTTCTTTCTTGCACATATTCCTTGAATAAAGGAGTCCCATGACCTAGGTAGGCCATTCATAGTGGTCATAACAACTTCACCATTGTCCACTACTTCATCCACAGCTTCAAGTTGTTCCTTGATCTGAGAGACCTTGGAGAAGTAAGATTGAATGGTCTCTCCATTCAGCATCTTGACTCCTTTCAATTGATTCCGCAGAGTCATCTTCCGATTTATGTTCTTCCCTTCAAATAACTTGGTAAGGGAGTCAAACATCTCCTTGGGTGTCTTTAGAGATGACACATGTGGTATAAGATGGTCTTTGATAGAATCAACAATGATCCTATTTGCCTTGACCAAGTTCTTCTTATGTAATACCTTAGCCTCTTCATCCCCTGGGATAGGGACCTCAGAGTTGATGTAGGAGTCCAATTCATTTTCTTCCAGGATTAACCCAATCCTATACTTCCAAGCTCGAAAGTTATCAGCCCCTTCAAGCTTATCCTCAAGCTTGGTGTGGTGAGACATATTTAAAGAGTACTTCAAATGGAAATAGAAAAGATTTAGGTCTTACCACTTAATTTTGTGAAAACTGGATCTGGTCCCGGATCAGGGTTTGTCAAAGAAACCCTAAAAATCCAAAATGTGAATTTCAACTTTCTGAAAGGATAGCAAGATGCACCTTGATGAGCTGATCAACATGGTATACTTAGAATTTGATTTCTGCAAAGTTTCACCCTTCAGAAGTGCCTTTTAGTCTTCCCGAATTCACTTAGAAGGACCCTGAATTAGGGTTTGAGTTTCCCGAAGATTTAATCAACCAAAAATTTCGATCCAAAGCTCTAAACTTCGAATTTTCCAAGGCGCTTCCAGCTATGTCTTCAGATTTCAGAAATTCCTATTTTTGTGGAAACCCTAATTTTAAGGGCCAAATCTGAAAATGCTCAGAATTGAATTCTGATTGGATAGATAGATTCTCCTTGATGAGTAGAGTCAATATACTATACTGCTTTTCCAAAATCTGTGGAGAGAAACCCAATAAACAAGAAACCCTAGTTTTCATCACTGCACAATGTCTTCTTCTCAGGTTAGCTCTGATACCATGTTAATTTTTGAGCATTAATTCACAATACTCTAGGATCTTTACTGAGAGAACAACATGTATAGTATATCAATGGATATAAATCATAACAATCATGTCAATCATCACAAGAATCAAAAGCATGAGAGACAATAGACACACAGAGTTTTCGTGGGGAAAACCCTAAGGTGAAAAACCCCACAACTTCCTCAAGATAGAGAGAGCAATAGCTCAACCAAAATACATCCAAATACACAGAGATAGTCTTCTACAAGCAAATGATCCTCCTCCTCACATGTGCGCCACTTTCTGAGTGAAGGAAGAATGAGTTTCTGAGTGATCCAAATAGAGATCTCCCGATCTCTATTTATACTTGTCCTGTTTGCCTCGTGACCTTATGGGGGCGACTTGTCTAGCTAGGTATATCAACCATATATTACATAAATCAGGGCCGACCCCACACATGGTGGTCTAATAACCCATTGGCAAGTTAACACACTTGCGACACTTATCAATACACATGACGACACTTCCGTATAGAGGAATGACACATCTCTATAGGAGTACAATAATATATAAATGAAATACATGGATGAAATACATTCCAAAGTTACATATACATCAACACTCCCTCTTAACTAGGAAGGTATTTCTCGACACAGATCTGCTAACACAAGTCTTCTTCTCTGGATTGTCGTCATCGATGCATCGTCCTCGAGTCATCATCATCGTCATTGCTGCTGCTATCTCAAACAATCTTTGTATCTCTTCGTCATAGGAAGTTCTACAGAGCTAGTCCTTTTTCATACTTGATGTAGGCCCACCACCTGCAGGACTTCATCATCACTAGCCATACTATGGAATCCTCAGGACTTATTATGTGCGTCACAAAACCTTGAAAGAGCATCCCAGGATGTTACGGGTACACAACTTTGACGTGTAGGATCTCCCAGGGCGCTATTACATGTGACCCCACCACAAAACTTCGAAAGATCATCCCAGGATGTTACGGGTACACAACTCTGACCTGTAGGATCTTCCAGGGCACAAATTACATGTGGTCACCACAAAACCTCGCAAGAGCATCCCAGGATGTTACGAGTACACAACTTCGACCTGAAGGATCTCCCAGGGCACAAATTACATGTGGTCATGGAAAAACCTCGAAAGAGCATCCCAGGATGTTACGGGTACAAAACTCCGACCTGAAGTATCTCCCAGGGCCCAAATTACATGCCATAGGACAAAACCTAGCAAGAGCATCCTAGGATGTTATGTCTACACAATTCCAACCTAAAGGATCTCCCAGGGCACAAATTACATGTCCTCCCAGAGCAATGTCTCGAAAGAGCATCCTAGGCTGTTACGGGTACACAACTCCGACCTATAGGATATCCCAGACATGCTCATCTGCACAACCTGATCCACGACCACAAAGTATCATCCTGATACTCACCATACATCATCCTGATGTACACATGATCATCCTGATCATCATTACTGCATCATCCTGATGCATATCATCTAGAGCAACATCCTGAAGCTCATCATCCATGATCATCCTGATCATACACTTACACTGTATCCACCTGATACCTAGATACACACTGTATCTACCTGATACATATCAATATACATGATCTACCTGATCATACAACGTATCCACCTGATACTTTTACAGATACAAGGTCCAAGCATCCAAAATGATGCATACATACATAAATTATCCAACTGATCATATCCAGCATCCAACATGATGCGTACATACATAAATGATCCAACTGATCATATCCAACATCCAACATGATGCATACATACATATACAGAGCAGTAACTAGAGCATCGTCCTAATGCTCATCATCCAGCGCTTACATCAACAGCCATGTGAAGGATCCTCCTTCCAACATGCTTGGAATGGCTTCTGCAAATGTGTCCATCACTTCTTCCTCGAAGTGTCGTCGATCTGAAGAACACCGAGCCTCTCTCTGAAGTACTCGAACTTCACTATGGCTAGTGGCTTCGTCAACACATCTGCAATTTGCTCGTCCGTCACAACATAGAGGAGCTTCACTGCTCCTCTCTACACCATATCCCTGATATAGTGGTATTTGATCTCTATGTGTTTCAACCTGTCGTGGAACACTGGGTTCTCAGACAACTTCACACAACTCTGGTTGTCACAAAAGATACCAGTAGTCTCCAGCGGGAGATCAAATAACTCTGACAGTAGCTTCCGAAGCCATACTGCCTCACAACTAGCTGAACATGCTGCAACATACTCTACCTCAGTTTTGCTTAGTGCTACGCAGGACTGCTTCCTGCTAAACCAAGAGATCACACCTGATCCCATACTGAAGCAGCACCCAGATGTGCTCTTCCTATCTACAGCACTGCCTACCCAATCTGAATCAACATAACCCTGCAGGTTAAACTTTTGATTCGCTTCACACCTGATCCCATAATCAACTGTACCCTTCAGGTACCTCAGAATATGCTTTACAACAACCACGTGAACACTCCTTGGATCCGTCAGGAACTGGCTCAATGTGTTCACCGCAAAGCAAATATCTAGTCTCGTGTTCATCAGGTACATCAAGGACCCAATCATCTGACGATACATAGAGACATCAACCGGCTCAAATGAAGCATCACATAGAAGGTTCAGATTCGACGCCATAGGTGTGGCCATGGCCTTGCAATCCATCATCCCGAACTTCTTCAGGATATCTTCAGTATACTTCCCTTGTCCAAGGAAGATCCCATATGCACTTTGCCACACCTCCATTCCAAGGAAATAGTGCATCATTCCCAAGTCCTTCATATCGAACTCGGCAGCAAGCTTCCTCTTTGTATCGACAATCAATCTGTCATCTCTTGTTACAAACAGGTCATCTACATACAGGAGTAGAGTCAGAGGATTTCCTTCCTCAACTTTGTAGTAAAGGTTGGAATCCGATTTACTCTTGGTAAAGCCCAAACTAGATAGGAAACTGTCCATCCTACCATACCAAGTTCTGGGAGCTTGCTTCAAGCCATACAAGGCTTTCTTCAATCTGCACACATGTGATTCCCTGTCATGTGTTTCAAAACCAAGTGGCTGCTCCACATACACTTCCTCTTCGACTACACCATTCAAGAAGGCAGTCTTGACATCCATCTGGTGTATCTTCCATTTCATCGCTACAACCAGGGCAAGTACCGATTTGATGGAAGTGTACCTGGATACAGGAGCAAAAGTTTCTTCATAGTCTATGCCCTCTTTCTGAGAGAAGCCACGCGCCACGAATCTTGCCTTGTATTTTTCTATGCTGCCATCTGCAGCATGCTTGATCTTGTAGATCCATTTGGAAGTCACAACAGACTTCCCTTTAGGTCTTGGGACAACATCCCAAACATCGTTCTTCATTATTGATTGGTATTCCTCGACCATGGCATCCTTCCATTCTTTCTTTTCCGCTGCTTCTTCGTAATTGGAAGGTTCTTTGTTCATGATATCACAGAGTAAAGCAACATAGCTGGTATGAGATCTAGTTCTCTTATTTGCTCTGTGTTCTTCTTCTGGAATGCTGAATCTTTCTGCATCTTGAATGAGCTCTCTAGCCCATGCAGGTTTCCTCTTGTGAGAGTTTTCCTCACGTGGTGGATCTACAGGTTGTTGCAGATCTTCAATTTCACGATCAACATCTAGAATTACTTCAGTCATGGTAGTGTCTTGAAATCTAGTTTCCTTAGGTTCTTCATAATCTTCAACAGGTGTCTTTCTTGATTTGATGAATGCTGAGTTTTCATCAAATGTCACATCACTGCTGACATCAATCTTCTTGAACCCTGGAAAGTATATTCTATAAGCCTTCGAGCTTTCACTGTAACCCACAAAGATACCCTTCTTTCCTGAAGGATCTATCTTGGTCCTCTTTTCCTTTGGGACATGAGTGTATACTGGACAACCAAATATTCTGAGATGGCTGACTTCAGGTTTCTTACCAAAGAAGACCTCTTCTGGTGTCTTGTTGTCCAATATCTTGTGGGGTGTTCTGTTCTGCACATATATAGCTATTCTAACTGCTTCTGCCCATAGATGCATAGGGAGATCCTGGTCATGCAACATTGCCCTTGCTGCTTCCATGATTGTTCTATTCTTTCTTTCTGCAACTCCATTCTGTTGTGGATTGTAAGGAGCAGTCAACTCCCTCTTAATCCTCGAATCACTACATAGCTTCTTGAAGTCACCTGAGGTGAATTCTCCACCATTGTCGGATTTGAATGTTTTGATCTTCTTATCAGTTTGGTTCTCCATCAAGGTTTTGAATTCCTTGAACTTATCAAATACTTCATCTTTGTTCTTCAAGAAGTAAACCCAAGTCTTCCTGGAAAAGTCATCAATGAAAGAGACATAGTAAACATACCCACTCAGAGAACTGGATGACATAGGACCGCATACATCGGAGTGGATGATTTCCAGGACACCTTTTTCCTTGCTTTCACTGCTTGGAAATGCCTTTTTAATGTTCTTTCCTTTTGCACATCCTTTGCAAACACCTTCATGCTTGGTCTTAATTTCAGGAAGACCTTCTACAACCTTACTTGCAATTGGTAATGCTCTGTAGTGAATATGTGCAAGTCTTCTATGCCAAAGTTCACTTAGCTCCATGGAATCATGTACCATGGCATGTTTAGGTTGTCCCTTCAATTTATACAAGCCTCCCTCTTGCTCTCCAATCACTACTGCACCATGGATAGTTTTACCTTTTGGCCACATTAGAACTTGGCCATCCACAAATGCAACCCTCCTACCTTTTGCATCCAGTGCAGATATGGAGAGTAGGTTCTTCTTGAGCCCAGGTACATAAAGGACTTCTTTCATCTTCAAAGATTTTTCAGAATCTAGGTTGTAGGAGGCTTCACCACTTCCTTTGATGGGGTATTGATAGTCATCCCCAAGTTTCACTTTATGGGGTGATTCATGTTCAGATAGATTTACAAAAGATTCTTTAAACCCAATCATGTGTTTGGAAGCCCAACTGTCAATAAGCCAATCATTACAACCATGAGAGATAGTACCTGTGAGAGCATAGATTAGAACATACTCTTCTTCACTTGATGAGTCATCATCACTTTCTTCCCTAGCCTTCTTCTTTGGAGGTTCATCATCTTCAGCAGCATGAGCATGGAACTTTCTTTTGCTGCCCTTCTTCTTCTTGCTAGAGTTGTTGTTGTTGTTGTTATCCCTTTTGTTCTTGGGACATTTTGAAGCAAAGTGACCCTTCTCATTGCATGTGAAGCACCTTAAGTCCTTCTTATTCTTTTGGTGATAGTGAGTGGATCTCTTCTGTTGAGAGTGCTCCCTCTTAGGCTTGCTTCTTTTGATGTGAGATGTGAGAGCTTGATCTTCATTACCCATCTTTTCTTCTCGAGCCACAATACTAGCTTCTTCTTGGGAGCATTCCTCCCATAATCTACTGAAAGAGATCAATTTCTTTCTTGCACAGATTCCTTGAATAAAGGAGTCCCATGACCTAGGTAGGCCATTCAGAGTGGTTATAACAACTTCACCATTGTCCACTACTTCATCCACAGCTTCAAGTTGTTCCTTGATCTGAGAGACCTTGGAGAAGTAAGAATGAATGGTCTCTCCATTCAGCATCTTGACTCCTTTCAATTGATTCCGCAGAGTCATCTTCCGATTTATGTTCTTCCCTTCAAATAACTTGGTAAGGGAGTCAAACATCTCCTTGCGTGTCTTTAGATATGACACATGTGGTATAAGATGGTGTTTGATAGAATCAACAATGATTCTCTTTTCCTTAACCAAGTTATTCTTATGTAATACCTTAGCCTCTTCATCCTCTGGGATAGGGACCTTAGAGCTGATGTAGGAGTCCAATTCATTTTCTTCCAGGATTAACCCAATCCTATACTTCCAGGCTCGGAAGTTATCAACCCCTTCAAGCTTATCCTCAAGCTTGGTGTGGTGAGACATCTTTAAAGAGTACTTCAAATGGAAATAGAAAAGATTTAGGTCTTACCACTTAATTTGCTGAAAACTGGATCTGGTCCCGGATCAGGGTTTGTCAGAGAAACCCTAAAAATTCAAAATGTGAATTTCAACTTTCTGAAAGAATAGAAAGATGCGCCTTGATGAGCTGATCAACCTAGTATACTCAGAATTTGATTTCTGCAAAGTTTCACCCTTGAGAAGTGCCTTTTAGTCTTCCCGAATTCACTTAGGAGGACCCTGAATTAGGGTTTGAGTTTCCCGGAGATTTACTCAGCCAAAAATCTCGATCCAAAGCTCTAAACTTCAATTTTTCCAAGGATCTTCCATCTATGTCTTCAGATTTCAGAAATTCCTATTTTTGTGGAAACCCTAATTTTTAGGGCCAAATCTGAAAATGCTCAGAATTGAATTCTGATTGGACAGATAGATTCTCCTTGATGAGTAGAGTCAATCTACTATACTGCATTTCCACAATCTGTTGAGAGAAACCCAATAAACAAGAAACCCTAGTTTCCGTCACGGCACAATGTCTTCTTCTCATGTTAGCTCTGATACCATGTTAAATTTTGAGCATTAATTCACAATACTCTAGGATCTTTACTGAGAGAACAACATGTACAGTATATCAATGCATATCAATCATAACAAGCATGTCAATCATCACAAGAATCAAGAGCATGAGAGACAATAGACACACAGAGTTTCTGTGGGGAAAACCCTAAGGTGAAAAACCCCACAACTTCCTCAAAGATAGAGAGAGCAATAACTCAACCAAAGTACAACCAAATACATAGAGATAGTCTTCTACAAGCAGATGATCCTCCTCCTCACATGTCCGCCACTTTCCGAGTGAAGGAAGAATGAGTTTCTGAGTGATCCAAATAGAGATCTCCCGATCTCTATTTATACTTGTCCTGTTTGCCCCGTGACCTTATGGGGCCGACTTGTCTAGCTAGGTACATCAACCATATATTACATAAATCAGGGCCGACCCCACACATGGTGGTCTAATAACCCATCGGCAAGTTAACACACTTGCGACACTTGTCAATACACATGACGACACTTCTGTATAGAGGAATGGCACATCTCTATAGAAGTACAATAATATATAAATGAAATACATGGATGAAATACATTCCAAAGTTACATATACATCAACAGGAGAAGTTGCGGGTGGCTCGGAGACGAGCCACATGTAAGTGTTAGGGGCCTGTTGGTCCTGGTCGAAGTGGGGCATTTTGAGCAAGAAGGAGTTTTGGAACTGCAGAGCTGAGAGCAATTCAGTTGAGGTATTTTTTGTATAAGTTTTGGGATGCTGCGAAGTTACACGCATCGCAGCGTCGGAAGAGCTACGAAGATTAGTGCTGTGAGGAGACAGCGCTGCAATGTGTCCAGTCTACCTGGATTTGGCAAAGCAGAGTGTTGGACGGAAGATGGCACAAGATTCCGGTTAGATCGTTGGTGGTTTATTTTTGGTAAAGATGCTCCAGGAGTGTTAAGCGGTGGGCAGGAGCAAAGCGGAAAGAAAGCGACTGGGCGCACATGCGAAAGAACCACTACCTGAACCAATCGCACAAGACCGTTAGAGGAAGAATGACTTGGTGAAAATGACCTGTAGGCATGCGTGCGACAGGAAGTCTGATAGCGACGTTAGGCATGCGCTGAAGGAAGCCACGATTGAATATTCTCTACCAGAAGCCAGCAATCCGGTTTTGGGGAAACCGTGACAGTTTTGTAAACCTAAGGGTTTTAGCCTTCGAATTGTAAAGACATGACCTACGAGCATGATCTATAAATAAGGAATTTTTGTATGGGAAAGGGTTACTCTTCATGTTGTAAGTCTTGAATATTGTTGAATCTAAAGTTTAAAAGATATTGTAAAGGCTTTGCAGCTAAGTGCGCAGAGACCTATCTTGAGAGAGAAGAGAGTTTGCAGTTGAGTGCGCTGACAAAGAACTGTTGTACCCTTCCCAAATAATAATATAACAACAGTTCTTGTGGACGTAACCTCCATCCGGGGGGTGAACCACGTTAAATACTGTGTAGTGTGATTGTTATGTTTCTACATTTCCTTATTTGCCTACTTTGAATGTCTGGATTCTCATTTATAGTTGTATGTTAATGCTTTTATATGTATTTGCCATAGAGGAAAGATGGGAATAATATGTTAATTTTTACATGAATAGATGGATGATGAATGCGCAGTATTCTAAGTTGGTGGAGGTATCAGTTATTGAATAAGCACAAGTGTATGTAACGCTCAGGTTGTATAACCCTTCATCGCATAGCACTGGCTGCGCGCAGCAGTGTATGTTTAGTCTACTTGCATTTGTTATAAGGCTAATTAATCTAAGGCAGTAGATGAACTGATAAGTGTTAGAGTAAAACCTCCATAATGGTTAAGTTTGGAAGAGGAAGCGTATAACTTTGTTGCGTTGTCCTATTAATTGTATCCTGCTCGAACTGCATAGCCCCTGGGTGCGCAGTGGTTAATTTGTAGAAGTGCAGACCGTGACACAGCCTATAGTCACGTAGTCCTTAGCTCGCAACACAAGTTTGAGACTGCACTCCGCAGTAGTCATGTCTGAACAACTCATCACATCACTGTGGAAACCTGATTCCGCAGTACCCCCATAGCTACACCTCGGGTGAGACCTCAACCTGTTCACAGGTTGTTTCTGAAAGGGCCGGTGAGAAGGAATTTTGTTGGTTAAGTTAAATCGCGAAGAATCTGGGTTTATATTGGAAACCTCTAGATCAGTTTGTAAGCCAACAATATGTGAATACTTTGATCCGATTAAACAAAAACTGTAACGTACCCTCGTTACACATACACACAATTTACAAACTGTAAAACTATAAAAATTAAATTTTCTTTTGAGCAACTAATTAACAGCTTCCTAATTCTCATTATTAGGCCCATAAACATAATTCAAACATATACAATCAGAAACATGCCATATGCACCCGGAAACATATCAGAGTTTAATTCTAACTTTTCCTAATTTTCGGGGAATACTACCATCCAAATTATAAGCAAACATAAGCTTGACACATAGTTATAAAGACTCATCGAAGCTTGAAAACTTAAACAACACATCTCAACCTTATTCATACAAAAGACTCTGCTTCAGGCATTTAAACTTCATAACCAGGTTTATGCCTATCATTCTAAGAACATGCAGGAGCCATCCATCCATCGATGAGGTTGTGACAACATAAGCAAACAAGTCTTACACAAATGAAGTTTAGCCATTCATCATTCACATATAAAAATTCATGCTGCAGATAGCTTATGCAATGGAAAATAGCTCATTCATAGCACATCATTCTATATAGGCTTAAACATAGCTTATTCATGGCTTTCATTTAATTACACATTCATTCCACAGATTGAACCTATCAAGCATAATAAAACACATGAACATTATAATTCATACATAGATACACTTATTTGAAATTCACATGAATGTGGCAACTGGCTACATATGAGCCACGCTCCACCCAACCTTAGAACTTGTCCAACCTGTACTATTTCAACTCCCAATTTCACCCCCGAGCCAAGATCCAGACATTAACCAGAGATATCTCACCAATCCCCTTAGCTCACTCACAGATTCAAAGGTGGAAATAACAGAGAGAATGGATATACATAGGGGCTCAACAAGGCAACATGATAATAACCAATTCCATGCCAATTTTGCAATTGACCCACCTAAGTTCCTTGCCAAAACGCACAACAATACACTTCACTGCAAGCGTCGGGATTCCCTCTAGGCCTCATACTTCATTGCCAATTGATTGATGTATGCAACCAAGGAATTCATGGCCACTTCGGTTATCACATCATAACAATGTTGAGGTTATCTCTGCAATTCGGGTTCAAGTTTGTCACAGGAAATATTTCCAAGTTTTCTTCACTCTCAGAGAAATAAAAAACGCACAGTGAACCTCTTCACTATCCACGTCTGAACTTCCCTTCCCATATTTCCTTAAACCCCCCATAATTTCCCAGGCAACAGTCTTTTTCCTTTCACCGTACCTCTCGGATTCATGTCCCCCTGCGTGCATTCTCCTCCTCATATCCAACCACCCAGGTCGTGCATACAGCAGCTTGCCCCACTTCTGCCTAGATCACCGAGGCAACCCCGTGTCCTCCTTTGGGATTCCACGTGGCTATCACAAAGGAACACGTTTCTTCATCCATAGTCACGATTAGCCGCTAAATCTACAGATTAAATCATAATTAATAATAATTAATTATAATTAATCCCCCACTAAGAATATGGCTTAGGGGTATGGGTTTTGGGTTTATCACAAGGTTTATAGAACAAGGGTTTAGGGAACAAGGTACATAAGTCAACCTTACCCCCTCACAACCCTTGGTTAATATCTGGATCTCCTCTTTAGCATTTTTCTCCTCGTGCAGCCAAATGGTGTTTTTATTAAAATATTATCATGCTATGTGCATACTCATAGCCATAATGTTCAATTACAATAACAGCTCTAACCTGGGCCAGTGGTTGTTACAATTCCCCTCCCCTTAGAGTCTTCATCGTCCTCGATGATTAACATTGTATCAAAACATATACAAATTTTTGTTGTTGTAATGTTTTATTATATACACATTTTCAAAATAAATGTGGATACTCTTCCTGCATTATATCTTCCAGGACCCAAGTAGATTCCTCTAGACTGTAATGGACCATTGAACCTTTACATGTCCGATGAACCTGTTCCTGAGTATCTTGCTTCTGTGATCCAATATGCAGATTGGTTGAACCTGCATTTCCCCTTCTGGTTCCACCTGAAGAACAAACCAATCAAGCACACAATTAATATCATAAACATACTTTTTCAGAAATGCAATATGAAACACATTATGTATTTTGATAGTGGGGGGTAGTGCTAGCTCGTAAGCTACTGATCCCACTCTGCTTAAGATTTCGAATGGTCCACAAAATCTAGCGGCCAATTTCTTTCATTTTTCCAACCGCAAGGAATTTTTCTTGCCTCTGACCTTCAGGAATACCATGTCCCCTACCCAGAATTCTCTGTGTGTCCTTCTTTTATCCGCATAGATCTTTTCACGATCTTGCGCCATTTTCAAATTATGTTTTATCTTTACCACTTGAAGGAAATTATGTGAATACTTTGATCCGATTAAACCAGAGCATAGTTACATGAATTCTGATTAAAAAAAACTCTCATCAAAGCATGAAAGAAAACATAATGGAAAGATAATTACTGGAAATAACAAATCACATGAGGAAAGGGAAAATACATACTGTAAATTAATAACATGGGAATCTTTACTCTTGAAAATATGCATCAACTCTTCTCGACCATCTTTATTCAAAATTGAAGGGCTCAATACAAAACGAGTATCTCTTCATGGGTTCCAACACTTACTACATTGCCAAAAATTGTCTTTTATACATTATAAAACCTTTTTAGGTAAAACCCTAACTGCTTCATAACTAAAAATAGAAAATTATAAACTAACTATTACATTCCATTTTGGTCAAAATTTATACAATTTCCAAAATTTCTCAGAATATAACATTTGATGTCTTTCTATTGGTTGTAGCTGCTGACAAGGCTTCTTTCTCGAACAGTAGTCTTCAAGTGTGCAAGGTGTACTTCATTTTCCCATATCTCTCCACTATGTTCCATTGCTCTGTAGAAGGTACCTCATAACTAGCCATCTCCTTGACCAGAACTTTCATCTCTATGTGCTCTGCAATGGAAGTTGGAGGAATCTTTTCACCTATCATGGCCAGCTGGTTAAGAATTTCAAAATCAAAGGAGAGTTTCTTTAGTAGAATTTTCCCTGTTAGAACATGAGTCAAACCTTCAAATTGCTCATGGTTCCTCCCGATGTTAAATAGTAAATTCTTATAATTGTTCTGGGAAATTAACTCATTATTTTCATCCCAAAAAGAAGGCAGACCCTTTTGTATTATCTTTTCAAATCCCTTTTTGAAGGCTTCAACATGTTTCTTCATCTGTTTTGCTCTAGCCTGAACATTCTCAATGTGATAATTTTTTCCAAGAACTCTCCTAGCCCAAGTTATGATTGTTACCTTGTTTTTGATAGCCATTGCTTCTAGATCATCTTCTGTCAGAGTATTTAAGAAAATTATGGTGTCCTGGGTTGTATCTTTTGGTTTATTATCTATTACTTCTCTCATTGTTGTACAACTTCGTAAGCTATCATTTGTTATGGCTTCCTTTGTCTTCATAAAATTTAAATAAGCCCTGAATTTTGGAGCCTCAATGATGATTGAATCCCAAATCAAATGCTTTGCACCTTGCAATGCTAGTTGTCCTGTCACTTGACTTATCATCCTTTGATTGCTGCCTACCAATTCTTTATTGTTATTTGTCAACTATTTTATTTCATTTTCCTTTTTTTCTGATTTTCCTCTTCTAGTCTTTGTTTTTCTTCTTTTAGTTCTATGATCTCCACCTCTTTCAAGCTAAATTGTGACATAGCTTGAACTATATCATATGTGCTTACTTCTTTGTTTCCTTGATCTGTTCCTTGCTTCCCTTGTGTTGTATTTGCCAATTTGGCCTTTAGATCTTCAATTTGAGTCTTAAGACTCAATCTATCTTTCTCCCAACTTACCTCTTTTTCCTCAAACTTGAGAAATTTAGCTCTACAGTCATCCAATTCTTGAGATAAAGTTTCTTTTTCTTGTTCTAACACAGTTAATTCAGAGGCTTGAATTAACTGAGTTGCTAGAATTTTAACATTTTTCTTAAGTAATTGGATAGTCTTTTCTTTCTCAGCTAAAATCTTTTTACTTGCCTCCCCTCTATTTGGTTCATCATTTCTCTCCACTAGGTCATCTTGCAATCTTTTTATTTGCTGTTGATGAGCTTTGTTCTCTGTTTTCTCTTGCCTCAATTGGATTTCCATCCTATTCACTGTATTCTGTAGTTTTTCCACTTTTAAAGTAGCTTTCATCAAATCAGTATAAATCACCTCTCCAGATTTTCTATGTAGGTGAATTTTATCAGGGACTGTTATCTTCTGCAAATTCAATTTCATTTCCGTGACCTTATCATTAGACGATACAACCAAATTCAAAGTATTTTTTCTAGATCTCTGCTAGTCATCAGAGTAATTTCTGAATCAACAACATTCCTGACTATTGGAAACAACTTATGCATTGCTTATGTTGTTGTTTGTTTGTCTTTCCCATATTTTACATATATTTCATCTCTTGAATGAAATTTGCTAGAACCACCTACAGCTCTTGCCTCATCAAATTCGTATTCCTGTACTTGAATTTCTGGCCCTTGGTATTTTTCTTTGTTCTTTCCCTTTTCTTTGTTAGATACAACTACTTCATCTTGCTGGATTGATTTTAATCTTTTGGCTTCTCTTTCTTCCTCCATCTGCATATCAGTAATTTCATAAAAACTTCTTATACTTTTTGCTTCAATCTGTCCTGGGGTAGGTACCAACTCATCTGAAACTCTATCCAAGGTAGAAGGATTAGCATGTGAACTTCTTGAAACTTATGTGTTTGATTCATATTGTAGTAAATTTTCCATCTTCGTCAATCCTTCAACCTCTTGGTGATCAAAGGCTTTATTTATGTTCTCTTGCCTTCTGTCATAAATAACATGACAAGGATCATAATTAATAGTTGTCGCTTTCCTAAAACTCAGTGCTTCTAAATGTTTTTCTACAAAACAGAGAGCATTCTTGTTCTTGATAATAAAAGGTCCAATTTTAAAGGGAACTTTATATCTAAAGCTTTCTTGAAAAGTAGAAAATGGTCATTTTCTACTGTCAGTTTTTGTCTAATAAACTCCAAAGTAAAAACTCTCCGAGTCAAAAAGGCTGGTAGAATATAGGTCTCCTTAACAAATCCATAAAGTCTGATTATTGTATGTTGCTTCCGTAAAAACCAGTCTCCAATTGCTTTTTTTGGGCTTAATTGCATCAGGGTCTTCATTTCTGATAATACTCTAGGAAAAGTTTCTCCAAACATCAATCTGTACACTTCTGATAAAAGAAAATTCATAAAATTAAACGTACTGTCTTCCACTGTTTCTGAAAACACAGACTATGGGAAATGTAAATCTTTTTCACTATTAAACATGAGCATTTTCATTAGGTGTGTCTGGAATATGAAATGTCTTGAAGTGTCGAAATTCACTAATTGAGAGTGGATGTTCCCAGCCAAGAATTCATCAAATTTAAGGTAGGGTACTTGACTGTAATCCATTTTTGGTTTACCAACACTTAATCTAAAAAGCAAACTTAACTGGACCTCTGTGACCATGGAATCATCATCAAACCCTAAAAACTGTGAAATGAGTGACAAAACTAACTGTGAATTTTCATCAAAGAAATTAATGTCAAGTGGATAGGGGGTGTTATCAGGTTTTAGACAACTGATCATGAAGGTTTGTTTGGTCTCAGGGGATGACTCTCTGTACTGGCTAACTAGGGCTTCTCCGGAAAAATATTCCTAGTTGTGGGAGGAAAACAGGGGTACTGCTAGAGCTTTCCTAATGGTAGACGCATTTACAGGGCAAAGAATTTTCATTCTTGATGAATTCATAATGACTCTTTCACTCTGAGAATAATTTACTGCACACTACGAAACGAATTTCGGGAACCCAAAATCTTGTTCTGGATAGAAATGGATAAAACGAGACTTATAAACATTGTGCACATCCAAATTTTGTTTATATAAACCCTCCAACTTGCTTTTGATTTTTGAAACTGAGAATTTAACTGTTATGGGGTCACGAATGTCACTATCTATATCCACTAGGGTTTCTTCCATCCTCATAGTTTCAACGTTCTGAGGGACGTTTTCACTACTTCCTTCCATTATGTAAACAATTCGAGTTACTTTCACGAGTTTCAAAGGACCTACCTGGCACAAACAGGTTGAATAAACTATGCTCTATCGCTTTCCAGCAGCACAGACCTATTTCAATCCTCCACCATTCACAATACAAAATTCAACTTTTGATGTGCCCTTGTCTTTTATACACCGTTGAAGGTGGTTTCAGAACACGGGAGGGTGGTTTTCCTTACCGCTTTCTCTGATTGCGAAATGATGTGGAGACGACATGCGTACAACGGTATGGTATTTCGCAACCACTCCGACCTCCATTATGTCGTGCATGTTGGCGGCGCGAAAAGATTATGTGCCGTCGATCTAACCGACCTTTATCAAATAGTCGTTGATCTTGGTGTGCCTTTAACATTTCTTGACTTGAATTCTCGGCGCACTTTATCTTCGTTATCCTCCTCGCTTCTTCCACAACGAAACCTTTCCCCTGTCTTCAATCTATCCATTTCCCCACCAACATACGTTGATCATTTCTATCCTTTAGCGTCATCCTTTAATTTTTTCAGGGTATTTCGATTCCACTATTCATCTCTCTTCTTTTCCGGCGAAACTCATCTTCCACTGTCGATCTTCTCCAATGCAATTGTGACCATTGATAATTCTGTTTATTATTTAATTTTTAATTAATTAATTAATTAAAACCTTCATTGATTATCTCAGGCCTGCGGGATAGCCTTTACCCTCAGCCAACGAGCTTATTCCTTAAGCTCCTTTGTGGGCATAACCTAATCCCTCGCGGGCATTTAAGCCCCTACGGGCTTTTCACAAGCCCTTGTGGGCATCTCTTTATCCCTTATCCATTGAGCCCCTTGTGAGCATCTCTTTAAGCTTTTGCAAGATTATTCATTTAAGCCCCTGCGAGCATAAACAAACCCTTGCGGGAATAACGCTAAGCCCTTGTGGGCATAAGAAAGCTATTGGCAGCTTTATGCTTCAAGCCTCTTGTGGGCATTCCCTCATTTTGGCAGGCTTGTATTTCACAGGTGTGAACTCCATTGGAATATCTGAGCTCATGGTTAGATAGCCAATTCACCAGAGAACAAGCCTATGCCACCTGATTAATTTTATCAGCAAAAGGACACCTCCTTGCGGGCATTTCCAAATGGCCTCTTAGCCATGTGAGTTCAACACTTAGCCATATTTTTGTTCTTAATATGCAAAACAATTTTTCCTTCACTTTGACAAATTGATTTCTTTCATATCTGAGCAACATAAGGAAAACTAAAAGCATGGATGGATAGACACTTCAACAATGAACAAGACCATGTCAATTGATGAACTTATTGACACTCACACAACATCTGGCGGGTATTTGAAAGTGGTCTTCCAAACTGTTGACTTGACACTTGGGCAAAATTATCAAACCCTAGGTTAGTATGATGAGATTTTTCTTTTCACCAATTTTGAAGTCTGAGACACCCAATGGATAGAGGACAAGAAGGTGAATTCATCTAAACCAATTTCAGCTCTTGAAGCCTCTTTCTCTCTCCTCGGCGAGCATTTTTCTGGAGTAGTGCAAATCAAGCTGAGAGGCACTTTTGGCAGATTAATATCTTCCTCCTCAGAGACTCCTTGGACAATCTGAGACCATGGTTGGATGCACCAAACAAAATTCTAAAGATCCATACTCTCAAAATTATTTAAGACATCAAACACAAGACATGGTGGGCATTTTACTGATGTCACTTCAGGCATTACCAATGATTTTACACTTAGACAATTTTTGCACTTTCCTAGACTTGGTCCAATCTGCCTGAAACATTGTTTTGGCAGATCCATAACTTCTTCCTCAGGAACTTTCAAATCAATATGAGAACATGGTCAGGTAGACAAAACAACAACCTAAAAGATGACCATATGGTGCGGTCATTTTCTTCAACCCAAAAACTATGGCGGGCATTTCCCTAAGGCCACTTAGGCAGTTTTGATACTTTGGTGTAAAAGGAAGTTGAAACCCTATTTTGGCAAGCTGTTAACTTTGTCATCAAACACGTTTTGTGAAAACTAAGACCATGGAAAGATAGACTCTTTGACAAGCTAGAGCATGATAGTTCCAGATAATTTTTATCATTCTTCCATGAGGTACGGCGAGCATTTTCCCAAGGCCACCTGAACCAGTTTTCCAACGCTTAGTCATTTCCAAGAATTTCTCCAAGGTTTATCCTGAAACCCTATTTTGGCAGAATTATAACTTTCTCCTTATAAATTATTAAGGCAAATTGAGACCATGACTAGATAGCCACTTCAACAAGCTATAGCCTGATATGATGGTGCGTGCATTTTTCTCAAACCATGAATTATGGCGGGAATTCTCTTAGAGCAGTTTTGACTAATTTTTCCATATTTAGTCAATTTCCAAAGTTTCACAAACTTGTCATACTTTTCTAGAATGATGTCAGATTGCAACACTAACTTAATGATAGCACCAAAACACCATCATGTGTCTTTCCAGATTCATCACACATGCCACATCATCATACATGCCATGTCATCACCTCCTTTGTCTTTCACTGAGTTTGCACTGCCATCATGTCCTTGGTTATTCCTTTTTCATTACTGAACTCCTTTGACATCAATGACAACCATATTCAACATCGGATGACCCTTCTTGCAGTCTAGAACTAGGATGAAAATAATACTGGGCAGAAGAAGGGTCGGTTGCCTCTTCATTTATAAGGGAATTGTGAAAATATTCAACCTACGAAGGATAGGTTGTCAATTCATGTATATCCTGAATGGTGAAGACTAGAACAATACTAAGCACAAGAAGGGTCAGCCGACCCTTCATTTAAAAGAGAAATGAAAAAATATTTAATATACGAAGGTTGGGACGATAATTCCCGACTACTGACTTCTGCAGTAAATGGTAGGGATCGGGACATTGGCTAAGTTATAACATGTAAACAATATTTATCCCGACTTTCGACTTCCGACAAGAAGGATCGACCCCCCCTTCGTTTAGTAGAAAATTGTGAACACTAATATCCGACGATTCACCTGTATCCAGAATGGTGAACACAAGAAGGATCGAAACACCCTTCTTGCAGTCTAGAACTATTATGAAAATAATAGTGGGCAGAAGAAGGGTCGGCTGCCCCTTCATTCATTTATCTCGGGTCTCATTAAAAAATGGGATGTTGGTTAATGACATTCAACTTCAAATGACAATCATATTATACAGACAATATTTCATTTAGTGATTGTATATTTTTGACAACTTCAAATGACCGTCATATTTATCATATCGAAACAGCACAAAAACCAATTTCAAAAGTGGTAGTATCAAAAGCAAAAGTATGCTTTTGGAACTTGGATTTGGCACTTTTGGAAACGGATTTGGCAGTTTCAGAACCGGTTTGGGCACTTTTGGAACCGGATTTGGCATTTTTGGAACCGGTTTTGGCACTTTTGGAACCGGTTTTGGCACTTTTGCAACCTGGATTTGGCACTTTCGGAATCGGGTTTGGCACTTTTGGAACCGGTTTTGGCACTTTCGGAACCGAATTTGGCACTTTTGGAACCGGTTTTGGATCTTTCGGAACCTCGATCTGACACTTTTGGAACCGGATTTTGCTTGACTTTGGGGTTTAGAAAGGTTGTTTTTTACCCGTCTTCAAAGTGACTTGGACTAGAATATGTCCAAGTTTAATGAAATTGGCGTTTATCCTCTAAATCAAACATTTAGAGATTTAAGGAATAACTTAAATGACAGTACAAATACTTATCTTTTACTGTTTTGTTGGATCCCTCTTGATCTATGCCTCCTTGTAGAAATTACTGAAATACGAGGAGGTGTACTCTCGTCCATTATATGATCTTAGAGATTTCATCCTTTTCCCATATTGGTTCTCAACCAAATATCCATCATCCTTGCATACCATGCTTGAGGTGCTTGTTTGAGTTTCAATCTCCACAAAAGCTCCACAATCAACAATTCTTAAATGAATAGTTTTAAGGTACTCACCAATGTACCAACAACATATCGACCATGTGTCAGGTCAATGGAAAATCAAACAAAGGAACTTCATGAAAAGTAGTTGATTATTCAACTATAGGCAAGGAACTTCGAATTCCAGTTGCACTTACACCGTCATTCTACCAGTGCCACAATTCTCTCCTTGTTTCCATTGCTACTATTTGACCCAACTGTGGCCACCACTTTCCAATCCAAGCTCTTCTAAAGAACTATACACCTTGCATTCTCAGAGTCTCCATACATCATTCCAAGCTCTCTTTGCCATGATGCAAACCTCCAACATGAATGAAATAAATAGAAACACTTAAAAAAAATACAGCTTTAGTAGTTAAACAATTATGTATGTGACTTTACCATAGGACTAATAAGGGAGTGAATTGAGTGATCAACATCACGCTCGTTATGCATTGTCCATAGCTTCTTGACCTCCACATTTCCCTACCTTTTGTGATCGTGACTGCAACACTTAGAACAATGCCCCCCTAAAACTCAAACATGTGGTCATTCACGCCGTAATTACTACCACCATTTCCATTGGAAATTCAGTCAAGGCATTGAGGCAACAAGTTCACAGGCCTAGTGCCTAAATTGTTGCTCTCCCTGGCTCATTCATCATCTTGTCCACCATTGTGAGGATTTCTAGGAGTTCCGTCCTCCAAATACCTTGATTTGTTCAAACTCCTGAGCACTTGTGAACCTAGAAGGTGAGTCGTTGCTCTCCCTTATAGTCATATTTCAATTCCAGATGTACTATATTGGGTTCGCAATAAACCCTTCTCAACTGAGGCCATGAAATAAGATTTTTTTTACAAAGGGTCCTTGTCCATTATTGAGCGCACCTACTCCAATATGTTTGGGTGCTTCATTGTTGTTTTCTGCATAATATCCAATAGTTTCTCTTAGTTAACTTCTATTCCAGAAGATGGTGTGAGTTACCTACACTTTATGAGCTGCCCGCTTTACTACTGTGCTGCCCATTCTCCTTGAGGAGAAGGAATATGAGATTATGTGTGAAAGGTAATTTGGGTGAACTGTGAACAAATCCATGGGAGGAACTTTAACAACGAGAGACACATGGAATATTAGCCTCGCATTCGTGGCGTGCACTTCCACTGTGGACTGTGCAATTTCCATTGCCAGACATAAATTGTATACTCTACTTTAAAAACAAACCAAGATCATAGTCCCGATAATCGATGAGAATCACAACTGCAAGAAAAATGGGGATTTACCCGTTCCATGGAATTGGGAAAACATTTATGAAGAGAGTGACTCTTAGAGTACATAAGCGGTTGGTTCCATGCATTATAAGGTTCTAGTTCGGTGTAGTGCATTATCTCGATGAGTCGTTTCCCCGCAGCAAAGCACGACGATCCGAGCCAACCCCACAGACACATGGGGGGATGTCAGTATATGCCTCTGATTTTCTTCAAAAACACTGTTGCACTGAAGTACTTGGATATCTTTCCACCATTAAATGAATTTTGCATATATTTTCTTTCCATTTCAAGCTCAATGAATGTAGAAACCAATGGGTTCTAAACAAATGAATCCTCGACAATCTGCCCAGAACACGTGGGATTTGGAACAGGATTAGTACTGTAAAAAACATCCATGGGGAATTAAAGTCACGAAACTTGTGAAGATTTTCTCTGTGTGTCTGTGATTGAAAATATAAAACAAATCCCAAGCAGCAAAACCCGGATAGGAAAAAAGGCAACACTAAACCCAAGGTAAGTGTACCGAATGCATCGACGACTGGATTCGTCAGGGGCACCACCCACCAGCAATGGAGATCTCAAATTATGGACTCATAAGTGACAGATCAAACCCACGAACCTCCCTCAAATCAGTGGGCGATTGGAAAATCGTTGGAAACAACAAGCGGCTTTATCGAACTATGGTTAGATCCATGGCGACTCTGTTGTCAAGAACGCATGATGGTTCATGAGCTGTTGATATCTTTGGAACTGATGTATGGGTCAACCCACAATGCCTAGGAAACCCTAGCGAAAATTCCAAAAGAAAAATCCCTATGAAGCTGCGCAAAAAACACTATTTTTGGATCCAAATTACGGTTATAAATCTTTGGAACTGGAAGCCCTAGTTTCAAGCAATGGCTTCTTTCAGTTCTGCTTTGATACCATGTTAGTTTTTAAGATATAGCAGTATAAATTTATTGGTTTGCAATGGAAACAAAAATAGGATCAATGAAAGAATAACCATGCACAAGAACAAGAAGACACATAGATTTATCCTGGGAAACCCTTCAAGGGAAGAAAACCCAACAACCTTCCTTAGTTAGAGAAATAAATCAAGATACAAAATACATCAAATGTACAAGATAAAAGATAAAGCCCAGAAAAGTCTTCTACTGTCCTCGTCTTCTTTGTCCACACTTGCACATTAAATGAGTTGACTTGAGCAAAAGTGGATAGATCAAATGAGTGAGAGGTCACTGTATTTATACAATCTTGTTGGGGCCAACTTTGCACATTTTAATGAACCGACTTACATAATAATAATTGTTTATTCTTCTTTGGGGGATGACTTAGTTGCGAGGATACCTCATGAAGCTATAATCACCAACAAATCATTCCCATGAAGAGAATTCATAGTGATTCAATAATTCAGAAGCCTGAAATTTAATGGGGCATTGAGAGACCTCAAGAAAGGCATAGATGCATATAGTCACATAACTTTAATGAGGCTTGTTGCCACTAGATGAGACCAGAGGCATAGGTTAATTTATCTAATGAGAACTTCGATCCCAAAAGCATCTATAGTAATAATCCATGAATGGGAGTTTGTGGTTTTTTCTATGGTTTGTTAAATGCTCAAGGTTTTCTCTATTTCACATTCTAATCGACCATCGAACTCAAATAGTTTTAGGCACACAACTTCAGTTTGAATTTTGTACTACAAACCACAACGGGAATGGTTGTTGAACTTTAATGAAATTGGACAGTGAATAGAATGACCATTGTAGCTGAACTGGTGGTAGAATCCACGTGTTAGAGATAAGGTAGAAATGGTTAGCTGCATTGATTGTGATTTGCTAAGTATAGACGAGTGGTTTGATGGTTCCTACTCTGTAGGATTCGATCCTTTGATTGTGGATCTAGTTTGTATTGGAGTTTTCCTATATATGTAAATATACTGCAGTAATCTAATTGAGTTGAGTGAAATAACTCCTCATGTGTTTGTGCGAGCCTTTGTGCTCTGCTCCTCCTCCTCTCTAATTTCTAAATTGGTATCAGAGCCTTTCGAGGCCTACTGCGGGAACCCTTTCATGGCCTGTTGTTGTGAGAGCCTGATTGGCCTGCTATGAGATCCTGATTGGCCTACCGAAGAAGAGCCCTCTGTGGCTTGCTGTGAGAAGTTGAGAAGCCCTTAGAGGATTTGAGAAGAGCCCTTTGTGGCTTGTTGTTGATGCTGTATGCTGGTTCGAGGCTAAGAAGGATGCGTGTGAGCCGTTGCCGAGGGAGCCTTGTTATTGGCTTGTTGCCTGAAGGTTGAGTCAAATTGATTGAAGATCACCGACAACAGAAGGACCGCTAGTGTATTGAATAGAGGCTTCCCGAGATACTATTCTGGTGTGCTAGGTGAAGAGAGTTGCCTCAAGAGGATCGTACCGTTGGCCACGAAGTCAGATTTGAGGGCCGCAGAGCAAGTAAAGGCGAGTGGTTGGAGGAGACTCCCATCTAAGGTAGGGTTGTGAGAAAGTGGAGACATCACTGCTTCCATCGTGAAGGTGAACATATTGGTTGAAGAGTGAAGGGCCCACTATCCACTACAACACTGCGTGGAAGAGAGCCCCCAATTGTGCATTGAAGAGGATCTCGTGCTGCCAGAAGAGGAGATCTGCTGCATGTGAAGAAGAACACAGATAAAAGAGTCGGTGGTTGCAGGAAGGAGCCACCATTTTGTGAATCCGCGTCCAACACTCCGAGTTGTGTGTGACCCCATCAATTTTTATACAACATTATCTCTGTGTGAAGTGCGATTTGGATAGAAAGAGATTGTTGGCTTGAATGTGGCCGTGAGAAATCCTGTGAGGCTGAGTGAAATCCATAGCTGTGAGTGTGGCCATGAGAGATTGTATTGTTGGAGAAGGGATCGCATGTTTAAGGAATAAGGTCGTCATTTGCTGCACTCTTTTGTGGACACGTACTGACCAATGTGGAGGAAATCACCCTGGCCTGTGTGGAGAACAGAGCCGACTGGTGTGGTTGTTGGCTTGCCCAACTGCCTGTGTGAAGAGGAGGATCCTGCCAAATCGTGGTTTGATAGAACGATGTGTGATCCTGCTAGTTCGTGGTTTGAGGGGGAAAGAGTGAATGCTGCCAGATCGTTGTGTGAATTCGTTGCTGAGAGTAAAGCATGGAGAGCCTATGATCGCCCGCCTGGAGAAGACCCATTGCAGTGAAACGACCCATTGTTGCAGTTAAAAGTGGACCCGACCCGATGCTGTGAGAGAGATACGTTGCTTAAGAAAAGATGAATATGGATTCTGATATGATGTATAAATGCAATGCTCCAGTAAAATGTGAATCTGAGCCTCGATATGATGAGGAATGTCTTTCTGTAGAAGAACAAATTTTAATTAAGTTGGAAATGATTGTAATAGATAATTTGTTGGCCAAAGTTAGAGGAGCTGAAACAAAAATAGTTGATTTAGATGCAGAATTGAAATATATTGCAAACTGGGTTGAAAAACCAAAGGATGCTGAAAATCTAGACTGTGTCTTTGATTAAGAATGCGCCATGTTCACAGATGTCAAAGAATTTGATGATATGGGTCAACAAGAGATATTGACACCGCTGCACAGCAGAAGCATTAATGTTGAATTTTACTATGAGCTAATGTTGCAACCATGTTTCAGAATGAAGGGGAGCATAATGAAGATTAAATTGGGAAACAAAACAAGGTATGAAGGATTCAAGATCTGGAGCAGGAAACGTAAGAAGACAAACAAGTACTATCTCACAACAAGAAAGGTTAAGATGAAGAGGATTAGAAGGAGAATTGGAGAGTACAAGGTTTTGAACCCTAGGAAACATATATTATTAAAATTGTTAAAGTTTATGCTAATTTGTAAGCTTAGATCTATAGCATATTATGTATTGTGATCCATTTCTACATTAAGGGAGGATGTTAGAGATAATGTAGAAATGGTTAGCTGCATTGATTGTGATTTGCTAAGTATAGACGAGTGGTTTGATAGTTCCTACTCTGTAGGATCTGATCCTTTGATTGTGGATCTAGTTTGGCTTGGCGTTTGCCTATATATGTAAATATACTTCAGTAATCTAATTGAGTTGAGTGAAATAACTCTTCTTGTGTTTGTGTGAGCCTTTGTGCTCTGCACCTCCTCCTCTCTAATTTATAAATGCTCTGCACCTCCTCCTCTCTAATTTATAAATTGGTATCAGAGCCTTTCGAGTCCTGCTGCGGGAACCCTTTCGTGGCCTGTTTTTGTGAGAGCCTAATTGGCCTGCTGTGAGATCCTTATTGGCCTGTCGAAGAAGAGCCCTCTGTGGCCTGCTGTGAGAAGCTGAGAAGCCCTTAGAGGATTTGAGAAGATCCCTTCGTGGCCTGTTGTTGATGCTGTATGCTAGTTCGAGGCTAAGAAGGATGCGTGTGAGCCACTACTGAGGGAGCCTTGCCGTTGGCTTGTTTCTGAAGGTTGCGTCAAATTGATTGAAGATTGCCGACAACAGAAGGACCGCTGGTGTATTGAAGAGAGGATTCCCAAGATGCTATTCTGGTGTGCTGGGTGAAGAGAACTACCTCAAGAGGATCGTGCCGTTGGCCACAAAGTCAGATCTGAGGGACGCAGAGCAAGTAAAGGCGAGTGGTTGGAGGAGACACCCATCTAAGGTAGGGCTGTGAGAAAGTGGAGACATCACTGCTTCCATTGTGAAGGTGAACGTATTGGCTGAAGAGTGAAGGGCCCACCGTCCGCTACAGCATTGAGTGGAAGAGAGCCCCCAATTGTGCATTGAAGAGGATCTCGTGCTGCCAGAAGAGGAGATCTACTGCATGTGAAGAAGAACATAGATAAAAGAGTCGGTGGTTGCAGGAAGGAGACACCATTTTGTGAATCTGCGTCCAGCACTCCGAGCTGCGTGTGACCCCATCAATTTTTATACAACATTATCTCTGTGTGAAGTGCGATTTGGATAGAAAGAGATTGTTGGCTTGAGTGTGGCCGTGAGAAATCCTGTGAGGCTGAGTGAAATCCATAGTTGTGAGTGTGGCCATGAGAAATTGTAACGTTAAAGAAGGGATCGCGTGTTTAAGGAAGAGGGTCGTCATTTGCTGCACTCTTTTGTGGATACATGCTGACTAGTGTGGAGGAAATCACCCTCGCCTGCGTGGAGAACAGAGCCGACTGGTGTGGCTGCTGGCTTGCCGAGCTGCCTACATGAAGAGGAGGAGCCTGCCAGATTGTGGTTTGAGAGAACGATGTGTGAGCTTGCCAGTTCATGGTTTGAGGGGGAAAGAGAGAATGCTGCCAGATCGCTGTGTGAATTCGTTGTTGAGAGTAAAGCATGGAGAACCTGTGATCACCTACCTGGAGAAGACCCGTCACAGTGCAACGACCCGTTGTTGCAGTTAAAAGTGGACCTGACCTGACGCGGTGAGAGAGATACGTTGCTGAAGAAAAGATGAATATGGATTCTGATATGATGTATAAATGCAATGTTGCAGTAAAATGTGAATATGAGCCTCGATATGATGAGGAATGTCTTTCTGTAGAAGAACAAATTTTAATTAAGTTGGAAATGATTGTAATAGATAATTTGTTGGCCAGAGTTAGAGCAACTGAAACAAAAATATTTGATTTAGATGCAAAATTGAAATATATTGCAGATTGGCTTGGAAAACCAAAGGATGCTGAAAATCTAGACTGTGTCTTTTGATTAAGAATGCGCCATGTTCACAGATGTCAAATAATTTGATGATATGGGTCAACAAGAGATATTGACACCCGCTGCACAACAGAAGCATTAATGTTGAATTTTACCATGAGCTAATGTTGCAACCATGTTTCAGAATGAAAGGGGAGCAAAATGAAGATTAAATTGAGAAACACAACAAGGTATGAAGGATTCAAGATCTGGAGCAGGAGACGTAAGAAGACAAACAAGTACTATCTCACAACAAGAAAGGTTAAGATGAAGAGGATTAGAAGGAGGATTGGAGAGTATGAGGTTTGGAACCCTAGGAAACATATATTATTAAAATTGTTAAAGTTTATGTTGATTTGTAAGCTTAGATCTATAGCATATTATGTATTGTGATCCATTTCTACATTAAGGGAGGATGTTAGAGGTAATGTAGAAATGGTTAGCTACATTAATTGTGATTTGCTAAGTATAGACGAGTGGTTTGACGATTCCTACTCTGTAGGATCTTATCCTTTGATTGTGGATCTAGTTTGGCTTGGCGTTTTCCTATATATGTAAATATACTTAAGTAATCTAATTGAGTTGAGTGAAATACCTCCTCCTGTGTTTGTGCGAGCCTTTGTGCTCTGCACCTCCTCCTCTCTAATTTCTAAATCCACATACGATGGGCACATATGCATTTTCAATGCTAGACAGAAAACGGGGGAACGAGTTTACCTTTGCCGGCAAATGGGAAACGAGAAACAATTGATTAGACATTGCTGGGAAAGGGATAGACATCGAGAGTAGTCTAATGCTCTGGGTGAAATCGTTGGAGCATTAGGACTACTCTATTTTGATTCATTTAATCACAACTTTTTGTGGGTGATAAAAACGACAACTTAATTCCTACAATCTAAGAAAATATTGATAATTTATTAAGTTTTAATTTTTAGATCATATTACAAGTTAGGTTTTTTTCCCAGAAAATAATAATAAAGGTTTTTTGAAAACAAAGATTTACATTCTTCAAAATGTTTGTTGCATCCTCCAAAATAAACAAAGAACATATATTTATTCAGTCTAGTGTAAATATATCATAATAAAAAAAATAGCGAGAGAAAACGAATTTTTCTAATAAATAAAGCCACCCGTCACAAAGAAATTATAACCCATAGACATGTTAGCTAAATCCACTATATAGTGTTAAAATGTAACTATCTACCCAAAAGAAAAAATAAATAAATAAAACAAAACAAAAACAAAACACCCTTAAAAATGGAACTTCCAAACATAGTCATCAAATGTCCAAACTTACCATAAGAGCACACTATCCATTCCCCAAAGTCCATACCCCTCAAAATGTAGCGTCCAAGCATACTTAAATAAATAGCAAACCCCAAAATATAAAAGACCCAAACCTCGAATATTACAAGTTACGTTACCCATTTCGAATTTTGATTGTGGATTCCATGTTTTGATTGTGGATTCTTTTATATGCAATCTCTTCAGGTTTAGATATGCATGACAACGTCTAAAACAATATCATAAGGTAAAATAAACCTTCATAATTTAGAATGGAATTATTTTATTTTAATTTAATTATCATTAATTACCCAAAATAAATATAACCAGCCACATAATAAAAAAATATTTTTTAATCATAATTATAAATTTTAAAATCATAAAATAATAATAATATATAATCATAGTTATAATTAATTTTAGCAAAACAACATCATATTTCAATCAATTAGACTTACGCGATGAAGACGCCCGGCGATTCTATGTGGCTAGGGCTCAAACCCTAGCCGCCTCACTGGTTTTCGTTTGCAGGGAACGGTCTGTTCAGGGACGCGTCGCTCGTCTCCTTTGCTTGCAGGGCCAAGGACGAAGTGCCTGCGTTTTTTTGTTGCTCGATCTGCCGCGTTCCTCATAGCTGGTGGGCGCCGCCTTCTAAGATGGCCCCAGACCGGTTTGCAGAGATGGAAAAAGACTCTGTGGAAGCTTTCACAGCATTAGTCCGTTCGGCAGGACCTAAAGCCAAGCCTTCTCTCTCGTCTAAGTTTGTTAAGAAGATGGAGGAGATCCCTTCTCTGGAGCTATCTCCAGAAGAGCCATGCAGTCTTGCCCTCCTTCTAGCAGAAAAAGCCCTCATCGAAAGTTTCACGGGATTATGGCCTAGCCCCAAATCGGTGGAGGCTTGGATAGAAGAACGCCTGGAAATCGCTGATACATGGAAACGTTTCTCTATGTGCAGTAGGCAGGGGGTTTTTTGTTTTCAGCTTCTCTAGCAAAGTGGATCGAGATCTAGTTTTCAGATCTGGCCCCTACTTCATGGGGCCGAGGGGGCTGTTCTTAGCCCCCTGGACTCTTTATTTTAACCCCGGAGATGAGATCACTGCAGCCCCGGTTTGGGTTAGGCTGCCTCATCTCCCCCTGCATCTATGGGGGAAAAGTTCTCTGGAGGACATTGGAAATAAGCTTGGGCGTTTCCTGGACAGTGTGGAGCCGAAAGGGGATCAATTTACCTGTGCTCGTGTTTGTGTTGAGGTTAACCTCGAGAAAGGACTCCGGAAGCCATTCAGCTCTCCCTGGGGGAATGGCGCCATATCCAAGAGCTGGACTACGAGCAGATTCCATTTAAGTGCCTTCGGTGCCATACTTATGGTCACTTCGCAAAATGCTGCCCCAAAGCCTCAGAAGTGGCAGAACCAGCTAAAGGAGATGATTTTCAAGCCAGTAACTAACCGGCGAAGGCAGCCAAGGCGAAAGGAATCACTAGCCCAGGTTTCCGAAGGTCACTCCTTCAGCGGAGGCAACTCTTGAAATTAAAAACAGCTTCGAAGCACTGCAAGAAGAAGAAGCCCTAGACCCTGAAGCAACAACAGTTTTGGAAGACCCTCCGGTAGACGAAAGACTTCCGGATCCTGCCCTACCTGGATCAGTAGAAGCGAAGGAAGCCAGGGCTTCAGATCCTGAACCCCCTGCCCCTGCAGGTCAGGCTGTTTCAGTCCCCTCCAGCGGCTCTGTGGGAACTATTGAACCTGAAGACAATTCAGCCCCGTCTCCACCCCTTACCAGGAGGGCGAAGGACCAACAAGGCACGTAGAGAGAAAAGAGACGGCTTCCAACATCTCTTTTGGATCTCAGAAAAAGCTGGATCCCTACTTTAAGGGGCAAATTTTCATCCCCCTGATTCTAAATGCTTTGCTTTTGTCTTCTACTTTGCTCACAGTTTGTGAGAATTTACCCTTGTAAGCTCCTTTTGTCATTATCTCGAATTAGCTCAAGAAACAGATGGGATTTGTCTCCCAAGACTTTAACAAGAAGGTTGGCAGCACTGTTAGAGGTCACCAACCTTCTTCAGATTTGTAACTTTTTGGTTCTGGCTTGCCAGAACGCAGATTAATGCAATCTAACCGTTCTTGTCAAAAAAAAAATAAAAAATAATAATTTTAGCAATTTGATTTGGATTTATGTGGGAATGAAAGAAAAAACATATACAGAGATGAACACACATTAATTAAATAATGAAAATAGAACAGACTATAAAATACAACAACTAGAATTGTGGTAGCTATTTCTGAAAAGAGATGTGGTCGCTATGCTCATTTATGCCAAGTTGAATACAAAGAGAGGCCAAAATGACCTATTTATCATAAGAATGAGGAAAATAATCCCAAACATCCAAAAACCTAACCCTAGAAGATGAACCGTCATAAAGGTTTGCAGTCCTAAAGTGGTTAGTTGAATAGTCAACTTCTCGGGGTCATAACTTTTGCATACTATCTCCCTTTGGGGCACTGAGTAGCCCGTTGGAAAGGTTTTATTCAGAGATTTACAACTTTCGACTGGGACCAAATGTATGCCATTTACAACCATTTAACCCCCCAAAAACCAAAAAACATCGTTTAGAACCTCGAAACTACCCCGAAATTTGACACATGAAAAATAGGTGAATGAACACCAATATCCATTGATCACAATTCATCATAATTTTGTTTTTTACCAGCAGTTTGAATAATAAGCTATTACAAATACATCTCGGGCTGGCATGAAAATAACAATATCATTGTGTCATCTACGTTACATTCTTTTCCACGTGACCTTCACAGCAATACCAATCCTATTGTTGATGGTAACAAGATTATACATATAGGCATTCTGGTAATATGGTTAAAAATTTAGAATAAACCTGACCTATTAACGGTTTCCTAAATTCTGAGTCTAACTGATGAAGCGAATCCATTCCGCCTTGCTGGGCACACCTCCATTTACAATGGCGAGCAGGTAGTAACCGGAAGGAGCTGCAACTGCGCTTGGTGGAGCTGTCAATCCAACTGAATAGCCGCCCTTCCCCTTCCCAATGGGCGTGGCTGCAAGCGAGAGCATTCTCTGGTTCATGGACAAACTGTGCGTCGTGAAGGGAGGGGCGTATGCATTAAATTCTATCTTCTCGCTTGGCTTCCTTGAAACTGAGAAACAAACGACGAATTTCGACCCGTATTTGATCTCCCTCTTTGAAATAGAAGTGATGTTCACCCTCTTGGAATCGTAATAAGGATGCAGATAGTAAGGAATGTACGCTTCCACTCTCAGCTCGGTAGGAAATGGCACGCCAGAGAACCGATATGCATAGTTTGAGTTGCTCCCAGCTACTAAAACACGCCCGTCTGGCAGCACATTGGCGGTGGAATGATACATTCTCGGGATTTTAGCAGGAGCCAGGACTCTGAACCTGTTGCCCATCGCTTCTGTGGCTGTATAGAGTAACGGACTCAATGCAGGCTCCCGGGCAGATTGCCAGCCGGCCGTGCCATTTTTGGCACCATTGATTATGAGAATCTGAGCAGTGGGGAGAATGAGCATGTCTCCCATGACTCTGGGGCCGGGCATGTCCTCCATCTTCCATTGCGGATTCTGAGACGTGATCTCCACTCTTCCGCAACTCCTGAGCGCCTCTACGAATGTCTGGTTCATGCCCGCCTTTCTGAATGCCCCTTCCGGGGCTCCCTCCACAGACTAGAATTTCCACCTTCTGGAAATTATTAGCGGACTCGAGCGGAAGCATGACGGAAGAACCGGACGAAGGGTAGCTCCGGGCGCCGCCTCCAGGCATGGTTGGGAACGTTTTGACGACCTGGTTTTTGTTGTAGTCGAAGAGAATGGAATCCTTGTTGGCGAAGATGAAGAGATTGCCGTCGGAAGAGAGATGGAGGAACGGATACAGATTGTTCTCCTCGCCCACCGTGTTGGTCTTCACAAGGAATGGAAGCTGGAAGACCCCGTCGGAGGGGGCTTTCGGTACGAATTCGTAATTGAACGATCTGCGCCCGCCTACGACGATGACCCGATTGTCGGGCAAGATCTGGTTGGACGCATACCATCGGTTGGCAGCGAGGTGGGCGGGGGATTCGATCCAGTTGCATATCGCGTCTGAGCATGGAGCGAAGTAGCGGATAACTCTTGTCCCGTTGCTCCATCCTCCTGTCTGGATGAGTGTGCCGTTTCTGGCGAAGGCGGCCGAAGAACAAAAGGTGTCGGTTAACAGGTGCAAAGGCCTCACACTGTTCATGGCGATGTCGTACTCAATCGAATGTGCCCAGCAATCCCGCGAGGCAGCGCCCTTGGTGGCGTTCTTGCAGGGCGGGTCGGTTCTCATAATCTGAGAAGGACCGGCGAGCGTTTGATCGAAGATAAGGAGTTTGTTGGTGTGGGTGAGCGTCATATGCATTGCGGAAACTCCCGCATTTTGCAGTAGAAGCTCCCATCTGCCTTGTAGCAGCTGCTGTCCTGAAACTAAACCGATATAACAATTAACTATTAACAGAGCTCGAATGATCAACAGAGTCCTCAGTCCTTCCATTGTCATTTGTGGCCTCCACATTTGTGCAATTGGATTTTTGCAGATAAATCCAATTCAATGCTTGGCGAGAAATATTAATTGCCGCTGGAATCGATTGCACAAATTATAGCACTATGAAACTGAGAGTGTTTGGATATATGTATGGGCGTTGCGGCATGGAGGAAGACCAATTGCAACACGGAGCTGGAATGTTTGGATTTTTAAAGAGATGCCTGAGATATTTTTCTTGATTGCATATTTACTAGGAACTCTGGCTATGACTTCAGCATTATTTTAAGATGAATATTCAGTGGGGGTGAAGATTCCTTTGCACAGGATACACTTGATTGGTACAGGTCTGCTGATGTGCTTCCCTAATTGCCTGCTGTGACTGCTTGGGCAGTTTGGTTGACTCGAAATCAGGCTATTTTTTAGGATCGACACCCAAGTATTGGTTGGATACTTAATTGTGTTGTTAAGATGATTTTGGAGTAGTGTTTGGATTGAATAAAGTGAAAATTAAAAAGATTTTTTCTTTCTGTCCTCATCTGTCCTCCCTACATTTGTGATCTTTTTTTTGATGGTGTAGCTATGGGTGGTAAATGTGCTTAGGGTGGGGTCATTTACATTAATATGGATCATTATTATACTTTAAAACTGAATTGTACTTTGAAACTGAATTGTGGTCATGGCACGAATATGAAAGATCCACCAATATGAAAGATCTCACAATATGAAAGCTGAGATACTTGGTCTTTGATGTATCCTTACAGTTGCAAATTATTTTGGGCTATCTGATGTGGCGATCTTTGGAGATTTCAGAGTGACATCAAATGGGCTCGTGGAGATTATAATCTGAACAATATGCCTCTTTACCATTGGTGCAAATGGATTAAAGAACTACTGCAGCTCTTCGAACATATTTCACTAGATCACATATATAGGCAATTTAATTCCATGGCTGACACACTTTTCAAGGAAGCTTATGCTGGAGTTGAGAGAGATATCTGTTGGGAGGAGCACTTTGATTCTATGATGATAGATTCTGGGGTGGTTCAAATTTATGATATCTGATCGGATATCGTTTTTTGGTATTTTTTTTTGAATGAAAGTATGGAGCAACTTTATAAAGGTTTTTGGTAAGGCTTTTAATTTCTGAAGTTTGTCCATTTGTAAAGGGAATACAGTTTTGTTATTAACTGTATAATAAGTCTATTACTTAGACTTATGTACATTTATACTATTTGATTCATATATGAATAGCAATAGTATGGTTTTTTTGGCTGAAAAAAAAAAAGTGATATAAATAGAACGCCGACACTCATCTCTTATTTCTTACTTTGTTTTTAGATTTTAGATGTTAGTCGAAATCCACAAATATCCAGCAATTTGTCCGTTGTTTGGCTGGCTGTCTGAGTCGCCACACTGTGTTTGGCTGGCTGTCTGAGCCGAGGCCCGACACAACGCGTTTGTGATTTTTCTTCAATAGAATGAAATTACAAACCTGTCTGGTTGTCTGAGGCGCCACACCGCGTTTGGCTGGCTGTCTGAGTCGAGACACCACGTTCCTGACTAATAGAATGAAATTAGAGGCCGGAGGGATGGCAAACCTGTGAATTGATGAGCCCGGTAGGCCCCAGCGAACGATACTAAACTTGTGAATTGATAAGTCCGGTAGGTCCCGCAGCTGAACGTGTTCCTTGATAATTTGAACGCTTTGGTTCCAAATTGGTGACAGGGCTTTACGATATAAAAAATAAAAACGAGAGAGTAAAAGATGAAGTAGAAGCACCTGTTATCGGACCGAGTCAGCATAATGAAAACCCTAGTGAATATTAAGAAGATTTTCGTACTTATATAATCTGTTTTAGATTTTTTATTCTTTTAGGCTTTCGGAGCATAGGGACATCTGTCTAGATTTTTTATTCTTTTACATCTATCTATGTAGATTGTCTAGATTTTTTTATTTTATGCTCCGAAAGTACAAACGTACGAAAATCTTCTCAATATTTTACTAGGGTAAATACGTTCTCGATAACCGGTGATTGTACTTATTGTATTGTACACCATATATAGATATATATTATTTTCTATTTAACACATAAATATTTCATTGGGATGGATTTAGAGTTTTTTTTGTTTGCGACAGGATTGGTTGTTATCTAAGAACTAAGCCATCAAAATTACTTATGTGAGTTTTTTTGTTTGCTACATGATTAGTTGTTATCTAAGAACTAAGCCATCAAAATTACTTATGTGATATTGACTCACACCCCAACAAAATCACCCATGTGACAATGACCCACACCTCAAGAGAATGAGTTAGAGAGTTGATCTTAAGAATATAAATTATTTTGACCTATCATAGCAAATTTTGGTGTCACTTGAAGTGGGATTATTTCAATTATGAGTATAGTTGATTTGTAACCCATAAAATGTAAATTAATGGGTTTGTGTGGATTTTGACCTCATTAAGTGATAGATTCAAACCTTATAAAGTTAAGTGATAGATTCAAACCTTATAAAGTTAAAATAAATTAGATATTTTTAAATTCAACTTTGAATTAAATTTAAAGATTTAAAAATATATTTTCGTAATGTAATTAGATATTTTAAATTTTAATTATTCTCACTAAATGACATTAAATTATAAAGGGAAAAATATAATATGGAAGAAAGGTCTATAAAAGATAGGTACAATATTCATATAATACTAGCATATTCACCGACGATCATGAAATGATCCTTACTGTACACTTGTTACATTCAGGTTAATCTTGTTGATCCACTCAAAGAAGTCTAAAATGACCATGAAATGAATCTTTATTGTACACTTGTTACGCTCAGCTTAATCTTGTTGATCCACTTAAGGAAGTCCAAAATGACTATGAAATAAATCCTCATTGTACACTTGTTACACTCATGTTAATCTTGTTGATCCACTCAAGAAAGTCCAAAATCTCAGATAATATCTAAACACCTATCGATATAATTACTTAATTTTTTGAATAACAAATATGTATATATATAAAAGATAATCAAACTTATTATAACTTAATTGTTAAATTGACACTGAAAAAATCAATCGACTATTAAATAACTTACTAGCCGTTTATAACTTTGGATCATTGGCCGTTGACCTGTTTAAAATCTTACTCCATGACATATATAAGAGGGAACATAAGTGTAATGCTTAACATTTTCATATTTATTATTATAAATAAAATTGACTTTCAAATTTTGAAATTTTTTTGGAGTTCATTAGTGTATTAAATTTAAAGAAGAGTCTTTATGGAGTAAATATTTGTAAACCGGTAACTACTTTAAACTTCAAATTGAAATTTTAAAAAGTTGGGATGGATTGGATTTGCCGAGCTTGTTATTAGCTTGTCAGTAGAGTCTTCATGGAGTATTGTTTTATTGTGGCAATTTCTAAAATCTCACTTTCAAAGTTAGGACAATATTTTTGTGTATATTTAAAAAAAAAATATTATTTGATTTAATTTTATTATTTGATTAATTTTAATTTTATAAGATTTTTCCAAATATTAATATATATTTTCAATTTTTTTTATGAATATATAATTATTAATAACAACTCATAAGAAATTGTATGGTATATTTTAAAAATAAATTTTATATAAATCTAAATTCTTCACTTAATTTTTTTTAAATTAAATTTAATTAAAACTCTTAATCTAAAAGTTTTAAAACAATTCAATATTAAATTTTTATTAATTTTATTATGAAGCAAATAACCTACCCGAGTTCATAAATTTTACTTTATTATAAGACTGACATGTCCTCTCAAGTCTTTTTTCTTCTTACTAAGAAGTAGTAAAGAGTAACATCAACAAAAAGGTTTATATACATTTCATATTTAGATAGGAATTCATTAATAACAATATTGAAGACGCAACAAGCTAGTTATGATAAAAATAAAAAGTTTATATTTTGAGGGATTTATAAAATACCTTTAAATATATTTATGAAAATATACAAATTTGAAGCATGATTTTAGGAATTTGAAAGAGGCTTTGTGAACAATGTAATTAGTTGTAGATTTGTGGTTTTACTTTTAAATATTGACCTATGTACAAACGTGGTTTGCATTTTACCGAGTAGTTCATAGCTCGAGTATGAGCATAAGTTGATTGAAAAACTCTTATCTTGAGAAATTCATTGTGGGAAAATGACCCATCATTTTAGGAAACTGAAACAAGTTTTTGTGAACAATGTAACTAGTTTTAGGCATGTGGTTTTACTTTCAATTATTGACCAATGTAGATACTGTGGCATGCATTTTACTAAGTAGTTCATAGCTTGACTTTGAGCATAAGTTGTTTGAAAAACTACCATGTTGGTAACAATGTATCTAGCTTCACACCTGTGGTTTTGTTTTGAATAATTACAAATGTGTTCATAGCTTGACTCTGAGCATAAGTTGTTTGAAAAACTGTCATCTTGGCATATTTATCTAAAAGAGGATTTTGTACATAATGTATCTAGCTTCAGACCCGTGGTTTTGGTTTCAATTATTGACCAATGTGCAAACTGTGGCATGCATTTTACTAAGTAGTTCATAGCTTGACTATGAGCATAAGTTGTTTGAAAAACTGCCATCTTGGCAGATTCATTGCGGATAAATGACCCATCATTTTAGGAATATGAAAGAGGTTTTTGTGAACAATGTATCTAGCTTTAGACATGTGGTTTTGGTTTCAATTATTAACTAATGTCCAAACTATGGCGTGCATTTTGCTAAGCGGTTCATAACTTGACTCTGAGCATAAGTTGTTTAAAAAACTGTCATGTTGGCAGATTCAATGTGGCCAAATTATCCATCATTTTAAGAATCCGAAAGAGGTATTTGTGAACAATGTATCGAGCTTCATACCTATGGTTTTGTTTTCAATAATTTACCAATGTGCAGACTGTGGCATGCATTTTACTAATTAGTTCATAGCTTGAATCTGAGCATAAGTTGTTTGAAAAACTGCCATATTGGTAGATTCATTACAGGAAAATGACCCATCATTGGATGTTGGAGGCATGTTATCAATTATGAAAAGAATTTTTAGTGTTCCCATAGCGGAGAATAAGTGATAACCTAGACTACTAAGACTAACAACCCAACCTGGGTATTTGTCAATTTCATTCTTCTAAGCAAATGTCTTACAATATATTTGTTTAATTGTGAAATCCACACATATTTTATAGTGACTATGGGCCCTCGCACGAAGTTGAGGGACCTTTTAGATGCAATATTAGTTTCATGAAACACACAAAATTTTAGTGAAACCAAAACGCTTGAGTATTTGTTTGAACTAGGCATGGGCGGGCCCGAGCCTGCCATGTCATTTAACACACAGGATACGAAACAAAAATGCTCGAGCATTATGTATTTCTATAATGCTCGAGCATTATAGAAATGCATAACACTCGAGCGTTATGTATTTCTATAACACTCGAGTGTTATAGAAATACATAACGATTGAGTGTTTTGTTCAATATATTAAAACCCCGAAAGGGGCTGTGACATCCATTCCATTGTTCGCGTCCACCATTCACAATAGTGATGGTCGAGGAGAAGCAAGAACATTCAAGCATTTACAACTGTTAGATTGGAAGAGGAGGGTGAATTGGAAAAGGAGGGGGAATTAGAAAGGTAGGCATCTATACTCTTCAATTTTGCCTCATTTCCTTATTAAACATATAATTTTTTATGTTTCCCCAAATTTTAAATCCAATTAAATGAAACCAAAAAATAAATTTTCATAATCAAATTACATATTAATTTCCACATTAACCACTAAGTTATTGTGAGCCTTCAGACCTCCTTCTAATCCCTTATAAGCTTCTCTTTAGCAAGTCCTCTTTTAAAATACCCTCCTTCAAACCATGGGGACTTTGAAGGTGCCTCAAAACCATGAGAAAGGTTTATGTTGGTCCTTGGACAATATTACACAACCAAACAAACAATTGCTACCAAACTTGGCTTCACTCCCTTGAGCATAAGAGGTCCTTATCCTAGAAAGCTCCATAATTATTGTAATAAAGATCCTTAATCTAAGTTTGAAGCTCTGAGTGGGAAAGTATAATACAATATCGCCAAACAACTAGTCCCTACAAATCCATACCATATATCCCCAAGAAGCTTTATGTTATTACAATATATTGAGATGTGATTTCTGTTTGTAATGTAATCGTTCTTGCACAATATTTTTTCATTTTTTCATTTTTGAGAGATGACGTTATAGCATGTATATGTTTCTAACGATTTGTTTTCTTATTTTTTTATTGTAGTGGTGAGCATGGATTTGCACATAGACATACAAAGAGAAATCCAAAGGCTTAAAGACATTTAAGCCTCAATTATTATTGTTGACAATAGACATCGTATGCTTGCATCCAATTTGGATGCAATGGTAGAGACCTTTAGTAGGTCAAATGGTGTGCTTAAGGACATTGCCACATATAGAGAGAGAAAGAGGAAAGAATATGTCGATGAACTTAGCTACAAGGAAGTTAAGAAATTGAAGATAACAAAACAACAAATCTTTTCCCTTTTTAGAGATCCACGGACGATTGTGAAATCCCAGACACAAACAAAAAACATGTTTCTATTGAGTGGTGTACATGTCAACCATTCATAGATAATTGGATGGATCGATGGTACTTGGTATTTGATGTACCACCACACAACAACAAGGAGATGTCGTTATATTTTCATAGAAAGATGTATGGAGAATTCGTTTTGGGGAAGCATGCCAACTATTTTGATATCTTGGATTACCAGGGTGTTGGGATGGGGATGCCTCAACAACATCCCAATGCAAGGAACGTATATCCCAATCTCCCAGTAGCTCCACCTCGCAGGTGGCTACCTAGGCCAAATTTTTCGCCTGTACATCAACTGGTCCCACATATACAGGATTCATTCCTATAGTTGGAAGACTTAGGCGGTTGTTCGCCATAGCACTTATTTTCAAGGTATTTAACATGCAGGGCCACCACCTCTCGATGGGGTAGAGCCACCACTTTCCAATGGTCGAGGAGCATCTAGTAGTGGTACTAGACCCACATATCATGAGTGAAGCCGAGATCCCCACCCATGCACAACATGCGACCATCCCTACTTTGGTCATGTCCAAACAGACGATAACTTTACTGGGTATTTTACTCAAGTACAAATAAATAGTTAACAATTTAGTCTTGTTTGGAAAAAAAATTCCTTACTATAGGCATAGATAGATTGCTAATATTTTTTATGTTTTTAAAGCTTGTAGTTGCTACAAGTAGAGGACATGGGGCAAGACTTTGCCACTGTCGATGCCCAGGCTATTAAAATTTGTACCTAGGAAGTGTTCCCCTAGTTATTTTTTGTCTAAGTAATTACATGAGCGAAAAGTGACACGACGCTTGTATTAATTGCTGGAGATGAGCAATTAATTCACTTTAATATTATAAAGTGACTTTTGATTTATTTAAGTGGTAGTTGAATGAAATTAATTATGGAGAGAATTAAAAGAATTTATTCTCATCCATTGATCTAAGGCAATGTGGGCCCATGGATTACATCATCGTTCAACTACCCTTGAGAGGCAAACCAAAAGACAAGTGATTTGAATTAAATAGACATTCACTCTTCCATTTGCATTCATCCAAGAGAGTTGGAGCAAGTCGATTTGCTTGAGAAAAGCTAGAATGGGGAGTTTATGAGAGAGAGAGAGAGACCACCTATAGCACGAATTCCCATGTGTTGAGAATTGGCACAATTATCAAGGCCATACAACATATTATTGTGGCTCAAGTTTCTAGAGAGATTATGGAACATAAATCGAGACCATAACAACAACACACAAATCTAGATTTGCACAAAGTACGAGGAGGAAATTCTGCATGAGTTCCCAGGTAGTTTGGCACACTTTTCAAGGCCATCCATACATCATTAAATGTATGCCTGTACAACAAGTTTCAGACATATACTGGGCATGATTTTCCATATTTGAGGGAACAATTTTCGAGGTGAATAGTTGTTGTTACAGTGAGCATGCATAACAAATGAGAAGACCCTATTTGACTCAGTTTTTGAGGTGATGGCTAACTGTGAGATATAGTTCGAATTAGCCTGAGAGAGACATGATTTTCCAAACAGTTAATGCATATAAATCGATAAATTCTTTGCAAAGATTTCAAGGCATATTTTATTTTGGTCTTCCAAAGTTGAGATAAGTTGTCTCACTATTGATTTTATTGTTGTACCATTCATATTTATTGAAGAAATAAATACTCTCTCTCTCTCTCTCCGTCTCTCTCTCTCTCTCTCTCTCTCCATCTCTCTCTCTCTCTCTCTCTCTCTCTCTCTCTCTCTCAGATTTTCCCCTTAGGGGTTTTTCGTTGTCCATATTGGCTAAAATCCTTGTGTCTAAAACTATTTATGATGGATATGCTTTTTCTGCTCTGAATTTAATGTGGTATAACTTCTTTTATGCTTTAAGTTCAAATGGTTCATGTGTAATTATTACTTGCAACAACTAGTAAATGAGAGTTAAATATTGAACTGAGATATGTGCATAGCTTAAAGTCGGTTGGGAAGTGAAATTTCTACATGGTATCAGAGCCCTTTTGAGGGCATATTGATAGACAATGATTTTCATACAACAGAGGCATAGTTCTTTTGTTCACCGGAGTTCTTTTTTTCACCAGAGGCAATTTTGGACTTACATTTTCAGTAAGATGGCCACTAGGTTGAGGTTGGAGGATAGGATAAATGGGGAAGCCAATTTCACTCCTTGGAAAGCAAGTATAATGTTAATTTTGCAAGAGAATGAACCTTGGGATGAAGTAGTGAACAACACTCAAGCGAATCTTGTTCAAGTTCCCGCAACCATTGATGCAATAGCATTGGAAACCTTCACTAAGAAGGAAATCAAGGCGAAGAGGATAATCCTTGATGCAGTAAAGGATCATGCGATCCCACTCCTGACCTCCAATACACGAGCATATCTTATGTGGGATTCATTAACCAACTTGTACCAAATTTTGAATGAAAATAGAAAGATCGTACGAAGAGAGAAGTTGAAAAGCATACAGATGGAAGAATATGAGAATGCGACTACTTACCTTACTCGGATCACCCAGGTGAGAGATGAACTTGCAACAGTTAGGGAGGTTGTGTAGGGCAGTGACCTGGTGAGGAAAACACTGAATGGAGAATTCAAGGAATGGGTTGTCTTCATGGAGGCGGTTGTTGTACGAGAAAACATGCCTTCTTGGGATCATCTCTGGGATGAGTTTGTGTAGGACGAGACCCGGACAGTATTTGTGCAACATATATATTCAAATAATAAGGAGGATGAGGAGAGCGTTTCCTTATCAACTAAAGACAAGAATTCCAAAAAGGGCCGTATGGGAAGGGCTAAGAAGCAGAGGGGTGAGTAGAGAAAGGACTCGAGCAGAATCAGGTGCTACACATGCAATGATTTTGGTCATTATGTTGGCCAATGTCTGAAGAAGAAGAGGGGCAAGCAGAAGAAGGAGGAGCAGGTTGCAACTACAATAGAGATTGAGAGGTATGCTACACATTCTGAGAAAGGGTTCTCTCTTGCCACTGTTGTTTCAAGTTGCAGTGGTAGCGGACCAGTGGATGCTGGGAAGTGGATTGTGGATAGTGATTTTTGCAGTCACGTGTCTAGGAGGTGAGATGTCTTCCTCACTATTGAGACTATTCAAGAGCAGCTCGTACATGACATAGATGGGACAGTGCATGCAGTCAGAGGATTGGGTTGAGTGATGGCTCCATTAATAGGTAAGAAAAGGCATCTAAATCCTCTTCTCAATCAATCAGATTGGTTCATAAAGAAAGTATTATGGTATCAAGTTGGTAAAAGATGAATGCATCCTAGTTAGATTTATAGAATATTTCAATTTACATATTATGGATGATGTAGTCTTCCTTTCTAGCTTAAAATTACGCATATGAAACTAATATGATTGGTTGTTAGTAACACCCCTTTTTGACACATGTTTAGAACAAAGACATTGACCCAGGTTCACTAGAAGAGCATGAAAGAAGAGAAGTTTCACTTCCATTAGTTGGCACAATTTTAAGGAATGTGAAAGACCAGTGCGTAGGACAAGTGAGATCCAAAAGATAAGATGCATTTACTAAGAACAACTCCAGTGTTCGATGATTCTAAAGACAAATATGATTGAGGCCTAGTCCCCTAGGACTGGACTGAGCTTAGTTGGACTTCCAGTATGCGCCATCCTCCATAAAGCGCCACAAGAAGTTACGATTTAAATATTAATAGTTCATAGCATTAGAATAGGTCTATTTAAAAGACATCACCTGGCTCACAAGGCATGCATGATTTTGTATAAGCACAGTTATATTTTCATCATTTTTGGGAAGAGCATCATACAATTTTGAGACTTATTATGTTTGACAGTGATTTTTAAGTAATGCAGACTTCTTTCATCCTATATTATTGAGTAAATTAGTGTTCTTGTGTTTCCATGGGTAAGGGCCCATCCATAGGCAATAACAAGGGCATGTGAGTTAGATTAGATTTATTTGCTTTCGAATGAATGAGATAGGTTAAAAACATAACAATGCAGATGCTTTACAATTTGTAGCCAATTTACAGTATGTTGACAAAGTAGCACTAGTTAGATTAATTTTGCAATTTGAATTCAGTTTGAATGCTTTTTATTATTTCTGCAATTTCTCAATTTAGCATTTATTTTATAAGACATGGTATTTGAATATATGAGTTCAGTTAAACATAGTATTTCCAAGTTTTCTTAATTACTCACTCGGATCTTGATGTCACCTAAAAATTCCTAGACTTAATGTGTAAATGAGAAGGTAGATCAAGACTCACTTGTCAAAAGGCTTGATTAAACCTCAGCGAGGATCATCTTGAAACTGGTGCATAAACCATTGATAAATGGATAGGTACCTAACCAGATAATGGGATACATGTCCCTTGCAACCCCTAATTCATAGATTAGAATTCCCTTTTTCTTTTTATCTTCATTTTTCCCACTTTAGAATACTACTAAGCACCTCTAGAAGTTTCTTTGTAGTTGCACATATTGTGCAAGACCCTAAAAAGTTTGTACAAATCACTGGTTTGATGATTAAATGGAAGGTTCAGACACAACACCCTTGTTGGTGCCTTGTCCTGACAATATACAGTATTGATTGTTGATTAATTAAGCCCGTCACCTTCTTGGCGCAGTTTCCAGGGAGGCGTGCCAAATCACAAGGAAACTGACAATATTAGTTAGTTGTTTTTATGAGTATATACAGGTTACAGTTGGAGCAATAAAATGAACAAGGAGAAGACGTGCTACTTCAAGTAAGTTTCCTAATAAATTAACTACCATTTTTCATTATTTGGCGTAGAAGAGTAACAATAAGCAGACAAAATCCTAAAAACTCTTATAAATTTTCCTAAAAAATATACAAAAGATAAAAAATAAATAAAAACACTAGGAAAAGATCGCATGAATACCAAGGGTTAGGGACAGATCTAGGTGATTCATATTTAACCCAATTCAAACCAGAACCAAACTAATAATAACCCTAATCCCCCTGAAGGATCTAACCATCATCGTATGCGAAGAAGAAGACAGGGCCTTTTCAATTCAATCACAGATGATTCATCTGACTACAATTTCTCTGACACAATGGCAGATGGACATAATTATGATGCTGAAGAGGAAGATGAACAACCTCTTATTTATGACTTTCCTATTGGGGGAATTCCTAATCTTGAGGCGAGGATGAAAAACATTAACCCTTTTGCCCTACCTAATTTTCATGGATTAACTTAAGAAGACCTTGATACCTTCCTCTTGGAGTTTGAGGTAGTATGTCGAACCTATGATTATACTATGGATGCACAGAAGTTAAAATTATTCCCTTCAACCTTAAAAGAATCTGCACTCGGATGGTTCATGAGCTTAAAGGGGCAGTTCATTTCAAGCTAAATTTATTGTAATGTTCTCTAACACAATTCCAACATGTAGATGATCTGTAGCTCCCTTGGTCATCATGCTCGGAAAGAAGTTCTCTTCTTTGTCCTCTGTCAACGTCTGAAAAACAAATCAGCAAAATTACCAATTTTCGTTAATCAAGCAATTCAAGTTTAGAATAGTTTAGCATCTAAAAAGGCTAAGTAAAAGTACATTATGTTTTCCCAATATTTTATATGCCCTATTGTTATTGAAGGTATCTGACTATATATGACTTTCGTAACGCTTGAACGCATTAACAAAAAAAAAATGAAGCTATGAGCGTTGTTGAAACATCAATGTTATTACCTATTCTCTATGTATGGCATCACAATGACTCTTTGAATTTCTCTTTGCCCAAAAGAAATATCTTCTAGAAAAGATGGTCGTTCGAAATTTCGCGTGACAGATGTGTGACTTTGGAAAGTTACGTAGGCACGAGACTCATCAGGTAACCACACCTTCCTCACTACCCCGTAGCGCCTAAGAGCAAATGAAAAATTAAATCATATTGGACCCTCCATTTGAATAATCGAAGATCATAAGAGGTTTAATGTTGTGGTTAAAAACCATACCTGAAGTGACGAGAAATATCTGCGTGGGTGAGGGGAATTTGATGGGGGAATTCGATACATATTTTTACAAAACTTGAGGGCCTGCAAAATCAAAATATTTCCAGCAAATAAATCCACAGTTTTCTGTAGTATTCCATCCTATTTAGTTTAGATTTCAGATGAAGAATCAATTCACATATTACAAAAAATGGTTAGCATTATTTATGAGAGAGGTTCTTGATTTGTTACAATAAATTATTCCCTTCATTTGTTACAATGCTTCAAAACCTGCGTAAGTGGGATCGATAAGAAGCCAACAATCATATCCACCTAACAAATTCTTGGAAGTTGTTTCAAACTCAACAATTTGTCCCCACGACCTTGTTCAAATAGGACACATGAAACACTTGGATACTCTTGGAGTGAGTTGGAATATCCATTCAATACGAAACTTGTCCAATGCATTAGCTTATAGGGTTTTGGTACTAGCTTCTGGGAGCCCATGTCTTTGAGAGAGGTCTTCATATAGGATTGTAGAGTAAGGAACCTATGGACCCGTTCTTCAAACGAATGTCATAACCACATTTGAAATGTTTGAGGAATAATAGGTTATTCCGAAGTAGTAAGGAGGTTTTGTCAACATGCACCACATTTGCTTCCTAGGTTTTGTTATAAATCATGTTATCATCAAAGAATACAAGCTCAAAATTGTGCATGCAAACTTTGGAAATGCTTGTTTAAGAGGCTCTAAAAGGTTTATGGGGCATTTGAAGATTGAAGTCATTTGTTGAAGGAGCAAGGCAATGTTTGCTAAAGAGCATTGTTTCAAAGTGACAACAATACACTCCATGCAACGTTAGCATGCCTCCACATAAGGCTGAGTTCTGAGGCAGTAGGGATTCTAAGGCATATTTTAGGTTGAGCTCAAGGGCAGATTTGGGGTCAACTTTTGGCACATATTATAAGGATGTTTTAAAGCATGTGTTGAGGGAAGTTTTGCAGAGTTTGTGGACAAGTCTAAGGGAAGCCTTTTTAAGGTCCTTTTAGGATAGGCAGGAGGATTGATTTGAAGGAAGACTTTGGCACAATTACCGAGTATTGTAGATTTTGGATAGAGATGAGAACATATTTTGAGAGCATTTTTGTGGACAGTGTGAAGGCAGTTGTGGCACACTTTCCAAGTTGATTTAGAGTGCCTTATTGTGATCAGTTTTGAAGGTTGTTACAAGACAATATTGAAGTGATTATGTGGGAAGCTTTGACATATATCCCAAGGTAGATGTGAAGTGTTGTTTAGGATAGTTTTGAATTTGTTTTATGGATCAGATTTCAATGTATTGGACATATTTGGAGCAGTGTTGTGAAGCTAAGTTAGAGGAATGCTTGGGATGCTTTAGAGGCTAATTTTGTGGATTGTTTTGGCACCCTTCCCAAGGCATACTTGAAGAGCATATTTTGATGCAATTTTGAAGTGAATCATTCTTCTAGGGGGTTGGTGCAACTATTTGTGATTCTATATCTCTCTCAAATGCCTCCAACAAAGTAGAAGGACGATCCATGAAAGTTTGTACTTTAATATCCTCATTTATACCACTAAAAAACACATTGTTTGGAAAAGAAACCGTCCATGCCTATTTTGTGCAATTTCAATTGCTTGAATGCCATTATGAATCCCATTATTGTGCTTTTGTACCTCAACTTGGTAAAACTTCTGAAATAATGAGTGTCAAATTTCAAAGAGAGCATAAGTGGTGTTTACAAAGTGCGCATCCAAGCAATGTAACCCCCATAGGAATTCTTATGACATTACCACCATTACCAATGATCCTTATCCATGTATAACACATTCTCTCAAAGTTTCATGAGATTATAGTAATAGCTTGAAGAGAGAAGTGATGTTCCATCGTAGTTACCCAACATATTTGACTTAAACCATCAAACTTGTTTATATCTACTTTATCAAACCATCAATTTTGGTTTCTATTTTTTAATTGATGCTTACTAGTGAACCATATTGGGCATCCATTGTGTTGAAATACTACTCTTAGGTCACGACCAAAGTCATCACACATTAAGACAAAAGTCTTAGTGAAATCTGACATAGTGAAGATAGGCATAGTGCACACATCCATGGATCATGGGGAAGTACTCGAATTTTTTCCCATGATTCATTCCATTAGATTAAAAACTATGAAAATCTAAATTGGCTTGAAGAATGTAATCACTATGAAAATATAATTTAGTCAATTATATTGTATTTTAGTTGAAAATATTGAAAGACTTACAAAAATTCCTATGATCTAGGTTCCATAGGGAGGTAATATACTAGGTCTAGAGGATTGAAAATGGACCCAAAGGCACCTATCTAGGTTTACCGTATCCAAGATATTGTCCTATAGCCAAAACAAATACACAACAAGAGGGATTGTAGGAGCAATATAAACATGATCCCACCTCTAAAGGGATAAAATTTAGACGATACAAATACCATGGCTGGTATACCTCCACTCATTTTGTTTATTTTAATCAGTGATCACAAATGAGCATACATGGAAGAGAATCAATGATCCATCCATTTTTTCATGTTATAGAGCTTTATCATTTTTTGCAATGAGTCAGACAAATACAAATATATTTACCTATGGCATTATCCTACTGGATATTATCTAAGTAGCCATTTTTATACTATCACTAGCTCATTGCTTGTAGATGTGCTACATGCTAATATCATAATATTTATCACTAGCTCATTGTTTATGATACCAAAAGGAATCATACTTCACAAAATTACGAGGTTTACAAAAAACGTATTCATTCTACATACCCATTCGAAATCCATTTTAGGAATAACTTTATTCAAGGTATGTATATTTCCCAGTTGATTGTTGTCTGTACCTGGAGCAAATACAACTCCAGGCCATTCTAAGAAGAAAATTTAGTGATTCCCATAAAATTAACTTCTTTGGATGTAGAAAATGTTCACGGTTATTATTAATTTTTAAAACTTACAGGTTTCGTCGCTATAGCGACGAAATTTCATTGCAAGTATAGAAAAACCATCAGAAGTTCTTCCCTCTTTTGGTTTGTTCGACGAACGTTCGTCGATACTTGTGACAGAACATCGTCACAAGTATAGCAAAACCGTCACAAGTTCTTCCTTCTTTTGGTCTGTTCGATGAAAAACCGTCGATAAAGAGACGGTTTTTCGTGGAAGAAAAATTTTGTGCAACGCTTTTGCGACATCTTTTCGTCGTTATAAGGATGAATTTTCGTCGATATAGCGACAGTTTGTAGAAAATAAATAAAAAATAAACATTTTCAAGACAACCTTACAAAAGACACATGGAAACTAGTTTTCTTGTCTATTGTGACGGATTTCCAAGTTCGTCGTTATATCCACGAAACAGGTTCCATGAAAAATCACGACCATGATCATCGCAATTGAGACGACAAAATGTGGCAATAACAACAAAAAACCGTGGCAAATTTCCTCATATGTATGCATTTTTTTTGGAGTTCTTTAGCTCGTTGGAAAGGTCTTGTAGAGATATACATCATTGTTATATGATAATTTTATGTTTCTACATATATAAGTTCTTACTATTTTTAGAATAATATAAACTAAATTTATGGGAGATGATCAATACCTCAACCCACCACATAGTCTCTATAATGGGTATATTTAGCCTCCACTGGTAATATGAGCACTTTTTAGGCCAAAAGGCCACAAGACCTAGATACATAGCACCATGGATACCCCTACTAAGTCATGTGTGATGCTTTGAGGTATTGTTCATGGATTTGGATGCCTTAATGGTTTCTTTATTGCCAAATATATGGCCTTCTTCCTTGGAACATAACTCCCAAGGTCCTGGGACACCTAAATTTTACATAAAACCACCTAATGGAATCGACATCCTCAATCATAGGCCAGTGGCAGTCATACCCTCAAGAGGCCATGTGTGGTTGGTGGAGGAAACCTTCTTATCCCTGAACGACTATAAGATTCCTTTAGTGCCCAAGGTTCAATTCTCCTCCACTGACCATGTCAAAGGCTCCATGGATAACCCTATCAAGTCGTGCATCATGATTAAAGGCATTATTCATGGCTCCATATGCCTCAATGGTTTCTTTGGTGCTAAAGGAATAATCTCTTTTCTTTGAATGTCATTCCCAAGGTATTGAGGCATCTACATACTACTAAAAACCACCTAATGGAACCACGGGGGGTTCACTCAGTGAACTTGTTACATAGCACCATCGTTCGCAGGATATTAAATAATATCCCTAATTTCACTAAATATTGGAAAATCCCTCCTGAAATTGTATTGTTGAACCCCCCTCCCAATATACCTTTCCAATTAAGAAAACCCCTATTTTCACCAGATATTGTAGGTATCCATTTTTATCAACCCATTTTTAATACCCCCTTTATATCATATTATCAAGGTGTAACAAACAGGATCCTAATGCATCTCAGTATAACCAAACAAGATGCTAAATAAAGTAGTAGTATAATGCTAACAATGATCCCACTAAGATTGTAGGGGCGACTGATCAATTTGTAGCATTGGATAGTGGAAGACCCAATGAAATAGTATTGGGGAAGGTAAAATGAGTAAAAGGAAACCCGTTAAGAGATCAATGTAACAAAGAAAGTAAAAGATAGATAGTCCAATAGTCAGTGCAATGATTATAAAAGATGAGAATTACATATGTTTCAAACCACAACCTACCAATCTACCAATTTTATATCATGTAAATACAAATATAGCCTTAGAGAGATCATGTTTTTTATAAGCTTAATAAAATAAACTCCATAAAAATACAAAATTGAAACCCTTTCGTGGATGGACTTCCCTACCTTCCTATCAAAACAATCATCATTTATGTTTGAACCCAAATGAACATAGAAAAATTCCTCTTACTTTCCAATAACACCATATGATCATGTGCATATCTTGGATTTGGGTCATTCACAAGATTCAATGAATTACCTCTACTTCCTCTACATTTATTCTTGCAATCAAGGGAATTAGAAACATTTAGTTACCTTTTCGTGGGTTAATATATATAATTCTTTTTAACTTTAAGGGAGAGGAAAAAATATCCATTGTTAAGTTTCAATCATGCAATAGATATAAAGATACACAGATGGTGAAACTTATATGATACCATGGTAATAATAACATATAATGTATGTAAACAAGGATTTAGATTTTCACCTATGTTCATGTCAGTTCCAATACAATATTAAGAAGGATGCCTTGCATATAAGAATTGAAATTTCAATTATGAATGTGCCAAATATAACTCAATCTAATAACTATTCTTAATTGGAAATGTGAAAATGTTAAAGAAGAATACAAAAAGTTGAAAGAAATTATTAGTCAAGAAAGATTGATCTAACTTTTTTTGGTTCCAGTGATCCAAGAACGATTGATCTCACTTTTCTTTCTTTTCATGGAACAAGGTCTGATTGAATCTCAATACCCACCTAAACCCCTGTAATGTCCCCATTCAAATAAGTGCATAGTAAGACAATCCCATCAATCCTACTAGTTTCCTAGGTTGGATGGGCACATGTGGGATGGTAATAAGGAAGCTAATAAATGATATTTAGACATTAGAAGGGTTCAAGCATTTAATAAATATGATGAATAAATAAATTCAAGAGAAATTCTAGGTGGCAAGTGGTTTTGGAGACATATGGAGGTGGTGGGACCCACACTAGCTTGATTTTTCAATGCCACATGGCAGCTCTCTCTTGCCAATTCGAATTCATGGGAAGGTGAACACTCTTGGGTGAGTTGGTAAGTCATAACACATGGAATTGAGCATCTTAGGTCGAAATGGGATGGAATAGTAACCTCCATGGGAGAGGAAGAGTCAAATTGGAGACTAGTGGACACTTGGGCTAGATTCCCTAGTTTTATGACAACAATAATGAAGCATCTATGACATTTATGACAAAATTCAGACCTGACTTCTTACACCTGACCATTATGACATGTCAGCCCCAAAAATAGGCTCAAGGAAGGCGTTCATGGAGCTGGAGGAATCTAAAGAGACTCAAATTCGAATTTGGGAGAAGATGGAAGGTTGGAACTAGGAGACAAGTGGCAAATGAGGAATATTTTCTAAATGGAAAATTATTGAATCTATTGAGAGGATTTCGACCCCTTGAAGGCTAATGTTGGTTATAAAATGTAGAAATCAAGTATGAGAATGGCTTTTGATTATTTGAGAAAAATTGCATTTGTGAAGAGAGAGCTAGTGGATGACTAGTTTCTTGCCTTAGCCAATTTCGAGGGTGAAAGATTCCCATCCAAGTTGGTGTTTGGAGAGGCCACTCAAGTCTTTCATGGTGATTTAATGGAGTTTGTATTTTTAGGTAGCAGCTACAGGAAGTTTCATGGTTTGGTTTAGTGCAGCACTTTCTCTCCACCGTTTCTAGTTTTGAAGGCATATTCGTGCTTCTTGAGGGAGGGCGTTTTTGGTGAGCACTTGTGCATCTTGAGAGAGATTCTCATTATATATTTCTGATTGTAATAGCTTCATATCCTCTGTTATTGATATTCATAAAGTATTAGGTCGAAATACCCACTGGTTGTATGCAAAACTATTGATTAATGAGCAAACAATGTCCATTTCCCCAATGCATTGATGTATGACACTATAATGTTGATTATTTCGAATGGATGGATGATTATCTGATATATTTGTGATCAATATACTGCCATGGATGTCTTCTACAAGTTTCATGTACTGTACTTGAGCATTTGAAGCATTTTTACTCAGTTTAGTTGTATTGGGAGGTGAAATAGTGCCATTTCCCCAAGGGTCGAATTGGGGGTTTTTGCTGTTGAATGTGAGAGAGTTATAATAGTAGTAAAAATCAATTAATGGTGCATATGAGACCTTAATCACATACTTAACACATTATATACCTCTGTTCATAAATTTGTGGGAGTTTGGAGGCATTTGGAAGGCCATTTGCAGTGTTACCCGGGGGGGATTTGATGCACACATTACTAGTCAAAATTACATATATTGATCAGAATACAAATCAAGTTTGCAGCAGTATTTGGAGGGCCATAAAACATCCCTGAACCTGATATTCAAGTCTAAATACCATTCATACACTCCTACAGAAGATTTGGGAGCATTTGGGTTGATTTGGAGGTCAAAACAGTAAAACTAGTCAAAGGTCGAAATTGGGAAAAAAAGTGGAAAATTGGGCATTTTAATAAAATTTGAAAAAGGGATATTACAAGTGGTATCAGAGCATGTTCTTGGCACCTGATGTTCTTAATAAGAAGTCAAAAGAATAATCCACCACCCTTTGAACCAGTAGTTGAAGAGGTTTTTGTTGAAGAAGAGGTAATAGAAGAAGAGGAGTCTTTCACTGAAACCATGGGTAGAGAGGAGGATGACAAATTAAAACATAAGGAGGAACTTATTGCAACCTTAGATCCATGTTTCTCTAAACTTTCAGCAAACATGGATAGGATAGGTGATAAATTGTTGCAAGGATTCGAATTGTTGATTAGCCAGCTTCAAAGCAAAGGGATAATAGGAGATAATAGTGGTTCACACTCAGGGGAAAAGATGAAAGGGAATGAGCATATTTTCTCAAGTACAGGACCTCATAATAGACCTGATGAATTTCAAAGCACACAAAGGCCTACTGCACCTAAATTTCTCACACCCAAAGAAGATCCCAATCTTGAATTGGATTACAAGAAACTAGTAAATGATTGGAATGATTTGAATGAAGAATGTAAAAGAGGTGTATCACTCAGTGACTACATTGATGCTATGAAAAAGATTAATAGGAAGGGAGACAATAGGAGTCCATTCCAAAACTAAGAATTAAATAGTGCTATTGGAAAAATGTCACTTCCTACTTTTGATGGTTCTTCTCAAAATTCTGCTAACACTTGGGTGCAAAAATTGGATGTATATTTTTAGCTGAATCCTATGTTGGAAGAGGATGCATTAAAAATGGCCATTTTGCATTTGGAAGGAGATGCCAATGAATGGTGGTTTCATGGGCTGAAAAACTTGGGTCATAATCAGGTTAAAACATATGGAGAATTTGTTGACAGGGTACTAGAAAGATTTGAACAAAAAGATCCAGAATCGCCTTTCAAAGAACTAGCTCAATTGAAGCAAATTGGGTCCCCTACTGAATATATGATGGACTTTCAAAAATTATTAGTCAAGGTGGCTGATGTATCTATGGGAAGATTAGTATTGTTGTTCACTGAAGGTTTGGCTGAACCCTTAAGAGGTTTGGTCAAATCCCACAAGCCAACTAAATTAAAAGATGCAATGAGCTTGACTAGGGATCTCCAAAATGTGCTTCCTAGAACGAGATTTCCTCCTAAGCCTAGCTATAAATTTGAAAAGAAACCTTGGAAAAGGGATGGATATGATAAGAAACCTTGGCAAAGAGAGTCATTTGAGAGGAATAAAAAAGAGGGACTAAACAGGGATGAACTTAGAAAAAAGAAACTATGCTTCACATGCTTCCAACCATGGACACCGCGGCACAAATGTACCAAAGGAAAGGCTCAATACATAGAAGTATTTTCTGATAATGAGGGGTATGATGGGGGAATGGATGAATATGGACATATTTCAGATCAAGAAGAGGCATATGAGACAGCAATAGAAGAGGAAAGACAAGAAGAAAATCAGCCTTCACCAGACAAAGCAAGAATGGCAGTGCTTTCAGCAGTACCTCGCTATCATACTATCCGATGCAAAGGTGTGGTACAAGGACAAAGAATTTCAGTTTTGGTAGATGGAGGAGCCACTCATAACTTCATTGATGCAGAGATGGTAGAGAAAAGAAAGATACCTATTGAACCATTTGATGGCTTCACAGTTGTCATTCCCGGTCACAACACAATGCAATGCAACACATGGGTTCCAAAGCTGCAAGTCACCGTAGGTAACTATACTTTTGTTGATAGTTTTTATGTGGTTGATGTTGCTGATACTAATGTGGTTTTGGGAGTACAATGGTTGTATTCAATAGGAGAGCATACAGTAAATTATCAAATTCCCGAAATGAAATTCCAAGATTCAAAAGGAGTACAAAGAGTTGTGAGAGGGCAACACACTTATCCAAATCAAGTAGTGACTTGCAATAGCATGAGATCTATACTGAGGCATGGGGATATAGAATGGGCTGCTAAATGTCATATTACATCTCCCAAGCCAACTATAAATATTGTCAAACACCCAAAGGAGATAGAGAGACTTTTGCAAAAATATGAAAAGGTTTTTAGAGACCTTCCACATGGTAGGCCACCGGATAGAGGGGTTGAGCACAGTATTGTTTTGGAGGAGGGTACTTCACCCATTCAGATACCACCTTATAGACATCCTAAAAGGTTTAGAGATGAGATTGAAAAAGCTATCCAAGAACTCCTAGATTTGGGACTCATTAGACCAAGCTCTAGCCCTTATGCTTCTTCAGTAGTGCTAGTGAAGAAAAAAGATGGAACATTGAGAATGTGCATAGATTTTAGAGCCTTGAACAAAAAGACTATAAAGAATATGTATCCTATTCCTAGGATTGATGAGCTCATGGATGAGCTGCATGGGGCCAAATACTTCTCAAAAATTGACCTTAGATCAGGGTATCACCAAATTCGAATGAAAGATGAAGATGTGCAAAAGACCGCTTTTCGATGTCATTTTGGCCACTTTGAATTTCTTGTCATGCCTTTTGGGTTAACCAATGCTCCAGCCACCTTTCAAGCATGTATGAATAGGATATTTTTCAAGCAACTAAGAAGGTTTGTTTTGGTTTTCTTTGATGATATTCTCATTTACAGTAAAACATGGGAAGAGCATTTGCAGCAGTTAGAGATTGTGTTGAAAATCTTGCAAGAAGAGTCCTTATTTGCTAAATTATCAAAATGTGAATTTGGAATGAAAGAACTACTGTATCTTGGGCACATTATTGGGCAAGAAGGAGTGAAGGTACACATGGAAAAAATTAGGGCTATCTTGGAATGGCCATCACCAAAAAATATTACCGAATTGAGAGGCTTTATTGGCATATGCACCTTCTACAGAAAATTTGTGAAAGGGTTCTCCAAGTTGACTTCTCCACTCACTGATTTGACTAAGAAGGATGCTTTAAAGTGGGATGAAGAGGCTGAAAAGGCCTTCCAAAAAATGAAAGAGGTAATGAGTAGTTGTCCCATACTTGCACTTCCTGATTTTACTAAACCTTTTGTTGTGGAATGTGATGCTTCAGGTGGAGGAATAGGGGCTGTCCTAAAGCAAGGCCAACACCCCATATCCTTTGAGAGCAGAAAGTTGCAGCCTCATGAAAAACTTTACTCCATCTATGATAAATAAATGCTGGCCATTATGCATGCATTGGCCAAATTCAGACAATACTTGGTGGGCAGCAAGTTTGTGGTGAAAACTGACCACAATAGTCTAAGACACTTTCTCACCCAAAAAGATCTAAATGAAAGGCAACAAAAGTGGGTAAGCAAGATTCAAGCTTATGATTTTGATATTGAATATGTCAAAGGAAAGAATAATATTGTAGCAGATGCTTTGTCAAGAAAGCCTTCTTTTTCTCTCATGGATATTGCCAAGGATTGGAAAAACATGCTACTAGTTGAATATGCCAAAGACAAATTTGCCTGTGATGTGTTGGATGGAATCAAAGGGGATGATAATTATAGGATTTTGAATGGGCTGATATATTATAAGGGAAGAATTTATTTAGTTCATAACTCCAAGCTCAAGTACCGAATTTTGAAAGAAGCACATGATTCCCCACTAGCGGGCCATCCGGGGATCTTCAAAACTTATAGACAGTTGAGGCAAAGATTTTTTTGGAAGGGGCTGAAGGAAGATGTTCAGAAGTATGTGAATGAATGTAAAGCATGTCAACAAAACAAATCAGAACTTACATGTCCAGCCGGCCTATTACAACCATTTCCCATTCCGGAGAAAAATGGGACAGTATTTCCATGGATTTCATCACCGGATTGCCTAAATCCTTGGGTAAGGATTGTATCTATGTGGAGGTTGATAGGTTGACAAAATTTGCTCATTTTTTTGTTGTTACATCATCTTTTAGTGCTGCACAAGTGGCTGATATTTTTTTCAAAGAAATCTTCAGATTGCATGGGCTTCCCAAGAGCATTGTCAGTGATAGAGATAGTAGATTCATGGGTTCTTTTTGGAAAGAAATTTTTAGATTGGTAGGCACTCAATTGAATCCAAGTACCATCTATCATCCACAAACTGATGGACAAACAGAGAGGGTAAACCAATGGTTGGAAGGATACCTAAGAAACTATGTGGGAGGGCAGCAAAAAGCATGGGCAAAATGGCTACACTTGGGTGAGTTTTGCTACAACACCACTTATCATATGTCAATAGGAATGTATCCTTTCAAATCATTATATGGTTATGATGCACTTACATTTGCTGACATTATATTTGGTGATAGTAGAGCCCCAAAGGCTAAAGGTTGGGTGGAAGAGAGCCAAGAAATTTTAAAGCTCTTGAAAGACAATTTGCAGGTTGCTCAAAATCAGCAAAAACAATATGCTAATAGACATAGAGAAGAGAGAACCTTTCAAGTCAATGATTTAGTATATTTAAGGTTGCAGCCCTATAAACAAACAGCTCTCAAAAAGAATGGAGCAGAAAAATTAAAACCAAGGTACTATGGGCCATACAAGGTAGTGCAGAAGGTTGGAGAAGTAGCATATGAACTAGAACTTCCGGAAGGGAGTAAAATCCACAATGTCTTTCATGTTTCTTGTCTTAAGAAAGCTCTTGGTCAGCAAATCATCACTTCAGAAATACTTCCTCCTTTGGATGATGAAGGTCAGCTCACACTTGTTCCGGAAAAGATTTTGAAGACACGGGAAAGAAGGTTGAGGAGTAGAATCATCAAAGAATATTTAGTGCAATGGAAGGACTTACCAAATGAAGATGCCACATGGGAAGAGGAGAAGATTTTGCAGGATCCAAATTTGAAATTGCTTGAGGACAAGCAATCTTGGGTGGGGAGGACTGTAATGTCCCCATTCAAATAAGTGCATAGTAAGACAATCCCATCAATCCTACTAGTTTCCTAGGTTGTATGGGCACATGTGGGATGGTAATAAGGAAGCTAATAAATGATATTTAGACATTAGAAGGGTTCAATCATTTAATAAATATGATGAATAAATAAATTCAAGAGAAATTCTAGGTGGCAAGTGGTTTTGGAGACATATGGAGGTGGTGGGACCCACACTAGCTTGATTTTTCAATGCCACATGGCAGCTCTCTCTTGCCAATTCGAATTCATGGGAAGGTGAACACTCTCGGGTGAGTTGGTAAGTCATAACACATGGCATTGAGCATCTTAGGTCGAAATGGGATGGAATAGTAACCTCCATGGGAGAGGAAGAGTCAAATTGGAGACTAGTGGACACTTGGGCTAGATTCCCTAGTTTTATGACAACAATAATGAAGCATCTATGACATTTATGACAAAATTCAGACCTGACTTCTTACACCTGACCATTATGACATGTCAGCCCCAAAAATAGGCTCAAGGAAGGCGTTCATGGAGTTGGAGGAATCTAAAGAGACTCAAATTCGAATTTGGGAGAAGATGGAAGGTTGGAACTAGGAGACAAGTGGCAAATGAGGAATATTTTCTAAATGAAAAATTATTGAAACTATTGAGAGGATTTCGACCCCTTGAAGGCTAATGTTGGTTATAAAATGTAGAAATCAAGTATGAGAATGGCTTTTGATGATTTGAGAAAAATTGCATTTGTGAAGAGAGAGCTAGTGGATGACTAGTTTCTTGCCTTAGCCAATTTCGAGGGTGAAAGATTCCCATCCAAGTTGGTGTTTGGAGAGGCCACTCAGGTCTTTCATGGTGATTTAATGGAGTTTGTATTTTTAGGTAGCAGCTACAGGAAGTTTCATGGTTTGGTTTAGTGCAGCACTTTCTCTCCACCGTTTCTAGTTTTGAAGGCATATTCGTGCTCCTTGAGGGAGGGCGTTTTTGGTGAGCACTTGTGCTTCTTGAGAGAGCTTCTCATTATATATTTCTGATTGTAATAGATTCATATCCTCTGTTATTGATATTCAGAAAGTATCAGGTCGAAATACCCACTGGTTGTATGCAAAACTATTGATTAATGAGCAAACAATGTCCATTTCCCCAATGCATTGATGTATGACACTATAATGTTGATTTTTTCGAATGGATGGATGATTATCTGATATATTTGTGATCAATATACTGCCATGGATGTCTTCTACAAGTTTCATGTACTGTACTTGAGAATTTAAAGCATTTTTACTCAGTTTAGTTGTATTGGGAGGTGAAATAGTGTCATTTCCCCAAGGGTCGAATTGGGGGTTTTTGCTGTTGAATGTGAGAGAGTTATAACAGTAGTAAAAATCAATTAATGGTGCATATGAGACCTTAATCACATACTTAACACATTATATACCTCTGTTCATAAATTTGTGGGATTTTGGAGGCATTTGGAAGGCCATTTGCAGTGTTACCCGGGGGGGATTTGATGCACACATTACTAGTCAAAATTACATATATTGATCAGAATACAAATCAAGTTTGCAGCAGTATTTGGAGGGCCATAAAACATCCCTGAACCTGATATTCAAGTCTAAATACCATTCATACACTCCTACAGAAGAGTTGGGAGCATTTGGGTTGATTTGGAGGTCAAAACAGTAAAACTAGTCAAAGGTCGAAATTGGGAAAAAAAGTGGAAAATTGGGCATTTTAATAAGATTTGAAAAAGGGATATTACAACCCCAACCTAAAAAATGAAGAGTTAGATCTTTTACTAGAATTCCTACAAAAATTACAATATAATTGTTCAACTACAGAATTCTCGATTAGCTACATCTCTTAACCTTGGAGTTGACAAGGAACCAAAAGCACACTCAAACATACTGAACAGTTTCATAGGCTACAACGTGACTTATAGCTAGAAAAGAAACACACTTTGGAAACTGGCCTCATATAGAACAACAAAAGGTATAATGTTACAAGCTTTACTCACTTTTAACACTAGAAAACTCAACCTCAATTACAAAGAAAGCGTAAAATCTTGCATACATATTCATAAGTGGTATCATTGACCTTTTGGACATCACATCAATAACATTCTACATAAAAAAATAAAAATAAAAAATAAAATACTACCACCATGGTTATCTCAGTGCCACAAAATTCTAATATTGTAATGCATGCTATTCCAAGAATCATACCTCATATCTAAATAACTTCGCCAAGCAACAAAAAGAGTAACCCCACAAAAATAAAACATAGAGCAAAGTTAATAATAGTAGTTGCAATATTATCAAAATTTTAAAAATCCAAATACATTGCAGAATTTGCTCTGAGATCTTTACAAAGACCTTCAAGTCTTTGTTGTAAGAAGAAAGGATGAAAAAAATTAACTAACACATAAATCCATAAAGTTTAAATTAATTATAAACATTCACATATATTTTTACTAAGCAGAACGGAAGATATGATAAGTCAAACTCATTGTTAAATCAAGAGTATTAGTTTATCTTATAGATATGATGCTATGTATGATATAAATTGTACTCAAAAGAGTCACTTTCTCCATTTCTAGTACTAAAAAACTACTAAAAGTTTAAAGAGGGTATTGCCCTGAATTTTGAAAACATGTAAATATAAAGTATTTGATCAAATGATCTTGACATCAGCTCTAAATGACCACTAGTATAGAGGAAAGCAAGTTATCCAACTTCCAAAATGTCAATTTGCTTGATTGAAAACTTTCCAACACCTTTAGCCTTGATTTTTAAATCTCGTTGACATGAGGTTGACATCATGAATGACACATGAATTTGCATCAACCCGGGTACCTGTAACAATCAAATCATCATGTGAAATCCAAATCTGTATTGAAATTCGATTTAAAATCATAAGATGGATGGTTACACTAGCACAATATCTATCTTGAAAGATGAAATACAACTACAAAAGATGAATGGTCAAAGAAACTTACACAAAAAAGTAGGTGGAAAAAATTAGGTTGGTTTATCCCAAAATTCACCATTCGAAGAGTTCACTGCACCTGAGGCCAAAAAATATAAAACCAAGATGGCATTACTACATGAAATCAACAAAAATAAAACCAATAATTATTTATAAATTATCTATTAAATGGGAATGAATAAGGAAAAATAAATTACAATAAACTTTAAATTAACCTTGTTGAGATTTCTGACAAAATCAGAAAAAACTTCGTAATCTCTTTCTTCTAATTTGTATGTGTCATTCCTATTGTTGTATGATAAGTTGGCCATTGCTATAACAGATTCAAGTTGTACAAAAAGATGATCTGTCAAATCATACTTGTACAAGCGTTGCCCTTTTATTTTATTGTACCAACAAAACTGAAGCTCAACACCTTCTAGCCTATCCAAAAGATCAATGTCATTATGGTAATCAAACACCCTATTTCCATCCTTCTTTATTATTCTTTGAACCCTTCCAATGTACCAAGTTCCACAAGAAACACCTTCTTTGGTACTTCGAGAAACACCTTTTCTTGTGGCACGTTCAACTATAGGTATTGAGTTGCTCTCAAACAACACCCCGCAGTCCGATCCAATTCCAAAGCCGATTGAAACACCCTTTTTTGAAGCCCTTTCATCTCGCCTAAAGTAGACCCCATTTCTCACTCTAGTCAACCTATCTTTGGATAATGTTGGATTTCCATTCAACTGACTAACCAAACAAGATTTGAACATATCCTTACCATCAAGCTTTACCACTGGTTTGGTAGTTGTGTTCACATTATCATCAATGGTATCTAAAATTTCATCCAACTCATGCCTCCACTCACTTTCCATTGTTTGCAATTCGCTAACATTGAGTATGGATGAAGATGAATATTGGAATATTGAGTTGGAGTTATTCGGTGTAGAACAATCAACTACTTCATCCACTACTTGGAATGTTGGATAGTTTTGATCCTCTGTCCATGGTTTAAACCACCAAGAAGATTGTGTGTGTCCTTCTGGTTGCATGCCAAATCTTGATAAAAGGTTTTGCGCATCATTCAATCCTACTTTCAGAGCTTCTATAATTTTATCATCTGTAGATATTGGACCATAATGAGATAATACATCATGATTCTCTGTTGTTTGTTGGTGCAATTTATTCCAGATGCTTTCTTGTTTTTTATGAGATTTATTAAAGCGAAGCCCTTGTGGATTTGATTCTTCTTCGGCAACTCTATTAAGAGTTCCAACAGCATGAAGCAAGTCAGTGAAATCATAGGCCCTCTCTGATCCAACCATCCCACCAACTTTGCTAAAGAAGTTCTCACACACATCTGACCCAATCAAGTGAAATACACATGGCAAGTTAGAGTAGTGGTCTCGAAACAATCTCATCAATAAAACCGCAAAGTGGCATGAAATTTTCACATCCTGATATGCCTCTCTACTAATTAAATTTATGTTGGCATTAACATGAGATTGTTTCCGTACCCAACATAACCATAACAAAAAGAAATGTTGAACTCTTGAAGCATTTCGCACTCTTTCCCAAAGAGTCAAACTATGAGACATAAAAATTTCAATGTAGTCAGCAACAATCATTAGATAAATCTCTGTACCTAGTGTTCTCTCTGCCCTACCACTTGTTGTACTTCTCATCTCTTTTAAACACCTTTGAACATGCCTTGAAGCAATGTGTTGCGCTGAACCCCAATTTTGTCGATCCATCCTCTCTATATATTCAATTTTAAGCTTGTGATCATCCACTTTAAAAGTGTTATAAACCATTCTGACATGATTAAAACTTACCAACTCTTCTCCAAGGATCAAATCTCATCGGCCACTAAACAAAGGATTGATTAGCTTTTTCCCGTTGTGTATGTAATCCTGGTCATGTAGTCCTATTACGTTGCCACCATCATGCAACCCAGATAGCCTCCACCCTTCCCAAGGGATTTGATATCGAATACCTTTTGTTGAAGAATAAGCCTTCAACATAAGTTGTCTTCTTCTACTATCCCCATCAGATGAATGACCAATAATAGGTCCCAAACAATTTTCCACGTGTTTCCTCCACATAACTTCTATTTTTTCACATTGCTTGGCAACAAAATTTGCATCGAACCTATTGCATGTTGGATGAACAACCACAACCAAACGGGGAAGCTTTTCATGTAAAGGGTTTGCAATAATGACACGTGCATAATGACCAATTACACTGTTCTTAAAAGTGTCTGTAATAACATCATAGCCTGCAGCTCCCTCGCCCACAGTCACTAAGAAATGTGATTGGCATTGATGATTTTCTTTATTACCACAAAAACCAACCAAAGTATCACTTTTTGCTACCCACCTAACATATTTTTTCACAACGGTCTCATCTTCAACAAGGCATACAGGAATTGGACCCTCTATACCATGTTTGGATTTATAAGAAGCATAAACCTTTCCAAGTGCCTCAAAAATGTACTCATGCTCCCCTGGGATATATGACAGTGATTTTCTCACTTGCCTTAAAGTTGTAGATATTGAAGGACCATCTAAATTCAAGCTAATGAAGCTATGCAATCTAGGACCCCCCCATAACTTAATCATCTCATAAATGGATTTAGTGGATGCACCTTACCTTCTCCCTGCTTTTGGACGTGTCAGGTTGTGAAAGATATCTTTGACAAATTCCCAAACGGCATCTTTACCTTGTAATTTTCCTTGTCTATGTGCCTCACACACATCCTTGCAAAACCTAAATACATCTTTCCTTTCTGTAGATTCGAACAACTTGTCCTTTAGGGACCTTATTCTAATAGAGAGTATAGAAACCTTTTTCCTCTCCCACCAAAGAGCCCTCATTGTTGATCTATAGCTAGTATTTGTAACCCTTGCAACATTTCTGAGCTCAGTTTGAGTCAAAAAGTCTAATCTTCTCCCTTTCCCTGTATCTCGCCCATGTCTTTTAATGGGGCTCCTTGATTCACGATATAAACGCATCCTAAAGTCATCACAGTCTGGAATCAACTTACAAAACTTGCATGTCAATGATTCAAAAGGTATCCCTGTTTCAGAAACCCTCTGACAACGAATATGCCTATATGTACCATCAATACGGCATTATGTACCATGATAACATAGCATCCTCTTGGTATGCTTCTCTATGGCCCATAATTTCCCACCCCTTTGATCATCCATTAGGATTTTTGTGTTCAATCTCTCCCCATTTCTATCAATATATGGATACCAATACCCCCAACATTGTAGTATCAAGGGAGATAAATGATCTAGAATAATACAATAAAAGCAAATAAATTTGAAGATAAAAAATAAAATTATGTTCAATTTCATATTCAAATTAAATAAGCTTGTGAAATTAACATACCTGAAATAGAAGGATTTGCACTTGTAGAACCCCTATGTGATAGTGGTGTTGATGATGGGACCAAGAACCTAGTCAAACTCTGTTGGGACTTATCATTGGTAGGCTTCTTGGGTCTCCCAACTATGCCAGTCCTCAACCCAATTGTATTATGTGAAGCCTCATTTGTAGTAGAAATGTGCTTGTTTGATTTCATATGTTCATTTAGAGAACTAACAATATTACCACTTGTTGGTACTAAATAAAACCATTTGTTGCACCGTGTACATTCCACTTTTACTTTTCTCTTGTCCTCGTATCCTGCAAGTGTTGCTTCCACCACTTTGAAAAAATTTGGATCTTGTGTCTTGTTGAAATCATCTAGTATTTTGATGGCTTTATCAATCTCAATTCGATCTCCAACCATTGATGTCTTCCTTTCTATGTTACATGAAGGAGTTTCACTACTTCCCACCCTTGAAATGTTACGTTGATGGGCCCTTGTTTTCATGTGATTGTTTTTGAAGTTGCGAAGTGTCCGTGCTGCCAAAGATATTTCCCCTGTTCCATAATCAATACCTTAACTTTCACAACGTATCTTTATTTTAGATGTTCCATTTTCTGAATATACTTTAAGAGTAACCTTCTCCTCAACAAACTCTTCCATTAAACTATTCACTTTTTGTTCCCAAGATGCCAATATAGTAGAATCAACAGCTATGTTTTGTTCTATCGAATCACACTCAACTTCAACTCTTGCTTGTTTATGCATAGGTTCCTCCATGTTCTCTTCGATGATTTCAACATTTGGTGTTCTTTCCATTACATTTGATTGCAACGCTTCAGTATCCAATGTGTCTAGTTTCCTCTTGATGCCTATAGGTGTTTTTGTAGCTTTCCATCTTTTCTCTTGTGTTGCATTTAAAGTATATCCTTGATTGTTGGTAAACTCAAAAGGATATCCAATGATATTATCAAGCACAATTTCTTGATGGATTTCTGCAAAAGTAGCATCTGATTGACACCTAACTATGCCAAGGGTAGAATGTTCTTCACCAGTTACAATTACAAAGTCAAAATCATTGTCTGGATTCATCTGTATTTCCATCCACATGTACCTTTTAGTTAGATAAAAATGGATAAATATATAGAAACATTTTTCAAAAGATTGGATATAACATACATTTGTCAAAGTGGTGTTGAAACATTCAAACTAAAATTGAATTTATATAGAAGGAAATTCATTGAACTAGAAAACTGAGAAATATTTGGTTTATTCAGGCTTATTCAATAGACAATTAACTGCCTCTTGTATATATTAAATAACATTCCCAATAGACCCACTAGGAATTCAAAAAATGGGTGGGCCATAATAGTTCCATTCATTGGATATGCATGCCCCACTATGCCATCACACAAGCCTTACATAGGGAATCTTTTCCCCATAGGCATGATATGATTTCCTTTTTGAGACTCATAATACAATGAGGAGGTGACTCATAAATGAAGGGTGGGGCTTCATAGTGGAGAATGGGATCTGATGAACCCATATTAGGCACTAGGGGAAGAACCTTTGATGTGCGGGGGGACCTTCATGATTTTATGTAAAAAGGTCAACACCAAAATTTTCCGCAACAAATCGAAATCGCAATAGGTCATGTGTAGGTATTTTTTTATGCATAAAGTATTCCAAGTTTAGAGAACATGGATTCTTCCACAACAAATGAATCTCATTTCTCTATCTATATAAGATCAAAATTAATCCAAAATTAGAGTCGATTCTAAGGGTGTGGATTTGGGATGTTTCCCATGGTGTTGGTCAATATACCACTTTGCGATAGTGCTAGTTAGGGTCCTCTGGAACAGGTGTAGCCTAATAGAATCATCAACGATGTTGTTTGGTGAGCACCATAGGTGAAACGACATGATATGATTTTAGGGGTCTTCTCCAACCTTCCCTTCAAAGTTTGGGATGTATGACGAGAGTTCGATAGGAATAGGGGGGAATTTGGATCATGTTGGATCAAATCATTGGTCAATCTCATTAAATCAAGGAGGTTGAGGCTAACCATAACTGGAAAGCTTGCATTTGGGCAAAGCTTGTCCTCATGGTTTCCATCTAAAATATTTGGGGTTTATAAAATATGTTTCATGATTTAGGGACCAGAAACCAAACAAAACAACAACGTAGAGACCAAGTGAAACAAAAGATGGAAAGGTCAACCATTCTATCTTCTTGTTTTATTAATCCTACAACTATTATCGAAGGATTAAAAATATTTTGGCCACATTTTTCCATTTTTTAAAGAATACTAAAAATAAAAAATAAAATTAAACTAGAGCACTACAAAATGAAAAGAAAAATAAATCCACAAGCATTAATTAAAACAAAAATAAATTTACAAGCATTAATGAAAAGAAAAATAAATTCACAAGCATTGAGGAATTTAAGTGGTTTTAGGTTTTTATGGTTTAACTTTTTATGCCTTCATAATGAGGGTTTTCACATTTGGGTTATGTTATCATGGTTTTATGTTTTTATTTTTTGTGTACTAAGTTCAGATTTGTGGATTTTGGTATAAATTAAAATGAAAAAATGGGCATTCCCAAAACAACAAAAAACTTAACAAGTGGTTGGTGAAATAGCCCGAGAATAAGGTGAAGTTGTCCAATGGGTGCATAGGGGGATCTTCATTGTTTGAGGCTATTCTCTTACAATATTGACATTTCTAACCTTTTAACTTGTCAAAACCATGACAATCTATGAATGATTTTCTTAAAAAATTTCAAACACATAAATATAATTTTAAAGAAAACCAAGTGATTCCTTACATTTTTTGAAGTCTGTATACTAAAGTGGATGTTAATAACCATCATTATCTTCATCAAAGAATGTTTGAATAAACTTAATCTTCTAAAAGGGGAGGCTTGAAAGTACACAAAATATATAAAGATGCAATGTATTTTTTAAGAGAATTATTGCCAAAATAAAATACAACTAGAAACTAAGTAGATGTAATAAATTAAATTAAAAAGAATTAAAATACTTAAAATACATAATAATAATAAAAAAGTCTACCATAATAATAATAAACTAAACTAAGTGTCATATATATATATATATATATATATATATATATAGAGAGAGAGAGAGAGAGAGAGAGAGAGAGAGAGAGAGTAGGATAAACCCATCTAAACTAGATCATATTTTAAAAAGATGTGTTTAGATTTAGATCTCTCTTACTCTCTAATAGAAAATTAAGATAAATTCCTCTCTAGTGGGATGTCCTAATTCCACTTGGATTTTTTTTAGACAAACAACATATCGTTCTTTGATTGATTATGTACTGTATCCTATGATCTTCCAACACAATACATATCTTGCTTATTTTCCAAAATTACCTTGTTCACAAGCTAAACACAAATGATATTTATGTGATATTCCTACATATGAGGAAGAAATCAATAGTTTCCATGAGATGGATTTTATCCTACCTTGATGTTTTATCATTGTATGTTCTAACTAGTGATACTTTACTCTAGTCTAATTAATTTTTTGTTTCATGCATTGATTTTTTCAACAAAATATTATCTCTTGCAACAAAATCACCATTCTAATATTAATGTATCCCTCCATTTCCATAGAAACATCCTTCCCCCCTCATCATAAACAATAAGAAAACATGTGTGGAGCGACTACTCCTTGTTTCAAATGGTATTTTATCTATTACTATGTAAATATGTATACATGAGGGTATAAAATACACACTTGCAATAATCAAATAGTCTCCTGTATTCACCACTCGACATTTATATACATAAATGTAACATATGTCAGGTTGAACTAGTGAATTTTTTTTTGTTTTTTGTTTTTTGTTTTTTGTTTTTTGTTTTTTGTTTTTTGTTTTTTGTTTTTTTTTGTAACAATTAATTTAGAAGTAAAAAGGCAAGAATTTTTATCGTCACATAAATGTGTTACAAAATTATAATATAATTATTTTAACTTTTCACATCATGTTATAAGAGATCTATAAGAAATTAATCATGTTATCATGTTATAAGAGATCTATAAGAAATTAATCATTTTAACTTTTAATAAAAAAATTTACCCTTCAATTGAAATTTATTCCTAAGCAGCAACTTAGCCCTAAAGTTAGCCTTAATTTACCCTTCAATTGAAATTTATTCCAAATCAAATATATTCCTTAACCAATGTTGGTTTGACTCCAAACTTAGCCCTTCATGCACTTAAGCTCTCAGCACTTACTTAAGGCCCTAACTCACATACCTTAAGCGCTTTACTTGCACACAACATGCATATAACCATCGCCTTGATATCCAAGCTTATCGAGATCATCCTTAGGCGCTACAATAGCTCCACCTCTGCGCAATATTATACCATTCAAATCTATGAAACATACCAACTATCCCTCAATCCTTCGCAAGATTTTTATCAAAGATGGTTCTCCTTTCAGAGATAAAGCTCTCTCTCCATTTTTTCGACTGTGTGTCGATAGTTACACCCAAACAATCGCCATTTCTCAATTTTACATGACTGTTTTCAAACTCCAGAACCCCGTGCCTCCATCTTTTCAAACAATCTTCTGCATGCATTTACATTAAATTAATTTTTTGGAATCTTCTATTGCTTTCATATGCTTTTAATTTCAAAATGAGAAGTCTGCAAGGGAATTTTTTGAAATCATTGAAACCCTGTTCTGTTGATATATTTGTATTGGATATCAAGTAGATCATGGAGAAGTTGTTAAGGACTTCACAATGTGAAGACATGAGTTGAATTGAAGACCAGGGTTGTATGTCATAGGATGAAAACAACCTCTCAATCCTTCTTGCGTAAAGGCAATCAATCTTCATCAGTAGTCTGAGCCATCTAAGCAGGTTGGGGAAAAATCCTTGCAATTGGATCTTTACTTTTATTGGTTTTTTCTTACAAGCAAGTGATCTTTGAAAACTCATAAAGTCAGGAAATGAGAGGCTTCAGGCTAGTAAAAAGACTAATTGGAATAAATTTTTTATTACACAGAAAACATACAAGCTTAAAAATAAATAGAGACAAAACATGGCAGTCCCAGGTAAGTCATGTGGAAGGATAAAGTCCATAAGATTTTTGCGGGGAAACTGAAAGCCGAGAATTTGAATGGTGATGGATTCCCATCAGGTTAGAGCTGCACGACCCAATTCAGTGATTCGGCCATATAGAATTTGAGAATCGTCCAAGCTAGGAAAATCGCACAAAATTCTGCTCTTGGATTTTTTTTTGGGGGGGGGGTTTGATTCGTGTGAAATTTGCCAATAGCTTGCAAGTCGAATTCGAAATGATAATTGCCCTGATTTGCAACCATTATTAGAAATTTATCAGGAGCACAAACTTCATGCGCCTGCAGATTAGGTGAAGCCTTGAAGGGATTGGATCAGATAATGGCTTACTTTTCGGTATCTGACCATATTAATTTTATGTTCGGTCGTTACTTGGATAACGTGGCTAACTGAAGCTTTAAATTCTTCAAGTTTTCTTGATATTGAGGTTAAATACAAAAATTCTAAACAAAAACAGCTTACGGAAAGAATTCCCAACAACATATGTAAGGATCGAGCCAAAATTTTACAATTCAGACCAAATAACATAGAAAAGATTTAATATTCGAAAATTCAAGACTTGTGTAGGAAAAATACCGGTAAAAAGCAAGAATCCGTCCAGGTAACCGAGGAGAAACAAGTTGTCGAACCAAATTTATATGCTCGAACAAGTTCAAAAACCGCCAGACGGAAATATATATTTCTGAGCAGCACAAATTTTCGCATACTCTACAGAAATTAGACCTGCAATTTTCATCCTATGCAGTGTACTGATTCACTGAATAATGAATTCACCTTTCTAATTCCATTTCCTATACTTACTAACTTAGTGTGCATTTACGATACCCAACAACTCACCTGCCAACCTGGGCATTAAATTATACCAACAACTCTGTACTGTAAGCAGGCTATAGCCAAGCTGCCAACCGGAGTCCGGATTGCTGCCAGCCTGCGGGAGGCCCGGAGCCTATGCATCATGCTATAAATTTATAATATATATAAAATTTGCATACGGGCATATTTTGACAGTACCCGTTAAATTGACGATTTCAGCCTCCGTTTACATGGATTTTGGGCAATTGCGCTTGTCATATATTTAATAGCACTACGGTAGCAAATGGATCCAATAAATACCTGTAGTTAAATGCAGATTTTTCTAGATTCTAGCTTAAAGTCCATGCCTCGTAAATTGTTTGTAATTATGACATACCATGGGAAGGGGATATTTGCTCGCCATATCTGGCATGGTTGTCATGTCAACTATAGATCAACAACCTACTACTATTGTTTCCAATCCAATTCAACGATCAATCATGTCCTTGGGATTGATCGCTTGTTTAGTTTCTGGATGGCGTTGATATGGTATGATTGATGGCTCACAACTTTTACCCATTTAATGCAGTTGTTCAAGATTTTATTGCAGATTACACACTGCATGCCCTAAGATGGCTACCCTCCCCAACAAACGATCATTAGAATGGTCAGGTGTACCTACATTAAACTCATAATATTAAACCTTGCAAGTAATTTCATGTGAAGTAGATTGCAATCTGTTACCGTCCCTCGATTTTGATAGCCGTATTAATTTTATTACATCTTGGATAAGCAATCGGTTGGGATGTGAGTATATTAACAAAGTTGACCACCTTGTTTCCTAAGGAGTTGTGAGACCCCAGGAGTTGTCCTTCGTAATACTTTGGTTATATAACAGGTATCCAAGGTTTAGAATTTGCAACGTTGGTTTTATTTGGCTAGTTTTTTTAAAGTTTAATTTCTTCACATTTTCTTATGCCTACAATAACATGAATTTGGTCCTATCTTTGCCATATCACACATTTGACGAATTGCAGGGTAGATAAATAATTTCATATCACACATTTGATGAATTGTAGGGTAGATAAATAATTTCAAAGAATAATAAAAAAATATTAATTTTTAAATGATAAAGATTAATTTTAGAAACGAAGATATTATTTTGTTATCTAATAAAAAGTCAATGTAAATAGACCATAGATCGATTACTATATATTTGTCGGAGGAAGATATAAAAATGGGTAGTCTAGGTAGCCTCATGGATAGTTCAGAAATAAATAATAGGGTTTTTATAGCGTATCATTCATGAACAAAAATTAAACTTTTTAAACATCTAACAAATTTTTGGGAAATTGACAAATATGAATTTTTTTTTTTATTTTAGAAAAAAATATTTATTAATTTTCATAACATATATTATTAATTTTTGGTATTTTTAATATCATGCATAGAAAAAAAAATATACTTTAAAATTATTTGTAATAAAATACACTCTCATCCCCTCCACGCTTCTACATGAAATGTAATAAAATATACCCTAAATATTTGTATAGCTATATAACATATTTAAGACCCTTTGACCCCTTAATACAAGGCAATATATTTTCTCATTTCCATATCATAGTTTATTCCCCAATATGAATGGACGTGATAGGATATTGCCTATCAAGTGACCCCCCCGTGAATGGAACCAACATCCTCAATCATAGGCCAATGATGCCCTCGGGAGGCCATGTGTGGTTGGTGGAGGAAACCTTATTATCCTTAGATGGATAGAATATTTCTTTAGGTCCCAACATTAAGGTCTCCTCCATTGACCATTTCGAACACCCCAAGGCCACAAGACCTAGATACATAGTGCCATGGACACCCCAACAACATGCATGGTGCTTCAAGGAATTTTCCATGGCTTTGGATGCCTCAACGATTTATATAGAGCCAAAAGCATGGTCTCCTTCCCCGAACACCATTTCCAAGTCCTTGAGATATGTACATACTATTAAAAAACACCTAATGTCACTGGCATCCTCATTCATAGGCCAATGATACCATTAGGAGGCCATGTATGGTTTGTGGAAGTAACCTACTCAACTCTAGATGGATAGAATATCCCTTTAGGGCCCAAGGATTAGATCTCCTCTACTAACCATGTCCAAGGTCCCCAATACCAAACACTTGGATACATAGTGGAATTGACACCCTTATAAATTCATTCCTAATGCTTCAAGGAATTATTCATGGATTTGAATGCCTCAATGGTTTCTTTAGGGCCAAAGGCATACTCTTCTTCCCTAGAAAGTCATTTTTAAAGGCCCTAAGACACACACATATTGCTCAAAACCACCTAATGCCACATACATCATCAATAAAATGTCGTTGATACCCTCAGGAGGTGATGTGTGGTTTGTGGAGGAAAAATTATTATCCTTATATGGCTAGAATATTCCTTTATGACCTAAGGTTCAAGTCTTTTCCTCTTACTATGTCCCAGGATGCAAGTCCCCAAGATTTGGATACATAGCACCATGGATACCCTATGAAATCATGTGTAGTGCTTGAGGAAGTGTTAATGGATCTAGATGCATCAGTGGTTTCTTTATGGCCAAAGGGATTATCTTCTTCCACAAAACATCATTCCCAAGTCCCTAAGACATGTACATGTTTCTAAAAACCACTTAATGGAACTGACATCCACAATCATAGGATAATGATACCCTCAAGAGGTCATTTGTGGCTGGTAAAGGTAACTTCCCTATCCCTAGATGGGACAATATTCCTTCAGGGCCCGAGGTTCAAGTCTCCTCCACTAAACATGTATAAGGCCCCAAGTCATGCATCATATTGTTGGGGATACCCTTGCGAATCCATGCATCATTCTTCAATGAGTTATTCATGGTTATAGATTCCAAATGGTTTATTTATGGCTAAAGGCATGTTATCCTTCATTGGAGCATCGTTTCCAAGGCCCCAAGACACCTGTGAGACACCTACATACTACTCAAAACAACCTAATGGCACCGACGTCCTCAATCATAGGCCAATGATACCCTTAGGAGGCCATGTGTGGTTGGTGGAGGCAACCTTTGTAGACCTACAAGGATAGAAGATTCATTTAGGGATCGATTTGTGGGTATCCTCCATTGGCCGTAGATAAGGCCTAAAGGCCACAAAACCTAGATCCATATTTATGTGGATACCCATACCAAGTCATGGATGGTGATTCAAGGAATTGCTCATGGCTTTAGATGCCTCAATGATTTCTTTACGACCAAATGCATGACCTATTCCTTGGAGAATCATTTCCAAGTCCATAAGACACATACATGATACTCAAGACCACCTACTAGCATTGAATTCCTTAATCATAATCCAATGATACCCTCAAGAGGCCATGTGTGGTTAGTAGAGTCAACCTTCTTAGCCCTAGATAAATAAAAGCCTTACGTTAGGGCTAGAGGTTTAGGTCTCCTCCATTGAACATGTCCAACGTCCCAAGTCCCAAAGGCTTGGGTACATAGCACCATGGATATGCATGCAAAGTCATCCATGGTGCTTTGAGGCATTAGGTAGGTAAGTAGTTTTCCTTTAAATCACACAACGTGGGGGAGGAGAAATGGTAAGATGCAAATATGACCTCATTACGGGGTTTTCGTGGTGTAATAGCCTGACGCATCCACTTTTGTGGGTCTCTCCAAAGCCTTTTTGTTCCTTTCATGCAAGTGTGTTTTTCTTTCTGCAAGTTTGAGTTTTTTTACTTTCCCGCAATTTAATTTCTTGCAAGTGTGCTTTTTAAGAACTAACTCACGTGCACAGATAACTCGGTGACATCGAGGTCTAAAGTAGCATGAGGAGTTCAAGTTTTCTTTGAGTAGTGTGCTTTAGTTTTGCAATCAGTTTTATCTCATTTTTGTTTTAATATGATTACTAAAAATTAATTTTAGTTATTTATTTTGGGTGATGTAAGAACCATGTACACTAACCCATGTGCGAGACAGGACTCATAAACCAACAAGATGGATTCAAAGAAGATGATAAGTTTGGAGGAACTCTCTCAAATCTTAATGAAAGTTGGGATCTCTTCTTCTCAAGAAGAGAAAATTTTGGTAGCAGCCAAGCACTTATCTGCCTCTCCTTACATAATAGAAGAACCAAAGTCCCATGAGCTACAAAAATATTCTCCTTTCCACACTGCAGAGGAAGCTGAAAAATTAGGGACTACATCCGATGGAGAGCGATCCGAGATTGAGGATTTTTCCACATCCATCTCAACAGATCCTTCATGTACTGAATAAATCAAGTATTCCGAAGAGGATGATCTACATAAAGACTACATTGAAATTTGGTTCGAAGAGGTGATCAACCACAACGCCATTCTCTCCTTCAACACTTTTTGCTGCCAAAACGAGTAGGTCGGTTGATTCTTCATATCCAGGTAATCACTGTGATTTTTTTATATATGTGGATATGTCTATGTTTCTTATCTTGCTTCGCACGTGGTTACATTGGAAAAGTTCTTACACTTAAATAAATATTTTTCTTTGTTTTAAGTAAAGTAGGGAAATATGTATATAAATAAATAGTTGCAGGTGGTTAGTTAGCTTTAAGTTTCATGCAACTTCATTTTTTATTTTCTTTTTAAATAAAAGAACTAAGATGAAGATAGTATTAATAATTTATCCAAGACAACTTAAAATATTTATTCCTCTTAATACATGTATCTTTTTGACTATTTATAAAAACAATTGCTAAAAGACCAATTTTTAACATTATGGGGATTTACTTGAACTTTAAGGTCTACATAGTAATACCCATAGGTAACCTACACATCCTAGATTCATTATCAAAGCTTCAATTATTTAAGTATCTTTATCAAATAGTAGGAGGAGAGTAACTGGCATTTCTACTTGTGGTGGAACACTACTAAAACTTATATGGAGAAGACTGACTTAGGGACTAGAGAACAACTTTAGGTCATTCTCTTTTGACATGAATTATAATTTAAGGCTATTATAATGTTACTCACGGGATTAAATTTAAATGGTGAATTATGTACTTAGCAAAATTAATATACTCTAGTACCAACCGGCTTCCACATACTTTAATATCTTTTGAAATAATTATATAATTAAGAGGCAAACCCGCCAGGGTACTGAACAGGCCTACTGATAGCAGGTCCATGCTGAGTAAAATCATAAATAAGGAAGTTCGGTAAATACAAGCAAACCTGTCGGGGTACAGAACAAACTCACTGGCAGCGGGGCCATGCTTGTATGGTACCAAGGTAAACCTATCAGGGTACTAAATAGGCTCGCTGGAAGCAGGGCAATGTTGGGTAAAAGAGATATGATAAACACATTGTTATTTGCATAGTTCAATCAAATAAAGACCCAAAGTGCATATATACATAATTAAGTCAATTCTTTATTTATTTTTCATATGAGAATGGCCGTAAGTTGAAATTAAGACCTTGGCATCTAATTCATATTATATCTAGGATGTCGTTGTCTTAGAAGTGGGACCCATAAGTGTAGTAGTCTAATAAACTCAAATGTTAACTTTATCTATATTACTTGGATGACAGTAATCCTTTGAAAATGAGATAGGGATGACTGATTTCCTATGGGCATTTTAAAAGACCATCTATGTACTCGTATTTTCCCCCAGCATAACATATATGGTCTTCATGAGCATAAACTATTACTAGTTGATGAAATTGTATGTATTTTGTAATCTGACTTAGTGTGGTGTTGTTTTGGTCATTCTCATATCATCGCATTAATACATCTTTTTTTTCCTAAGTTCTAGATTTTCTTCGAATAAATAATGATGGCTTAGTTTTCCTAAAGACTGTTGTTAACAATACAGGGTGTTGAAATGAATGAAAAGCTAGTTCCAATTTATTGATGGCCCGAGGACGTGCCATATCTTTGGTCTGGGGGACGATGGGCTACTAAAATTGCTCCTTACTCGATTTTGTTCCACTATCTTGGCATCACGTTTTACCAAAATTTAATACACTTATCATTAAAAAGATTCTCTTTTACTTTAATTTATTAATTAAATTCAATGAATGTAAAAGATGCTTAATTCATTATTTTTAATGTATTAAATGTGGTTTTATCAATGGTGAATTTATTCTTGAGCTAGCTATTCATGTACTCAAAGACTATCTAATGTATAGCTTAAGGTTTATGGTCATTTAAATTCTCTTTGGGCAAATAAAAATAGAGTTCACATTTGACATTCAACACTTGTTTTGGCACCTAGTTCTCTATTAGTTTTTCCATCATGAAACCGAGACATGTGTTATTGGGTCTTCCACATGGATCATTATTCAAACAAGCATGGCACTCATTTAATTTTTCAAATTAGTGTTGAAAGCTTCCAGCATGAGAAAATCATAACCATAAGAGATTGTGGCAATTAAGGAACTCCACCATTTGTCATTTCATCACTCAAAACTTTAAATTTCTATATTATTACATTGCAAATTTTTTTTGATATATTTAGTAATTTTTTTTGGTTTATTTTCTAAATTACATGCAGATGTTAAAACATGGAGAAGAAAGGTGCTCTGAGTTCAAGAATGGAGGAAGCGATTAGCTCTTGTAATTAATCTGGCAAACCGTAAAGAATCTGGCGAAACAGTTCAAAACCCACTTCCCAAATATGGTGATTTATCCTTAATAATGGGATGTTTTTGGAATTTCGTAACAGATAGGGAGAAAAACGTGCTCGAACAGACGTGATTTTTCTAGGGTTAGGGTTGCAACCAGTTTTATAAAATTAATAATTTGTTGAACAAACCATAGTTTTGGGGATTCGATTCTATCCTTCTCCACTGTCTTTTCATGTATAAATTTGACATCATAGGTCTAAGAGAGGGTAGATAGATAGGAAACAGCTCTACGCTGAGGCAGACCTCTGTGTTTTCATTTTTAATACATGTTGATGCAGTTATAAAAGCTTTCTTCCTCTGTCTGACCTCATATCGTGTAACCTGAGGATGCGTTTTGAGTTTGGAAGTGCCCCTTGCTCAAAATCGTAGTGCATCATAGGTCATGGTAACACTGTATAGATCATAGAAGTTGAATTGAATTTAATTATTTCAGCTTAGTATTTGAAATTTTCATATTAACATTCATTTAATTCTTAGTCTTGTAGCTTGAATTTGATTTGTTTAATTTGTTTAATTGATCATAAAAACTAGATAACACAACCTTGTTTTCTGTACTTAAGCAAATTATGATTTTTTTTTTCTTCTTAGATTATCTTTGCTTTCAATTTAATTTAAAAATGTTCAGTGTACAACACCCACTTGTATATAACGTTTTTTTTACCATGTATGCTAAATATTTTAGCAAGGAAAATCTATACTGTTAAGTTCAGTTGTTGAATGAATTGTTCACGAGTATTGAATCACCAAGTTTTGTATGTTGAGTTCCACGCTGCCATAAGAGAAGATATTTTTCGATTAGAAATCAACCTGGTTCAATAATGTGATCTCGTTTTCTTCATATTGTAATCATTATATTGTATGAGATTGTATTATTTTATTACTCAGCAAATTAAATTCATTTGCCATATCAGACAACTGCAAAAAGTATTCTATTCAAAAATTGATTATATTTCTCAGGCCGTTTATGCAAGTGTAATTAAACTAATCGTTACATTCCAATTCCATCTTATGATCATACTTGTGTTCTACATACGTAGGGTTTGTAGGGTAATTCGACTTCATGGATCACCATTTAACTCTCATGTAAAAACTTGTTGATAAATCACTTTATGTGTTGCCGTTCAATCTTTATGTAACTAACTTGCTAGTCATAGGTGAGTGTAATAATATATATATATATATATATTATTTTGCTTTGTCATATTTCATTTTGTAACATACTTTGTCATATTTATTTTTTAATATATTTTATATGTTATCTTTTTGTTTTTTTTAATATTTTATTTGTCATATTGGATTTTGTAATACATTTTGTATTTTGTATATCTTTAATGTAATTTGTATTTTGTTGAGTTGTGTTGTTGAGTGGGGAATGGACTTTGAGTAGAGTATAGGAATATTTATATGTTACATTATTATAGATTGTTTTCATTAATTTTTTTTTTCTTGTCCTTGTTTATAGCTTAGTTTAGTTTTCACGTTTTCTTTATTTTTAGGTGAATTCTTGTAATTAGATTTGGATTTCTACACATGAATTTCTTAGTTAAATTAGTTTGAATTTGTTTTTAGTAAAGTGAATTTATAAATTTATTTTTAGTATTTACATTAAGATGTGTTTATTGGGCATCCTTAGGTTAAGTTAGATTAGGTTAGATTACATTGACCCTCCACATATAGTGTTGGCACCTCTAAGTCTATGGATCCCTGTCGATAATTTAATGTCATAAATACTATCATATATTTTTACCAACATTTTTGGTGTCATTGCCGGGGAGGTGCTAAGGTATTGGAGTTTAGGTACGTAAGTAGTTTTCCTTTAAATTACACAACTTGGGGGAGGAGAAACGGTAAGATGTAAAGACGGTCTCAATACAGGGTTTCCGTGGTGTAATATCCTGACGCATCCACTTTTGTGGGTCTCTCCAAAGCCTTGTTGTTCATTTCATGCAAGTGTGTTTTTATTTCTGCAAGTTTGAGTTTGTTTACTTTCCCGCAATTTAATTTCTTGCAAGTGTGCTTTTTAAGAACTAACTCATGTGAACAGATAACTCGGTGATAGCGAGGTCTAAAGTAGCATGAGGAGTTCAAGTTTACTTTGAGTAGTGTGCTTTAGTTTTGCAATCAGTTTTATCTCATTTTTGTTTTAATAGGATTACAAAAACTTAATTTTAGTTATTTCTTTTGGGTGCTGTAAGAACCCTAGATACTAACCCATGTGTGAGATAGGACTCATAAACCAACAAGATGGATTCAAAGAAGATGATAAGTTTGGAAAAAATCTCTCAAACCTTAATGAAAGTTGGGATCTCTTCTTCTCAAGAAGAGCAAATTTTGGCAGCAGCCAAGCACTTATCTACCTCTCCTGACATAATAGAAGAACCAAAGTCCCACGAGCTACAAAAAGATTGTCCTTCCAAACTGCAGAGGAAGCTGAAAAATTAAGGACTACATCTGATCGAGAGCGATCTGAGATTGAGGAATTTTCCACATGCATATCAATAGATCCTTCATGTACTAAAGAAATCAATTATTTAGAAGAGGAGGATCTACATAAAGACTACATTTAAATTTGGTTCCAAGAGGTGATCAAGCCACAACGCCATTCTCTCCTTCGACACTTCTTGCTGCCAAAACAAGTAGGTCGATTGATTCTTCATATCCAGGTAATCATTGTGATAAATTTTTTATATGTGGATATGGGTATGTTTTTTATCTTGCTTCGCACACGGTTACATTGGAAAACTTCTTACACTTAAACAAAGATTTTTCTTTCTTTTAGGTAAAGTAGGGAAATATGTATATAAATAAAGAGTTGTAGGTGGTTAGTTAGCTTTAAGTTTCATGCAACTTCATTTTTTTCTTTTCTTTTTAAATAAAGGAACTAAGATGAAGATAGTATTAATAATTTATCCAAAACAACTTAAAATATTTATTCCTCTTAATACATGCATCTTTTTGACTATTTATAAAAACAATTGCTAAAAGACCAATTTTTAACATTATGGGGATTTACTTGAACTTTAAGGTCTACATAGTAATACCCATAGATAAACTGTATATCCTAGATTCATTATCAAAGCTTGTTATTTAAGCATATTTATTAAATAGTAGCAGGAGAGTAAGCGACATTTCTACTTTTGGTGGAACACTACTAAAACTTATATGAAGAAGACTGAATTAGGGACTAGAGAACAACTTTAGGTCATTCTCTTTTGACATGAATTATAATTTAAGGCTATTATAATGTTACTCATGGGATTAAATTTAAATGTCGAATTATGTCCTTAGCAGGCTTACTATACTCTAGTACCAATCAGCTTCTACATACTTTAATATTTTTTGAAATAATTATATAGTTACGAGGAAAACCCATCGGGGTACTGCACATGCCTGTTGAAACCGGGTCCATGCCGAGTAAAATCATAAATAATGAAGTTCGGTAAATACAAGCAAACCCGCCGGGGTACTGAACAGGCTTGCTGGCAGCGGGGCCATGCTTGTATGGTACCAAGGTAAACCCGTCGGGGTACTGAACAGGCTCACTGGCAGCGGGTCTATGCCGGGTAAAAGAGATATGATAAACACATTGTTATGCACATAGTTCAATCAATTAAAGAACCCAAGTGCATATATGCATAAGTAAGTCATATCTTTATTTATTTGTCATATGAGAATGGTTGTAAGTTGAACTTAAGACCTTGGCATCTAATTCATACTGTATCTAGGATGTCAATGTCCTAGAAGTGGGACCCATAAGTGTAGGAGTCTATTAAACTCAAATGTGAACTTTATCTATATTACTTGGATGACAGTAAGCCTTTGGAAATGAGACAGAGATGACTGGTTTCCTATGGGCATTTTAAAAGACCATCTATGCCTTCATATTTTTCCCCATCATAACATATATGGTCTTCATGAGCATAAAATATTACTAGTTGATGAAATTGTATGTATTAAGCAATCTGAATTAGTGTGGTGTTGTTTTGGTTATTCTCATATCATCGCATTAATACATCTTTTTTTTCCAAGTTCTAGATTTTCTTCGAATAAATAATGATGGCTTAGTTTTCCTGAAGAGTGTTGTTAACAATACGAGGTGTTGAAATGAATGAAAAGATAGTTCCAATTTATTGATTGCCTGAGGACGTGCCATATCTTCGGTCTCGGGGGTCGATGGGCCCTTAAAATTGCTCCTTACTCGATTTTGTTCTACTATCGTGGCATCACATTTTACCACAATTTAATACATTTATCATTAAAAAGATTATCTTTTACTTTAATTTATTAATTAAATTCAATGGAAGTAAAAGATGCTTAATTCATTATTTTTAATGCATTAAATGTGGTTTTATCAATGGTGAATTTATTCATGATCTAGTTATTCATGTACTCGAAGACTATCTAATGTATAGCTTAAGGTTTATGGTCATTTACATTCTTTTTGCGCAAATAAAAATAGAGTTCACATTTAGCATTCAACACTTGTTTTGGCACCTAGTTCTCTATTAGTTTTTCCATCATGAAACCGAGACTTGGGTTGTTGGGTCTTCCACATGGATCATTATTCAAACAGGCATGGCACTCATTTAATTTTTCAAATTAGTGTTGAAAGCTTCGAGCATCAAAAAATCATAACGATAAGAGATTGCGGCAATTAAGGAACTCCACCATTTGTGATTGCATCACTCAAAACTTTAAATTTCTATATTATTACATTGCAAAGAAGTTTTGATATATTTATTAATTTATTTTTTTGAATTACATGCAAATGTTAAAACATGCAGAAGAAAGGTGCTCTGAGCTCAAGAATGGAGGAAGCGACCAGCTCATGTAATCAATCTACGAAGGATTCTTCGTATTTGATCATATGCGTTTTGTGCCATGGATCTATCACATGGTTCACAACCCATGAGCTTCTACCCATGTCATTTATTTGTCCCTGGGAATCATGATCCAAACTTTGGTCAACAGTGCCAGCATGACAATTCCCGTCATTTCTCAGGAAGCATATTTCGGGGGTGATTTCTGAGAAAACCGTAAAGAATCTGGCGAAACCGTTCGAAACCCACTTCCCAAATATGGTGATTTACTCCAAATTGCAGGAGGTTTTTGTAATTTATTAACATATATGGAGAAAAACGTGTCTGAACAGACGTGATTTATCCAGTATTAGGGTTGCAACCGGTTTTGTTAAATTAATAATTTGTTGAACGAACCAGAGTTTTGGGGAATCGATTCTATCCTTTCCCATTGTCTTTTCATGTATAAATTCGACCACAGAGGTCAGAGAGAGGGTAGATAGATAGGAAATAGCTCTGCGTTGAGGAAAACCTCCGTGTTTTCATTTTTAATACATGTTGATGCAGTTTTTTTTTTCACAGAAAAATGCAACTTACTATTAATATACGAAATAGTAAAATATGTCCAACTGTCAAGATCATAACAAGGTCATACAAATCTGTCAGAAGTAGCCCCCGGGCCATACCGGTTACATCAACATAGAGTATCAATAAACAGTTCTGAAAATGACATAAAAAGGTGCCACAATACCCAGAAATTCCATAAGACAAACCAGAAATGCGTCCACTAACATAACAGAAATCAACAGCCACATCAACAAAAATACATGTCTCATAATAGGTCCAAAGTATATATAACCACATATGCCAAATACCAAAAGCATCCCCAGCAGATATGTAGACGCCAACAACGGAGTGTAATATTGTGATTACATCCGATCAGTGAAAACCGAACAGCATCTGCAAGGGACTGAAATATAGGCCGCAAAAAGTGAGAGTATATAGAAATGTCCAACAAGAAGTTGGACGCAGCAAATTTTAAGTATCTGCACATAGAAACTAAAAATCATATAAGTAATCCATGCCTCATATAACCGGAAGGAAAACAAAAATGAACAAACAAAAATGACAACAATCCTCATGACCAATGTAACAGATGGGAACCATGAGAAAAAAACATATCATCCCGCCATTCCTGCCACATGATGACCCCCGACTGAGAATAAAGAGCCCGCTTAGAGAGCATATCCGCCTCCAGATTCACCTCTCTAAAGATATGTTCAAAGTGAATGTGCTCAAATTCCAGAATGAGCTTTCTTGCCGCTTCCAACCAATGAGAGAGCAGAAGAACATTAAGGGGAGAAGTAACCCTAGCCCAAGAGATAATAGCCTATGAGTCGCCATAAATGACAAGGGAAGGAATCTTCCTTTGGCGGGCGTAGAACAGTAAGAGCCAAAGTGCACATATCTCACTTCTAGTATTTGAGCCATTCCCCAGATTTAACCAAAAGTGAACAGTGATGGTGTTGGTCACGTGAATTGTTGCTCCCGCCCCACCTAATCCATTCAGGCACACAGCGGCCACCTTATTGATGCAGTTATAAAAGCTTTCTTCCTATGTATGACTTGATATCGTGTAACATGAGGATGCATTTTGAGTTTGGAAGGCCCCCCTGCTCAAAATCACAGGGCATCATAGGTCATGGTAACATAATATAGATGATAGAAATTGAATTCAATTGAATTATTTCAATTTAGTATTTGAAATTTTCATATCAGGAGCCATTTAACTCTTAGTCTTGTAGCTTGAACTTGATTTGTTTAATTGATCGTAGAAGCTAGATAACACAACCTTGTTTTTTTGTACTTACGCAGATTATGAATTTTTTTCTTCTTCTTAGATTATCTCTACTTGCAATTTAATTTAGAAATGTTCAGAGTACAATTCCCCACTTGTATATAACATTTTTTTTTACCATGTATTGTAAATATTTTAGTAAGGGAAATCTATACTGTTAAGTTCACTTGTTGAATGAATTGTTCATTCACTAGTATTGAATCACCAAGTTTTGTTTGTTGAGTTCCACGCTGCCATACCAAAATATATTTTTCGCTTATAAATCAACCTGGTTCAATAATGTGATCTTGTTTTCTTCAAATTGTAATTATGATATTGTATGGGATTGTATTATTTTATTACTCAACAAATTCAATTCTTGTATTTAGATTTGGATTTTTAGATTTGAATTTCTTAGTTAAATTAGTTTTAATTTTTTTTCATAAAGCGAATTCATTGAGGTGTGATTACTGGTCAGACTTAGGTTAAGTTAGATTAGGAAAGATTACTTTGACCTTGCACATATAGTGTCGGCACCTTTAAGTCTACGGATCCCGGTCGATAATTTAATGTCGCAAATACTATCATATATTTTTACCGACAGTCATGTGTCATTCTTCAAGGAATTATTCATGGTTCTAGATTCCTAAATGGTTTATTTAGGGCCAAATGCATGGTATTCTTCATTGGAATGTCATTCCCAAGGCTCCGAGACACCTACATACTACTCAAAACTACCTAATGGCATTAAGATTCTCAATCATACGCCAATGATACCCTTAGTAGTCCATGTGTGATTGGTGGAGGAAAAATTCTTAAACTTGGACGACTAGAAGATTCATTCAGGGGTTGAGCTTCAGGTCTCCTCCACTAACCATGTCTAAGGCCCCAAGGCCACAAAGCCTAGATCCATAGTGTCATGGATACCCATATAAGGTCATGCATGGTTATTTGAGGCATTATTCATGGCTCTAAATGACCCAATGATTTCTTTAGGCCAAAGGCATGGCTTTCTTCCTTAGAACATCATTCTCAAGGACATAATACATGTACATACTAATCAAAACCACCTAGTGGCATTGACATCCTCAATCATAGGCTAATTATATGCTTAGGAGGACATGTGTGCATGGTGGAATAAACCTTCTTTGCCATAAATGGCTAGATTATTCGTTTATGAACTAAGGTTTAACTCTCCTCCCCTGACCATGCCTAGGGTCCCAATTCCACAAGACTTGGATAGATAACATCATGGATACTCCTTCGAAATCATGTGCAATACTTTGAGGCATTGTTAATGGCTCTAGATGCCTAAATGATTTCTTAAGTGCCAAATGCATTGTCTTCTTCCACAGAACATCATTCCCAAGGCCTTGAGACATCTACATATTTCCCAAACCCACCTAATGGCACTAGCATCCTCATTTATAGGCTAATGGTACCCTCAATAGGCCATGTGTGGTTGATGAAGGAAACCTCCTTAGCCCTCGATGGGTACACAATTCCTTTAGGGACAAAGGTTCAAATTTGCTCCACTAAGCATGTCCAAGGCCCCAAGTCCCCAACTTGGATACATAGTGCAAGGGATACCATTATGAAGTCATGTGCCATTCTTCAAGGAATTATTCATGGTTCTATATGCCTGGATGGTTTCTTTAGGACCAAAGCCATGGTATTCTTCCTCAATAATAATCCAATGATACCCTTAGTATTCCATGTGTGAATAGAGGAGGAAACCTTCTTAGACTTGGATTGCTATAAGGTACATTTAGGGCCTGAGCTTCACATCTCCTCCACTGACTAGGTCTAGATCCCCAAGGCCACAAAACCTAGATCCATAGTGTCGTGGATACCCATACAAAATCATCCATGGTGATTCAAGGTTCATGGCTCTAAATGCTTCAATGGTTTCTTTAGGGACAAAGGCATGGATTTGTTTCTTTGGAACATCATTCTCAAGGACACAAGACATGTACATAGTACTCAAAACCACCTAATGTCATCGGCATCCTTAATCATAACCAAGAGGCCATGTGTGGTCGATGGAGTCAAACTTCTTAAACTTGGATAACTAGAAGATTAATTTAGGGACCAAGGTTTAGGTCTCCTCCCATGAACATGTCAAAGGCTCTTTGTCCACAAGAATTGGGTACATAGCAGCATGGATCCCCCTACGAATTCATTCATAGTCCTTTGATGCATTGTTAATGGATTTGGATGCCTCAATAGTTTCTTTAGGGCCAAGGGCATGCCGATCTTATTTATTATAACATCATTCCTAATTCTTTGACACATGTACATATTTCCCAAAACTACCTAATGGAACCGACATCCTAAATCAAAGGCCAATGATAACATCAGGATGCCATGTGTGGTTGGTGGAGGCAACCTTGTTAGCCCTAGATTACTAGAATATTCATTTAGGTCCCAATATTCAAGTCTCCTCCACTCACCATGTCCACAACCAAAAGTCCCCAAATTTTATACATAGTTCCATGGATGTGCTTGTGAATTCATGCATCGTGCCTCGAGGTATTGTTCATGTAGCTTTATATGCCTCATTAGTTTGTTTAGTGCCAAATGCGTGGTATTCTTCCTCGGAACATCATTCCTAAGGTCCCAATCCACCTACAAATTGCTTAAAACCAGATAATCGCGCCAACATCATCAATCATATGCTAATGATACCCTCAAGAGGCCATGTGTGGTTGGTAGAGGAAACCTTCTTGGCTTTGGATGGCTAGAATATTCCATTAGGGCCCATTCTTTAGGTCTCCTCCACTGACCATGTCTAAAGGCCTAGGGAAACAAAACCTAGATACATAGTGTCATTGATACCCTACAAATTCATGTGTGGTGCTTTGGTCCATTCTTCATGGATTTGAATGCCTCAATGATTTATTCAATGTATTCTTCCATGGAACATCATTCCCAAGGCCCTAAGACATGTAAATACTAATAAAAACAACCTAACGACATCAACATCCTCAATCATAAGTCAATGATACTATTAGGAGGCCATGTGCACTGGGTGGAGGAAACCTTATTATCCTTACATGGCTAGAATATTCCTTCACGACCTGAACTTTAAGTCACCTCCCCTAACCATGTCTAAGGCCCCAAGTCCCCAAGAATTGAATACATATCACCATGGATTCCAATGCCAAATCATGTGTAGTGATTTGAGGCATTGTTAATGGATCTATATGCCTTAATGGTTTATTTAGGGCCAAAGGCATGGTATTCTTCCATAGAACATCATTCCCAAGGACCTAAGACATGCACATATTTCTCAAAAGCACCTAATGGAACCAACATCCTCAATCATAGGTCAATGATACCCTTAAGAGTCCATCTATGGTTGGTGAAGGAAATATTGTTAACCATGGATGGCTAGAATATTCCTTTATGTCGCGAGGTTTTGTTCTCCCCATTGACCATGTCGAAGGCCCCAAGGACATAATACCTATAAACATAGTGCAATGGATACCCCTATGAAGTCATGTGTGGTGCTTCGAGGAATTATACATGGCTTTGGATGCCTCGACAACAATTTTAGGGCTAAAGGAATGGTCCATTGACCATGTCAATGGTCCTAAGGCCACAAGACCTAGATACATAGTGCCATGGAAACCCATACAAAGTCATGGATGGTGCTTTGAGTCATTGTTCATGGATTTGGATTCCTCAAGGGTTCAAAATTTTACCTCCAAAGGTTGACCTTATTCCCTAGAACATCATTCATAGGGCCCTAAGACACCCACATACTAGTAAACCACCTAATGGCACCGATATCCTCAAACATAAGCTAATGATACTTTTAGGATACCATGTGTGTTTGGTGGAGGAAACCTTCTTAGCCCTAGATGGTTGGAAGATTATTTTATGGCTCAAGGTTCAGTATTCCTCCATTGATCATATCCAAGGCTCAAAGGCCACAAGACCTAAATACATGGCACCATGGATACCCCTAGGAAGTCATGTGTGGTGCTTCGACGCATTGTTCATGGATATAGATGCCTTAATGTTTTGTTTAGATATTTTTGTATAAACATAAAATAATCATGTATATATCTTCAAGGGCTTTCCAACAAGCTAAAGAAATCCAAAAGCTAACGCCTGGATAGAAAGTTATGGCCAAAATAGTAAAACATATTTTTATATTAAAAATAAGAATACATTAGAGCCTGTGCACACTCTTGCACGTGCCTACTTGGAAAATGATGGCCCGTAGTCTTCATGTTGGTTCAGAAGGAACCCAACCTATATAAAAAGGAACACATGTGCGTTCACAATATGTGAGCGCGTTCATGAAATCCCCATTGTTGCTTTTGAGGCCATTAACTTTGTGCGAGCACCCTAATGCAAAAGTGGAAGAAAAATAAGTGTTGAATGGGAAGCCAAATGTAGCACTAATATCGAAACAAAAATGGACGCTATAGTTGAAACCTTGAATATAACACTAAATTGGAAGCCAAACATGTTGTTACAGTTGTAGCTATAATGGAAGTAAAATGTGTTATTGTAGTGGACATTATAGTGGGCACTAATCGAGGAGAAAAATGCAATGTTACTCTAGGTGCTAAAGTTGACGTAAAAGTCAACATTTTGTTCAAATTAATTTTTCCACAAGACTTAGAATTAGATGGTATGACTTAATTGATGAAAAAATTACACTAAGAGTTGGTTCTACGGCCTATTTGTTGTAGTGATGGGAATGGGGTGAGATAATAGAAAAACATGTCACATAATGAGGGTGGGAGCTGGGGGAGAATAATAGAGAAAACATAGGGAACGAGGGGAGGTAATAGAGAAAAAAACATAATGTGTTTTGTCTATTATCCCCCCCCACTCCCACCATCATTATTTTTTCTCTATTTTCTCCCCCATCTCCACCTTCCCCACCACCCTCATTATAAGGAAGTATAATAGAGAAAACATAATAAAGGAGTTGAGACAGATAATACAAAAAAACATAATTTGTTTTTTCTATCAGATCTACAGTCACTCCCATCACCCTCATTATGAGAGGAGATAATAGAGAAACAAAATGTAATATGTTTTCTCTATTATACTCCCTTCTACCCAAACCAAGGTGAGGTTGGTGTCCAAGCCCTACCTAACCCATATCTTCTTTCCCATTAAATATTTAGAAAAATGTATTAATATTTATTAAGTAAGGTTAGGAATATATCTTCAATCCATTAGACATGAATCCATTAAATATTTAGGAAAATGTATTAATATTTATTAAGTAAGGTTGAGAATATATCTTCAATCCATTAGACATGAATCCTTAAGTAAAGGCTTCTTCTCCCCGCTACCTTGCTTGAAGTAAGGTCTCTGCCATCTTCCTTCTTTATGAAATAAGCTCTCACACATTCTGATGTGAAAATGTAATATGATTTCCTTACATAAATCCCTTAACATATTTATACATATATATACATGATTTTCTTTTTATATGGTGTTATGTAAATGTAGAGTGCTCACTTCAAATAACTTTGTTATCAATAATAAAATACATTTACTCAACCATTAACCAATTTTATGCATAATCCATTTTATCACATCCTTCAACCATGCATTGAATCAAAACTATGCATGAAATTGGGGCCATTGGTCCTCGAAAACTTAATCAATATTTTCAGTCAATCAAGTTGTAAAATTGTAAAAAGAATCTATCCTACATATAAACTTATAAATGTAAATAGTGCAAACTTTTTTTTTCCAAATTAAAGATTCAACATTATAACATACCTTAATTGTTTATATATATATATATATATATATAATCATTTTAAAAAATTAATTTAAATGTATACGTTTTTCTTTATATAAATAAAAAATCTATTTTTTCCAAAATTTAAAACATTGATATATTATAGGTAGCTCAAATTTAAATTATGTAGTCTTCACATTTAACAAGATTTATTCTTATTAGGCAGGGATATACTTGTAATTGAGAAGGTAAAGTGTATTGACTTGTATTAGTTTGTTTTTAATTTATAAAATTTCATAAAGTTTTTTAAAAGTTTATTTTTTTTCACCAAAAAAAAATATAGTATTGTTATTCATAGCGAATCAAATAGTACAAAGAGTGTTCTGATGCATATACAATCATCCATCTCAAAAAAAGTCTTATATAGACTACAAAAAATCCAGAAATCACAGACTCATCACTCGAGCCAGACATAGAGAGCTTCAAAAAACTTCACAAAAAACATAGTCATTTAAACAAAGCATATAAACAGAGAAGACTTAGTCAAAAAAGGAACAGATTCCCTCATCTTGTAGACTGGAATTCCACCACTCCTCCCATACCAGGTGGCCTTCAATCCCATCAAGAGCCTCCTTAGATAAAAAATCTGCCTTGGAATTGTACTCTCTGTAGACATGTTCAAAAGCAATAAAGCCATGCCGATCAATTTCCATTCTTGTACGCTGGCACCAATGTCAAAGAGCAATAACATTCAGTTGGAATTCACCCACCGTCCATACCAGTGTCGAAGAGCAATAACATTCAGTTGGAATTCACCCACCGCCCATTTGATTGTTACATGTGAATCTCCAAACACTTTCAGATTGACAAGCCCAAAGATATTGGCCACCCTCAGAACACACCAGAGTGCCATCAATTGGGCCTTCATATTAGATCCTTTACCACAATTTAAGCGGAGAGAAAAATAATGATCATCATTTAGAAAGATTACTCCACAAGCTGCACATACACCATTTTGGGCAGATGATATCAAAAGATAATAGACCAACTCTTCCACATTTCTAGACAACCTCCTCAACCTGATAGAACTGAGCCATTTTCAAGATAGTTACTGCACATGCCATAACCTCAGGGTTTTTCTCCTGAAAAATAGCACATAAGTTTTATATTAAACTTAATATTTTTAAAAAATAAAATAATTTAAACAATTTTTAAATATAATATTTCAAATTTTTTTAATCGCTTAAAATATTTTGAATAAAAAATACGAAGGAATAATTTTAATTATCAAAATATAAATTTAAATAAAATTAATTTATAAAATTAAAATTTCTCCAATAACCACACTACATCGTAATTTATGTATAGAAGCTTCTGCAATGAACATTTAAATACAAAATAAATTCACCAAGAAACCAGAGATGTGAGATATGTAAAAGAAAAAAAACAAATATAATTTTTACTTTTCCAACCAAACAAATAATTAATGTCCTATTTGAACAACTATTCAAATACAATAAACTACGTCTAGTTAATTTAATATTCAGATCAATCTGATTATACTCTAGACCGAAAAGAAAACTGCAAAAAAGCCTGAAGCTCCTTCATAAATCTAACAGGGAAGATGGCATCTACGCTATTTTATGGAACTTTCAGGTAGTGAGCATGAAATCAAAACGGACAAATCCGATAAACCTGCACGAAGCGCTGTTCTTCGAGACACTGCTTTACAGGGATGACGTTGTCGTTGCCATCCTTTCATTCGTGGACCACTAGCTACAGCTGAAGCCACTCGATTTTCTATTATCTTTGCACGAGTTAGCTTAATTTCATGGAAGTGTTCTCTTCTCTTCTTCCTGAGGATGACAACGACATTTATATTTCTGTAACATGGCCGCAAAACCATTATATTCTTCAGACAAAACAATTATATTCTTTAAGAAATGAAAGCAAATGCAGTATAGAGAGGGAGATGAAATAAATTGGAAGTGTGTAACTGCAAAAGTATGATCTCACTGATAGTTCATAAACATGTCGTTCATGAGATGCATTCTGTCATTGATTTTGTTCTCCTCCTATCACATTAACTTACTCTAATTACTAAATCGCTCGTAGTTGTCGTAATTATGGCCTACTTACTATACTCAACCTATTGAAGGATTCAAAGTAAAAATACAACGCGCTTAAATGATCATAGAATTAATTTCACCTAAGTTTATAAATGCCCTGGCCAATTCTCTATCCTTCCAGCTCTTAGCAGGGATCTTTTAAGTAGTGTCTTTTGGAGAACTTGGGGAAAAGACAGGAAACCATTCAGCTCTGAGCAAGCCATCCTTGAACCATGAACCATGAACTTTGTAGAGGAAAGCTGGATTGAACCCTATTGATCAGCTAGCAAATGAAGGTTTATTGGGCAAGATTACTTGAACGAGGATAGAGACTTTTTTTTCAAATGGTAGTTCATCATTTGTTAGAGAACTAGTTCACCAAGAGACTGCCTTAAAACCACAAAGATATAAATACACATTTTGCTAACTGATGCAAAAAACATGCTTTGATTTCTTACTTAGTTTTGTAGTGTACACCAAAAGTAACACATTCTACCTGAAATCAAATGACAGGATAATCCTCATCACCATGAGTACAAGTCAACGTGATAAGTTGATAACTTACTTGAAAGACCAACACGTTCTACCTGAATCCAAATGAAGAGGTGGAGACAGGTCAACATGATAAATTGATAACTTCACTCTAATGGTGAAAGCCCAACATATTCTACTTCTATGTGGTGGCTAAAACCAAATGGGATTATTATGAAAATAGACACTTCAAGTATGGATATCTAAGGGTAATTTTCACGCCTCGGTTCTTGCAAGACTTTCCTTCAAGCTGTACAAAATGTGATATCTCATGCTATACTTATGCTAAAAAGTGACAGTAACCGAAATATATACAAAGTATACAACATTTACTTTATAATATTTTTATTGATAAAACCTAATTTTATTTAAAAATTATGTTTATTTCCATTTTATTTGAAAAAAAAATGAAAAAAGCAATCCCCACAAGCTTCGTATATTGCTAAGAATAAAAATCTTTTTTATATCAATTTTCAAGGTATGGCAGACTTCAAGCACATGCCAGAGGAGGTTTAACAGTTAGAGTTCGCTCTCTCATGCTTTTTCTCATCAATGAATAGCACGGCTGACCCCTTTTTGTCGGAAAAATGAATTACAAGATGCATTTCAAATTACAGTTTGACTCGGTCAGAGTCCGTAGAAGATCAGAGATTTCATACAAACGGTCAAAAGGCTAAGTTCATAGAAGATCAGAGATTTCAGACAAACTGTCACAAGGCTTCATGCACACTTTATAGTATTTATTAGGTCTTATTTGTATTTTGCAAGTCAAAATTTTGAGGGTAGTTTTTCAATGCAGCAAAATCAAGTATCTGTATATGTAGGAGAAGATAGTTGAAAAAACGGAGAGAGTGTGATAAGAAGAGTAAAAGGTGAAAGATTGAAGTAAATTCCATTTATGTGCAATAATATCTCGAAATTGCCTGTTTTATCTTGGTAATATATAAATTTATAGTTTTATGTATTCATTTTCAAAAATGTTAAATATTGTATGCCACATATCTTCTCCAAATTTACTTGTGTGAAAGAGGTCAACGAAATAAAAAGTATTATAAAAAGTTTCCCGTCGACAAACTTAAGAGTTCCAGAAAATAAAGAACGTTGTATATTGATCGAAGTGCCACAGCAAAAAAAAAATTTGCTGCGTGGTTAATTCTTCTAGTGTGTTTTTCCCTTGACTTGTTTGCACTGGTTTCGAAATGGTGGTAAGTTAAAATATATAGCAGTCATATGCCTTTTCTTCATATAGCAGCAACAGAAGCAGCCTACTTTCACGGGTGAGATGGTTTGGGAAACTATTAATTAACCTTTAAATTAGGTTTATGTGAAGGGGTTATTCTGTGTAAAAATTACCTAAAATTTGCTTTTGATGTCAGTCTCTTATTCATATCTGAAAGATAAAAAATTGGTGGGCGTATATCCATTGATTCTAAGCGGCTGGCTTTCTCAAAGGCGGTGGTTTGCTTTCCCAAAGGTCTTTGACAAGATATGTTGCATGTTTATTTATTTATTAAAGAATGGTTCGATTCAAAGAGGCAAAACTTCTTAAACTTGGAAGCTTTCATCAAATTTGTATTGAACATAACAATATATACCATATATATATCGGTGCGGTGTGGATTCACGATTCTGACCTCACCGTTTTGATAAATTTCTTCTTAAACTTGGAAGTTTTCATCAAATTTGTATTGAACATAACAATATATACCATATATATATATCGGTGCGGTGTGGATTCACGATTCTGACCTCACCGTTTTGATAAATTTCTAAAATTAATCTAAATCATAGGTTTAACTAATCAAGCGAATCCATTCTGCCTTGCTGGGCACACCTCCATTCAAAATGGTGAGCAGATAGTACCCCGAAGGAGCCGCCACTGCGTTCGGTGGAGCCGTCAAGCCAACTAAATACCCGCCAGTCCCCTTCACAATGCGCGTGGCTGCAAGAGAGAGCATTCTCTGGTTCATGGACCAACTGTGCGTGGTGAAGGGAGGGGCGTATGCATTAAATTCTATGTTCTCGCTCGGCCTCCTCGTAAGAGAGAAACGAACAATGAATTTCGACCCGTATTTGATCTCCCTCGTCGAAATGGCGGTGATGTTCACCCTCTTGGGATCGTAATAGGGATCCAGATAGTAAGGAATGTACGCTTCCACTCTCAGCTCTGTAGGAAACGGCACGCCAGAGAACCGATATCCATGGTTTGAGTTGCTCCCAGCTACTAAAACACGGCCGTCTGGCAGCACATTGGCAGTGGAATGATACATTCTCGGGATTTTAGTGGGAGCCAGGACTCTGAACCTGTTGCCCGTCGCTTCTTTAGGGGTGTAGAGAAACGGACTCAATGCAGGCTCCCGGGCAAACTGCCAGCCGGCCGTGCCATTTTTGGCACCATTGATTAAGAGAATCTGCGCAGTTGGGAGAATGAGCATGTCTCCCATGACTCTGGGGCCGGGCATGTTCTCCATCTGCCATTGTGGATTCTGAGACGTGATCTCCATTCTTCCGCAACTCCTCAGCGCCTCTACGAACATCTGGTTCTTGCTCGCCTTTTTGAATGCTCCTTTCGGGGCTCCTCCACAGACTAGAATCTCCACCTTCTGGAAATTATTAGCGGACTCGAGCGGAAGCATGACCGAAGAACCGGACGAAGGATAGTTCCGGGAGCCGCCTCCAGGCATGGTGGGGAAGGTTTTGACGACCTGGTTTTTGTTGTAGTTGAAGAGGATAGAATCTTGGTTTGCAAAGACGAAGAGATTTCCGTCGGAAGAGAGATGGAGGAACGGATAGAGATTGTTCTCCTCTCCCACCGTGTTGGTCTTCACCAGGAATGGAAGCCGGAAGGCCCCGTCAGAAGGGGCTTTCGGAACGAATTCATAATTGAACGATCTGCGGCCGCCTATGACAATAACCCGACTGTCGGGCAAGATCTGGTTGGACGCGTACCATCGGTTGGCAGCGAGGTGGACCGGAGATTCAATCCAGTTGCATGTCGCGCCGGAGCATGGGGTGAAGTAGCGGATAACTCTTGTCCCGTTGCTCCATCCTCCGGTCTGTATGAGTGTGCCGTTGCTAGCGAATGCGGCCGAAGAACAAAAAGTGTCGGTGAGCAGGTGCAGGGGTCTTACGCTGTTCGTAGCGATGTCGTACTCGATTGAATGTGCCCAGCAATCTTGCGAGGTGGCCCTGGTGCCTTTGTTGCAGGGCGGGTCGGTTCTCAAAATCTGAGAACGACCGGCGAGCGTTTGATCGAAGATGAGGAGTTTATTGTTGTGGGTGAGCGTCATATGCATTGCGGAAACTCCGGCATTTTGCAAGAGAAGCTCCCATCTGCCTTGTTGCAGCTTGTTTACTCCTGAAACCAATCCGACATAACAAATAAATATCAACAATATAGCTCGAATGATAGACAGAGTCCTCAGTCCATCCATTGTAATGTATTTCGTCCTCCACATTTCGCCTCCTCTGCAATTGGAAAATTCAATTCAATTCTTGGCGAGAGTTATTAATATGAATTATGAATTGCCTCTGGAATGTATTGCACAGTAGAACCAGGAGACTCAGAGTGTATATATGGACTATCCTGCATGGAGAGGACCGATCTCACACGGGTCACCTGAGTTGGAGTGCTTGGATTTTAGAAAGACATGGGCATGTGAAATGCGTGAGTTCTAATAGAACGCCAGCGCCGAACGCCTTTTCCTTGTTTTGCTTTTGGACGTTTGTAGGGATCCGTAATCATCCAGCCATTTCTCCCTCTTTTGCAGCTGGATATATGAATCGCCACACCGCGTTTGTGAATTTTCTTCACAACTAGAATGAAATTAAAGAGTGGAGAAATACCAAACCTGTGAATTTCTAAGTCTGTAGGCCCGTGAACGATACCAATTTTTTGTAAATCTTGTAGGCCCTGCAGCTGGACGCGTTCCATGTTATTAAATCGAGTTAGTTGTAGATTCGGAAAGAGCTTCAGAAAAAAAGGGCAGAATCGAAAGAGCATATGAGGCGCCATCCTTGACAACGTAAACGTGTCAAAGTACAATTTTAGAACTACACGTTTGAACTTTTTCAATTGAACTTCTGGATGATCACAATTTTCTGTTTTGCAGAAACTCAGATTGCATGTTTGGAAGTCATAAGAATGGCAAGCGCAAAGAAGAAGAATATGGCAATGATATAATTAAATTTCAATGTTAGCTAGCTTGTCAAAGGAAAAGATAAAGGTGAACTTGGGTTGGTGACGGTCAATGATAAGAAAAAAATGGTCATTTTACTTTTATTTGCTTAAAACCTTTTTTTTCCGGGTAGAAATTATTTCAGTATCATTTTTCTATGATGAAATGATGGTAAAAGAAATGATTCTAGTGAAAATAATGCAACTTTTGAATGATGTTATTTAGTAATTGAGGTTGATGTGAGCCTAATCCATGGAAAAATAAAAGTATATTGGCAAATGATTTAAAATCCTTATGTTAAATAGTAAAGATCTGAGTTATTAGGTAGATAACTACATGGAGATATGAAGGTATATATAACTTAATTATATAAAGGTATATATAATTTAATTTCGTATTTGATAAGATCATTTCCATGTATGCATAGTGTTGATTTAAAAAAATAAAACAAATTGGTGAATATGATCCATAAACAAATGGATATATTTTAAAGCTTTTTTATTTTTAAAACCAAAATTAAAATAAATATACTAATTTTAATTATTTATATATATTATAAAAAATTCAAACATAATTTCTATATCAAATATTTAAAACAATAAATTCACATAAATATTTAAACTATATAAAAAATAATAATAATAATCATGGAACTTTTTTAGGAAAATCCAATTTCAATAAAGCATTATTTGGTTCCAAAAAATTTTAGAAGGCGTTATTTGGTGAAATTTTAGGAAAGAATTATAGTAAAGCCACATGCAAGCTTCAACACCATTGATCCTATGCAATCACACAAAATTATATGAGCTTGGTAAATACCTTATATTTACTCTTAATACCAATTGGACATCTTAACTTATCGTTTGAGATTGTTTTTCTTTAAGGTTTAGCAATCAAGTTCTTTTCAACAATTTATTTCTTTGAATCTCCTATACCACTCAGTTCTTTAACACTATTGATCCTATGCATTGACACAAAGTATTGAGACCTTGGTAAATACATTTTATCTACTCTTAACACCAATTGGGCATCATAGTGATTTCTTAAAATTGTAGTCCTTTCAAGTTTAGAAACCATTCTGGTAAATGCATTTTATCTACTCTTAATACCAATTGGACATCATAATGATCTCTTGAAATTATTGTCCTTTCAAATCTAGGAACCAAGCTCTTTTCAACAATTTATTTTATTAAATATTCTATAGGATTCAACTCTTTAGCACTATTGTTCCCATGCAATGACTCAAAGTCATGGGAGCTTGTTAAATACCCCTATCTACTCTTAACTCCTTAACTCCATTTGGGCATCTCTGATGTTTGCTTGAGATTCTCATCCTTTCATGTTTAGGAACCATGGTATTTTCATTCATATTTTCATAGGTAAAAGACATTATTGGAGATTTGTATGGAGAATTCTATGTAATATTTTTGCACTCTAAATTTCAATAAATCTCAATGGAACAAGAGGCATTAATCAAGTGTTATGTTGGATTTCAACATTCCTAAACGGTTATTTCATAGTGTGACATTTTTTTTGGTTTAAACTAATGTGACATTTCTCACATTGTGACATTCATCTTGGTTTAATTATATCATATTGTGACATTTATCAATGGTTAGGCAATGTGAGATTTAAAAATGGTTATGCTGCATCACAACTTTCATAAAGGGTTATGTGACATGTAACATTCATTAAGGGTTATGTTGGATTGTAACATCCCTCAATGGTTATGTCACAATATAGCATACATATTGGTTGAATTACGTGGAATTTCTAAGTTCCTCAATGCTTATGCCCCATTGTGACCTTCATGAACAATTATTTTTCATTTGGACATTTATTTTTCCATCTAATAAATAGACTAAACTAGTTACTTTTTTTTCAAAATACTACTTAGCACTATTTTTCATGAATGTGCACCTAATGTTGGAATATAGTAAATTTTTGCCTCAACATACTCTTATTAACTAATCAATTTCTACTCTCATCATGTCATCCTATAAAGTCTCCATATTTCTAGTTAATAGATTATGTTTTTTTAAACCTTAATTACTTCAAGTAATCCCAGATTCATTCACCCACAACATTACTTCTCATGTTTTATTATTAGCTCTATAAATATAATATCCCTTGTATAGATTTTATATTTAATATTTCCTCTCAATTGCCACTCGGCAATAGCATTGGTTCTCTAAATGTAGGGTTCTTTGTATGTCTTTTATATTTAACCTCAAAACCAACTTTTTTATTTTCATATTGTTTTTATCTATATTGACAGAGACCACATTGTTCTTGTTTTTAGAGAAAATTACTTTTATTTTCACTTTAAAAGAATATTGTTAGTTAAACACTTCTTGAAAGAACCAACTAGTTATAAAAAGAAAAGTACTTTTCTTACCAATCAAATTCATTATTCCCTACTTCTTACTTCCTTTGTGTTGTACCCATCATGGTATAAAAAAGTGTATTAATTGAAAATGATGTTTGATCAATTAATTTTAAGTTATGATAATTGATAGAACATGGTATTTTTGAGATTGGTAGCATGAAAAAATGTCTAATTATTGATTGACATGCTTATTTAAGGTGTTTATTGAACTTAACTCAAAGTTTTATAGTTGAAGGAAAATAATGCAAAAATTATGATGTTATTGTAATTTTAATGATTTTTTTATTTAATCAAAGTTATAATTTTATTCTTAATTTAAATGTAATGTGGATTTATATATAAAATTCAATTTAAATGTAATATGGATTTATATATAAAATTTATTTTAAAATTAAAATCCATTTTGATTTATTTTACATTTAAAATTATATGATGCATTTTCACACCAAAATAAATTGACATTTATATATTAATGAATTTATTTTAACTTTTTTTATTCATTTGATTAATTGTCATTTTCATTTTTCAATTTAGAATAATATTTTTAATTTCAAAACTTTAAAAATAAGAATTTGTTAATTTCTTGATTTTAAAAATTTAAAATTTTTCATATTAATATCTTAAATCATTTAATAAAAAAAATATGTACAATCATCTTTTTATTTCACATCATCAAAACAAATCTTATTTTATGATTGATAGTGTAAATTGTCAACTTTAATCATATTGAATTTGAAGTAGCATTTAATAATGGATCCCGTTTTCCTCACAGCATCTAAACAATTAAAAAATAAAATTTATGAACTTATTCATACCTCATAGATTTGTGAATTTAATTCATAATATATATATTATAGTTTTGAATTTTAATTTTCAGTTACACAATATCTAATTAAAAGTAAAATAAAAACTTATAAATAATTATTATCATTGATATTATCAATAAACAATCGTATTTTTATATTATTATAATTTTAAACCATCTTATTTTTGTATTATTATAATTTTTTATTTAGAAAAAATAATGTATATAAATAATACATTAAAATTTTGATTATTACACATGATAATCACCATAAACAATACTAACTTTATGTTATTATAATATTTTTGTGACGTATATAAATATTACAATAAAAATGCAATAGACAAATAGTTTATTAAGTCAATTTACTGCGTGTTTTATTCAAATTCGCCACCGGCGGCTGTTATCATGATTGATTTCTCAAATTTTCAATGAAATAAAGAATTAGTCGTGATTTTCTTTTATCCGTAATCTTTTTCCACAAACCTGCGATTTCTCAAATTTTCAATGAAATGAAGAGTTAGTCGTGATTTTCTTTTATCCGTAAGTTTCTCCACAAACCTGCTAAATCAAGTCAATAGGATAATACGTGACCTAGCACAACGTTAGAATGAAAGTGAGGATGTAGAAAGATAGAAAATTTATTGGAATTTAAATTTTTTAGTGGTTCTTGATTAAAGATGTAATTATTAAAGTTTATAAAGGTGTATATACTTATTTCTATGGATTTGAATTTTTGATTTTGTAAAAAGAAACACATGTTTTTAACTGTGAGGCCCACTCAACTTATACATACATATCACATCATGACACAACCAATCTAAGTAAAATATTCTCACCTTGGTGCTTTAAACAACTATTGAAATTTTTTATTAAAAAAAAGTAAAATGTGAATTTCATTTTTGTTGTCTTCTTTTGTAACATGTCTTTTTCTTCTACAATATATTGAATCTATTCAAGGAAACCTTATAAAAATATTATCCAAAATTGAAGAAACTTCTTCAATAGAAAATTTCCTGGTTATTTGTTAGAATTGAAAAAAGGATTAATCTGTGGTGTAATAAGTGGCTTTGTCGGGGGGAGGGGGGGGGGGGGGGGTGGAGATTGGTTACGATAAACTCAGTCCTTGAAGGTATCCCTGTAGATTGGATATCATTATCTTTTGTTCTTGTTAGTATCCTCAACCCTATCAGAAATTTATGTCAAAACTTCTTATGGGGGGATTGTGATACTGAACACTCCTTCCCAAGGGTTGCTTGGAAAAGGATTGCAATGCCAAAGGATTTTAGTGTCTGGGGGCATTAAAGACCTTCCATGCTTTTCTAAAGCACTTTTCGCCAAATGTGTTTGGAAAATTCTCAAGGGTGAGGGTCTCTAGGTACAGTCATTTTCCACAAATACATTTATCCCTTAACCATAGAAGAATGGTTCAGGATATCGGTCGAATCTGCTAAAATATGCTCCATCGTCTTGAAAGCAATACTATCTTCCTTTGGGGTTATTGGTGATTGGATCACATGGCGTATTGGCAATGGTAAGAAGGTTTGCATTGGTCAAGATCCTTGGGTGGGATGTGATGTTTTCTGTAGGATCCTGGATGCCATGATACTCTCTATGATTTACAGGGGTATTTTTTTCTTCACCAAGTGCATCTTGCAGGTAATCTTAACCCATGTAACCAATCTTGGTTAACTACGGATGATATGGGATTTAATGAGTTGGGAAAGACACATTGGGATAGGTATATTCATTCTCTATCATCTTGTCATATTTTCCTTAGCAATATGGAAGACGAATTGCTATGGGTTAAGAATGCTACCAGTGGCAGCTATGCCCCCAAGGTGGGATATTTGGTACTTAGAGAATTGGAGGTTATTCTCCCAACCAAATGATAGACTAAGTTATTATGGCAGTTTCAGAATTGCCCCTATAAACTTAAATTTTTTCTATGGCTAGTACTTGAGGGAAAGGTACCTATCTGGGATGAGTTGGTTCACATATTTGCTTATGGGCCTAACAGGTTCCCATTGTGCTGCAATTCTCCTGAAAGCATTCAACACCTTTTCATCAGTTGTCCTTTCTTACTGTGCATGTGGAGTCATTTGGCACATTTATCTGGTATTCTCGTTTCTTGGGATGGCTTTGGTATTTAGGAAGCTCTTTCTTCATGGTCTAATAATGCACTACTACGGTCACATACCCAAATTCTGAACATTTTATGTTATCAGAAAAACATTATGTTTTATGTTATTGGCCAAGTGGGGTCAAGGATGACTGTAATTAATTACTCTGAATATTTTTATTATTAATAAATAAAAGAGGAGACAAATATCCAAAGGAGACTGTTGAATGAGTGTTCACTGACCCACTAGGAGGAATGGACTGGGGTGGAGAGCAAACTTACACTTGGAAACATCCTCAACTCACTTCTAGTTGTTGCAGGGGGCAACTTCCCTATTTTTATGGTGATGTTCCCCAAGAAAGTGGAACTGAGCAGGTGGCTCATTAACTAAAAAACAACTGACCAAAAGACCTAGGCATGCTTATCTACCCATCGAATTCAGTAGGAGGTTGTTCATTCCTACCTTGTGATAATTTCTGAATTGTGAAAGATAAGAGAGCACAAGAGATTCGATGAGGGGAAGGTTAGAAGTGATTGAGTGAGTTAAGATTGCATTCGGAACTAGTGCAGCCACATTGCTGAGTTCAATATTGCTAAAAGCAGAAGTACTACTGCTGAGTTGTAAAGAAATTTATTCCATTTCTCCACACAGCATCTTCGTCCTGGTGGTTCAGTGAACATGCTCGGGGGTCCTAAGGCAAGTAACTTGGCTGTCTTCAGGAAAAGGTTGGGTGGAATGGGCTCCTTTGGTTGTTTGTCTCTTCTACAGTTACCAGGTTCAAATTGTGTTATCTACTTACTTTCTGCCAAATTATTTACCAAGGAAAAGAATGTAGTTATGTTATCAGTTGTCTATTTCACATCAGATATATTTTGACTGTGATTAAATGTTCTATTTTCTGCAATGTTATCTACTCTGAAAATCCATATACTTGTTAGGTTAAAAATGCTAAATGAATGATAGATTAGAAAAGGCTTCCCTGTATTTTTCCACACACTTTTTCAGTGCCGTACTCTAGTACAGGGAAGAGGAATTAAAAATATATTTGAATGACGATATGAAATAAATAGATTTGAATGAAGCAAAATCTTATATTAAATCTGTTTCATTTACATATAACCTTTCTATGTTATCTTTATATAAACCTTAACATAATTCTAGTGTGAAACCCTGTCTTTTCTTTAGTATAAATCGAATCAAGTCACAGTAACTTTTCACATAATTAACACCATAAAGTATCACAGGGCTTAGTAACAGAAATAACATTTAATGAATTGCAGAAGACTCATCAATTAAAAACCATATAAATAATGTAGTTCTATTTATCACAAATCCTAATAGTATTGTAATTTTCATGATACAGAATAATTGCATAAATAGTAGAAGTATGAATTTTAATTGTGAACACATCTTTAACATCATATATCGAATCATCATAATACATTACATAAAGTCTTTTATACATAATTTTGGTAAAAACATTATCGAAAGGAAACATCACTTATGCATACTAAGATTTTAAATAATCATTAATAACTCTAAAGAATAGATCAACCATCTCAAGGTTCAAACCCTGTACATAAACTTCGCTTAGTATAACTATGTTAACAATTCATTCTTCTATCAAAACGAAGGAGTAATACGAGACCAGGGTTCGATACCCGAAAAGTTCACCCACACAGTGCAAGCTTCCATAATAATACAAGTTACCATTTTAAAAACTTAACTATGTATCGGGTTCAGGGTTCGAAACCCTTAGCGATTCCACAAACTAATCTTAAGAATGGTAAGTATTTTTGTTAGGGTTTATAACCCAGCCTTACGGATTTTTTTTATAACAAACTTTAAACATTACAACCTTTCAAACAATAGCGATGGGCCTTGCCCTAAAATTTGATTATCAGGCAACATTACGAAATAACAACGAATGCCGAGAGTAAACCTTTCGAAATATTTTTAAAACCGTATGTATTTATCCATAAAGATTATACAGTAAGCGTTGAGAAACCAACGTAAGATAGGTCGAGGGTTCAACCCTCCCTGTATCAAAAATACCTCACGGCTTATAATTATTTTACATTTGACTGTCAAAGAAAAACCAAATCCTAAACAAAACCGAAATCTCAGCTAACCAAACGAAGACCGGCATTATGCAAAAGTTTCACCACAAAATCTTTTGAGTACAATAGATGCCCAAAAGGGAGTCATCGAGGCTTATCGGGGCTTTAAAGCTCTTATATTTTCATCTCTGGCTAAATTGAAAACAAGTACCAAGGAAGAACGAATTTGCCAAACCATCAACAAAGAAGTGGTTAAACCTGGGAATAGTTCAGACTTCAAAACTTAAACAGTGTTAAAGTTAAATACTCGATGAAATATAGTGAGTTGATCCTTGACATTACCTGCAAAAACCCACGAAGCACACCTGAACTCATCTACGACGTAACAAGCTTTCAGCATCAACACCGAAGGTGCCCTAACTCACCATCAAATCCAGTAAGGATAAACAAATCAGTAACAACTCGGCTCATATAGCTTGTTGGTGACAAAGTGTAAGTTATAGGTAGTAGTATTGAACCCCAGGAGAGATACCTACAAAACTTTGTTACAAACCCTAAGAACCCGAGAGCTTGTTGGCCTCTCCACCCTCACTCACTGCAAAAATGAATGCTCCAGGTTATGGTTTCGATGAGTAATTCAAAGTGCCTTAGGGTTTAATACTATTACCAAGACTATTCACGTGGATACCTACCACGAGGGATGCCAACAGGCATTCCACCCAAACACCATTAATATCATTTAAGTATCATAGCTACCAAGTGAACGTATGTTTCCAACACAGATATCCATTGAATTCTAATTAGGATATTCACCATACCTATAATATAAAGTATGCCGATATACTATAATCATGGTATATAATGTATATGTAGAGCATTCGTGAACTACACTGCTTCTAGCATAAAATATGTTTTGCATGAAGTCAAGCATATATGGTATAGTTTATACGTAGAGCATATGAAGTTCCATGCTAGGCATGTAGTGTAGGATATATAGGTGTACAAAGTTACATCATATAGAAATAGTTTCATTTGCATATAGTATCACAAAGTATAAAACCCTTAAGGTAGGGTTTGGAAATATTACAAAAGCTTGAATAATATAATTTGATGAATCCTTGTACACATAAAAGCTTTAGTGAAAGTTTAAACATATTGAGCTAGAACTTGATATAAATAAATTAAAATGGCATAAGTATGATGGATGATTATGAAGTAAAAATCGAGAGAAAACATAAAAAAAAAGTTACGACGTTTGTGTGTTACGTATGACCATAGCTAGGGTAGGTCTTACCCTTACACAAACTAAAACCTCTATACTTTTAACATTGGAGACTAATTGGAGTTAAAAGGTCCCTTTTACATACATCGTAATACTTGGAAAGAAGTATCGCAGGCTTACCTGCGATCTGTGACAGAAGTTCAAGTGCATTAGCTAAATAGGTAAGTAAGCCTCGGGGTGCCCATAGGACCCCTTCATCATCAAGAAAACAAACAGTTAGCACTTATAATTAAAACAACACCATAGTAAATCTACGATGTTTATACTTTTAAAGAAGTAACCATCTGTAATTAAAACACAAATGATCTTAAGACATCCAGTAGTAATGACAACATAAATACATGCATTTAATCATTCATAAGCATAAGGGACATTTATGACAAACATAGCATGTACTTGACGTAACAGGTTTTTAACATTGACGACAATTTCGAAGAAGGTGTCGTCCTAATACAATAAATAGGCTGTCATTTAATTAAGCAAATCTCCATTTATTATACTTCCGCATAACGAATGTACCCAGTTAATGCTACATAGAAAATTTTAAATTTTTGTGAATTTTTGGGATGTTACAACTACAGAATTATGCTGCTCTCCCAACTTTTCTCATTTTAGGTGTGTGGCTTGATAGGAACAAAGCCCCTTTTTAGGATATTCTGATTTCTCATCGGATATGCGTAGATAATTATTAGGGCACCTTCATTCACTTTCCACAAGTGTCAATTTATAGGCCTCCGAGAATCATTACTGATGAATTCATCGACAAATCCTTTCCTTGGGGATTTTGTGGATGGTGCTGCTCAGCGTCGTCCATTCTTTGGTGGTGCCAATGGTTTGATTTACTCCTCTGATTTAATCTGTCACAGTTTTGTTGTCGGTTTGGGTGATAATACCAATAATTATGCTGAATTTGCAGCAGTTTATCTTCTACTGTCTTTTGCTATATCCATTGGGATCAAACAAATCCAAATTTTTGGTGATTCTCTGTTAGTGATAGACTGCTTGAAAGATGGTAAGCCCCCTAGGAATATTCATTTGCTTCCTTTATTCGAGGCTATTAAAAGTACTAGTATTCTTTTTCAGCAGATTATATATTCTCTATCCACGGGGAGCGGAATCAGGATGCAGATCAACTTTCCAAGCTTGGCTTGCTTATACCAGCTGGTTATTGGGATAGATGGGAAATTCTCAATGGTACCTCTTATCCATTGGGGCGGAGATCTTTTTGATTTTTATGTCTATTAACAATATCTGTTATGATCTTTATTAGCTATATGGTATGTTTATAAGGGTATCGATAGAACTATATATGGGAAGAAGATATTCTTATGGCCGAGTGGCATTTGAACAATATTTTTTTTAGTGGAAAAAAATGATTTGGTTTAGAAAAGAGTAATAAGAGAAATATAAAAATTGTGGTTAGAATATAGTAAATAAAAGAGATTTTATCTGTGTGAAATCAATTTTATGATTAGTTTATTTAGAAAGAATAATATTATTTTCAAGAAAAAATTTCTCTCTATATAGAATATTTACTTTATTATTTTAAATTAAGTTCCATCACCTACTAATAAAAACAATTTTTTTTTCTAACTTTATAGTTTATTAAATATTTATCAAACACTTAAGGATTTCATTTAATAAAACATAATCATAATTAAAATAGATATATAATATTAAAAAAATTAAAAACATATAATTAAAAAAAAAGCATTTATTTATTTAAACAAAGTTTTTCTATCAAGAAGTATTTAATTGTTTTATTAAACATTTCAATTAAGTTCCTTCTAAATTCATAATGAAATACAACCTCTAATAATGTGTAGGCCAGCATAGTCTTGATTTCCTTTCATCACCATTTTTAAGAAAAGAACAATCATAATTTTTTTATAATTAAAGGAAACTTTGTTATTTATGAGTGTAATTGTAAATTAATTTTGTGAAAAACAAACTAGATAAAACGTAAATACTCAGAAAATATAGTTGGCGAGAAATGCCATGGCTGTTGAATTGCAAATATTAGTAGAACAATTTACTTAACAGCTCTTGTAAATATTATTGGAACAGTTTACTTAACAACTCTTATAGAATATTATGATATTTAAAACTTACAATATTATTGATATCTTCCCTTTGTCTTCAACATCAATACCAACGATGGTAAAACAAGTCAATCCTATTGTTGATGGTAATTACGACGTAAGGCATTTCTCTAAGTGGGAGAGACTCCCCGAAATTTTACGATTTGAAAATCTTAGCCGTCGGATCACAATATCCGACGATTGAAACGATGTCTACCCTCGATTAATTCCGCCAGGAAAGAATTCCTAAAATTTTTATTTGGCACGTTTTACCGACTATTGGGAACAGGTGATCCCTTGATCGATGGTTCGTTTGCCACTTTAGCCAGTTGTTTGTACAATGACTTCTACAGACTCTACTTACCTGCATTCAATTCTCCACTCTTACCTGCATTCAATTGCATGTTGATTTTCTTCCTCCTGTGATGCGCTGCAATGCTCTGAGGGTCCATTGAAAGGTATGCCAGTTTACGATAAAGCAAATGTTGATGTTGATTCTCATTGGAATCTCTTTCCAGGGAAGATGAGGCGCTGGAAAAAGAAATCCTAGGGGAGGTTAAGTTGAAATCAAACGAAAACTAAGAAGTCGAATGCTCTTACTGCTCAGACTTCCTAAGTGTTTTCAACCATGAAACCCTAGTATGGAGCCCTTTAGTTTGAGGTCGTGCTGATTTTGATTATTTGACAAGTTGAAGATACAAGCTAAACTTGATTTGTGACAATGCTTCTACAACCAATTTTGTAGATACAAGTGCCCATATATCATCACCAGACTTTAAACCAATCAATTCGGACTTGTCTTTCCTCATTTGGTTGACCTTTCCACAGTTTCTCTGTAAAGAAAGCAAAGTGATTCTTCTTCAGTTCTGTTTAATCAGAATTGAAATCACATAATGGCCCCTTCCAAATTCTGTAATTGCACAAGGGAAATGATTCATATGACTGCGAATTCCAAAAAAAATATTTCCTTAATGCTCTCACTACTAAGATCAGCAATAGCTCAGTTGGATAGTCCAACATATTTCCAATCTATGACATGCGAAGGGAGCGATTTTGGTAATGGAAGTGCTTTGGAAAGAAACTTGAAGGTAGTTCTGAATTCCTTAATTGACAATGTTAACAAGACTGGCTACAATATTTCATCCCATGTACAGAATGGAGATAAGATGTATGGTCTTGCTCAGTGCCGAGGAGATTTGAATGACTCTACATGTTGGGCATGAACTTCATACGCTAAAGAGGCTCTCTTCTAAAGCTGTGAGGGTTACAGTTATTCATCTGAATGGATGATTTTTGAGATATGCCACTGACAATTTCTACTCAAAGTTATTGTATACAACAATTAACGCTGTAAAATACGAGAGTATCCAAACAAAAAAGGTATAAAATCAAGGGGTTTGGAGTCTTCGATTGCCTCTCTTTTGACCTAGCTTGTTGAAAATACTATGTCCAGCAATGCAAGTTTCAGTACAGTAAGTGGCCATGGGATTTATGGTATGTCTCAGTGTTGGAGAGAACTCAGTATGGATGACTGTAGAAAGTGTCTGAACACTGGCTACCAATATTTCCTCGATTGTCCACAAGGATCGAGCCAAGGGTAGGGTTTCCATGAAAACTGCATTATTCGCTACGAGAGATACAAGTTTTACGGTGATGCTGGCCTATTGTATTCACCAACATGGCGAGCTACAGAAGGTATTGTCATTTAATCTATCAGAAGAATCTAAGAACATTTTCCAATTCAGTAATAGCTGAGAGACTAGCATTTTCAAGAGAAGACTGTAGATGCACTTGGAATTGTTGTATTGCCTCGTTACCATTACAAGACATTCCTCTTCCAAGAACTTGAGCGTCCACCGCGGCCTGGTGCTCTTAAAAAGGCATTCCTCCTTTTAGCTAGAGACTGGTTGAGTCTGGCAGCGATTACAACCTGGGGCACTAATGCTGCATCACTAAGTCTCGCTGCCAGAGCGGTTTGCGGAGCACGAGACCAGCTGGATAATCAACAACCTCATCATGCAGAGGTAAGAAGGAATACCCTAAGCATGAATTATTATCATTAGCTACAATATTTTCTCGAGGCAGATGAATTGCATCCATGGGAAGCTCATAGATATTTGCATGCTTCTTTGTATTGTTTTTTATTATTAATTAACAATATTTATTGTTAATCAGCGTGGTGTACATGGATCCGTTCAATACTGGTTGGAAGATGGGAGCTATGAATCAGTCAACCACCTATAACTATTTCAGGTAAATTTTAAAGGGAAAAGGACACCGCACAATCAAAAGATTGAACTACACAGTAAATAAATAATTTTCTTTTTCTTTGCTTTAGGACTGCGCTTCTCCTAACAAATACTTTACTCTAATTTTTTCCGAACAGTTTACTTCACAAATTAATTGTGCGGAAACTAACTACGCGATTTAACTTTTTACTACGCAGAGATTAACTCCGCATTTCGACTCTCTACTGCGCAGTTGAACTTCACATAAATGCGCAGTTCTTTAACTTCGCGGAACTTGACTTTGCATGAACTTCACACTTCAGACAAAATTACTTTTGCAAACTTTTTTAACTTTACGAAGATTAACTTCACACAAGTTAACTTCGCATACCTATTTAACTGCACATAACCCAATCTTAAACAAACTTTGTATAAATATATTTCATGCTAAAACATAAGAACTGAAACATATGTTGAAGTTACTGCGCGTTAAACTAGAACATTTACCACTGTGAAATACTTGGAAATCTTGATTTGATTTACAGACCGTAAATGTAAACAACATTTACACAGGTAAATATGAAGAAGATGTGCAGGATGCATAAACCAACATTCTTGAGAATGAATACATAAAACTAAAGACTTATATATTACTACAGTAAAACAGAGTAACTTTTCCACACTATAGAGAGATGGGATTTTACTTAATCTTTCACTTCTTACACAGAGCTTGGGCTCTTGATACACTTCACGGGTCTTCACTTCTTCTCTTCTTCTCTTCACTACTACATCTCTATCAAATCCTCTGTGAGTGATTTTAATTTATACACAAAATTGATTTAGCTTCACCTGGAAGTTACAGGGTTGCAATAAACACTGCAATTAATTTCTACCTAAGAATTTATGAGCCTGCGAAATACAAACGCGGTTACAAGAATCATAACTTGTCGTGAACTGGATTGGCTGCAAACTGATTGATTGTCAGACATTGCATATTGACAAAATGACTAACTGAGAGTCTGACATAACCAATGCATATCAGATACGCTATCAGCTCATAAATATAATATTTCCAACACTCCCCCTTAATTATGAGCAGATGGGGATCATTAAACAGAACTAAAATATTACAAAATATTTCAGAGTTGAAAAATGCTCTGTGCATGACGAAGTTCACTGTGCAGAACTTGTCACTCCCAAACAAATTCGTAGATATTCAAATGTGTCCCTTGCCGATGGTTTTGTAAATATGTATGCTACGTGATCTTCAGACCTGGAAAATTCTAAACAGATTTCCTTGTTGTTTATCAATTCTCTGATAAAATGATATCTTGTGTTGATGTGCTTGGTTCTCTTGTGGAACACATGATTGTTTGATAGTGCGATAGCTAAATTGTTGTCGTAGTAAATGACTGTGAATTCTTGTTGATTCTGTGACAGATCACTTAACATCCTCCGCATCCAAACGACTTGACATGCAACGCTTGTAGCTGCAACATACTCTTCTTCTGCTGAATAAAGAGTTACTATGGGTTGTTTCTTTGAAGCCCATGATACAACACCTATTCCTACATGAAATGTATTCCCAGATGTGCTTTTTCTATCATCTATGCTGCCTCCATTATCGCTATCCATGTATCCAATGAGTTTGAAATTTTCTGAGGTTGAATACAAAATAACAAAGTCTTTTGTTCCACTTACATACCTCAAAATTCTTTTACATGCTTGCCAATGAGATTATTTTGGTGACTCCATGAATCTTGAGATTAAACTGAATCCATACATGATATCTGGCCTTGTTGTTGTAAAATACATAAGGATGCCAACAAGCCTTTTAAACAGTGTAGGGTCTACATTGGATCCATCATCATCCTTGCTCAATTTCAAACCTATTATCACTGGTGTTGGAGTTGTCTTACAGTTTAACATCTTAAATATGTTCAAGACATCACTTGCATATTTCGACTGTGATATAAATATACCATTTTCAGTGTGTTGGACTTGAATGCCCAGTAAATACTTCATAAGCCCCAAAGTAGTCATTTCGAATTCACTTTCCATGACTAATCTAAATTCTTCTATGCCAAAATCACCAGTAAATATTATTAAATCATCTACATACAAGCAGACAATAAGCTTATTGCCTTGCTTGTTGATTTTTGTGTACAACGTTGGCTCACATTCATTTCTGTGAAATCCATTCTGAATGAGGTATGAGTCAATGCAATTGTACCAATCTCTAGGAGCTTGCTTCAAACCATAAAGTGCCTTTTTCAGTCTGTATACTCTGCGTCCTTGTCCTGGAACTTCATAGCCTTGTGGCTGCTCCACATATACTTCTTCCTCCAAATAACCATTTAAAATTGCAGACTTAACATCCATTTGGTAAACAAGCCATGTCTTATGTGCTGCGATGGCCAAAACTGTTCTGATAGTTTCCATTCATGCTACAGGTGCACATGTTTCATTGAAGTTTATGCTAGGTTGCTGTGTGAATCCTCTTGCTACCAATCTTGCCTTGTGCTTCTACACATTTCCAGCAGCATCTTGATTGGTCTTATAAATCCATTTCACGCTTATCATATCCTTATTCTTAGGAACATCAACTAATTCCCATGTTTGATTTTTCTCAATGCATTCAATTTCTTCATCCATGGCTTGTGCCCAAAATTTATCTTCAACAACTTCTTCAAATGTTAGAGGATCATTAATTTGATAAAATGCTACGAATATAAATGGCATATTAAATAAATAATAATTGTTAATCATTAAGTAGTTCATTATTAATGTGAAGCGATGTAACCCTTCACTATGAGTGCTCAAGCCATATATAAGGCGAGCTATGTTGTAATATTAAATCATCTTATTATCTATTCAAATATCAATATATATTTTCCTATTAATGGCTTATCTATTATTCGCTTCATTTGGTATCAGAGCCTCGTGCTTATTTTTAGCCTTTGGATTTACTTTGGTTTTTAACCATAAGATTAGGGGTTCCCTTAAAATATGACCTTGTCCTAAAAAATAAAAAGAAAAGAAAAGAAAAAGTAAGAGTAAAAGAAAAAAAAGAAAGAAAGAAGAAGTAAAACCACACATGGTTTTATGAAAGTGCATGTGGTTTTGTGAGAAATGAGTTTGGTTTTATTCCCTAACAAAAAACCAAAAGTGAGATTCGAACTTGGGTGGGGAAGGTAACAATCATTCCTCCCAACCACCCATTCTACACCATTTTACAAAAATTAAGGGAAAATTAAATTAGAAGAGCACCAACACAAATAATTTTTACAAGAAGAATAATATTGAAAATTGTTATTAAATAAAAAATAAAAAAATTCAAGGAGGATTCTTTCCAAAATTTGAAAGGAAAGAAGACAAAATCAAGAAAGACTCCCTTATCAAGAAGTCAAGTCAATGAAGACTAATTATTGTCAAAGTCAAGATCATGGAATCTGGTTTGCGATTACAAATAGAGAAATTAGAAGCCAAGTTAAAGCGTTATTGAAGAGACAATGAAGATTTATGTGACATGAATTCAAAACTAGAAGCAATAATTGAAATACATAAGGTGGAAGAAAAGTACAAGGAGCAAAAAATTTCCGACCAGAAAAATCATATCGAAAAATTATGATGTGCTCAAATTGAGGAGTTAAAAGACGAAAACAATTTCAATCAGAGGTTGAAAAATCAAGATATAAAGAAAGAAATAAATGATTAGAAAGTGACAAAGATGAAGAACTAACGCAGATACAACATAAATTAGAAAGTCAAGAATCATAGGTCGGCCAATGTCGACAACATATAAAATTTATTCAACAACAAAATGGTGACTCTAAAAATACACATATGTTAGAGATCGCAAAGAGTAATAAAGTACTATCCAACAATTTCGAAGAAATTTTCAGATTAAGAAATCATAACAAGACACTAGTCACAAAAATTAAGAAGTTAAAAAATAGTTGGAAGACAGAACAATCTATGGAAGTGATGCAAGTCACCTTACTGGAATACTTTTTTGCTTAACAATACACATGACACAAACCACAATGGTTACACGAACAAGGTGTAGAACAAGATTCCAGAAGTGGCTTATATTACTTCTCTGAATTCGGTTACAATGCAGAATAACTATAAAGAAATAACTAACTACACTCGGCCTAGCCGTTATAACTTAGAAGTAACTATGGTGTGTTCTCCTTGTGTGTCGACCTCACCCTCTCCTAATTCAACTCGGAACTCCGAGCTATGGCTCGATCTCAACTCTCTTCTTCAGCTGGTGTGACTCTTCATACTCCTCTCGGCTCTGCTCTCTGATACCGCTAATCAAAGACTGAAGATCCCCTTCTCTAATATCTTCTCCTTCGTTTTCTACCCTGCTGCTGCTATTCCTGAGATTATTGTAATCCCCGAGACACACATCCTCCTGTCCGTCGATCCTTCCAAATTTTGTAGACCTGCAACTGTCAGCTCCCAACCGTGCTGTACAGACTCTGTACATGACGTCACATGTCATGTCTTTCACCTATTCTTAATAACTATATTAAATTCCTCATCAACCCTAAACTTATACCAGGTACAATCCCTTGACTTTTTTCCCTTCTGACCCTACTACAGTAGTCGGTCACATCTCGACCTTCTTGTCGAATTAATTCTCATCTTCTGTGGTTCGCCAGTCCTCCCCTTCTTCCGCGCTTGGCTCCGCCAATCCTGTCGCGTCGTAGTTCAACCATTTGTCGACTACCCGACGTATTACTCCACTTGTCGTCTATCGACTATTTCTTGTCGATTCTCGACCTAACACAACATCCGCTGCGCTACTCCAGTCGATCATAATCCGACTGCTTCTGCTCAACTTGTTGACTTCGACAAGTCAACCTGCTCTCTACACCAGTGGTCATTAGCACTCCCGCTGGTCGGTTCCCTCCTGTCAATCATCCTCGACTGATCTGCCTAGGCCCCGATGCTCTTGCATCAGGAAGACATTGAAGGAAAACTTCTAGACAAGAAAAAAGAAAATAGCTGCATCAGAAGTCATAACGAAGATCTTAAGGAACAACTTAAGAAGTCTGAAAATGACATAAAATCAAAAGTAGAAGTGATTAAGAAGTTTCAAAATGATAACATGCAATTAGAAAACAAGTTGGAAAAGATACAGAACGAAACCTTAAAACCTCAAGGGGCAAAAATACAACTTCCAACTCAAATCAATACTCAAAATACGACACTCGTAAAAGAAAATGACATTGTGAAAATTCCCTATCGACACCCCAACCATAAAAATCGATATTTTGAAAAGTGGGAAATGTCGAAAGATAATGGTATTAATGTGATCAAAGCTCCTAACGATAGATCAGTAGGGAATCCAAGTAGTAAACAACAAATAAATTTGGGATGGATTGACCCATCCACATATCGGAAGTTATGCTCTACACTTAGAAGTTTGTATCGACATGTTTCGTCCACCGCGACATCGCAAAGAACAATGCGAAAAAATTATAAGGCTTTGAGGACAAAGCCTTTCTAAGAGAGTGGCAATGCTACGAACATAATAGTAGATTAATAATAAACATAATTAATTGTACTTAAAGAGAGTGGCAATGCTACAAATATAAATGGCATATTAAATAAATAATAATTGTTAATTATTAAGTAGTTCATTATTAATGTGAAGGGATGTAACCCTTCACTATGAGTGCTCAAGCCATATATAAGGCGAGCTATGCTGTAGTATTAAATCATCTTATTATCTATTCAAATATCAATATATATTTGCCTATTAATGGCTTATCTAATATTCCAGGTGTTCTGGTAATATTCATTGTGTGAACGATAATTATTCGCTTCAGAAAATAATGCAAAAACTGAGAATGAATTAGGTGTACCAGTCTCATATATCTCACGTAAAGTTCTTGTCTTTGTCGGAATTGCTGGTGTCAAACTGCGCGAACTACGCGAACTGCTTGATGGAGTTTGCTGTGCACTTGGTGTGCTTGTCGGAGTATCTTGAACTGCGACTTTTGTCGGATTTCCTTGTGTTGAAACATGTTGTGCAGTCCTGGGAGTAGACGGAGCTGCGACATTCTGATTCACATGCGGAGTCTCAACCACATCTTTTGGGATGTCATCATGTTCAACATGTGACACGATTTTCACATTCTTCTCTACATTTCCATCCCATGCTTCATTTTCTACAAACTGAACATCTTGAATGATAATAACTTTTCTTGGTATAGGATCATACAACTTGTATGCTTTTGTGTCATCAGAATATCCAATAAAAATGCATTTTTGTCCTTTATTGTCTAATTTCCTTCTTAACTCATCTGGAACATGTGCGTATGCTACACAACCAAAAAATTTTAAATGCAAAACACTATGTTTCATACATGTCCATGCTTCCTGTGGAACTTTGTTCTTCACACTCTTCGTTGAACATCGATTCATGATGTATACAGCAGTTTCCACTGCTTCAGCCTAGTATTCATTTGACAGATGCATGGCTTCCAACATACTGTACACCATCTCCATAATGGTTATGTTCTTCCTCTCTGCGTTACCATTATGCTGCGGTGTATACCGCGCAGTGAATTGCTTATGTATGCCATGATTTTACAGAAGTTTAAGAAATCATTTGAAACATACTCACCCCCTCTATCTTTTCTTAAGATCTTGATGCTGTAACCACTCTGCTTCTCCATGAGTGCTTTGAACTACTGAAAACAACCAAATGCATCAGATTTATGTTTTAGAAAATATGCTCAGGTTTTTCTTATGAAATCATCAATGAATGTGAGAAGATAAGTGCATCCTACCATGGATGGTGTTTGCATCAGTCAACAAATATCAGAGTGAACAATTTCAAGTGGTGTGCGAGCTCTGTATGACTTTCAGACTGGAAAAGTCTCTCTGTGCTGTTTTCCAAAAATACAACCTTCACAAATTCTCTCTGGCTTTTCAATCAATGGAAATCCTTTCACCATTTCTTTCATGTGCAGTAGCTTCAACCCTCCAAAATTCAGATGTCCAAATCTGAAGTGCCATAACCAAGATTCATCTTGAATTTCTGTTTGAAATGCAGCTTGCATTGCACTGTCTTTTTCTTCCTTGTCGCAGTGAATGTCTGCTTCTTTACTTTCTTCTTTGAACGCGAGTACCAGAATTTTCATTCTGACTTCCATGAACAACTTGAGTTGTTTTTCCTTTTATGATTGGCCTTATCCTCAAAGGAAACAAGCGATTTCTTGTCATCTGCACTTCGACTATTAAATGATTACTTGGATATATGTCCTTGATCACACAATGCTTTCCTACCATGTGAACTCTATAACATTTTTCCATCAGTTGTTCAATGCTCATCAAATTATGCTTCAGACCTTGAACATAATAAACATCAGGCATAAATTTATGCTCCCCCTGTTTGGTTAGAATATCAACAGTACCCTTACCCAAAACAGTAACTTGAATATTGTTTCCAAGTGTGACATCAGTTTGAACTGATTTATCTAGACTAGAAAATAGATTTAAATTACCAGTCATATGATTGATACATCCTGAGTCTAAATACCATATGTCATTTGGACTTTCATGGACAATATTGCATTCAAGTGGAGATGTGCATGCTGAGAAAAATGAGTTGTTCATAGTGTTGTTGTTGCTTGACTGTGTTTGGCCTTGATTTCCTTGGTCATACTGCTTCTTCCTACATTCATATGTGAAGTGTCCAAACCTCTTACAATAATGACATTGAATTTTTTATTTATCCTACCTTTGTCCACTTTTCTGACTGGCGATCTGATTTTGGCCTCTACCAGTGACATGAGCAGGGCTGCTGCTGCGACCTCCTCTGAAAGAACTTCATCCTCTGACTCTAGAGTTTGATCTTCCTCTGCCTCTTCCACGACTTATGGATGAATGTGCTGCGAATGCACCTTCCAGTGATGTATCTGAACTGTTGATTCTATGTTCATGATTGAGTAATGAGGATTGCAACTCATCAATAGTAAATTGGGATAGATCTTTGTTTTCATCTAGGGTCACAACTAAAGATTCAAATTTCTTTGGAATAACTCTAAGAACTTTTTCAACAACCCTTTGATCACCTATATTTTCTCCATGATACTTTATTTGATTAACCAGACCAATAACACGAGTGTAGAATGAGTCTACTGACTCTGTATCTTTCATTGACAGAGATTCAAAATATCTTCTAAGAATTTGAAGTTTGGCAGCCTTTACCTTGTTCAAACCTTGATAGAAAGTTTTCAGTGTGTCCCACGCTTCCTTAGCTGACTGCGCTACTACTATTCTTGGGAGTATGGATTCATGTGTCACTTGATGTATGTGGAACAACACCTTTCCATCTTTCTTCCTTTGTTCCCTCAAGACATCCTTCTCCGCTTGTGTGAGATTGTTATATGTTGTTATATTTGCTGGTTCTACATAGCCATTCTTGACTGTTTTCCATACATCTTGACCTCTAAACAAAGCTTTCATAGTTAAATACCAATATTCATAATTTTTACCAGAAAATATTGGAGTTTGCAAATTACGCGAAGTGGAAGCCATCCTTAGCTTTAATTTCTTTTCCCCTTTTGTAAATACAATTTCTACTTTCCGTACACCAGGATCTGATACCAGATCAAGGGAAAAGGACACCGCATAGTCAAAAGATTGAACTGGGCAGTAAATAAATAATTTTCCTTTTCTTTGCTTTGGGACTGGGCTTCTCCTAACAAATACTTTACTCTAATTTTTTCCGAACACTTTACTTCACAAATTAATTGTGCGATTTAACTTTTTACTGCGCAGAGATTAACTTCGCATTTCGACTTTCTATTGCGTAGTTGAATTTCACATAAATGCACAGTTCTTTAACTTCGTGGAACTTGAATTTGCATGAACTTCACACTTCACACAAAATTACTTTTGCAAACTTCTTTAACTTTACAAAGATTAACTTCAAACAAGTTAACTTTGTATCCCTATTTAATTGCGCATAACCCAATCTTAAAAAAACTTTGTATAAAGATATTTCATGCTAAAACATAAGAACCCAAACATATGTTGAAGTTACTAGGCATTAAAGACTGTAAATGTAAACAACATTTACATAGGTAAATGTGAAGAAGATGTGCGGGATGCATAAACCAACATTCTTGAGGATGAATACATAAAACTAAATACTTATATTACCGCAGTAAAACATAGTAACTTTGCTGCACTATAGAAAGATGGGATTTTACTTAATCTTTCACTTCCTACACAGAGCTTGGGCTCTTGATACACTTCACGGGTCTTCACTTCTTCTCTTCTTCTCTTCACTCCTACATCTCTATCTAATCCTCTGTGAGTGCTTTTCATTTATACACAAACACGGTCTTCACTTCTTCTCTTCTTCTCTTCACTCCTACATCTCTATCTAATCCTCTGTGAGTGATTTTCATTTATACACAAACTTGATTACATAAATACTAACTTGCCGTGAGCTGGATTGGCTGCAAATTGACTGACTGTCTAACATTGCAGACTGACAAAATGACTGACTGAGAGTCTGACGGAGTCGATGCATATCAGATACGCTATCAGCTCATAAATACAATATTTCCAACAAAGTTGCAAAAAAATGTTGTAGCAGGGACTACTAAGAAGTGGAATGAATTGAATTTTGTCGTCCATTATTCAACTTTCTTATTTTCAAATTTAGTTTTTTACTCCCAAAAGTGAAGTTATGGTCAAGACTTGTCCGCCGAGCTTATCCTGATTGCAAATTCTTGGGCGGTTGGTTTACGTGTCCTCGTCAGGTACCGTTACACCTCCTTCCGTTTCCTCTCCGGCGTCATCCCTCTTCCTTCATCGTTCCCGGAAACGGTCCCGACACCCAATGCATTCGGTTGTTTGATAAGACTAACGTTGCTTCTGTCAGGGGTGTTGCAACTTACCAAACGCCATGTTGATATATCTTCCCATACCATGGATGGATGACCAATACATAGCCAAAATACATTCCCAGGCTATTCAAATTTGAAATTTGAATATATATAAATGCGCCTCTTTTGTTGTTTGAAATGAAGTTAGGTATTGGAGTCTACCACGAATATGTCCGAAAATGAATTTTCATGCTGCCAACAGTGATTGGAGGATGTTGTGGAGAATTTATTATGCTAGTCTCTTTTCCCTATGAAGAATCGCAGCCCACCAGGCTAGCAGCCAAGCTGACGTTTCCTGAATGGTTTTCGATATTGAAAAAGTATTAGTCTCACCTGTTGTTAGGCTTAAACCACACCTACAAAGCGCTGTGCTGAACAATAATGGAAACCATAAAATTGGTTGTGGATTTGTAGTGTTTTATTTGCGTGACGTTATATTAACTTTGAGTTTGTGTATGGCAGGAGATTTTTTCTCATGGAGTGGACCATGGCGAAACTGATGTTGAATCCCAGAAGAGAGCTCAGGTAGAGTCGGGCCAAATAGTAGGAAGCGACCGAAGCTTGAGAGAAGAGGATATTCCAAAGCTCCCGTATCTCCAAGAAGTGGTGAAGGAGACGCATCCTGGTTCCCTCCTATACCGGGTCCGTATGTAACTGAGGATGTTACTGTAACAGATGGAATGTGTGTTCCAGTGGGTACCATCGCCATGGTGAATATGTGGTCGATTACTCACAACCCCCAGATTTATGATTCTCTTCATGAGTTCTTTCCTGAGAGTTTTGTCCTGTTGGAGGGTGGGCATAACGTAGATGTAACAGGGAACAATTTGATGCTTGCACCTTTCAATCCTAGGCATTGAGTCTGCTCTGGGAATGCTATGGGCATTTCCATTGTTAACCTCCGGATCTTGATTACTCACAACCCTCATATTTGGGATTCTTCTGGATTACTCAAGAAGAACTGTTAACTTCCGTCTGGTGAAGTTTGTCCTGCCGAAGGGTGGGAGGCCAGGGATAACATAGATATAAGGGGGAACGATCATTTTAGGTTTGAGACTTTCGGTGTTGGTCGTCGAGTCTGCCCTGGGAAGCATCTAGGCATTTCCAATGTTAACCTCTGGGTGGCTAAGTTGCGTCATCATTTTCAATGGCTTCTTCAGACTAAACATCATGTTGATCTGTCTGTGATCGTTAAATTGTTTTGTGAAATGGCTAAAACACTTCACTATGTTCTCCTTTTATGTGAAAATGCTTATTGTTCAACACCCTTTTTCCCCAAAACATACAGATTTTGTAAACCTTTCTACTAATAGAGTAACTTTGGGCCAATTGTTTTATTTTAATTTAGCCAGAAAAATAGTTGGTGTATCAAAAGCCAATGTCTCTTAATTTTTTTAGAATTTTACTTCGGCTGACATGAAACACTAATTAATTTGCACTCGCTCCAATAAATAATTTCATAGCCACATTATCCCGATATTATTTCATAGACAAGTGTCTTGTGCACTAAATCACTTTTTTGTATGCCAACTTTTATTTTTGTTCCGAGCACTTTTTTTTATATTCATTACCTTAATGTTCACCCAAATATTTGGTTTAATTGAACACTTTAAATTGGTGAGAAAACCCAATATCATTTCTTCTACTTTATAATTGAATATCATATTTTATATGGCAATGTTGGTAAGAGACTAAGCAATTACCTTATCATCATTGGAAGTCAATATAAAAAAACCATTACCTAAATTTTATTGTAAACATTTTACTCAGTAGTACATGTTTTATAGATATGTACTATAATATTATTGAAAGAAATGAAAATCTAACCTAATTTCAAAATGATGAAAATAGGTATATTGAAATGTGGTAAGAGAGAAGGTTAGAGAAAAATAAGGTTAAAAAGTGATTAACAAAATATAGTTAGACAAAAATAAGAGTGAGAAGTGATTAAGAAAATATAGTTAGAGAAAAATGAGTTTGAAAAGTGATTAACAAAATATAGTTAGAGAAATATGAGACTCAAACATTATTAACAAATTATAAAAACTAATTCTATAAAAAGTTTAGAAGGAAAGATGTCAAATAAATCTCTATTCATGAAAACAAACTGAGTTTTATGGATAAACTAATTCATAGCTTTAGTTTATGGAAGAGATATGTTGATGTGAAATCTCATCTCAAAGTTGAAAAGATCTATGACATTATTTTTTGGTATGTTAAATAATGGTAAGGCTAGAACTAGATTAAGCTTTTTAATGAAAATATAAATACATCCTTAACTTTTACCATATATTAACTTTCATTAACTTTTATGATGAATTGAGTAAATTTTAACTTTTTTGTTGATGTGAAATGTTCATCTCAAAGTTCAAAATATCTATGCCTTTTCTTAGTATACTAAATAATGGGTACTAATACAAGATATTCTATGCAAACATGTATCATTAGATTTTATAATGGATTGACTCTCTCTAAGTCTGTAGAAATCTAAATAGGCAATACTATCCGATATATATCTCATCAATATCTCTAACGCAAGAAAAATGTGATTAGATTCTATAATGGATTGACTCTCTCTAAGTCTGTAGAAATCTAAATAGGCAATACTATCCGATATATATCTCATCAATATCTCTAACGCAAGAAAAATGTGATGAGATTGACTTATTCTTGATAATTTAAAGTTCAATATTAGTGATGAAATTGAGGGGAAGTTGGCTTTTTTATATGAAACCTAAATATATTTTAGATTTTCTTTCTTCTAATTACACTACAATTAATAAGAAATATTTAAGATCTCATTTGTAATGAATAACGTCTCAAAGTTTATGGATTTTTAAATAAACATTAAAATATGCCATAAGCATAATAATGGCTAAACATAGTAAAATGAAGACTTTTTCCTATTTAGTCTTTCTATTACACAACTTACATATATGATGATCACAAGTTAGTGATGATATCTCCATCCTTAGTTGGTGAGCACATATCCTAAACTATAGAAGATGAAACCAAAGACAATGAAAGAAATGGTATGAAGATACTTCAATATGTTTATAGAATTATTCTTAGTAATTTAAGATTTAATGATAAAGATGAAGTAAATTAGTAGTGACTCACCTTTCATGAAATCAAAGTATATTTCAATAACATTGAGTTTGATAATAACAAAACCTAAATTTTCTAAGATGAAAGTTAAGAATATGAAAGAGATGGCCCTTTAGATAATTAATTGCAATGGTAGATCCAAATATTTTTTAAATATCCTTAGAAATTTATTTTTTTTTAAAAATATTTCCATATTTTTTATGGTTGGAAATCTAATAATTAGTAATATTTGCTAAGGTTTCTACACTTTAAGAAAATTATGGCTCCTTAAAATTTTCCTTATTGGGATTTTGCATATTTACTGAAGCTAAAATGCACATATACATAAGATAAAATGTTCATAGACATAAGCTTGCTTTTGTATATGTGCATATCCAACATATAGAGCTTAAATATATGAAAACCTAAAATGCACTATGGAAGCCCAAATCTATATATGTGGATTTAAGGAATCCATATATGCCTATATATATAGAATCCTGATAAATGCACATTTGGATTTTGTATATGCCCATTTGATTTTGTATATGCACATTATTTTGCATTTGGATTTGTGGGTTAGTGTTGAACCTCTCCTTGTGTATATCAAACAAGGACATTTAGGGTTTTAATAACATTGGTGATGAGTCCCAAATCCAATAAACAACTAACATTTTCTTTTCATCCTAACCACAATGGAAATGGAAAGCTATCTAGCCCCAAGCTAATATATATGAAGTTAGAGAGTATCCTAATAGGCGTTTCCAATTCTGATCCTTCCATTCCTTCAGGATTTTATCCCCAAAACGATGACCTCTGACTTTGCCAACATTATTCCTTTCAACCATGCTAACCGCTTCATGCATACAAACCTTCTCTCCCAACACTAGTTTGATGGTGGTCAACTTTGTCTTCACACACTTACAATTCCACTTGTGACTACCCAGAGGCTACAACACTTGTTCTCTAGTGGTGTCGACCATTGTCCCAGTTCTAATTGATGTATCTAAAGACTATTCATATTTGTAAATGAGGTGTAATATCCTCAATACAATTATAGGCCAAATTGTGTGTTTTTTGACAGTTTGCAAACAATTATGCATTCATTCTAATGAAGACATTCCGTAAAATACTTTGCAAGCATACAAGAAATGGAGAGACAACATGAGAATTATTATTATTATGAATGAATTGAGATTACAAGCTCTAGTGGATGCTAGGGAAACTGAAAACAAACAATAAGCAAATCGAACACTGAGAATATGCCACGACTCTTCTACTACTAACTAGTCATTCTCCCAAATGGAGTCTTCAAATATGGAATTTATTGAGGTTATTGGAAGTGCCTTTGCCATAACTTCTCAATGGACTCTCCATATTGTTTGGCAGGTGTGCATTCATCTCTTGTTGTCTAAGCAGTTTGGAACATTCATTTAGTACTCAGGACTTAAAAATTTGTTGCTTGGATTTCTAGATGTATCTTTGATGGCGTTGACAACATGGAGCTTACAGGCCCTCTATAGAATTTTAACCATACTTCCTGTTTTGATATTTTAGTGTCCACATGCCTCATTTTTTGTTCGATGGTTGATGGTGTTTGTTTCTATTCGAAGCCTTGTTTAGTTCCGGAATAGAAACTATGTCTTTGGAGCATTTGTGTGGGGGTTGTTAGTGTTTGTCATTTTCGTGCATCTACAACCTTTCCACTTCTTCAAAGTTCAACCATGTTCATTGAGGTTATTTGGCTTGAGTCTTCTTCATATTTTTGTCGGGTCTCTTGTTCTTTCCATTCACTACATCATTGTGAGATATCCTTTAGTTTCAACCCTAATGCTTTGTCCAACATGTGTTTTTTTCTCTCTTTTGGGGAGGAGTTTTTCGCATGAATTTTCTTCTTTTCTCCGGTTATGAGAATTTGTACATGGGTACCTCATTAGGCCTAGTTGTCGGGTTCCATCCTTGATTTTCTTTTGTTTCATCCCCGCGTTTCACTTATGGGGGGGGTGTTGGTGTTGGTATTTTCCAACACAGTCAGTTGTTAGAGTTCTAATGTAGCCAACTAACCTTGGCTGTAATATTATGTAGGTGTAACATTCCGAAATTTCACAAAAAATTAAAATTTTTCAACGTAGCATTTAATGCATATACTAACTGTGTGGAATTATAATTAATGCTTCTATGTCGTTATGCTGGAATATATGTTTATGACGACCATACAATGTATTGTTTTGCGTAATGATATGAAATGAAATTAAGGTCTACATTAAGGTGCCATTGTATATTTCCTTGTTTCAGCTGTATTCTTAGATTAATTATATCAATGCTTAAACAATATTAAAGTTTATATGTGCTAACTATTGTTCTTCTTTCGATGATGAAGGGATCCTAAGGGTACCCCGAGGCTTACTTAGCATTTATGCTAAAGCATTTAAACCTTCATTTTCGCAAATGATAGGTAAGGATGATACATCGGATCAAGTAATACCAGTATGTTTTAAAATGCACTTTCAGTTAGCCATCAATGATTTTGTATAAGTTTCTAAGGTACTCCGTGGAGATATCTATTAATGGTGTGAAGTTCTAAACTTAGAATTTGATGCTAAGGCGATTCTTGTTTTGTAGTTCCATATTTATTTAATATCCTATGTTGTACAAGCATGACCTGAGGAGATACTTATAATGCGACTCGTCCAAGGTTTATAGTTATAAACTACACAATTTATACGTTTCCTTGTTCAACATTTAAATGGTGAACTTAGAATATTGTAGCAAGGTTTAGTATAGTATGACAAAGCATATATTGTAAAAATAATATGCCTTTATGAACATAGGCTAAAAGCAAGTGACCATAAAATCGTATAACATGTGCACTACATGCAATTTGCCATGCACTTCCCTATAATATGAACTATATGTAAATTGCGAATATTTTCTATAGTGTAAACTTTATACCTTTATCATGAAATTCCTATGTCATGCTAACTATATGCAAATCCTATGTAAATCTTATAGCATAATAACTATATGCAAATCCTATATAAATCTTATAGCATAATAACTATATGCAAATCCTATTCATATAAAGTTATGTATTGGTTCAAATATGAAACAACATGATTATACGAGTGTCCTTGTGAAACTTTTAGAACATAAGATCGATGCCTAGTTGATTCATTGTTCTAATGTAAACTATGACTTATATTGAAATATATATATGATAGGGTTGCAAACCTAGCCAATGTGCCAACGTATGATAAAGATAGGGTAATAATGATGAAGTTGGATATGTGGTGGCAGGAATTTGTAATCCGACCTTGGCATTAAACACTCCTATCTACCACATTCGTGGGAGGTCTTGGTGGCAAATTATGTGTCGGTTGTCATGTGAAAAGTTGTAAGGTCAATACCAATACTGTCGAGCTGTACCAATCCTCGCCCTAGTGTCTTTCTGAGCTGGAATGTGTGATGGAAAGTGTATTAAAGTGTTTTAAATGCAATAGTTGCTTGGGATTGCGATGTAGGATCTCCACCGTTGATTTGGAGATGCTCTCAACATTTGGGAAGTAATCCTAATCTCCACTAAGTTTCTTCGTTGTTCTTTTACTTTGGCATTCATTGTGTTAGAGAGTGGTTTTGGGGAAGAGGCCTACGGGCTTGCAAATGCTTAGGGTTTGTTAGCAGGTTTTGAGTGATCCTCCCATGATTCGAAACAGTGACCAGTGAGTGGTTACTGTTACAAGTTGGTAATCTTAAGAGCCGAGCTTTGGTGTGGAAGCTTACTGCATTGTTTTTGTATTTGGATGTCTCAGGAAACTCACGCTGGTTGTAGTGGCATTCGTCTTCGAAGCTAGTTCATGAGGAACTCCTTCCTTAGGTTCAATACCACAATTTGCTAGGGAAGGTTGATAGTCTTTAGGGTTAAGGAGCCGAGTCACTTCTGTAAATATGTGAACTGTATTCACCAAGTGAAGTGCGGGTGTCTCTGGATTCAACTAGTTGCAGATGCTATCCTTTTCAACCTTCGGTTTTAATTATCAAGGTAATTTCATACTTGTAGTTTTTGTATGGTTGCATTCGGCAGTATTATGCTTAGCTTTGAGATAAAATTTAACCTCCTTCTGTGTTCGTGCAGGTTCTGTCATCTACATGGTTCTATGCTCCCGTTAAGTGGGAACTACTGCGTGTAAGTGGTAAGTCTCGGTGGTTTCCCTTGTGGGTTCTCCTAGAAATCGTTGGTTGTGTTTGAGAATGGTCGAAGCTTTCGATTTCTGAAGATATGGTCGTTTTTGCAATGCTTACATTTTGTAAAGCAACGTAGGGAGGATAGAATCCTCGACCTACCCTTATAATGTATTCTACAGTTTTACTGTATGTTGAAATGTAATACTTGTTTACCAGGGTTTTAATCGTCGACTTCTGGATAATGATGAAGGATTCATCCTGTGGTTTTTATACCGTGCCTGAAAACAATGTTCTGTGTTAAGTGATGTCAATGTTTGTTGTTTTTGGCGATGTCATTCGTGGGAGATCTTGGTGGGAGATCCAGAATTATAATTACAGCTCTTCTTTTTATGATCAAAATGATTAGAATTATTACTCTTCCAGCCAGATATTCCTTCTCTTTTTCTGTTTTGCTCGAAACATAAATTATCTTTCCCCATGGCCTCTTCCAAAGTTGAAGGGTTATCATATTCGATTCTATCTTTTATGTTGAAAGGTAGACAGCTTAGAAACCTTTGTACCTTAGTCTTCTCTTCGACCATGTAAGGTACATACCTCAGCAAGCTAAGGAACTTACTGCACAACTCCTTCATACTCATAGTACCCAATTTTAAATCATAAAATTCCTTGGATTTATTTTCATTGCACTGTTCTGACAAAAAAAATTTCTTAAATAAAACAGGTTATGTTTCTTTATTTTATGCTCTTAATTCTTTTAAGATCCTGCCACCAAATATCTGCCTTTCCAGTCAGATTGTAAAGATCCATCTTGGCTTTTAACTGAGAAGAGTAATCATAAATATGAAAGTATTTCTTCATTCCAGACAGTCGTGCTTCAGCTGTCTCACCCTTCTCACTTTCGCAATTAAAGGTTGGTGGCTTAATCTTTTTAAACTCTCCTATAATTTGTTCATGATGCTTATGCTTCCTCTTCTTAGAACAACAATCACTGTCACTGTTGTCATGAACATAATTATAATTACTTAGATCAGATTCAAATGAAGAATAACTATTATTTTTACCATTCTTTGCTTTCTTACTTTTATGTTTGTGAGACATTGCACCAGAATTAGAATTTACTTCTGATTTCCTTCCTCTTTCCTCGTTATGGTATTTCTCCATTAGAATCTGATTTAACTCTTCATGTGCCTTCGTAATTCGTTCATTCTCTTCTTTAACAGTCCTTATTTCTGATTTTAAATCTTTTACAGTATGTATTAGTTCAGAAGATTGATTATTTAACTCTACGTAAATTCCTTCATTACCATTATTATGTGTGTTATTATTATGTTCATTATGATGAGGAGATATGTCCTTTGTTGATTCCTCCGGTATATCCATACCTGCAATTTAAACGTCAAACTGTTCTGTACAGAAATAAAATTTAAATAAAGTCAGTAACCAAGTTTTTTTTTTGCGCGCGCGTGAGCCTATTTCAGGCCTAGAGTTTGAACTCACACTCTGATACCACATGTAACATCCCAAAATTTCACAAAAATTTAAATTTTTTCAACGTAGCATTCAATGCATATACTAACTGTACGGAATTATAATTAATGCTTCTATGTCGTTATGTTGGAATAGATGTTCATGACAATCATACAATGTATTGCTTTGCGTAATGATATGAAATGAAATTAAGGTCTACATTAAGGTGCCATTGTATATTTCCTTGTTTCAGCTGTATTCTTAGATTAATTATATCGATGCTTAAAAAATATTAAGGTTTATAAGTGCTAACTATTGTTCTTCTTTTGATGATGAAGGGGTCCTAAGGGTACCCTGAGGCTTACTTAGCATTTATGCTAAAGCATTTGAACCTTCCTTTTCGTAGATGACAGGTAAGGGTGACACATCAGATTAAGTAATACCAGTATGTTTTAAAATGCACTTTCAGTTAGTCGTCAATGATTTTGTATAAGTTTCTAAGGTACTCCATGGAGATAGCTATTAATGGTGTGAAGTTCTAAACTTAGAATTTGATGCTAAGGTGATTCTTGTTTTGTAGTTCCATATTTATTTAATATCCTATGTTGTACAAGCATGACCTGAGGAGATACTTATAATGCGACTCATCCAAGGTTTATAGTTATAACTATACAATTTATACGTTTCCTTGTTCAACATTTAAATGGTGAACTTAAAATATTGTAGCAAGGTTTAGTATAGTATGACAAAGCATATATTGTAAAAATAATATGCCTTTATGAACATAGGCTAAAAGAAAGTGACCATAAAATCCTATAACATGTGGACTACATGCAATTTGCCATGCACTTCCCTATAATATGAACTATATATGTAAACTGCAAATATTTCCTATAGCATAAACTTTATACCTTTATCATGAAATTCCTATGTCATGCTAACTATATGCAAATCCTATGTAAATCTTATAGCATAATAACTATATGCAAATCCTATATAAATCTTATAGCATAATAACTATATGCAAATCCTATTCGTATAAAGTTATGTCTTGGCTCAAATATGAAATAACATGATTATACGAGTGTCCTTGTGAAACTTTTAGAACATAAGATCGATGCCTAGTTGATTCATTGTTCTAATGTAAACTATGACTTATATTGAAATATATATATGACAGGGTTGCAAACCTAGCCAACATGCCAACGTATGATAAAGGCAGGGTAATAATGATGAAGTTGGATATGTGTTGGAAGGCATTCATAATCCGAACTTGGCATTAAACACTCCTATCTACCACATTCGTGGGAGATCTTGGTGGCAGATTACGTGTCGATTGTCATGTGAAAAGTTGTAAGGTCAATACCAATATTGTCGAGCTGTACCAATCCTCACCCTAGTGTCTTTCTCAGCTGGAATGTGTGATGGAAAGTGTATTAAAGTGTTTTAAATACAATAGTTGCTTGGGATTGCGATGTAGGATCTCCACCGTTGATCTGGAGATGCTATCGACATTTGGGAAGTAATCCTAATCTCCACTATGTTTCTTCGTTGTTGTTTTCCTTTGGCATTCATTGTGTTAGAGAGTGGCTCTGGGGAAGAGGCCGACTGGCCTACGAATGCTTAGGGTTTGTTAGCACATTTTGAGTGATCCTCCCGTGATTCGAAACCGTGACTAGTGAGTGGTTACTGTTACAAGTTGGTAATCTTAAGAGCTGAGCTCTGGTGTGGAAGCTTATTGCATTGTTTTTGTATTTGGATGTCTCAGGAAACTCACGCCGGTTGTAGTGGCATTCGTCTTCGAAGCTAGTTCATGAGGAACTCCTTCCTTAGGTTCGATACCACGATTTTCCAGGGAAGGTTGATAGTATTCAGGGTTAAGGAGCCGAGTCACTTTTGTAAATATGTGAACTGTATTAACCAAGTGAAGTGCGGGTGTCTCTGTATTCAACTAGTTGCAGATGCTATCCTTTTCAACCTTCGGTTTTAATTATCAAGGTAATGCCATACTTTTAGTTTTCGTATGGTTGCATTCGGCAGTATTATGCTTAGCTTTGAGATAAAATTTAACCTCCTTCTGTGTTCGTGCAGGTTCTGTCATCTACAGGGTTCTATGCTCCCGTTAAGTGGGAACTACTACGTGTAAGTGGTAAGTCTCGATGGTTTCCCTTGTGGGTTCTTCTTGAAACTGTTGGTTGTGTTTGAGAATGGTCGAAGCTTTCGATTTCTGAAGATATGGTCGATGTTGCAATGCTTACATTTTGTAAAGCAACGTAGGGAGAATGGAATCCTCGACCCACCCTTATAATGTATTCTACAGTTTTACTGTATGTTGAAATGTAATACTTGTTTACGAGGGTTTTAACCCTCGACTTCTAGATAATGATGAAGGATTCGAATTGTGGTTTTTATACTGTGCCTGAAAACAATGTTCTGTGTTAAGTGATGTCAATGTTTTTTTTTTGGTGATGTCCGAGAGCCTAAAATCAATGTTTTTTTTTGAAACCTTGAAACCCTAACCTATTCGGTTCAGGAGATGACTTTGGAAATGTTGAGAGGTCGAACTTGAAAATAGTAATCGAGTTTTCGTGTATTTATATGGTTTTGCAGATAATGTTTACAATAGGAAAGTGATACTACTGTTTGATGTTGATGCCGAGATACTCCTTTGTTTTAGTCTTAATTAATGTATAAGATAATTTGTTTTTGTGACTGTGTTTTACGATGTTGAACATGTATCCTTAATCTTATTTGGAACCTGATAAAATATGAGTTAATATTTCGATTGTAAGGGTTTGGCCATTGATATGGGTTTGTCTCGAACCTAGGTTTATTTTGATTCTTCCAAGAGTCTCGAACCTGGAATTCATTATGTAAGAAAATGTCTTCAAAAAGGTCGAACTCTATTTTTAATTATTTGGTTTGGTAAGTGTTGTAGAAATTATAAATGTTATGAATACTGAGTACTATACAACAATGTTGCTATTTACAATAGATAAGGATCTAAATAAAGATATATGTACTTGGTAGCAATTCTCTTTAAATAGTAATGTTTATTTTGCAGCTTATCGTATTTATGAATATTGAAGAAAGAAATAAAATGAAACTATAACACTATACTGTTTGAAAGGAATGATACGAAAAAGCATATCATAAGTTTTCTGAAAGAAATAAATGACCTAAAGTGAAAACCTTAGGCTTAGTACAAAGATAAAATGTTTACTTCTATTACCATGTAAAAGAAATATTACCATGCCTGCAATATGAAATGTTGTTACATTTTCTAAGATTAAATTAGCAGAATATAACAAAGAGGAGAAAGGTTTAAAAGAACAAATAACAAAAAAGAATTCTTTAAGGGAAATGCACAGAGTTAGTTCTTTCAATCCTCATACTCATTCATATCATTCATCTGATTCTAATTCTTCCTCCATGTACTAGAGTAATATACAGAAAATGATATGGGGAAAAATACAATGGAGGCATTTTATCAATTCATATATCTATTCAAAAATTTACAAAATCCTAAACATATCAGAAAATCACACTTGTTCTTCTGCATTATTATTACTTAACTAAAGAGTACTAAATTAACAATCACAGAAAAATAATTTAACTACTTAGAGGCTGAAATAAAAGTAGAACCTGTAACTGTAGATAGGGTGGATAAACACCCAAGGAGGCCTGTTCCTCCCAACCTTCTCCAGAAGAAGCAACCAATCTACTTTCCTCCTTTGGACCCCCGAGCTTGTTTACTGAACCACTAGGTAGATGAACTCTGTGTAGAAGCAAGGCACTCAACTTTAAATAACCAGCAATCAATAGAGACTTGCCAAAAACCTCAATCTATGCACTCAGCAGTAGAAACTCTGCACTCAGCAGTAAATCAGGTATACTTACACCATGATAAAAACCTATCATATCCCCTCATCGAATCTCTTGGGTGCAAGTAGCAGAACCCCAAGGTAAATTTCCTCGTCAGGAAAAGTGATGAACCTCAATCCAAAATTCGATGGCCCTTAAAAAGATTACCTAGGTATTTACTGGTCAGTTTTCAATAAATGAGCCTCAATCTCCAGTCCCATCTTTCAGGGAACTAAGACCACAATTCAAGGGAGTTGTCCCATACCAATAGCTAGTTACTTGCCTCATGAAGCTGCCATTTGTCAATTTCCTTCTACCCCAGATTCTATTCCACCTAGTGGGTCAGTAAACACTCTTTCAACAGTCTCCTTAGGTGTTTGTCTCCTATTTAATTTATTTAATAATAAAATATTGTGCAAATTACAGTCATCCTTGGACACTTGTCCAATATAAAACTTTACAATAAAAGTTAAGATAATGTTTCCAACATAAAATGTTTTTCAACAAAAATTGGTATGTAACAAACACCCCGACTTAGGCTCAACATCGTCCTCGATCTTGCTTATTCTTCATCAGAGCCTCCTTGAAACAGAACTAGATATGTTGCCCACATTTTACTTTCCAGGTCCTAGGTAGCTTCATCATGGCTAAGGTGCTTCCATTGCACCTTTACCTTCTCTATGGTACAATTCTGGAGCATAATTTCCCTCCTGTCGAGAATACAGTCCAGTTCCACCGAAAAATATCTTTCGGGTTCCACCTGTATGACATTCCAATTCAGCACATGAATAGCATCGTGCACATACTTCTTTAAAATAGAAATGTGAAAGACATTATGGATTCTTAAGTTAGATGGGAAAGCCAACTGATATGCAATAGGTCCAATCCTTGATAGGAATTCAAATGGTCCATAGTACCTTAGTGCTAGTTTAGCACAACTCCCAAGCTTTAAAGAAATTTTCTTGGGTTTTACCTTTACAAAAACATGATCTCCAACCTGAAATTCTCTTTCAGTGTGTTTCAGATCTACATAACTTTTTTTCCGATCTTGTGCAATTTTTAAGTTGCCTTGAACCTGTTTCACGGTTAGCTCCATCTCTTTTAATAAATCTGGTCCTAACATTAATCTATCCACAGGGTTATCCCAAGAAATAAGAGTACAACATTTTCTTCCATATAAAATCTCAAATGGACTAAGTCTAGCAGATGCTTGCTAATGATTATTGTATGCAAATTCAACTAAATGTAAATAATCTTCCCATTTAGTTGGTTGATCTTTAACATACATTTGTTACATGTCTTCTAAAATCTGATTAACCCTTTCGGTCTGTCCGTCAGTTTGTGGATGGAAAGCAGTACTGAAATTTAATTTAGTATTTAAACCCTTAAACAATGCTATCCAGAAACTTCCAGTAAACTTGGAGTCTCGGTCAGAAATAATTACCTTTGGAATTTCGTGTAAGCGAAAGATTTGTTTCATAAACACATCTACAATGTTAGCAGCTTTGAATGTAGTCTTAATAGGAATAAAATGAGTAGATTTACTTATTTTATCCACAACAACCATTATTGAATCATTCTGTTTTTGATTCTTAGGTAAACCTGTAATAAAATCAATACTTATAATTTCCCATTTCCATTCCAGAATTGGAAATGGCTGCAATAGGCCAGTTGGGTGTTGATGTTCATCCTTAATGGTCTGACATTCAAAGCACCTAGCTATGTATTTAGCCACTTCATTCTTCATGTTGGGCCAAAAATAATCCTTCCTTAACATAGTTATCATTTTATGATAACCAGGATGTCCCGAATAAGGACTTTTATGCACTTCATCCAAAATCAACAATTTAACTGTTGACACATTAGGTATATAAATTATGTTTTTATATGTCATTAAACCTTTTTCATTAATGTTGCATTATGTTATTAAATTTACAGATAAATTTGCAGCAACCTTATCATGCAATTTTTGATAATTTTCATCTTGCTTAATTCCTTCTTTGATCTGATTTTCCAGATCTGTCTTAAATGTGTTGATTGCTTCCACAAAACTTAATCTGACATTTCTGCTCAAGGCATCAGCAACTTTGTTTTCTTTACCTTTAATGTGTTGAATTTAGAAATCATACTCGCTAAGGAAAGCTAGCCGTCTAGCTTTCCTTGCGTTTAGATTTTTTAAATCCAACAAGTATTTTAAACCCTTATTATTTGTCATTAGTATAAAATTTCTTCTAATCAAGTGATGGTGCCACATTTTCAGTGCATATATCACAGCTGCCAACTCTAGATCGTAAGTTGCGTACTTCTTTTCGTGTATTTTTAACTTTCTAGACTCGAAAGCAATAGCATGACCTTCTTGAGTTAAGACCCCACCAAGTCCATCGTTGCATGCATCAGTGCATACAACGAAGTCTTTGTTAGGATCAACAATTTTTAGAATGGGTGAGGTTGTTAATAATTCTTTTAACTTATTAAAAATTTCTTGGCATTTTTGATCCCATACGAATTTCTTCCCCTTGTTTTGCAAAGAAGTGATGGGATTCGCAATTCGTGAGAACCCTTCAATAAACTTTCTGTAGTAACTTGTTATCCCCATAAATGACCGAACGTCAGTTACGTCTTTAGGAACAGGCCACTCGTTAATTGATTTTATCTTATTAAGGTCGACAGAAATTCCATCTTTAGAGATTATGTGACCTAGGTATTGTATTTTATCTTTATAAAAGTCACACTTGCTGAACTTAGCATAAAGCTGATGTTCTCTTAAATGTTCGTAATGCTCTTCTTTAGTTTTTGAGTAAATCAGAATATCATCAATGAACACAACTACAAACTTATCCAAGTACTTATGCAGAACATTGTTCATTAAACACATTAATACTGTCAGTGCGTTAGTTATCCCAAAAGGCATAACTATGAACTCGTAGTGTCCATGACGAGTTCTGAAAGTAGTTTTGAATATGTCTTCGTCTTTTATTCTAACTTGATGATATCCGGAACTTAAATCAATTTTAGTGAATATCTTTGCTCCGCGTACTTGATCAAATAGATCGTCAATGCGGGGCAAGGGATATCGGTTTTTAATTGTCATTTTATTAAGTTGACGGTAATCTATGCACAGTCGCATGGTTCCGTCATTCTTTTTAACAAAAATAACTAGCACTCCCCAAGGAGACACACTTGGACTTATCTAGTTTTTATCTATTAATTCCTTCAGCTGAGATTTTAGTTCATTCAATTCTAGAATATTCATTCTGTAGGGAGCCTTTGAGTTTGGTACCGCACCCGGGTACTAACTCAATGGTGAAATCAAGTTCCCTTTTCGGAGGTAGTCCTGGAATCTCTTCTGGGAATACATCAAAAAAGTTCCTAAGGATGGGTATATCCTTTAGTTTTAACTTATCTTCTTTAGATGAACATTCATCATTAATAACATTAACAACAAACATTTTATAGCCTTTTCTTGCAGCTCTCTTAACTTGTAAAGCATAAATTTGTCTTATAGAAATATTCCTATGAATTCCTTTTACTGTTTCAATTTTTCCTTCATTATTCAAACAAGTAAAAGATTTCTCATAACAATTAAGTACTACTCTATGTTGTTCCAGCCAGTCCATGCTAATTAACAAGTCATATGACCCTAATGGTAAAACATTCAGATTAACTTGTGTTTTCAACTGACTCATAAATACATCACAATTTTTGACAAAGTCTATAACATTTCTTTTAATGCCTGTTGCTAGCTGAACTAACCATGAATTATCAAATTTCTCTACCTTTAACTTGCAACTTTTCACTAAATCAGGTGAAATATAACTCAAACTTGGACCTGGATCTATTAGAATGGAAATAGATTTGTTGTGTTTCATACCTTTGATTTCGACCATAGACGTTTGATGATCTGCTTGACGATTTTCCAGCACTGCATTTATCCTCGACAATTCTCTTGCTACATCTCCAACTGTAGGCTCCGCTTGTATGGTGTGAATGTTGTTGACTGTATTTCTGTTGCGTGGGCATTGAGCTCTAGTATGGGGTCCACCGCAATCATAACACTTCAAAGGTGCTTTCTGTTTAGCATATCTGGTGTTGTTATTATTATTGTTTTTATTATTATTTGGCACATTCCTTGCAACAATAATATTTTATGGTGCATTACTCCTGTAATTATTATTACTTGAAAAATTTATGTTATTAAAATTTTTCTTAAAACTTCTAGAATTATGAATAAAACTCTTCTTTTTATGATCAAAATGATTATACTTATTACTCTTCCAGCCAAATATTCCTTTTCTTTTTCTGTTTTGCTCGAAACAGAAATGATCTTTCCCCATGGCCTCTTCCAAAGTTGAAGGGTTATCATATTCAATTCTGTCTTTTATGTTGAAAGGTAGACAACTTGGAAACCTTTGTACCTTAGTCTTCTCTTCGACCATGTAAGGTACATACCTTAGCAAGCTAAGGAACTTACTGCACAAATCCTTCATACTCATAGTACCCAATTTTAAATCATAAAATTCCTTGGATTTATCTTCATAGTACTGTTCTGACAAAAAAAATTTCTTAAATAAAACAGGTTATGTTTCTTTCTTTTATGCTCTTAATTCTTTTAAGATCTTGCCACCAAGTATCTGCCTTTCCGGTCAGATTGTAAATAGCCATCTTGGCTTTTAACTGAGAAGAGTAATCATAAATATGAAAGTATTTCTTCATTCCAGACAACCATGCTTAAGCTGTCTCGCCCTTCTCACTTTCACCATTAAAGGTTGGTGGCTTAATATTTTTAAACTCTCATGTAATTTGTTCATGATGCTTATGTTTCCTCTTCTTAGAACAACAATCACTATCACTACTGTCATGAACATAATTATAATTACTTAGATCATATTCAGATGAAGAATAACTATTATTTTTACCATTCTTTGCTTTCTTACTTTTATGTTTGTGAGACATTGTACCAGAATCAGAATTTACTTCTTATTTCCTTCCTCTTTCCTCGTTATGGTATTTCTCCATTAGAATCTGAATTAACTCTTCATGTGCCTTCCTAATTCGTTCATTCTCTTCTTTAACAGTCCTTATTTCCGATTTTAAATCTTTTACAGTACGTATTAGTTCAGAAGATTGATTATTTAACTCTACGTAAATTCCTTCATTACCATTATTATGTGCGTTGTTATTATGTTCATTATGATGAGGAGATCTGTCCTCTGTTGATTCCTCCGGTATATCCATACCTGCAATTTAAACGTCAAACTGTTCTGTACAGAAATAAAATTTAAATAAAGTCAGTAACTAAGTTTTTTTTTTTTTGCGCGTGCGTGAGCCTATTTCAGACCTAGAGTTTGAACTCGCACTCTGATACCACATGTAACATCCCAAAATTTCACAAAAATTTAAATTTTTTCAATGCAACATTCAATGCATATACTAACTGTGCAGAATTATAATTAATGCTTCTATGTCGTTATGCTGGAATACATGTTCATGCCGATCATACAATGTATTGTTTTGTGTAATGATATGAAATGAAATTAAGGTCTACATTAAGGTGCCATTGTATATTTCCTTTTTTAAGCAGTATTATTAGATTAATTATATCGATGCTTAAAAAATATTAAAGTTTATAAGTGCTAACTATTGTTCTTTTGATGATGAAGGGGTCCTAAGGGTACCCCAATGTTTACTTAGCATTTATGCTAAAGCATTTGAACCTTCCTTTTCGCAGATGACAGGTAAGGGTGACACATTGGATCAAGTAATACCAATATGTTTTAAAATGCACTTTCAGTTAGCCGTCAATGATTTTGTATAAGTTTCTAAGGTACTCCATGGAGATAGATATTAATGGTGTGAAGTTCTAAACTTAGAATTTGATGCTAAGGTGATTCTTGTTTTGTAGTTCCAGATTTATTTAATATCCTATGTTGTACAAGCATGACCTGAGGAGATACTTATAATGCGACTCGTCCAAGGTTTATAGTTATAACTATACAATTTATACGTTTCCTTGTTCAACATTTAAATGGTGAACTTAAAATATTGTAGCAAGGTTTAGTATAGTATGACAAAGCATATATTGTAAAAATAATATGCCTTTATGAACATAGGCTAAAAGCAAGTGACCATAAAATCCTATAACATGTGGACTACATGCAATTTGCCATGCACTTCCCTATAATATGAACTATATGTAAATTGCAAATATTTCCTATAGCGTAAACTTTATACCTTTATCATGAAATTCCTATGTCATGCTAAAAATATGAAAATCCTATGTAAATCTTATAGCATAATAAATATATGCAAATCCTATATAAATCTTGTAGCATAATAACTATATGCAAATCCTATTCGTATAAAGTTATGTCTTGGCTCGAATATGAAATAACATGATTATACGAGTGTCCTTGTGAAACTTTTAGAACATAAGATCGATGCCTAGTTGATATATTCTTCTAATGTAAACTATGACTTATATTGAAATATATATATGACAGGGTTGCAAACCTAGCCAACGTGTCAACGTATGATAAAGACAGGGTAATAATGATGAAGTTGGATATATGCTAGCAGACATCCGTAATCCAACCTTGGCATTAAACACTCCTATCTAACACATTCGTGGGGATCTTGGTGCCAGATTACGTGTCGATTATCATGTGAAAAGTTGTAAGGTCAATACCGATATTGTCGAGCTGTACCAATCCTCGCCCTAGTGTCTTTCTGAGCTGGAATGTGTGATGGAAAGTGTATTAAAGTGTTTTAAATGCAATAGTTGCTTGGGATTGCAATGTAGGATATCCACTGTTGATCTGGAGATGCTCTTGACGTTTGGGAAGTAACCCTAATCTCCACTAAGTTTCGTCGTTGTTGTTTTTCCTTTAGCATTCATTGTGTTAGAGAGTGGTTCTGGGGAAGAGGCCGACCAGCCTGCAAATGATTAGGGTTTGTTAGCAGGTTTTGAGTGCTCCTCCCGTGATTCGAAACCGTGACCAATGAGTGGTTACTGTTACAAGTTGGTAGTCTTAAGAGCTGAGCTCTGGTGTGGAAGCTTGCTACATTGTTTTGGTATTTTGATGTCTCAAGAAGCTCACGTCGGTTGTAGTGGCATTCGTCTTCGAAGCTAGTTCATGAGGAACTCCTTCCTCAGGTTCAATACCACGATTTGCAGGGAAGGTTGATAGTCTTCAGGGTTAGGGAGCCGAGTCACTTCTGTAAATATGTGAACTGTATTCACCAAGTGAAGTGCGGGTGTATTTGGATTCAACTAGTTGCAGATGCTATCCTTTTCAACCTTTAGTTTTAATTATCAAGGTAATGCCATACTTGTAGTTTTCGTATGGTTGCATTCAGCAGTATTATGCTTAGCTTTGAGATAAAATTTAACCTCCTTCTTTGTTCTTGCAGGTTCTATCATCTACAGGGTTCTATGCTCCAGTTAAGTGGGAACTACTGTGTGTAAGTGGTAAGTCTCGGTGGTTTCCCTTGTGGGTTCTTCTTGAAACTGTTGGTTGTGTTTGAGAATGGTCGAAGCTTTCGATTTCTGAAGATATGGTCGTTGTTGCAATACTTACATTTTTTAAAGCAATGTAGGGAGGATGGAATCCTTGACCCACCCTTATAATGTATTCTACAGTTTTACTATATGTTGAAATGTAATACTTGTTTACCATGGTTTTAACCCTCGACTTCTGGATAATGATGAAGGATTTGGTCTGTGGTTTTTATACCGTGCCTGAAAACAATGTTCGGTGTTAGGTGATTTCAATATTTGTTGTTTTTGGTGATGGTCGAGAGCCTAAACTCAATGTTTTGTTTTGAAACCTTGAAACCCTAACCTATTCGGTTCAGGAGATGACTTTGGAAATGTTGAGAGGTCGAACTTGAAAATAGTAATCTAGTTTTTGTGTATTTATATGGTTTTGCAGATAATGTTTACAATAGGAAAGTGATACTACTGTCTAATGTTGATGCCGAGATACTCCTTTGTTTTAGTCTTAAGCAATGTATAAGATAATTTGTTTTTGTGACTGTGTTTTACAATGTTGAACATGTATCCTTAATCTTATTTGGAACCTGATAAAATCTGAGTTAATATTTCGATTGTAAGGGTTTGTCCATTGGTATGGGCCTGTCTTGAACCTAAGTTTATTTTGATTCTTCCAAGAGTCTCGAACCTGGAATTCGTTATGTAAGAAAATGTCTTCAAAAAGGTCGAACTCTGTTTTTAATTATTTGGTTTGGTAAGTGTTGTAGAAATTCTAAATGTTATGAATACTGAGTACTATACAACAATGTTTCTGTTTGCAATATAAAAGGATCTAAATAAAGATATATGTACTTGGTAGCAATTCCGTTTAAATAGTAATGTTTATTTTGCAGCTTATCGTATTTCATGAATATTGAAGAAAGAAATAAAATGAAACTATAACACTATACTGTTTGAAAGGAATGATAAGAAAAAGCATATCATAAGTTTTCTAAAAGAAATAAATGACCTAAAGTCAAAACCTTAGGCTTAGTACAGAGATCAAATGTTTACTTCTATTACTATGTAAAAGAAATATTACCATGCCTGCAATATGAAATGCTGTTACATTTTCTGAGATTAAATTAGTAGAATATAACAAATAGGAGAAAGGTTTAAAAGAACAAATAACAAAAAGGAAATCTTTAAGGGAAATGCACAGAGTTAGTTCTTTCAATCCTCATACTCATTTATATCATTCATCTGATTCTAATTCTTCCTCCTTGTACTAGATTACTATACAGAAAACAGTATGGGGAAAAATACAGTGGAAGCATTTTATCAATTCATATATCTATTCAATAGTTTACAAAATCCTAAACATATCAGAAAATCACACTTGTTCTTCTGCATTATTATTACTTAACTAAAGAATACTAAATTAACAATTACAGAAAAATAATTTAACTACTTAGAGGATGAAATAACAGTAGAACCTGTAACTGTAGATAGGGTGGACAAATACCCAAGGAGGCATGTTCCTCCCAACCTTCTCCAGAAGAAGCAACCAATCTACTTGCCTCCTTTGGACCCCCGAGCCTGTTTACTGAACCACCAGGTAGATGAACTCTATGTAGAAGCAAGGCACTCAACTTTGTATAACCAACAATCAATAGAGACTTGCCAAAAACCTCAATCTCTGCACTCAGCAGTAGAAACTTTGCACTCAACAATATAGCTCTGCACTCAGCAGTAAATCAGGCAGACTTACACCATGATAAAAAACTAGCATATCCCCTCATCAAATCTCTTGGGTGCAAGCAACATAACCCCAAGGTAAATTTACTCGTTAGGAAAAGTGATGAACCTCAGTCCAGAATTCGATGGCTCTTAAAAAGATTGCCTAGGTCTTTAGTGGTCAGTTTTCAATAAATGAGCCTCAAGCTCCAGTCCCATCTTTCAGGGCACTAAGACCACAATTCAAGGGAGTTGTCCCATACCAATAGCTAGTTACTTGCCCCATGAAGCTACCATTTGTCCATTGCCTTCTACCCCATATTACATTCCACCTAGTGGGCCAGTAAACACTCTTTCAACATTCTCCTTAGGTGTTTGTATCCTATTTAATTTATTTAACAATAAAATATTGTGCAAATTATAGTCATCCTTGGACACTTGTCCAATATAGAACTTTACAAGAAAAGTTAAGATAATGTTTCCAACATAAAATATTTTTCAGCAGAAAGGGGTATGTTACAGTAGGATTCTCTATCCACCCAGCTGTGACAACTATCTTTGGGCCTATTTCACTTGTATAAATACATTTCATTCTTTGTAATTTAGTTAAGTGAAGTACTTCTTTACATGTATCCTCTTATGTCATCGGGTATCTTGTATGTTCTACTATAGGCAACACTCTACTGATGTCAACTGAGCCTGTATCCTAGTTTGTTCCCAAATCCATAATATATATGTCCACCCAATCTCTAGATGCATATACTGCCCTGTTGGATAGTCCAAAGGGAATGTACTCAACTATCTCCTTCGTGACTAGACATCTCTCCAGCCGAGGCATCTCATGGACCTCTGTGTCAAATCTCTCCTCAGGCACCTGTAAATATGAATGCTACTTGTGCATAATCATCACCAGAGACTCTCCACTCAAACCATGAGTGCCACTCATGCCCTCATGTGTCACTGCTATCAAATATGGTGAAGTCTTTGTTGCTATCAATGGTGAAGATCGTGCCAACCTTAGTTTGTAACTAAGCTCCTCAACCTTATTTTCCTTATCTTTTTCAAACATAAGAGCAAGGTCCTTTTCCATGAACAATTTGAAGAATTATAGAAATTAAAATTTCAACATTTGAAGAATTATAGAAATTGCAATTTTTTATGACAAGTTGCAATTTTAGCTTCTAGAAATTGCAATTTCAACAATAACAAATTGCAATTTCAACAATAACAAATTGCAATCAATTAATTGTTGAAATTGTCGAAATTGCAAATCTTTGAATGCTAAAATTGCAATTTCTTGTGAAGAAATGCACCTTTTACAATTCTCCAATTGTTGAAATTGCAATTCTTGGATGCTAAAATTGCAACCAATCAAATGTTGAAATTACATTTTTCCTTTAAAATTTTGTGAACTTCTCAATAAAAAACCTCTTGAAATTGTGAATTTGTAGTTGTTGAAATTGCAATTTCTCCTCAATCTTTTTATTGTTGAATTTATGAAATTGTAATTGCAAAATTTGCAATTTATTAAAGTTGAAATTGTATTTGAATAAAAAATCCTTGGAATTGAAATATATGCAAATATCAAAATTGCAACCAATTAATTGTTGAAATTGACTAATCAAATGTTGAAATTGCATTTTTTGTTTAAAAAATGTGAATTTCTTCTCAATCATATACTTCTTGAAATTGTGAATTTGCAATTACTAAAATTGCAATTTCTCCTCCATCTTTTTATTGTTGAATTTGTAAAATTGCAATTTCCTAAAATTGAATTGCAAATTGAATAAAAAATTCTTAGAATTGCAATATATGCAAGTATCAATGATTGCAATCAATTAATTGTTGAAATTGAAATTTATCTTCAATATTGCTACAAGTGTGACAATTTGTCTATTATGTCTCTTCCTCTTCATTGGGAGTTACTCTTCCACTCCAATTTGAGTCTCCATGATATTTGCCATGAAAATTGCATCTTCATCTACCCAAAGTACATTACCCTCCACCTTGAACTCGAATTTGTGTGAGAATGATGCCAAGTGTAGTGGGGAATCTTGCCACATGTGGGTCCCACAACGTCTTATGTGCCCTCATGATCCAATGCCACCTTTTTTTTTTTAACAGAAATGGTTAAGGAGATTTTGATTATATAAAAAGGGCATAGATTACAAAGTTATGAGGAAGGATTGTTCCCAAAGAAGATCTGCATCTACAACTCCTTGTTCATCCTTTGCTAGCTTATAACTATCATGAAAATTTCCTAATCTATGGAGACTATATATCCTTACAAACTATCCAAGAATAAGGAGATAGGAGAAAAACATTACTGATAAAGGTGGTTTATCTTGCTGTCCAAAAAGAGCTCTGTGTTGTAATAACACAAAAATATTCCTGCATTAGACTTCCCTAAATCTTGATCCACTATCCAGAAAACAAAGCTGAACAATACTAGTAATTTTCGCTGGAAGGAGACCATTACATAAACCAAAAAACAAAAAGAAAACCCATAGACGAAAAGACTAGAGTTGAAGACTAGATTCCTTTTGCATTTGGAGAGTGCCAGTTAAAGGTTCTTTGTTTCTTCCCTTGGACGAGCCTTTACTTTTTTGCAGACTTGAGTTGACCAATTCATCTTTTAGGATGTCAATCTTCCTGCCCACTTCTATGATATTTCTGTTGACATCATCCATTTTTGAATCCTTATTGACATCGCAAGGAAAAACAATACCAATGGCTTCCTCCAGAATCGTGATCCTCCCCACTAATTTGTTGCTGCTATTTTTGACCTCCGAGTGCATAGCTTGGGAAAGAGAGAAGAGGCATGTGATAGCCCTCTTCATCTCTAAATTCTCATTCCTTAATAGACGAATTTGATCTTCCATATCCTTAAGGTAATTTATTACCTCAACGGAAATGGGATTGCTATCAATCCTCTGAGAAAAACCGAAACTTCCATAGTCATTCTTCTCCGATGGATAGGCCATCTTCTTTTACATTCCTAGGAAATCCTATTGGCATGGAGCATGAACAAATGACCTTACCTAGAATTCTTCATCCTGCACAACAGCCTGACTGTTGTCCTTCTCTGGGTTTTCCAAGCTTTGGTTTCCCTCTTTCTTCCATAAGGGTTTCCTATACCTCAAGCAATTGGCATGAGCCAAAGTACAACCCATGGTTGAATACCAAGTCTTGAAGTTGTTGATGTTTATGTAACTTCGGAATGTATTTCATCTATGTATTTCATATATATTTATTGTATCCTTATAAGAGATGTGTTATTCCTCTATAAGGAAGTGTCGTCATGTGTATTGACAAGTGTCGTAAGTGTGTGTACTTGCCGATGGGTTATTAGACCACCATGTGTGGGGTCGGCCCTAAAATATATATTTTATTGTGGATGTACCTAGCTAGACAAGTCGGCCCCATAGTGTAACTGGGCAAACAGGTTAAGTATAAATAGAGATCAGGAGATCTCTATTTGATCATTCGGAAACTCACACTTCTCTCACTCAGAAAGTGGAGCACTAGTGAGGAGGAGGATCATCTGCTACTAGGAGACTATCTCAGTGTATTTTGGTTATACTTTGGTTGAGCCATTTCTCTCTCTATCTCTGAGGAAGTTGTGGGGTTTTTCACCTTAGGGTTTTCTCCACGAAAACTCTGTGTCTCTTGTCTCTCATGCTTTTGATTCTTATGATGATTGTCATGCTTGTTATGCATTGATATACTATACATGTTATTCTCTTAGTAAATATCCTAGAGTATTGTGAATTAATGCTCAAAATTTAACATGGTATCAAAGTTAACATGAGAAGAAGACATTGTGCAGTGACATAAACTAGGGTTTCTTGTTTATTGGGTTTCTCTCCACATATTTTGGAAAAGCAATATAGTAGATTGACTCTACTCATCAAGGAGAATCTATCTGTCCAATCAGAATTCAATTCTGAGCATTTTTAGATTTGGCCCTAAAAATTAGGGTTTCCGTAAAAATAGGAATTTCTGGAATCTAAAGACATAGCTGGAAGCTCCTTGAAAACATCGAAGTTTAGAGCTTTGGATTGAGATTTTTGGATGGGTAGATCTCTGGGAAACTCAAACCCTAATTCAGGGCTCTCCTGAATGAAACCGGGAAGACAGAAAGGCAGTTTTGAAGAGTGTAGCTTTGCAGATCTCAAATTCTCAATACACCAGTTTGATCAGCTCATCAAGGTGCATCTTTCTATCCTTTCAGAAAGTTTGAATTTATAGGGTTTTTTCGACAAACCCTAATTCGAGACCAGATCCAGTTTTCAGCAATTCAAGTCGTGAGACCTAAAACTTTTCTATTTCCATTTGAAGCACTCTTTAAGATGTATCACCACACCAAGCTTGAGGATAATCTTGAAGTGGCTAATAATTTCCGATCCTGGAAGTATAGGATTGGGTTAATCCTGGAAGAAAATGAGTTGGACTCATATATAAAAGAAGACATCCCTATCCCGGAGGATGAATAGGCTAAGATATTGCATAAGAAGAACTTGGTCAAGGCAAAGATAATCATTGCTGATTCTATCAAAGACCATCTCATCCCCCATGTGTCATCTTTGAAGACACCCAAAGAGATGTTTGACTCCCTGACCAAGTTATTTGAAGGGAAGAACATAAATCGGAAGATGACTCTGCGGAATCAATTGAAAGGGGTCAAGATGTTGAATGGAGAAACCATTCAATCTTACTTCTCCAAGGTCTCTCAGATCAAGGAACAACTTGAAGCTGTGGATGAAGTAGTGGACAATGGTGAAGTTGTTATGACATCTCTGAACGGCCTACCTAGGTCATGGGACTCCTTTATTCAAGGAATCTGTGCAAGAAAGAAATTGATCTCTTTCAGTAAACTGTGGGAGGAATTCTCTCAAGAAGAAGCTAGACTTGTAGCTCGTGAAGAAAAGATGGGAGGTGAAGATCAAGCTCTCGCAGCTCACACCAAAAGAAGCAAGCCAAGAAGGAGCACTCTCACTACAAGAAGTCCACTCACTATCACCAAAAGAATAAGAAGGATCTAAGGTGCTTCACATGCAATGAGAAGGGTCACTTTACTTCAGATTGTCCCAAGAACAAAAGGGATAACAACAACAACTCCAGTAAGAAGAAGAAGGGCAGCAAAAGAAAGTTCCATGCTCATGCTGCCGAGGATGATGAACCTCCAAAGAAGAAGGCTAGGGCAGAAAGTGATGATAGTGATGATGACTCATCAAGTGAAGAAGAGTATGTTCTAATCTCTGCTCTCACAGGTACTATCTCCCATGGTTGTAATGATTGGTTAATTGACAGTGGGGCTTCCAAACACATGACTGGGTTTAAGGAATCTTTTGTAAACCTATCTGAACATGAATCACCCCATAAGGTGAAACTTGGGGATGATTATCAATACCTAATCAAAGGAAGTGGTGAAGCCTCATACAACCTAGATTCTAGAAAATCTTTGAAGATGAAAGAAGTCCTTTATGTACCTGGGCTCAAGAAGAATCTTATCTCCATCTCTGCATTGGATGCAAAAGACATGAGGGTTGCATTTGTAGATGGCCAAGTCCTAATGTGGCCAAAGGATAAATCTATTGATGATGCAGTGGTGATTGGAGAGCAAGAGGGAGGATTGTACAAATTGAAGGGACAACCTGAACTTGCTATGGTGACATGAAGACAAAGATTCATCCATAGTCATGGATCACATGGAGGTATGTATGAGTTGGTTTTGAAAAGGTTAACTTATGAGTTATGCAGGTCATTGAATAGAACAAGAAAACATTGCTAGACATAACTAACAAATATGGTGAACAGGTATGTTTTCCTTATATCATAGGATCTCTTATATAAGTATGCATGGCATGATTGATGATGATTGTTCATAAAGACATAGGTTTGAATAATCATGGGTATATGCATATTATGTGTCTTACCTTAATTAATGATATGACTAACCATAAGAGTCATAGGTTCGAGTAATCACAGGTTTATACATGTTATATTTCTTATGATATGACTAACCATAAGAGTCCTATATAAACCTTGAATGTTAATGCTTATTATTTCTGTTTGAAATAATCATGACTATACATGCTTGAGATTATTGTGTTATGATAGTATTGAGAATATACTAATGAATGTATGATTTTGTATGAGATCACAAGTATAACACAATCATGATACTAATAAGCATGCATAGGGACCAAGGATGAATATAAGTTCAAGGATAGGTAATCCAGGAAGCAAAGATCAAGAGGGAGCACACTCCAGCAGCTCCTGCAAGGATGCAGATATTTAGAGGGAGTTGACCATCTTTCTACGTTCCACATCAGAAAAGTGTAAAAGAAGCTACTTCAGCAGCTCCTGCAAGGAAGCAAAGACTCAGAGGGAGTCCACCCAACAAACAAACAAAGATAAGTATTTTAATTACCACTTCTTACATATTTGTTTGTTTAAATAAAATTGTTCAATGATACATATGCTTATGTTCCTAGACTTAGGATATGTATTGTGCATATTAGAATGATTACATTAATGAACAGTATACTACTAATATGCATTTGATGGGTAAGTAGGCCTATGGCATTGTACAACATTCCATTGCTACTTATATAGAATGAAACATCTTTGCTGACATGTTGGGAGTAGTGCAAACTCTTAACAATGTTCTGGTAGAGATTGGAAGGCATCTAGAAAGTTACAGGATATGGATGAATGTTGTATTGAAGCATTGGCTAAAATAATTGCATCATTGTATGACATATTTCTTTATGTATAAGAATTTGTTTTGAAAACTATGAGATGTTTCTAATCATGCAATTTAACTTGTCTTGTAGGAAAGATCATATGCCATCACCTACAAAAGAAGAACTACAACATTTGTTCAGCAACAAAATTCTCTATTGAAGATATTGAAGTTCCCAGGATATGGGAAGAATGCCATGATCCGTCGATCATGAAGAATGATGTTTGGGATGTAGTCCCAAGACCTAAAGGGAAGTTTGTTATGACTTCCATATGGATCTATCAGATCAAGCATGCTGCAGATGGCAGCATAGAGAAATGTAAAATTAATGAAATGGAAAATACACCAGATGGATATCAAGACTGCTTTCTTGAATGGTGTAGTTGAAGAAGAAGTATATGTGGAACACCCACTTGGTTCTGAGACACATGACAGGGAGTCATATGTATGCAGATTGAAGAAATCCTTGTATGGCTTGAATCAAGCTCCCAGAACTTGGTATGGTAGGATGGATAGTTTCCTATCTAGTTTGGGCTTTACCAAGAGTAAAGCGGATTCCAACCTTTACTACAAGGTTGAGGAAGGGAATCCTATGATTCTACTCCTGTATGTGGATGAATTATTTGTAACAGGAGACGACAGATTAATTGCAGGAAGCTTGCTGCTAAGTTTGATATGAAGGACATGGGGATGATGCACTATTTCCTAGGTATGGAGGTGTGGCAGAGTACAGACGGGATCTTCCTTGGACAAGGGAAGTATACTGTAGATATCATGAAGAGGTTCAGAATGATGGATTGCAAGGCCATGGCCACACCTATGGAATTGAATCTGAATCTTCTATGTGATGCTTCATCTGAGCTGGTTGATGTATCTATGTATCGTCAGATGGTTGGGTCCTTGATGTACTTGACAAACACAAGACCAGATATTTGCTTTGCGGTGAACACATTGAGCCAGTTCCTGACGGATCTGAGGAGTGTTCACCTGGTTGCTGTAAAGCATATTCTGAGGTACCTGAAGGGTACAGTTGATTATGGGCTCAAGTATGAAGTGAATCAAAAGTTTAACCTACCGGGTTATGTTGATTCATATTGGGCAGGCAGTGTTGTAGATAGGAAGAGCACATCTGGGTGTTGCTTCAATATGGGATCAGGTGTGATCTCTTTGTTTATCAGGAAGCAGTCCTGCGTAGCACTGAGTACAGCTGAGGAAGAGTATGTTGTAGCCTGTTCAACTAGTTGTGAGGCAGTATGGCTCCGGAAGCTGCTGTCTGAGTTATTTGATCTCCCGTTGGATGCTACTGGTATCTTTTGTGATAACCAGAGTTGTGTGAAGTTGTCTGAGAACCTAGTGTTTCATGATAGGTCAAAACACATAGAGATCAAATATCACTATATCAGGGATATGGTGTAGAGAGGAGCAGTGAATCTCCTGTATGTTGCGACGGACGAGCAGATTGCAGATGTATCGACGAAGCCATTAGCCAAAGTGAAGTTCGAGTACTTTAGAGAGAGGCTTGGTGTTCTTTAGATCGATGACACTTCGAGGAAGAAGTGATGGAGACATTTGCTGAAGCCATTCCAAGCATGTTGGAAGGAGGATCCTTCAAATGGCTGTGGATGTAAGTGCTGGATGATGAGCATCAGGATGATGTTCCAGTTTCTGCTATGTATGATCAGTTGGATCATTTACATTCGTGTATGTATGCATCATGTTGGATGCTGGATATGATCAGTTGGATCATTTATATATGTATGTACGCATCATGTTGGATGTTGGATATGATCAGTTGGATCATTTATATGTATATATGTACGCATCATGTTGGATGATGGATATGATCAGTCGGATCATTTGTATGTATTTTGTATATGCATCATGTTGGATGCCTGGACCATGTATCTTTATTTGTATCAGGTGGATACATTGTATGATCAGGTAGATCATGTATGTTGATATGTATCAGGTATGATCAAATGGATCATGTATTTGTTTGTATCAGGTGGATACATTGTATGATTAGGTGGATCATTTATGATAATATGTATCAGGTAGATACTCGGTATGCATCAGGTGGATGCAGTGTATGATCAGGATGATCATAGATGACGAGCTTCAGGATGTTGCTCCAGATGACATGCAGCAGGATGTTGCAGTGATGATGATCAGGATGATCATGTGTACATCAGGATGATGTATGGTGAGTATCAGGATGATACTTTATGGCTGTGGATCAAGTTGTGCAGATGAGCATGTTTGGGAGATCCTATAGGTCGGAGTTGTGTACCTATAACAACCTGGGATGCTCTTTCGAGACATTGCTCTGGGAGGACATGTAATTTGTGCCCTGGGAGATTTTAGGTCGTAGTTGTGTACCCGTAACATCCTGAGATGCTCTTGCGAGGTTTTGTCCTATGGCATGTAATTTGTGCCCTGGGAGATTTTAGGTCGGAGTTGTGTACCCGTAACATCCTGAGATGCTCTTTTGAGGTTTTGCCATGACCACATGTAATTTGTGCCCTGGGGAGATTTCAGGTCGGAGTTGTGTACCTATAACATCCTGAGATGCTCTTGCTAGGTTTTGTGGTGACCACATGTAATTTGTGCCCTGGGGAGATTTCAGGTCGGAGTTGTGTACCCGTAACATCCTGAAATGTTCTTGATAGGTTTTGTGGTGGGGTCACATGTAATAAGTCCTGGAGATCTGGACAGGATGAAAAAGGCCTCAGATTCTCTTTAGGGTTCTTTCTAAGCAAGAGACTCTTTAAAGGTTTTGTGATGCACGTAATAAGTCCTGAGGATTCCACAGTATGGTCAGTGATGACGAAGACCTGCAGGTGGTGGACCTACATCCAGTATGAAAAAGGACTGGCTCTGTAGAACTTCCTATGATGAGTAGAGTCATAGATTGGTTGAGATAGTAGCAGCAGTGACAATGATGATGACGATGATCCTGAGAAGAAGACTTGTCTAGCAGATATGTGTCGAGAAATACCTTCTTAGTTAAGAGGGAGTGTTGATGTATATGTAACTTCGAAATGTCTTTCATCTATGTATTTCATATATATTTATTGTACCCTTATAAGAGATGTGTTATTCCTCTATAAGGAAGTGTTGTCATGTGTATTGACAAGTGTCACAAGTGTGTGTACTTGCCGATGGGTTATTAGACCACCATGTGTGGGGTTGACCCTGAAATATATATTATATTGTGGATGTACCTAGCTAGACAAGTCAGCCCCATAGTGTAACTGGGAAAACAGGTTAAGTATAAATAGAGATCGGGAGATCTCTATTTGATCATTCGGAAACTCACACTTCTCTCACTCAGAAAGTGGCGCACTTGTGAGGAGGAGGATCATCTGCTACTAGGAGACTATCTCAGTGTATTTTGGTTGTACTTTGGTTGATCCATTTCTCTCTCTATCTCTGAGGAAGTTGTGGGGTTTTTCACCTTAGGGTTTTCCCCATGGAAACTCTATGTCTCTTGTCTCTCATTCTTTTGATTCTTATGATGATTGTCATGCTTGTTATGATTGTTATGCATTGATATACTGTACATGTTATTCTCTTAGTAAATATCCTAGAGTATTGTGAATTAATGCTCAAAATTTAACAGAAGTCTCCCATTACACAGAGTTTCTTTCGCAGACGCCTCTCCTTAAGACACCAACCAACAGAGCTACCGAAATTGATGCGAATGTCGCTCCAAACAAGATTATTAGAAATAACCCAAGCCAGACAATCCTCTGAATGGGTTTGGTGCATGTATTCCATTTATCTTAAACCTGAAGTCATCCCCTTATAATTAATTTGAGCATGCGTGAAGATCCAAAGATGATCTACGATTTGAGTGCTTAACTTAAATGCACCCCAACCAAGAATTGAATTCAGAAATGGGACTATAGGGAGAAGGAAATGAATGCAAACATCAACTATTAGAATAGCCTCCTCGTTACTCCAAGGATTTCTGACTCTTGTGGGGGGTCAGAGTTCTGAATGCCATTGATTGTGGCCTCATGCGCCATTTTCTAACTACCATGCATGGCATACTCACTATTGCGCCCTCCTTAGTCAGTTAATTGATTATGACTTCAGTTGGCTGAGTTTAGGTTCAGTTCAGTTGACTTTGAGTCTTCCGTAGCACTCCAATGGTGATAATCCCTATGCTAGACCAACTAAGGTTCAAATTATCCTGCATGATTCAAATTCTCTCCATTGTAACATGATTGTTTATTATACTAATTATTGGAATGTGTGACATTATTCTGCTTGTCAAGTCCCCTCCCATCTATTAATGCAAGGAAGGGAACATGATACCTAGAATCTAGGCTTTTATAAAACTTAGCCCATTTCAACATTCATGATTCATATAAATATAAACAATTGCCCATAAATCAGGCAAACATGCACAGCGAAATAAAACATCATCCACACACATTTCACATGCATCAACCATATCAAGAACAACCATATTTTTAATTAAAACAGTGCAGAATTAAATACACATAAGAGAATATACTTATCTCACTATAATGCTATCCCAAGCAACTAGTTATGTTGCTGCAATGTTCCACCCAATGTTCTCACTATAATGCTATCCCAAGCAACTAGTTCAGAATGATGGATTGCAAGGCCATGGCCACACCTATGGAATTGAATCTGAATCTTCTATGTGATGCTTCATCTGAGCTGGTTGATGTATCTATGTATCGTCAGATGGTTGGGTCCTTGATGTACTTGACAAACACAAGACCAGATATTTGCTTTGCGGTGAACACATTGAGCCAGTTCCTGACGGATCTGAGGAGTGTTCACCTGGTTGCTGTAAAGCATATTCTGAGGTACCTGAAGGGTACAGTTGATTATGGGCTCAAGTATGAAGTGAATCAAAAGTTTAACCTACCGGGTTATGTTGATTCATATTGGGCAGGCAGTGTTGTAGATAGGAAGAGCACATCTGGGTGTTGCTTCAATATGGGATCAGGTGTGATCTCTTTGTTTATCAGGAAGCAGTCCTGCGTAGCACTGAGTACAGCTGAGGAAGAGTATGTTGTAGCCTGTTCAACTAGTTGTGAGGCAGTATGGCTCCGGAAGCTGCTGTCTGAGTTATTTGATCTCCCGTTGGATGCTACTGGTATCTTTTGTGATAACCAGAGTTGTGTGAAGTTGTCTGAGAACCTAGTGTTTCATGATAGGTCAAAACACATAGAGATCAAATATCACTATATCAGGGATATGGTGTAGAGAGGAGCAGTGAATCTCCTGTATGTTGCGACGGACGAGCAGATTGCAGATGTATCGACGAAGCCATTAGCCAAAGTGAAGTTCGAGTACTTTAGAGAGAGGCTTGGTGTTCTTTAGATCGATGACACTTCGAGGAAGAAGTGATGGAGACATTTGCTGAAGCCATTCCAAGCATGTTGGAAGGAGGATCCTTCAAATGGCTGTGGATGTAAGTGCTGGATGATGAGCATCAGGATGATGTTCCAGTTTCTGCTATGTATGATCAGTTGGATCATTTACATTCGTGTATGTATGCATCATGTTGGATGCTGGATATGATCAGTTGGATCATTTATATATGTATGTACGCATCATGTTGGATGTTGGATATGATCAGTTGGATCATTTATATGTATATATGTACGCATCATGTTGGATGATGGATATGATCAGTCGGATCATTTGTATGTATTTTGTATATGCATCATGTTGGATGCCTGGACCATGTATCTTTATTTGTATCAGGTGGATACATTGTATGATCAGGTAGATCATGTATGTTGATATGTATCAGGTATGATCAAATGGATCATGTATTTGTTTGTATCAGGTGGATACATTGTATGATTAGGTGGATCATTTATGATAATATGTATCAGGTAGATACTCGGTATGCATCAGGTGGATGCAGTGTATGATCAGGATGATCATAGATGACGAGCTTCAGGATGTTGCTCCAGATGACATGCAGCAGGATGTTGCAGTGATGATGATCAGGATGATCATGTGTACATCAGGATGATGTATGGTGAGTATCAGGATGATACTTTATGGCTGTGGATCAAGTTGTGCAGATGAGCATGTTTGGGAGATCCTATAGGTCGGAGTTGTGTACCTATAACAACCTGGGATGCTCTTTCGAGACATTGCTCTGGGAGGACATGTAATTTGTGCCCTGGGAGATTTTAGGTCGTAGTTGTGTACCCGTAACATCCTGAGATGCTCTTGCGAGGTTTTGTCCTATGGCATGTAATTTGTGCCCTGGGAGATTTTAGGTCGGAGTTGTGTACCCGTAACATCCTGAGATGCTCTTTTGAGGTTTTGCCATGACCACATGTAATTTGTGCCCTGGGGAGATTTCAGGTCGGAGTTGTGTACCTGTAACATCCTGAGATGCTCTTGCTAGGTTTTGTGGTGACCACATGTAATTTGTGCCCTGGGGAGATTTCAGGTCGGAGTTGTGTACCCGTAACATCCTGAAATGTTCTTGATAGGTTTTGTGGTGGGGTCACATGTAATAAGTCCTGGAGATCTGGACAGGATGAAAAAGGCCTCAGATTCTCTTTAGGGTTCTTTCTAAGCAAGAGACTCTTTAAAGGTTTTGTGATGCACGTAATAAGTCCTGAGGATTCCACAGTATGGTCAGTGATGACGAAGACCTGCAGGTGGTGGACCTACATCCAGTATGAAAAAGGACTGGCTCTGTAGAACTTCCTATGATGAGTAGAGTCATAGATTGGTTGAGATAGTAGCAGCAGTCACAATGATGATGACGATGATCCTGAGAAGAAGACTTGTCTAGCAGATATGTGTCGAGAAATACCTTCTTAGTTAAGAGGGAGTGTTGATGTATATGTAACTTCGAAATGTCTTTCATCTATGTATTTCATATATATTTATTGTACCCTTATAAGAGATGTGTTATTCCTCTATAAGGAAGTGTTGTCATGTGTATTGACAAGTGTCACAAGTGTGTGTACTTGCCGATGGGTTATTAGACCACCATGTGTGGGGTTGACCCTGAAATATATATTATATTGTGGATGTACCTAGCTAGACAAGTCAGCCCCATAGTGTAACTGGGAAAACAGGTTAAGTATAAATAGAGATCGGGAGATCTCTATTTGATCATTCGGAAACTCACACTTCTCTCACTCAGAAAGTGGCGCACTTGTGAGGAGGAGGATCATCTGCTACTAGGAGACTATCTCAGTGTATTTTGGTTGTACTTTGGTTGATCCATTTCTCTCTCTATCTCTGAGGAAGTTGTGGGGTTTTTCACCTTAGGGTTTTCCCCATGGAAACTCTATGTCTCTTGTCTCTCATTCTTTTGATTCTTATGATGATTGTCATGCTTGTTATGATTGTTATGCATTGATATACTGTACATGTTATTCTCTTAGTAAATATCCTAGAGTATTGTGAATTAATGCTCAAAATTTAACAGAAGTCTCCCATTACACAGAGTTTCTTTCGCAGACGCCTCTCCTTAAGACACCAACCAACAGAGCTACCGAAATTGATGCGAATGTCGCTCCAAACAAGATTATTAGAAATAACCCAAGCCAGACAATCCTCTGAATGGGTTTGGTGCATGTATTCCATTTATCTTAAACCTGAAGTCATCCCCTTATAATTAATTTGAGCATGCGTGAAGATCCAAAGATGATCTACGATTTGAGTGCTTAACTTAAATGCACCCCAACCAAGAATTGAATTCAGAAATGGGACTATAGGGAGAAGGAAATGAATGCAAACATCAACTATTAGAATAGCCTCCTCGTTACTCCAAGGATTTCTGACTCTTGTGGGGGGTCAGAGTTCTGAATGCCATTGATTGTGGCCTCATGCGCCATTTTCTAACTACCATGCATGGCATACTCACTATTGCGCCCTCCTTAGTCAGTTAATTGATTATGACTTCAGTTGGCTGAGTTTAGGTTCAGTTCAGTTGACTTTGAGTCTTCCGTAGCACTCCAATGGTGATAATCCCTATGCTAGACCAACTAAGGTTCAAATTATCCTGCATGATTCAAATTCTCTCCATTGTAACATGATTGTTTATTATACTAATTATTGGAATGTGTGACATTATTCTGCTTGTCAAGTCCCCTCCCATCTATTAATGCAAGGAAGGGAACATGATACCTAGAATCTAGGCTTTTATAAAACTTAGCCCATTTCAACATTCATGATTCATATAAATATAAACAATTGCCCATAAATCAGGCAAACATGCACAGCGAAATAAAACATCATCCACACACATTTCACATGCATCAACCATATCAAGAACAACCATATTTTTAATTAAAACAGTGCAGAATTAAATACACATAAGAGAATATACTTATCTCACTATAATGCTATCCCAAGCAACTAGTTATGTTGCTGCAATGTTCCATCAATTTCTATGTTGAAATTCCTATGCTATAAAATTCGACTCGTCATTCAAAATATTGGAAATATCATCAATTATAATAATTCACTCACTCATGTCATGCACTCACTGCTTAGCTTTGCAAGGTGACGAGTGATGACTGATGACTACGAGGTACTAGCCACTGGGATTTGACTCTGAATCCCAAGTCACTTCGGGCTGAGATCTAAGGCTGAAACAATGTGCCTACTACCTATGTGAACCTGGCTACCAATGTCCACTCATTTTTACTCAAAATGAAATTCAAATTGCCCCTTTGATGAGTCCTCCTATACAAGACTTCATTTATTGCATGAATATCACAGGCTCACGACAACTCTAAACAACACTCAATGGCATGCAAATACAAATAATGGCATGCAGCTAGAACCACAAACCAAGCAGAGGTCGATTTATGCATTGATATAGAGAGGTGGCACTAGGCACACAATATGGAGAAACAATGAGTTAGAAAAAACATTTTGACAAAAGCACCACAATGGTTATTAATAAAATTAAAAAAAACAATTTTTGGCTCATGAATTTTCTTCAATTTGATCTGTGGCATGATCATGATCATGTAATCTCCCTTCATCTTTCCAAACATATGTGGTTTCTCACCACGTTTCTCTTCGACACTCACCACCAAAATACGTATAAAAATTACATGTCTTTACATCCTCTTCCATTTAAATCCTCATCGCATAGTCATGACTAAGGATTATTTTGCATGCACATCCTCACCTTATATTATCAATTGGTTCAAGGCGCAGAGGCAACCATAAATTATCAAATGTGTCAAGACGCAAAGAGTAAGAGACAACTATAAGTAAGTCTTATATTAAATTTACCATATAAATCTTTAACTGGCACTATCATTTGAGATTTGACAGGTTGGATTGTTGTGATCTTCTTATCACTCCTTACCAATGTGATTGTAAGGCTTCTTTGATGGTGAAGTCCATAATTTTGAGTCTTCTTCCTCATTCTCATGCCTTTTGGTAAGACAATAAGGAGGGCAGTGGCCCGCATTAGCAGGGAAAACAATTTCGACATAGAGGTAGATACATTAATTCTTTCATTAAATAACTAAAATTTCATGCCAGTGACTATGAATTCACCGAATCGTGGATTGGTAAAAAACACATCAAATTTTAGAGCCTCGAGCTCTTAATTACTCATGTGTCTAGAATTTTCGCAAATCGACCCATTAACAAACTTCTCTTATTGTTATGATTCAATTTAAAAGGTAGTTGTCGAGACTCAAACATGCAGCGAGTCGCAAGGCTCCAGTTGACTTAGGATTGATTCCATTTCCCGTCCATCCCATACCTGTACGTTGTCGCGACAAGTGTTGAACAAAAAAATTTGATGCCCAGGCCCTTATGATGCTAGCCTTGCTAACTTGCTTAGTATGGAGGATTTTTTTTTAATGTTTTTTTTTGCTATGTATTATTTTTTCTTAGGGGACCTAATGTCCATCATTCTTACATCTCTCAAGCTTGGATGGTTTCCCTCTCTCCAGTTTGAATTAAGGTTTTGGTTGGTTTTATATGTATATTTTGGTTGTAGGTTTATTATAGCCTCATTTTGCTTAGTGGTTTTTTTTGTACATAGTTAATAGTGAGTAATTTTCTCATGGTTCTAGTTTTATTTTAAGACTATATTTAGTTACAACATCTTGATGCCCCAATATGGTTATTGCATAGTCTAAGTAGTTTTTCTGTATAATGAAGTGCGATCTAACCCAGAAAAATACAACAAAATAGTTGTTATTTTAATGAACTGTAAAATTAATGTTACATATATGTCAAATTAATGTGTTCAAATTCCGTTTTATTGAAAAGATACCATTTTATCATGTAGATATCTATTGAGGAGTGCTCAATTATTTAAGATTGTAAAAATTTGGATGGGCAATATTTTTTTTTTTGCATTTTTGGGAGGAAGAGTTTAGTTAATTTATACTTGTCAATTGAAGTACAATCATTTAAATTGACCTTCATCTTTGAAGGGCTCCAAGAACAAATGCCCTTCCAATAAAAATTAAGACCCACCCTTCAAATTTGATCACTGGTGAATATCCAGTGCAATCACCGGTTATTAAGAACGTGTTTGGATAATGAAAACGGTAGTGAATATCGAGAAGTTTTTCGTACGTATGTAGTCTTTCGCCTAGAATTCTTTTATTCTTCTTGAGCTCACATTGGGTTAATGAAGCCAAGGATTTGAGTGCCAGTTATCCCATGCCTTCTTTTATTGCAGATTTTTTTAATCTTTTTTGTGGAATTTAAAATTTCACTTTAAATAATATATATATTTTTAAAAATTATATTAAAAATAATTCTACGTTTTCTAAAATAATATTGTTGTTGGTAATAGAATGTATTTATAAGGAGTTAAATTTGGTATACCTAATATCACATGACTTTTATTTGGTGTAACTTTAATGATGAAGAAGGGGATAATAGGTATTTTGGGATAGAGTATTTAAATTATTTTGAGGTCTTGAAGTAAAGATTTAACAAAAGTATTGAATAGTTAAGGAAATCCAAATTATAAAAGTATTTATCAAAAGTGAAAGTCTATCTCCTTAAGTGAATTAGTTAGTTTAATAAAAATGATTTAACAAATAGTAATTAATGATAATTATAATCACTACCACTAAGTTATGATAAGTTTTGTCATTTCAAAATACAATATATATACATATAAATGATTAATGTATATACATATATGCATAAAAATTAAAAATACAATGATAATTTGTATTCAACATATGATTTAACTCATTTCTTTTTATTTTTTATATAAGTTATATTATTTTAAGGAGTTGTTTAAAAATTGGACTTTTTTTGTTGGAATCAGGATTTTTTATTTTGCAGAATATGAATTTAGTTGTGTTTTAATGGTAATTTTTATAGTAGAAATGGATTCAACACCATCAAAAACCCTAGCGCACTCAAAATATCAGAATTTGAAAGTTATTACCAAGATTTTTAAAAAAAATTATCCAATTTTTTCAAAATTGTGCCTGAAAAATCAAAATTTCCTTTTAAAATCATGAAAATGATCTAACTTTTAGACTACCCATTATTTTAATAAAATTAATAAAAAAATTTAATTTATTTAAAAAAAATAAAAATTCATTTATCTTGTAGATTATATTAAATCAAATATTTTGGATTTTTTAAAAAGAGATAAATGGTTTAGCAATAAATATGGTGATTATTCGGTCAATTATTTTTATAAAGGAGAGTAATATCATCAATGTTGGTCATCGTTTTGATGTCTAGTCTAGAAATCACAAACGTTAGCATAGCTTGGAAACTTAATTTAAGCCATGCTCACTTGGTGGCGAGATTTGAGGTGGAATTATTCTAAATATTTAACCAAGTATAAGTATGGTTGGTTTAAATACAAGGTTAAGTTAAATAAAGTTTTAAAATAAATTTAATTTATTAATTTTTTTAATTGAATTTAAAGTTTTAAAATATAGAAAAGATAGGTTTGATTGTCGAGTTTTAACAATCAAGTTTATTTAATTTGCTACTTCATTTATCAAAACTTAATCAATATTGTGCTTTATTAACCAAGAGCTTAGACACTTTTGTTAATTAAGTAGTGAAAGGTTTTTACATTCCATACGATTTTTTTTTTGAGATTATCTACCTACCAACTTGATGTGTAAGTCATTAATTATAAAAATCATAAAATTTTGATAATACCAGCAAGGATTTTGATGTCCAGAGGGACTTATAATTCAGACGGGGCCGACAATGGTCCATGCCATAATTGTTCATCAATGTAGAAAACATTATAACGAGCGGCCACACCGCGTTTGTTAAGCTAGCTGTCGGAGTTGACACACCGGGTTTGTTAATTTTCTTCAGAAATAGAATGAAATTACATAGCGGAGAGATGCCAAACCTGTGAATTGATAAGTCTAGTAGCCCCCCCCGCGAACGAATCCATTTGTGAATTGATAAGTCTGGTAGGCCTGCAACTAGACGCGTTCCACTTTAATATTATTTCCGCTGTGAATGAAAAATGAAAAATCCCGGAAAAAAATCCCGGAAAGGAAAAAGAATAATATTAGTAGTTATTATTATTATAAATGAAAATAATTATTTATAAACAAAAATATAAACAAATCACATACTAAATAATTATTTATAAACAAAAATATAAACAAATCACATATTAAATATAAATAAATAGTATAAATTATTATTATAAAAAAATATATAATTATTTATTTAAAAAAAATAAAAATAAAAATAAAACAATAAATGTAAATAAATAAATAATATCAAATAATAATAATAATAATATATTATTATTATTATTATAAAGATAATATAAGTATTAAATATAAATTAACAAAATAGTAAATAATTATAGAAAATATCAAATAAAAATAATAATAAGGAATAAGGAATAAAAAAGAAAAAATCAATATTCAATACATTTACATAAAAATAAAAGGAATATGTATATTATTTTATTTGTTTTTAGTTTCATAGTATTTGTTTCAATATAAATCTTTTTTTTTTAAGGAAAAAATCACCTTCAAGGAAAGCTAACAACGCACGGGAAATCTCAACAAACTTCCTCACATATCGTGGATGGTAGGTCGAGCAAAATCTTTCTAACCTCCTAACATGTTAAGACTATAATGAACTAGGAAAACTTCTCTCCAAACTTTTTGAGTATAGGAATAAAATTTAAAAAAAAAACAAATAATTCTCTTCTTATAATAAGAAATAAATAAAATTATAGTGATAAAAAAATAAAATTAATAAATAATAAATATGTAAATAATAATAAAATTAATAAATAATAAATAAATAAATGTGGGGGGAGTCTGTGGCTTGGGAAGCCATCCAAGAATTGGACCCTGTCGAACGCACTCAGGAACTAGAAACGTAGTCGGTCGGGATGGAAATTACAGTATCTCCAAGTTTGAGGTGGAGTTTTTGGATCGTCTGTAGGATCTGGAGCTACAGGTGAGGATGGTTCAGGGAGACAACATCGAATTCAAGAAGGTAATTTCCCGTATGTATAATTTTGCAACTGCTTCTCAAGTTGAGATTCGAGATCAGTATTCTAGCATCGCTGCAAAGATTGAGCACTTAGAAGAAACCTTGGGTCTGGCCTTCCCCAGCAAGGTTCAGAAGCCCAAGGTAACTGACAGTGAGCTTGTGGATATCAACCGAAAGATGGAGAAGCTGAAGAAGTTCATGGCCTCAGCTGGTAACTTTGTAGATCTGAGTAATGAAAAGAACAAGGTCGTGGAAGCTGCTGAAGCGACCATGGATATTGAACCTAACTAGCTCCGAAGTCTCGGGTCGGATCTATTGCTGTTTTTTTGGATTTCTATGTTTTCTAGTATAAAGTACAAACTCTCTGTCTCTCGCAGTGTAGGCTCTAAGTTATATGAAGGCTCCTGGTTGGACTTAATGGCCAATTTTGTATAAGGCAGACTATCAGTAGTGTATTTTTTTTGCATACTCATCCTAGGACAGTTTGTTAGATGTTATAGCTTCAACAGGACTCACACGTATCATGCTAATTCTCAGCTAGAACTTGATGAATTTGGACTGATGGTTGTTTTCCTCACAGGGGAACAATCTGATCAATATTTTTAATGTAACCTTCTTTTTTTTATAAATATAATCAGTGTTTATAGCCGTTTCCGTTTTAAAAAAAAAACATTAGCATTTTTATTTTATTTGTTTTTAGTTTCATAGTATTTGTTTCAATATAAATCTTTCTTTTTCAGAGGAAAAAATCACCTTCAAGGAAAGCTAACAACTCACGGGAAATCTCAACAAATTTCCTCACATATCGTGGATGGTAGGTCGAGCAAAATCTTTCTAACCTCCTAACATGTTAAGACTATAATGAACTAGGAAAACTTCTCTCCAAACTTTTTGAGTATAGGAATAAAATTTAAAAAAAAAACAAATAATTCTCTTCTTATAATAAGAAATAAATAAAATTATAGTGATAAAAAATAAAATTAATAAATAATAAATATGTAAATAATAATAAAATTAATAAATAATAAATAATAAATGTGGGGGGAGTCTGCGAACCTGGGAAGCCATCCAAGAATTGGACCCTGTCAAACGCACTTAGGAACTGGAAACGTAGTCGGTCGGGATGGAAATTGCAGTATCTCCAAGTTTGAGGTGGAGTTTTTGGATTGTCTGTAGGATCTGGAGCTGAAGGTGAGGATGGTTCAGGGAGACAACATTGAATTCAAGAAGGTAATTTCCCGTATGTATAATTTTGCAACTGCTTCTCAAGTTGAGATTCGAGATCAGTATTCTCGCATGGCTGCAAAGATTGAGCACTTAGAAGAAACCTTGGGTATGGCCTATCCCAACAAGGTTCGGAAGCCTAAGGTAATTGACAGTAAGCTTGTGGATATCAACTGAAAGATGGAGAAGCTGAAGAAGTTCATGGTCTCGGCTGGTAACTTTGTAGATCCGATTAATGAAAAGAACAAGGTCGTGGAAGCTGTTGAAGCGACCATGGATATTGAACCTAACTAGCTCTAAAGTCTCGGGTCAGCTCTATTGTTGTTTTTTTGGATTTCTATGTTTTCTAGTATAAAGTACAAACTCTCTGTCTCTCGCAGTTTAGGCTCTAAGTTATATGAAGGCTCCTGGTTGGACTTAATGGTCAATTTTGTATAAGGCAGACTATCAGTAGTGTATTTTTTTTGCATACTCATCCTAGGACAGTTTGTTAGATGTTATAGCTTCAGCAGGACTCACAGGTATCATGCTAATTCTCAGCTGGAACTTGATGAATTTGGACTGATGGTTGTTTTCCTCACAGGAGAACAATCTGATCAATATTTTTGATGTAACCTTCTTCTTTTTATAAATATAATCAGTGTTTATAGCCGTTTCCGTTTAAAAAAAAAACATTAACATTTTTATTTTTGCTAATATTAATATTATTATATTTTCATATTATAATAATAAAAATTAAAGTATGAGCTAATTGATTTATATTTAAAAAATTATATAGATGAAGAGTTCAAACATTGATGGCCATGTTTGACATTGGTTAACCATGGTAGATTATGATATCATTAGTAGTTATGTTTTACGACTATGGTTTACTTTAGTGCATCATACCTTACTTTAGTGCATCATGATTTAGTATATGAATGATTAAACTTTAGTGCATCATGGTTTATTATGGAAATGATTAACTTTAGTAAAGCATGCTTAACTATAGGAATTGTTCAATTTATTGAGTCATGTTTGACTATAGTTAATTATGATTAATTTTAGATAACCATAATTGAGTTTAACGAATCATGCTTAATTACAATTAACTATAATTGATTTTAATCTAGATTATAATAAATCTATACTAATTTATTATCTCTCTCACACACATAAATTACATTTCTCTTCAATTTAATTTTTATTTTAAAAAAATTAATGGATTAAATTTTCGCTACAGCCTCACATCTTGTTTTTTTAACAAAAGTATATATATTATATATACTAAAGTCTAAATATGTACCGTGTGTAGCAAACTAATTCTTAATTTATTTTTTTTGAAATAATTTCAATTTCAATTTTTAATTTAAATTATAAAAATATCTTATAATAATGTAATTCAATTCTTCAAATGAATAATGACCAGTGGAACATAGACATAAAAAAAAATATTTGCATTTATAATGCTTAGTTTATAATATTTTAAAAAAATTAATAGATTTTCCATTAAAAGGTTTTTCATATGTTTGTTTACTTTAAATTAATTGAATCCTCTCAAATCGTTTTTATTCTTACTCACAAATTCATATGCATTTACTGATTCATATGCATTCATATATTACTGTAATTTATTTCTTTATAAGTAAAACATGAACATAATAAGTATATTAAAGATGCAACAAGCTTTCTATTAAATTTGGCTATATATGTGAACAAATTAAAAAATTCCATAGATTTCCCATTAAAAAACTTGTTATTTGATTGGTGTGTGTTTGTTTTGGATGCATATTCCAAATTATTTGTATTATTTGTGTTGGGTTCTAGATTTTGTGTCACACATTTAAAATGTTGTTACCCATTTTTTATACATTATTGTAGGATAAAGACACATGGAACAATGTTGTTCTCGACAACGACGTTAAAAATGTTAACACACAAATTGATAGGCTTGGTGTGCTACCAATCCTATTAATATGATAGGGACCCTGTCCACTTTCACAACAATAGGTATCCCTCTGCACTTTAGATTAAGGACAATCAAGGGGTATCCTTGGAAAATAAGGAAAAGCGTGGACAATAGAGGATCAAAAGACTTTCTTGAGAAGGGAAGGAGATTGTTGTATTTCAAGCTTTTTGTTCAAAATTATCTAAGGTAATAACTACGGACCAAATTATTTGTTTTATTTGTGTTGGGTTCTAGATTTGTGCCACAAGTTTGAAATGTTGTTATTAATTTCTCATACACTATTGTTGCATTTCAAGCCTTATTGATTAAAATCATCTAAGGTAATAGCTACAAACCAAATTATTTGTATTCTTTATATTGGGTTCTAGATTTGTGTCACAAGTTTGAAATGTTGCTACTCATTTCTCATACATTATTATTGCATTTCAAGCTTTTTTTTTCAAAATTATATAAGGTAGCAGTTGCAAAAACATGTCGCACATATATTTTTGCAATGTGTTTACTAGATACTAGATACCACATTATATATACCTAGCCTCAGTTATGATGGATAATAGGGGATCATATTATTTATCTTCGGGATACTATAAGGGATTGAAACAACCTTTTTGATCATGGAGTAAGACTAAAACTACTTTTTATTGACTAAAAGATCGTATACCTAAGGAAACAATTTAACAACCCAAATCCTAAACTGACATAATGGAACTGTATTAGATGGCATGGTTTTCCTTGAAAATAATTAATAAATCTGATAAACCCCCACAAATGATACCAAACTTGTTAATTGATATGATTATTTGGCCATTTGCAAGCTAATGAGGGTCACTTTTGGCGCGTTAGATGCAATAGAAAACAGAAAAAATTAGGCATCCCTCAACTTACTTGGTTTTTTTGAGATACTTACACAAGATATCTTGCATCGAGTAAAGAAGATGAAATGTACGAAATTGAGTCATGTTTCCAAATATATAAGTTTTAAGTATTGAAAATTTGCATAACCATGTCAAATTTCATCTTTTCTAATAATCGCTTTTTTTTTTTTGGAAAATGATAAGGTATATGTTTTTGTGGGTGCAGCCTTTGAGTGCCTAAATGATGGTTTCGGGATACAAAAATTGGTATACATGTAGAGAACCCATAGCACTTGTGCAGCACTATTTTTCCAAAATTAAATGTTTAATTTTTTATTTTTTTTAATTATCTAAGTGACCAAACCTCGAGAATGGTATGTCAAATGTGGGTGTAGCCTTTGAAGGTCTTAATGCAATCATTTCGACTTGGATTTTTTATAGCATGTAGAGGTCAGTGTCTACTAGTGAAACATACTTTTTTTTTTAAATGGTTGTGAAATGAAAAAGTTACAGAATAAACACTAACCACGTGTTTTTTGACTTAAGGAGTGATGGCACAAGAAAATTAGGAAAAAAATAGAAAATTTCAATATTTAAAAAAAAAAAAACATATTTGCAAACTGCATGAAAAATGCTATCTATGCCTAAATTTTTGTCAATGATGGTCATGTATGTCATGTTGTAGAGAGCGGTGAAAAACATGCATATTGAGAAAAATGGTGGGAATGCCTAATTAGCTATGGTTTAGTAAATTACATAGCACAAGTTTGGTAAGAAAGAACCAACCACATAGGATTGTGGCTGACACGCGGACACGAGAGGAGGATGTGATTAGGTACTCCGAAACATGTGTGATTAGGTACTCCGAAACATGTGCGGGTTATATTTAAATTCAAATATTTAGATTGGCAAGCAAAGAACGCGTGCGCGTTCTGTATTTTCATAATGTGTGCACGTTATGTGAATACAAAACGCACTAGCGTTTTGTATGCATAGAATGCACACACGTTCTTAACCTCACAAATTTATGTTTTTAAATGTTGAATAAATTTATATACCCAGCACTCCTAACCCCTCCTCTCCCTCTCCCTAATCCCCACCACTCTTAAACCACCCTCCCTCTATTTATCTCATAATCTTGGAACTGCTAACCCCTTCTCACTCTCTCCCCTCCTACACCTAACCCTTACTAAACCCATCTCTCTCTATCTCTTTTGTAATTCTCCACCAACCCCTATCCCACACCCCTCTCTCTCTTCTAACCCCCTGACACCCTCCTCCCTCTCTATCTCTCTATAACCCCTTAACCCACCCCACCCCAACCACACCTAACCACCTCCCCTCTCTTATTGTCTCTCTTACTCCCCATACCCCTAACCCCCCTGTCTCTATCCCCTCCTCCTCGTAACCCTTACAAAACCCCTCTCTCACTCTCTCTTCCCTACTTCTACACCTCTCTCTCTCTCTCAACCCCCTCTCCCTCTCCCTAACCTCTCCCTTATCCCTAACTATCATACTCTTTTTATCTCTCTACTACTCCCCCTAGCCAAAAACCCCCTCCTCTCCCTATCCCTTACTAACTTGGTCTCTCTTAGTCTCTCTCTCTCTTCCCTACACCTCCACCTACCTCTAACCACACCTCCCATTTCTCTTTCTCACTCCCTACAACTAACACCCTCTCCTCTCTCTCTCTCTCTCCCTCCTCTCCCCCCAACCATTACTAACCCCCTCTCTCGGTCTCTCAGTCTCTCTCTCTCTCTCCCCTCGCTAACCCCCCCCCCGGGAGCACCTTACCCCTAACTAACCCCCCCGGGCCCTCTCTCACTCTCTCTTCCCTAGTTCTACACCTCTCTCTCTCTATATACCCCCCTCTCCCTCTCCCTAACGTCTCCCCCATCCCTAACCATGATGAGGATGATGATGATGATGATGATGATGATGAACATGAAGATGATGGTGATGATGATGATGATGATGATGATGATGATGATGGTGGTGATGGTGATGGTGATGATGATGAGGATGATGATGATGAATATGAATATGATCATCATCATCATCATCATCTTCATCTTCATCATCATCATCCTCATCATCATCACCATCTTCATCTTCATCATCATCATCCTCATCATCATCACCATCACCACCATCATCATCATCATCATCATCATCATCATCATCATCATCACCATCATCAACCTCTTCTTTATCATCACCATCATCATCATCATCATCATCATCATCCTCATCTTCATCACCATCATCTTCATCTTCATCATCATATTCATCTTCATCATCATCATCGTCATCTCCATCTTCCTCCTCCTCCTCCTCCTCCTCATCATCATCGTCATCATCATCATCGTTGTGGTCGTCATCACCATCATCATCATCGTTTTCATCATCATCATTTTCTTCATCATCATCATCATCGTCGTCGTCATCGTCGTCGTCGTCGTCGTCATCATCATCATCATCATCATCATCATCATCATCATCATCATCGTCATCATCATCTTCATCATCATCATCATCATCATCACCATCTTCATCATCATCTTCATCATGATATTCATCATCATCATTATCATTAGCAGCATCATCATCATCATCGTCATCACTCTCTCTTCCCTGGTTCTCTCTCTCTCTCTCTCTCTCTCTCTCTCTCAGACACACACACACACAACCCCCTCTCCCTCTCCCTAACATCTCCCCCATCCCTAACCATCCTACTCTTTCTATATCTCTGCTACTCCCCCTAGCCCAAAACCCCCTCCTCTCCCTAGCCCTTACTAACCTGGGATCTCTCAGTCTCTCTCTTTCCCTACACCTCCACCTACCTCTAACCACACCTCCCATTTCTCCTTCTCACTCCCTACAACTAACACCCTCTCCTCTCTCTCTCTCTCTCTCTCTCTCTCTCTCCCTCCTCTCCCCCCCTAACCATTACTAACCCCCCTCTCTCAGTCTCTCTCTCTCTCTCCCCCTTGATAACCCCCTCCTATCCCCTTACCCCTAACTAATCCCCCCCCTCTCTCACTCTCTCTTCCCTGGTTCTACACCTCTCTCTCTCTCTCTCTCTCTCTCTCTAAACCCCCTCTCTCTCTCCCCCATCCCTAACCATGATGAGGATGAAGATGATGTTAAAGATGACGATGAAGATGATGAAGATGAAGATGATGGTGATGAAGATGAGGAAGATGATGATGATGATGATGATGATGATGATGATAAAGAAGAGGATGATGATGGTGATTATGGTGATGATGATGATGACGACAACGATGATGATGATGATGATGATCGTCATCATCATCATCATCATCACCATCATCATCCTCTTCTTTATCATGATGATGATGATCGTCATCATCATCATCATCATCACCATCATCATCCTCTTCTTTATCATCATCATCCTCATCTTCATCACCATCATCCTCATCTTCATCACCATCATCTTCATCTTCATCACCATCATCATCTTCATCATCATCATCATCCTCATCAACATCTTCATCATCATCATCATCATCATCATCATCTCCATCTTCCTCATCATCATCATCATCATTGTTGTCGTCATCACCATCATCTTCATCGTCTTCATCATGATCATCATCTTCATCATCATAATCATCATCGTCGTCATCATGATCATGATGATGATGATGATCATCATCATCTTCGTCATCATCATCATCATCACCATCTTCATCATCATCATCATCATCATCATCATCCTCATCATGGTCTTCATCATCATCATTATCATCATCAGCATCATCATCATCGTCGTCATCACTCTCTCTTCCCTGGTTCTACACCGCTCTCTCTCTCTCTCTCTCTAAACCCCCTCTCCCTCTCCCTAACCTCTCCCCCATCCCTAACCATCCTACTCTTTCTATCTCTCTGCTACTCCCCCTATCCAAAAACCCCCTCCTCTTTATCTCTCTCCCCTCCTCTCCCTAGCCCTTATTAACCCGGGCTCTCTTGGTCTCTCTCTCTCTTCCCTACACCTCCACCTACCTCTAACTACACCTCCCATCTCTCTTTCTCACTCCCTACAACTAACACCCTCTTCTCTCCCTCCCTCCCTCCTCTCCCTAGCCCTTATTAACCCGGGCTCTCTTGGTCTCTCTCTCTCTTCCCTACACCTCCACCTACCTCTAACTACACCTCCCATCTCTCTTTCTCACTCCCTACAACTAACACCCTCTTCTCTCCCTCCCTCCCTCCCTCCCTCCATAACCATTAATAACCCCCTCTCTCAATCTCTCTCTCTCTCTCCCCCTCGCTAACCCCCCTCCTAGCCCCTTACCCCTAACTAAACCCCCCTCTCTCACTCTCTCTTCCTTGCTTCTACACCTCTCTGTCCCTCTCTCTCTCTCTCCCCCCTCTCGCTCTCTCCTAATCCCCCTTCCCCTACCACTAACCACCCCCCATCTCTAATCCCTAAGCCCCTAACACCAAATCCATATTTAACCTTATAACCCATAGAAACTATTAAATAAACTATTGAATAAGGTTTTGATGATTAAAATAACCCTAGCGTGTTTTTGCATGAAGAAACACTCGTGCATTATATGCAAGTAAGCATTGTTTAGCCGTGCACCAAACATATTAAATGCTTAGTATTTTTTAACATTCCATAAACGCATGCGCGTTTTGTGTGTCCATAACGCTAGCACATTATGTGTGTCCATAATTCTAGCGCGTTTTGTCTGTGCAAAAATTCAGCAGAATACTCTGCCTATTTCATACCCGAAATTCTCGGTTTGTCTCCCTGTCTCCCATACAGCACTGCAAAAAAACTTCAAACTCCATGTTCACAATCATCATTCAAGGCAATTGAGGAAACTCAAGACACTCTATGTTCACAATCAACAAGCTTGAAGAGGATTCTACAATTAGCATTTGGAATTGAGGACTCCACATTCACAATTAACAAGCTTCAAGAGGATTCTACATTCACAATTTCAAGCTTCAAGGGGATTCTACATTCACAATGTCAAGCAAGCTTGATGAATCTATATGAACACAATTGAAGAAGAATCTACATTCACTATTGAGCAAGCTTGAAGAATCTATATTCACAAATGAAGAATTTTCTATATTCACAAGTGAGGTAGAAACTTTACTTTCACATTTGAGCAAGATTGAGGAATCTATAATCACAATTGAAGAATCATCTATATTGACAATTGAGCAAGCTTGAAGAACCTATATTCACAATTGAGAAAGAATTTTGATATTTGAATAGTTGAGCACACCTCTAGAATCTATTTTCTTAGTATTGCTCATTGTGGTCATGGGGAATTCACGCAATCAAAAAAGGAAATCAGCAAGGAAAGAGAAGCCTCAAGAAACCATGGTAGAAGTTAGAGAAAAGAAAAGATTGGACATGTGGAATCGAAGGCATTCTATGGAAACTCATCCAATTCCAACCGTGGATGATGCCACGGTCGTTCCTACCCATCCACCTCAAGAAAAACGGAGAAAATCTGTTGATGTATATGTAACTTCGGAATGTATTTCATCTGTATATTATATATATATTTATTGTACCCTTATAAGAGATGTGTTATTCCTCTATAAGGAAGTGTCGTCATGTGGATTGACAAGTGTCGCAAGTGTGTGTACTTGCCGATGGGTTATTAGACCACCTTATGGGGTCGGCCCTGATTAATATATAATATAATGTGGGTGTATCTAAGTAGACAAGTCGGCCCCAATAGGTCACTGGGCAAAAAGGTGAGTATAAATAGAGATAGGAGATCTCTATTTTACTCACTCGGAAAAGTAACTATCTCTCTCTCTGAAAAGTGGCGCACTAGTGAGGAGGAGGAGGATCATCTGCTAGGAGACTATCTCAGTGTTATTTGGTTGTATTTTGGTTGAGCCATTGCTCTCTCTATCTCTGAGGAAGTTGTGGGGTTTTTCACCTTATGGTTTTCCCCACGGAAACTCTGTGTCTCTTGTCTCTATGCTTTTGATTCTTGTGATGCTTGTGATGCTTGTCATATTATGATTGTCATGCATTGATATACTGTAGATTGTATTCTCTCAGCAAAGATCCTATAGTATTGTGATTTAATACTAAAAATTTAACATGGTATCAGAGCTTAACTGAGAAGAAGACATTTTGCAGTGATGGAAGCTTGTATTCCTTGTTTATTGGGTTTCCCTCCACAAATTTTTGAAATTCAGTATAGTAGATTGGATCTACTCATCAAGGCACATCTATCTGTCCAATCAGAATTCAGTTCCGAGCATTTTCAAATTTGGCCCTAAAACTTAGGGTTTCCACAAAAATAGGAATTTCTGGACACTGAAGGCACAGCTGGAAGCTCCTTGCAAAAATCGAAGGTTTGAGCTTTGGATCGAGATTTTTGGCTGGGTAGATCTCCGGGAAACTCAAACCCTAATTCAGGGCTCTCCCTAGTGAACCCAGGAGGACAAAAAGGCAATTTTGAAGGACAAGACTTTGCTGATCTCAATTTCTGAATGTACTAGGATGATCAGCTCTCCAAGGTGCATCTTTCTATCCTTTTGGAATTTTGAAATTCACATTTTCAATTTTTAGGGTTTCTCTGACAAACCCTAATCCGGGACCAGATCCAGTTTTCAGCACTTCAAGTGGTAAGTCCTAAATCCTTTCTATTTCCATTTGAAGTACTCTTAAAAGATGTCTCTCCACACCAAGCTTGAGGATAAGCTTGAAGGCGCTGATAACTTCCGAGCCTGGAAGTATAGGATTGGATTAATCCTGGAAGAGAATGAGTTGGACTCATATGTGAAAGAAAACATCCCTATCCCAGAGGATGAAGAAGCCAAGGCATTGCACAAGAAGAACTTGGTCAAGGCAAAGAGAATCATTGCTGATTCTATCAAAGACCATCTCATACCTCATGTGTCTTCTCTTAAGACACCCAAAGAGATGTTTGAATCTTTGACCAAGCTATTTGAAGGAAAGAACATAAATCGGAAGATGACCCTGCGGAACCAATTGAAAGCAGTGAAGTTTCAGAATGGAGAAACCATTCAATCTTACTTTTCAAGGGTCTCCCAGATCAAGGAACAATTAGAAGCAGTAGATGAAATGGTGGAGAATGGTGAAGTGGTGATGACCACTCTAAATGGCCTACCCAGGTCATGGGATTCCTTTATTCAAGGAATTTGTGCAAGGAAGAAATTGATCTCCTTCAACAGATTGAGGGAAGAATTCTCTCAAGAAGAAGCTAGACTTATAGCTCGTGAGGAAAAGATGGGAGGAGAAGATCAAGCTCTTGTAGCTCACACCAAAAGAAGCAAAACCAAGAAGGATCACTCTCACCACAGTTTATTGCACTCAATTGCTAGTAATAAAGCATTCTTTTATTGCACTCAATTGCTAGTAATATATATTACAGATTGCTATCTGGTATTGATTTTAAAAAATAAAGAATAAACTTTGGTGCCCATCATGAATGACACACTTTTTCCTATGAAGATTCTGACCTCTTTCATAGATTCCTGAATCCTCAGTCTAACTGATGAAGCGAATCTATTCCACCTTGCTGGGCACACCTCCATTTACAATGGCGAGTAGGTAGTACCCAGAAGGAGCTGCAACTGCGCTTGGTGGAGCTGTCAATTCAACTGAATACCCGACCTTCCCCTTTCCAATGGGCGTGGCTGCAAGCGAGAGCATTCTCTGGTTTATGGACCAACTGTGCATCATGAAGGGAGGGGCGTATGCATTAAATTCTATCTTCTCACTCGGCCTCCTCGTAAGAGAGAAACGAACAATGAATTTCGACCCGTATTTGATCTCCCTTGTCGAAATGGCGGTGATGTTCACCCTCTTGGGATCGTATTAGGGATCCAGATAGTAAGGAATGTACGCTTCCACTATTAGCTCTGTAGGAAACGGCATGCCAAAGAACCGATATCCATAGTTTGAGTTGCTCCCAACTACTAAAACACTCCCGTCTGGCAGCACATTGGTGGTGGAATGATACATTCTCTGGATTTTAGTAGCAGCCAGAACTCTAAACCTGTTTCCTATCGCTTCTGTGGGTGTGTAAAGGAACGAACTCAATGCAGGCTCCCGGGCAGAGAATGAGCATGTCTCCCATGACTCTGGAAGTGCGGAGAATGAGCATGTCTCCCATGACTCTGGGACCAAGCATGTCCTCCATCTGCTATTGCGGATTCTGAGACGTGATCTCTATTATTCCGCAACTCCTCAGCGCCTCCACGAACATCTGGTTCATGCTCGCCTTTCTGAATGCTCCTTCCGGGGTTCCTCCACAGACTAGAATCTCCAACTTCTAGAAATTATTAGTGTACTCAAGCGGAAGCATGACAAAAGAACCGAACGAAGGATAGTTCCGGGTGTCGCCTCCAGGCATGGTTGGGAATGTTTTGACGACCTAATTTTTGTTGTAATCGAAGAGGATGGAATCCTTGTTGGCGAAGACGAAGAGATTTCCATCAGAAGAGAGATGGAGAAATGGATATAGATTGTTCTCCTCTCCCACCGTGTTGGTTCTCACAAGGAATGGAAGCTATAAAGCCCCATCGGACGGGGCTTTCGGAACGAATTCATAACTGAACAATTTGCGCCCGCCTACGACGATGACCCGATTGTCGGGAAAGATCTGGTTGGACACATACCATCGGTTGGCAGCGAGGCGGGCGGGGATTCGACCTAGTTGCAGATCACGTCTGAACATGGGGTGAAGTAACGGATAACTCTTGTCCCGTTGCTCCATCCTCCAATCTGAATGAGAGTGTTGTTGCTGGCAAAGGTGACAGAAGAACAAAAGGTGTCGGTTAACAGGTGCAGAGTCCTCACCCTGTTCTTGGCGATGTCGTATTCAATTGAATGTGCACAACAATCTTGTGAGGCAGCTGTGGTGCTATTGTTGCAGGGTGGGTCAGTTCTCATAATCTAAGAAGAACCGACGAGCGTTTGATCGAAGATGAGGAGTTTATTGGTGTGGGTGAATGTCATATGCATTTCGGAAACTCCTGTAGTTTGCAGTAGAAGCTCCCATCTGCCTTGGTGTAGCTGCTGTCCTGAAACTGATCCGACATCACAATTAACTGTCAACAGAGCTTGAATGATCAACAGAGTCCTCAGTCCTTCCATTGTCGTGTATGGCCTCCACATTTCTTGCATAGTAACACTAAGAGACTGAAAGAGTGTGTGTGTATATATATTGGGGGTAGTGGTATGGAGAAAGGTCGATCGCACACGACTCGCCTGATGTAACATCCCAAAAATCGCAAAAATTAAATTTTTTGATATAGCCTAATTTATAAGATAAATGCTATTTGCGGAATGAAATTTAATTAACTAATAGATAATAACAAATTCATTTAATTATCGTGTTTATTCTTGAACATAAAAAGATACTTGATTATAAATAAGATGCGACAGAACAATGTTTATTTCGTTATGTGTAATGATCTGGTAACAATACCGATGACTTGTTTGCGTATTTCTGAAGGGGTTCCTACAGGATGCCCTTGGGTTTACTTAGCTTTGATAGATAAAGCATTGGATTCTTTCTTTCGCAGATCTGCATGTAAGGTAATAGAGTAATTCCAGTTATTCAAGACAAGTTATAAGCTTCAGTTAGTCGTCTCTGTTTTTGAGATAAATGTATATACTGTTGTGCATGAAGATGTCGATGGTATGTAAATTGGTTTATCTTCATCAACTTGTATCATTTTTATGATATCATTTGTATGTGTCGCTATCAATGTTTTACACTATACTTCTGTTGTATCTGTTGGTAGGATCAGTGGTAATACAGCTTAGATTATCAGTCTGAAAATGCAACAGGGTTGATCGATGGATGACCCCGGGAAGATAGTGCCACCATTAGATTAAAGTGGAACTCCCGGAAATGACATTTTGCAATGTATTAAGTTTGAAAAACCAATGTAATGATGTACTGTTGTGTCACTTTATAAATAAGATGTTGCTAGACATAAATCATGGGTGACACATAGGATTTGTCGGTCAAACCCTAGCTTTCTAAATAGTGTGAGGATTAGATTTTCAGTATATTAACCTTATGCAAAGTGACCTAGCTTTTGTAATTGTAATGCATGTTTATTATATGCATGAATTTAAATGTCTAAATTTGGTGGCGCCTACAACTAAGGAATTGTATTGATTTCTAAGTACGTGCTTGATATAAAAATATATCAAGTCTTTTGATTTGGCAACATATGAAAACTATGCGAAATGAGTAGCATTGGGAAACACTATATGCAAATTACTATGGTGTGAATGTGCGTTGCACACATGTTATACGAATTATAATATGGATTAAAGCTTTAGTCCTGAAATTAATATCGTAGTGTGATAATATCTTATGGTTGGAACTTATACAACGGTTATGTTATGGTATTGATAATACATTACCATATGGTTTGAATACTATGCCACGGGTTGTAATACAGTTGTAATGTACAGTGATACCATCCCGAGATTTCGTTGTAACCTTAACTCGATGCTGACAGGAATTAAATGTAGTTGCAGGTAATGGCCTAGCAGGTGATATGTATTTTTCGGCATTAAATGTAATCCTGTGTGATGGTAGTGGTATGCTTTGATGGCTCCTATGTGTTACTGGTTCCATGTGACATAGTTGTATGATTGGTGATATTTCGCCGAGCTGTAATCTCAGTCTTGGTGATATGGCACTCCAATTGTGCTGGTTATTAAATGAAGTTATTAATGGTGCTTGGTCGTATCTCTGCCTTGGTACTATTGTGGCTTTGTTGGCTAAGTCTTGATCGTTGATCTATTGCCTCGATTGCTAAGATATGAAAACCCTAAGACAGTCTTTCAATAATGTTTGTTGTTTGCCTTCACGCATTCATTTGGTGTTTTCATTTGGGGATGAGGCCGACAGGCCACTGGTTAGCAGGGCTCGACCCTGGGTGGTTTGTGGATGGCTCTGTGTCTCCATTCTATGTAGTTTTTATTGTGAACCTAATGTATAAGTTGCTCGGGTTTGATGAGTGTAAGCAGTGAAGCCCTGTGGCTTTCGTCAGGTGACAGATTAGGTTTTTGATGAGGTTTAGACTCCGAGCTTGGTTATGGTTCAGTTGCAAGCAGCCTTGTTGCGTTGGTTGGAGGAATTGGAAGCATTCTATCCATCTTTCAAAGTGAGGGTAAGTCATCTCGTATCAAAGTTTATGTAATATGTATTTGGTTTATCAACATTTGTTGGAACTCGTTCTTAACTTCTTGCATTTCATGTGGCAGGTACTGCCATCGTTGTGTATTTCACAGTGCTGGTTTTCTTTTGATGACAATGGATGGCACATGAATAAAATGGTAAGCCCTGGTGGCAAACCCTATGTAGGTTCCCCTGGAAAATTTGTGGCAAACGTTTGAAGTCGTGTCACTTGTTCTAGAAATTGTGGTTCGAAATCTATGTTGCTTCGTGTTACGCCTGTGTTAGGTTACTTCTCGGTTTGCAGAGTCGATGTAATAGTTTGTAGAGTTGCTATGCAGTGTTTGGGTTCTGAGTTTTGAATTGGGCAATGTTCCTCCATTTAAAAGGGTTTCAAACTCTGTTGAGTTGATAATATAAAAGAATATTTACAAAGCTTATGTTGCCGTGACTGTTTTGTGTTCGTTGTTTTGGGGCTTGGCCTGTGAACAAAACCTGTGACTCGTCGATTTATGAAGTAGAAAGAATTTGTGTTTTAACCGACCTCTATGTTCGAATTTAATGTAATACAATAATGGTTGTGCAACTAGGTTTGAACACACCTGTTGATATCGTTTTCTTTATGGACTGTAACTTATGAAATGTTTAAACATTGGGAAAGGAAATCGTGTGTTATGTATGAATACTACTACTGTCTTTTAAACAATGGTTAAGTGTTTGTAATACATGATAGGCTTCGGCCTATATGCAGCATCGTCGATTTGTAACAAATGTTGTTGTGTTTCAAACTTATGAATATTTTCCTAAGGGTTAGGGTTTCGTCCTTGTTTTGTAATGTATAAATTGATGTTGCTCATTGATACGTTTTCGGCATCAACTAGTGTTTGTGATTTCTGTTTGACTCTGCTCCTACAGACATTGTAATATCTTAAACCCTGGAGATGATATTTGTAAATAAACTACTCGACCTACAGGAACGATTTTGATATAAATGTTTGGTTTTTCTATTGTTAATAAAATAATGAATCTATGTAATGACAGGGAGCTTGTTTAACTAGCTCGATTCTGTAGAAAGGAATGCATTTGTGTGTTTTTATTTTATGGCTAAAGGAACATATGATTTGGGCAATAGTTGGAAACTATTTAAATAAAATATATCTTTTAATATCCTTGCTGCTATCATTCGATAATAAATTCAGTAGTTTGAAGTTTGGTTTAGAAAGTGAAATATGTAACCCTAGGTTTATGATATGAGGCTTTTGTTTGCTTATCTATCCTGTAAGTACAGTAATGGAAATAACAGTAGATTATAGTAAACTTTGAGAAGGAAATAAATGGAAACTCTAATCCCTAGATTGAAAACTTGAAAATGACATAACAGTTCTGTATGATGAGATTATGCAATCATTTTTAATTATGTATCAGCAATGATCTCAATAATAATTATAAAGCACAGTAATAATCTTTTAAGACAATTAAAATTCTATTTGATGAAATAAAATATAGAAGTAAGAACAGTAATGTAAAGAAATGCAGAAAATAATACTAATTGCTATCAGTAGATAAACTAACAGAATATACAGAATGGTACTTCCATCATCTTGGCAATTTTGCCTATGATATCTATCTACCTTAATCTGTCTATGTACTAGAGTACGATGTTGTTCTTTTTTGCATGGGGAAAAATACATAGGCTATTTCATTCATTCAAATCAATTTCATACAGAATTATTAATTTACTCAGGTAACTAAAATAAACTTATAAAATAAACAGTAAAAGTTAAATAAACAACAGAACTTTAAAATACACAAAATAGATAAGACAGTAGAACCTGTAAATGACGATAGGGCCGAGAAACACCCAAGGAGGCCTGTTCCTCCCAACCTATTTCAGAAGAACCAGCTCAACTGCTAGCTTCTAGTGAACCCCCGAGCCTGATTACTGATCCAATAAGTGGGTGGAATCTGTGTAGAAGCAAGGCACTCAAAAATGCCTTCTCCACCCAGCATCAACCTCCTGAAATAACATGCATTCTCCACTCAGCATCAACCTCATGAACTCAATAAGAGTTTGGCAGACTCACAACATGATCAACAACATAGCATATCCCCTCATCAAATCTATTGGGTGCAAACACAGCAAAAACCCAAGGTAAATTTCCTCTTCAGGAAAAGTGATGAACCTCAGTTCACAATTTGATGGCTATTATATAGACTGCCTAGGTCTTTCAGTGGTCAGTTTGGAATAAATGAGCCTCAAGCTCCAGTTCCATTCTTCAGGGCACTGTGACCACATTTCAAGGGAGTTGTCCCATACCAATAGCTAGTTAGCTGCATCATGATGCTGCCACTTGTCCATTGCCTTCTACCCCAGATTCCATTCCACCTAGTGGATCAGTAACCACTCTTTCAACAGTCGTCTTAGGTGTTTGTCTCCTATTTTATTTATTTAATAATAATATATTGTACAAATTACAGTCATCCTTGGACACCTGTCCAACACAAAACTTTACAATAAAAGTTATAATAATGTTTGCTAACACAAAATGTTTTCCAGCTAAAAGGGTATGTTACAAACACCCCCACTTAAGCTCAACATCGTCCTCGATGTTGCTTATTCATCATCAAGTTCCTCATGGAACAGAACTGGATATGCTACTCACATATTACCTTCCAGCTCCCAAGTAGCTTCATCAAGGCTAAGGTGCTTCCATTGCACCTTTACCTGCCCTATGGTACGATTCTGAAGCATAATTTCCCTCCGGTCGAGAATACAGTCCAGTTCCACCTGAAAATCTCCTTCGGGTTCCACCTGTATGTCATTCCAATTCAACACATGAGTAGCATCGTGTACATACTTCTTTAAAACAGAAACGTGAAAAACATTGTGGATTTTTAAATTATATGGCAATGCCAATTGATATGCAACAGCTTCAATCCTTGATAGGATTTTGAATGGTCCAAAATACCTTGGTGCTAATTTAGCACAACTCCCAAGCTTCAAAGAACTTTTCTTGGGTTTTACCTTTATAAAAACATGGTCTCGTACCTGAAATTCTCTTTCAGTGCGTTACAAATCAGCATAGCTTTTCTGTCGATCTTGGGAAACCTTTAAGTTACCTTCAACCTGTTTCACGGTTAGCTCTATTTCTTTCAATAAATCTGGTTGTAACATCAATCTGTCTACAGGATTATCCCAAGAAATTGGAGTACAACATTTTCTTCCATACAAAATCTCAAATGGGATCAACTTAGCAGATGCTTGATAATTATTATTGTAGGCAAATTCTGCTAAATGCAAGTAATCTTCCCACTTAGATGGCTGATCTTTAACATACAATCTTAACATGTTCACTAAAATCCGATTTACTCTTTCTGTTTGACCATTAGTTTGTGGGTGGAAAGAAGTGCTGAAATGTAGTTTAATATTTAATCCTTTAAACAGTGCTGTCCAAAAATTGCTGGTGAACTTAGAGTCCTGCTCTGAAATAATTACCTTTGGAATTCCATGCAAGCGAAAAATTTGCTTCATGAAAATATCTACAATGTCAGAAGCCTTGAAAGTAGTTTTAACAGGAATAAAATGAGCAGCTTTACTAAGTTTATCAACAACAACCATAATGGAGTCATTCTGCTTCTGATTTTTAGGCAAACCTGTAATAAAGTCAATGCTTATAATTTCCCATTTCCATTCTGGAATTGGTAAGGGCTGCAATAGCCCAGCTAGATGTTGGTGTTCAGCTTTGATAGTCTGACATTCGAAACATCTAGCTATATATTCAGCAACTTCACTCTTCATGTTGGGCCAAAAATACTCCTTTCTTAACATAGTTATCATTTTCTGATAACCAGGATGCCCTGAATAAGGACTCTTGTGAACTTCATCTAAAATCAGCAGCTTAAGCTTTGAAAAATTAGGTACATTCATTCTGTTTTTATATGTTAAGAAGCCTTTTTCATTAATTATGTAATCTGTTATAAAATTTTCAGATGAATTTTCAGCCACTTTATCATGTAATTTTCGTCTTGCTTAATTCCTTCTTCGATCTGATTTTCCAGATCAGTTTTAAAAGTACTGAATGCTGCCACAAAACTCAATCTATCATTTATGCTTAATGCATCAACAACCTTATTCTCCTTTCCATTAATGTGATGAATCTCAAAATCGTACTCGCTAAGGAAAGATAACCACCTAGCTTGCCTTGCGTTAAGATTTGTTTGATCCAATAAATACTTTAAGCCCTTGTTATCAGTCATTAAAATGAATTTTCTTCCGATCAAATGATGGCACCACATTTTTAAAGCATGTATCACAGCTGCCAACTCAAGATCATAAGTAGCATAATTATTTTCATGTATTTTTAACTTCCTTAACTCAAAAGCAATTGCATGACCTTCTTGACTTAAGACCCCTCCAAGTCCATCGTTGCATGCATCCGTGCATACGACGAAATCCTTATTGGGATCTGCAATTTTTAAGATGGGTGCTGTAGTTAATAACTCTTTTAACTTATTAAAACTCTCTTGACACTTTTGATCCCGTATGAATTTCTTCCCTTTCTTCTGCAAAGAAGTGATGGGGTTAGCAATTCTAGAGAACCCTTCAATAAACTTTCTATAATATCCCGTTATTCCCATGAATTACCATACATCAGTTACATCTTTAGGGATAAGCCATTCATTTATTGCTTTTATCTTATCAGGATCAACAGAAATACCATCTTTAGAAATTATATGACCCAAATACTGAATTTTATCTTTATAGAAATCACACTTACTAAACTTAGCATAAAGCTGATGTTCTCTAAGTTCTTGTAAAATGATTTTTAAATGGTCATCATGATCTTCTTTAGTTTTTGAGTAAACCAGAATATCATCAATGAATACCACTACGAACTTATCCAAATATTTATGCAAAACGTTGTTCATTAAACACATGAACTCTGTCGGTGCGTTGGTTAGCCCAAAAGGAATAACTACGAACTCGTAGTGTCCATAACGCGTTCTGAATGCAGTTTTGAATATGTCCTCATCTTTTATCCGGACTTGATGATAACCCGACCTTAGATCAATTTTAGTGAATATCTCTGCTCCGTGTAATTGATCAAATAGATCATCTACGCGGGGTAAGGGATACCAATTCTTAATTGTCATTTTATTAAGATGACGGTAATCAATGCACAAACGCATGGTACCGTCCTTCTTTTTAACAAATATTACTGGTGCTCCCCAAGGGGACACACTAGGCCTTATGTAGTTTTTATCTATTAATTCTTTCAGCTGAGATTTTAACTCATTTAACTCCAGAATATTCATCATATAGGGAGCCTTCGAGTTTGGTACTGCACCAAGTACTAACTCAATGGTGAAATCAAGTTCTCTTTTCGGAGGTAATCCTAGAATTTCTTCCGGGAATACATCAGAAAAGTCCCTGAGGATGGGAATATCCTCTAACTTTAACTTGTCTTCTTTAGATGTGCATTCGTCACTAACAACATTAACAACAAACATTTTACAACCTTTTCTGGTATCTCTCTTTACTTGTAAGGCAGAAATCTGCCTCACTAAAATCTACCTATGAATTCCTTTTACTGTTTCTGAATTACCTTCATTATTTACACATGTAAAAGATTTGTCATAACAATTTAGTAAAACTCTATGATGTTCAAACCAATCCATACCAATCAACAAATCATATGAACCTAAGGGTAAAACATTCAGATTAATTTGCGTTTTCAGCTGACTTAAAAATACTTCACAATTCTTGACATAATCTGTAACATTTCTTTTAGTTCCTGTTGCAAGCTGAACTAACCATGCATTATCAAATTTCTTTATTTTTAGCTTGCAACGGTTTACTAAAGTAGGTGAAATATAACTCAGATTTGCACCTGGATCTATTAGAATAGAAATAGATTCGTTTTGTATCATACCTTCAATTTCGACCATGGATGTTTGAAGGTCCGCTTGACGATTCTCCAGTGCTACATTTATCCTGGGCATTTCTCTTACGATATCTCCAACTGTAGGTTCTGCTTGCATAGTATGAATATTGTTGGTTGTCCTCTTGTTGCGTGGGAAATCTTCTCTCTTATGTGGCCCGCCACATTCATAGCACTTTATGGGTCCCTTCTGCTCAGCATACCTATTGATGTTATTGTTATTGTTATTGTTATTGTTGTGATTATTATTATTAGGTACATTTCTTGCAATAGTAGAGTTCTGAGATGCATTATTCCGGTAATTAGTTGGAAAATTTCTGTTATTAAATTTTTTCTTAAAACCTCCAGCATTATGATTAAAATTCTTCTTTTTATAGTCATATTGATTAGTCTTACTGTTCTTCTAGCTAGTTGTTCCTCTCTTTTTCTATTTTGGTCAAAACAAAAATTTTCCTTCCTCATGGCCTCTTCCAAAGTGGAAGGATTATCATACTCAATCCGATCTTTTATATTAAAAGGTAGACAACTAAGAAACCTTTGCACTTTAGGATTTTCTTCAACCATGTAGGGCACGTACCTCAGCAAGCTAAGGAACTTGCTGCACAGTTCTTTCATGTTCATTGTACCCAACTTTAAATTGTAAAACTCCTTTGACTTATCTTCGAAGTATTGTTCTAATAAAAACTTCTTTTTAAACAGACTTTTAAGCATAGTCCAAGTTACTTCTTTTTCTTTTATACTCTTGATTCTTTTAAGATCCTGCCACCAAATATCTGCCTTCCCGGTCAGATTGTAAATAGCCATCTTGACTTTCAGTTGAGAAGAGTAGTCGTAAATATTAAAGTACTTCATTCCAGACAGCCAAACTTCTGTTGTCTCACCCTTCTCACTTTCGCCATTAAAGGTAGGTGGCTTAATCTTTTTAAATTCCCCAGTAATCTGCTCGTGATGTTTATGTTTTCTCTTTTAGAGCAACATTCACTGTTACTACTGTCATAATTAATATCATCATTACTTGAATTAGATTTAGAAGATGAGTAAATGTTCCTTTTATCATTTCTTGTTTTCTTATGTTTATGTTGGTGGGACATTATTTCATAATTAGCCTTCAATTCTGATTTTCTGCCTCTTTCATCACTATGACAGTTTCCTTTTAAATTCTGTTGTAACTCTTCCTGTACCTTAAGGATCCGTTCGTTTTCTTCTTTAACAGCTTTTAACTCATATTTTAAATCCTGTATAGTGCGTAAAATTTCAGAAGACTAGTTGTTTAACTCAACATAAATTCCTTCATAATTATTATGATTAATACGTTCATTACAAGGAGATATGTTCTCTGCTGATTCTTCTGGTATTTCCATGCCTGCAATTAAAGGTCAACCTGTTCTATGCAAAAATAAAATAAAATTACAAAAGTTAGTAACATAAACTTTCTGATTTATTTTCTGTTTGCGCGCATGAGCCTCAATCAGGCCTAGAGTTTGAACTTGCGCTCTGATACCACATGTAACATCCCAAAAATCGCAAAAATTAAAAAAATTTGATATAGCCTAATTTATAAGATAAATGCTATCTGCGGAATGAAAGTTAATTAACTAATAGATAATAACAACTTCATTTAATTATCGTGTTTATTCTTGAACATAAAAAGATACTTGATTATAAATAAGATGTGACAGAACAATGTTTATTTCGTTATGTGTAATGATCTGGTAACAATACTGATGACTTGTTTGCATATTTCTGAAGGGGTTCCTACAGGGTGCCCTTGGGTTTACTTAGCTTTGATAGCTAAATCATTGGATTCTTTCTTTCGTAGATCTGCAGGTAAGGTAATAGAGTAATTCCAGTTATTCAAGACAAGTTATAAGCTTCAGCTAGTCGTCTCTATTTTTAAGATAAATGTATATACTGTCGTGCATGAAGATGCCAATGGTATGTAAATTGGTTTATCTTCATCAACTTGTATCATTTTTATGATATCATTTGTATGTGTCGCTATCAATGTTTTACACTATACTTCCGTAGTATCTGTTGGTAGGAGAAGTGGTAATACAGCTTAGATTATCAATCTGAAAATGCGACAGGGTTGATCGATGGATGAACCCGGGAAGATAGTGCCACCATTAGATTAAAGTGGAACTCCTGGAAATGACATTTTGCAATGTATTAAGTTTAAAAAACCAATGTAATGATGTTCTGTTGTGTCACTTTATAAATAAGATGTTGCTAGACATAAATCATATGCGACACGTAGGATTTGTTGGTCAAACCTTAGCTTTCTAAATAGTGTGAGGGTTATATTTTCATTATATTAACCTTATGCAAAGTGACCTAGCTTTTGTAATTGTAATGCATGTTTATTATATGCATGAATTTAAATGTCTAACTTATGGTAGTGCCTACAACTAATGCATTGTATTGATTTCTAAGTACATGCTTGATATAAAAATATATCAAGTCTTTTGATTTGGAAACATATGAAAACTATGCGAAATGAATAGTATTGGGAAACACTATATGCAAATTACTATGGTGCGAATGTGCATTTCACACATGTTATACGAATTATAATATGGATTAAAGCTTCAGTCATGAAATTAATATCGTAGTGTGATAATATCTTATGGTTGGAACTTATACAATGGTTATGTTATGATATTGATAATACATTACCCTATGGTTTGAATACTATTCCACGGGTTGTAATACAGTTGTAATGTACAGTGATACCATCCCGAGATTTCGCTGTAACCTTAACTCGATGCTGACAGGAATTAAATGTAGTTGCAGGTAATGGCCTGGAAAGTGATATGTATTTTCCGGCATTAAATGTAATCCTGTGTGATGGTAGTGGTATGCTTTGATGGCTCCTACGTCTTACTGGTTCCATGTGACATAGTTGTATGATTGGTGATAGTTCGCCGAGCTGTAAGCTCAGTCTTGGTGATATGGCACTCCAACTGTGCTGGTTATTAAATGAGCTTATTAATGGTGCTTGGTCATATCTCTGCCTTGGTCCTATCGTGGCTTTGCTGGCTAAGTCTTGATTGTTGATCTATTGCCTCGATCGCTGAGATATGAAAACCCTAAGATAGTCTTGCAATAACGTTTTTTGTTTGCCTTCACGCATTCATTTGGTGTTTTCGTTTGGGGATGAGGCCGACAGGCCGCTGGTTAGCAGGGCTCGACCCTAGGTGGTTTGTGGATGGCTCGGTGTCTCCATTCTCTATAGTTTTTATTGTGAAACCTACTGTATAAGTTGCTCGGGTTTGATGAGTGTAAGCAGTGAAGCCCTGTGGATTTCGTCAGGTGACAGATTAGGTTTTTGATGAGGTTTAGACTCCGAGCTTGGTTATGGTTCAGTTGCAAGCAGCCTTGTTGCGTTGGTTGGAGGAATTGGAAGCATTCTATCCATCTGTCAAAGTGAGGGTAAGTCATCTCGTATCAAAGTTTATGTAATACGTATTTGGTTTATCAACATTTGTTGGAACTCGTTGTTAACTTCTTGCAGTTCATGTGGCAGGTACTGCCATCGTTGTGTATTTCACAGTGTTGGTTTTATTTTGATAGCAATGGATGGCACGCGAATAAAATGGTAAGCCCCAGTGGCAAACCCTCCGTAGGTTCCCCTGGTAGATTTGTGGCAAACATTTGAAGTTGTATCACTTGTTTTGGAAATCGTGGTTCGAAATCTATGTTGCTTCTTGTTACGCCTGTGTTAGGTTACTTCTCGGTTTGCAGAGTCGATGTAATAGTTTGTAGAGTTACTGTGCAGTGTTTGGATTCTGAGTTTTGAACTAGGCAATGTTCCTCCGTTTAAAAGGGTTTCAAACTCTGTTGAGTTGATAATATAAAAGAATATTTACAAAACTTATGTTGCCATGACTGTTTTGTGTTCGTTGTTTTGGGGCTTGGCCCGTGAACAAAACCTGTGACTCGTCGATTTATAAAGTGGAAAGAATTTGTGTTTTAACCGACCTCTATGTTTGAATTTAATGTAATACGATAATGGTTGTGCAACTAGGTTTGAACACACCTGTTGATATCGTTTTCTTTATGGACTGTAACTTATGAAATGTTTAAACATTGGGAAAGGAAATCATGTGTTATGTATGAATACTACTACTGTCTTTTAAACAATGGTTAAGTGTTTGTAATACATGATAGGCTTCGGCCTATATGCAGCATCGTCGATTTGTAACAAATGTTGTTGTATTTCAAACTTATGAATATTTTCCTAAGGGTTAGGGTTTCGTCCTTGTTTTGAAATGTATAAATTGATGTTTCTCGTTGATACGTTTTCGGCATCAACTAGTGTTTATGATTTTTGTTTGACTCTGCTCCTACAGACATTGTAATATCTTAAACCCTGGAGATGATATTTGTAAATAAACTACTCGACCTACAGGAACGATTTTGATATAAATGTTTGGTTTGTCTATTGTTAATAAAATAATGAATCTATGTAATGACAGGGAGCTTGTTTAACTAGCTCGATTCTGTAGAAAGGAATGCATTTGTGTGTTTTTATTTTATGGATAAAGGAACATATGATTTGGGCAATAGTTGGAAACTGTTTAAATAAAAGATATCTTTTAATATCCTTGCTGCTATCATTTGATAATAAATTCAATAGTTTGAAGTTTGGTTTAGAAAGTGAAATATGTAACCCTAGGTTTATGATATGAGGCTTATGTTTGCTTATCTATCCTGTAAGTACAGTAATGGAAATAACAGTAGATTATAGTAAACTTTGAGAAGGAAATAAATGGAAACTCTAAACCCTAGATTGAAAACTTGAAAATGACATAACAGTTCTGTATGATGAGATTATCCAATCATTTTTAATTATGTATCAGCAATGATCTCAATAATAATATTAAAGCACAGTAATAATCTTTTAATACAATTAAACTTCTATTTGGTGAAATAAAATATAGAAGTAAGAACAGTAATGTAAAGAAATGCAGAAAATAATACTAATTGCTATCAGTAGATAAATTAACAGAATATATAGAATGGTACTTCCATCATCTTGGCAATTTTTCCTATCATATCTATCTACCTTAATCTGTCTCTGTACTAGAGTACGATGTTGTTCCTTTTTGCATGGGGAAAAATATAGAGGCTATTTCATTCATTCAAATCAATTTCATGCAGAATTATTAATTTACTCAGGTAACTAAAATAAACTTATAAAATAAACAGTAAAAGTTAAATAAACAACAGAACTTTAAAATACACAAAATGGATAAGACAATAGAACCTATAAATGACGATAGGGCCGAGAAACACCCAAGGAGGCCTGTTCCTCCCAATCTGTTTCAGAATAAATAGTTCAACTGTTGGCTTCTAGTGAACCCCCAAGCCTGATTACTGATCCAATAAGTAGGTGGAATCTGTGTAGAAGCAAGGCACTCAAAAATGCCTTCTCCACTCAGCATCAACCTCCTAAAATAACATGCCTTCTCCACTCAGCATCAACCTCCTGAACTCAATAAGAGTTTGGCAGACTCACAACATGATCAACAACATAGCATATCCCCTCATCAAATCTCTTGGGTGCAAACACAGCAAAACCCCAAGGTAAATTTCCTCGTCAGGAAAAGTGATGAACCTCAGTTCACAATTTGATGGCTATTATATAGACTGCCTAGGTCTTTCAGTGGTCAGTTTGGAATAAATGAGCCTCAAGCTCCAGTCCCATCTTTCAGGGAACTATGACCACATTTCAAGGGAGTTGTCCCATACCAATAGCTAGTTAGTTGCATCATGATGCTGCCACTTGTCCATTGCCTTCTACCCCAGATTCCATTCCACCTAGTGGATCAATAACCACTCTTTCAACAGTCCTCTTAGGTGTTTGTCTCCTATTTTATTTATTTAATAATAATATATTGTGCAAATTACAGTCATCCTTGGACACCTGTCCAACATAAAACTTTACAATAAAAGTTATAATAATGTTTGCTAACACAAAATGTTTTCTAGCTAAAAGGGTATGTTACACCTGAGCTGGAATGCTTGGATTTTAATTAAAAGAAATGCGCATGGGACATTCGTGAGAATTCAATCAATTGAACACCGATGCTCACCACTTTTATTTTTCTCTTAATTTGTTTATTCAACAATTTGTCTGTGTTTGGCTGCTAGCTGTCTCAGTCGCCACACCGCGTTTGTAAAGCTGGCTTTCTAAGTTGAGACACCACGTTTGGAAATTTTCTTGACGAATAGAATGAAATTAAAGGCCAGAGGGATGCCAAACCTGGGAATCGATGAGTCTGGTAGGTCCCCACAAACGATACTAAACTTGTGAATTGATAAGTCGGTAGGTCCTGCAACTGAACGCGTACCATGTTAGCTCCAAATTGGGCACACTGGTTTACGAACAAAACAAAACGAAAGAGTAGTGAATATCCGGTGCAATCGCCGGTTATTAAGAACGTGTTAGGATAATGAAAACGGTTGTGAATATTGAGAAGTTTTTCGTACGTGTATGCAGTCTTTCGCATAGAATTTTGGAGTTGTATAAGGGTTAACTAAAACGCGGTCGATTAACTGGAATTTGGTAAACGAATTTTTGTCAAAATCATAATTTGGATTTGGAATGTTCAGATATAGATCAAAAAATCTCAATTACTGAAATTACAAAAATGTGATAATAACAATTTTCAGCAATAATTTTTACAGGTTTTTATCCCAAAATTACCAAAAAAGCAAGGTGTTTTGGTTGTTATTTATCCTAGGCATAGAATTTCTTATCACAATTTGTTTTTATCTTTTTGTTGGAATTTAAAATTTAACTTTAAAATAATATATACATTTTTTAAATAATATTAAAATAATTCTACATTTTCTAAAATCATATTGTTGATGATAAAATGCATTTATAAGGAGTTAAGTTTGGGATACCTAATATCACATGACTTTTTTCTAACTTTAATGATAAAGGAGAAGGGGATAATGGGTATTTTGGGATAGAGGGTCAAATTATCTTTTAAGTTTTGAAGTAAAGACTTAACAAAGTTATTTAAGGAAGTGGAAGCCATACAAATATTTAGTAAGAGTGAAAGTTTATTTTGGATTAGTTATTATAATTAAAATGATTTAACAAATAGTAATTAGTGATAATTATAATCATTACTACTAAGTTATGATAAGTTTTGTCATTTCAAAATACAACATATATGCATATAAATAATTAATGTATATACATATATGCGTAAAAAATAAAAATGTAATGATAATTTGTATTTAACATGTGATTTAATTTATTTATTTTTATTTTTTATATACATTATATTAATTTAAGGAGTTGACCCTAAGGTATCCAAAATATCATTTTGAGAGTTGTAATCAAGATTTTTAAAAATTTCTATAGGAATTTTTCAAAATTGTGCATGGAAAATCAAATTTTCTTTTAAAATAGTAAAACTTGTAGACTACACAATATTTTAATAAAATATAATTTTTTTTGAATTGATTTAAAATATAAAAATTCCATTTTAACTTATAGATTATATTATTTTGAAAACATAAAATAAAATATTTTGGATTTTTTTAAAGAAGTAAATGGTTTAACAATAAATATGGTGCTTATTTGGTAAAAAAAAAAGTTCTTCTTTGAAACTCTTGTCATCCTTGTTATCTTATACAGTTGTAAAGTATGGGGGTGCAACATTTTTAAAGAATCTTGGAGAAAGATTGAGCAAATCCATAAGCTGTTTATAACTTAAAAGCTCAAAATTAAAAGCAAATGCCTTATCATATTCTCCTCATAGAAGTGGGTCTTCCCCCCATCTAGAGCATGGTTATGACTAGGTACCTGATATACAAGCACAAGATAAATAACATGGGAAACGAGAGACTTCCTAAAATTGCTTTAAATTCAATTCAAAACCAACTACGCCTCAAGCAAAGTTGGTGTAAAGATAAGATGGCTTGGTTAGACTCTTGAGGCATTGATGAAAATGGCGCTTTACAAAATATCGATAATGTCAAAAATATTATTGCCTTTAAGTTTAAAGAGAAATTGTGGTGCAAGGAAAATTTAGGGGTTAAGAGAAAACTAAGATACTATAAAGAGGTCATTAACCCTATAGCCAAGATTAAAACAAACTCCCATGAGCTTCATAACACGGCGTTGGTCTATTCCCAAAACTCTGTGGGCAGAAAGGGTTTTCCATCTTAGTGAGTCTATGAGGGTTGAGGATGAAAATCACTTTCTCTTAGAGTACCCTGCTTACACCCACATTAGATATGAGCTACATAGTATTTGCTATCTTGCTAACCTCCTAACTTGCCAAAATTATAGTGAGCTTGGAAAACTCCTTACCAAGCTTTTTGAACATAGGAACAAAAGTTTAAAGCAAATCAAGTAATAACCTTCTTAGTTGGTCTCAATAGACTTTAATCATCATCATCATAAACAAGAGTATCATCAATGTTACTGATCGTTTTAATGTCTAAATCACAAACGTTAGCCTAACTTGAAATCTTAATTTAAGCCATCGGCTGTGAATTCAACTTTATTATTCCAAATTATATGTTTTTAAGCTCGGGTAGTAAACCGCGCTCGGTGGCGAGATTTGAGATGGAATTATTCTAAATATTTCAAAAGTAGGCCCCCCCCTCGAACGAAGCCAAACTTGTGAATTGATAAGTCTGGTAGGCCTGCAACTAGACGCGTTCCACATTAATATTATTTCCGCTGTGAACGCAAAATGAAAAATCCGGAAAAGAAAAATCCACATTAGTATATTGACCTGTCAAAATATGACAAATATCAAATCTTTAATTAACAACAAATAAATAATAAAACTACATTCTCGTCCTTTCATGGGCATGGGTGTAATTCGTGTCCTTTCTTTTCGCTGGTATCTAATGATATTCTTTATGATCGGGCAAACCGTAACAAATTCATCTAACAATCAAGCAATTATTAATCCTTAGAAATCGTACAATCCATTGACGTGGTCAGGTTATAATTTTCCAGAAACTAATAAGTGATAATCATAGCAAACATAGAATTTATTATCATTTATGAGCTAGTTCACAATCTCCTACTTTTATGTGCAGACCGGTAGAAATATGATTCTCACAATGTTTCCCTGCTCTTTTGTTGGCATGAGGTATGCTGGCTTATTATTAATAATATGATTAAAACTTAACCTTTTAATTTATGGAATAGGAAAATAAACTTTATTTGTATCTCAACAAGTTAATTGTGTTATATTTTTTTAATTTCATCAATTAATTTTAACTAATTTGATCTATATGTTACATATCAATGAATGTATGGTTTCACATAACTAATACACACTTTGCTTTGAGATTAGTAGTTACTTATTTTGACAATATACAATCACTTTCATTACATTATTTGGATTGTAAAGTCCTAATAATATTCTTTCATCTTCAATTTATTATGAAATGTGGTAAGCAACTTGGCGTACATCCATTTCCTTTTTATTAAGAACACACTCTATTTGATCTAGGGATATTTTATTCTATGTTACCATTATCTTGCAAGTTAGTCTTTTTTTTTTCCCTTAAGAGATATGTACTAATCTATTGACTCCTTAACTATTACTTAACCACTAACCTAACTCACTAACCATAAATCCTTTAAAATTGTACAACTAACCCTTTATATACCAAATAATTAATATTAGTAAATAGATGTAGGCTTGTATTGAGTATTTCAAGTATATCATAAAAAACAATATAACTATGTTATTTTAGCAACCATATACTACAAAAAAAAATAGTTATTATTATTACTTATCTAATTTTATTTTTTTGTTAAACTTTAACTTTAACTTTGATCTATGTACAATAATTAAATTAAAACATTTCTAAATTATTATATTAAACTATTTCTAAAAGGCAGGTATAAGTAGCTTTATTGCTAATTTTACTTGTTTAATTAATAATATGATCATATTAATTAATTAATATGCGCATTATTTAACATGGAGAAAAGAATAATATTGTTCATTAAAAAAGTATATCAACTATTTTAATTATTTAATATAATTATGTTAATTGAATCAAAGAAAAGAATTAGTGAATTATGATTATTATTATAAATAAATAAAAATTATTTATAAATTTTTTTTATGAAAATCAAATATTAAATATAAATAAATAATATAAATTATTATTATTATAAAAAATGGAATATAATTACTTATAAAAGAAAAATATAAATCAATAAAATAATAAATGAAAATAACTAATAATTAATACAACTAAATAAATAAATAATAATATCAAACAATAAATTATTATTATTATTATAAAAAATTAATATAATATAGTATTATTACTATAAAAAAGTAAATATAATTATTTATAAAATATAAATATAAATAAATAAAATAATTAATCTAAATAATTAATAATTAATGAAACTAAATAAATATAAAATGATATCAAATAATAATAAATTGAATATAATTATTTATAAATAAATAATAATTAATACAACTAAATAAATAAATAATAATATCAAACAATAATAAATTATTATTATTATTATTATTATTTTTATTATAAAATAATAATAATTAATTATAAAAAGAATATAAATATTAAATATTAAATATTAATTAACAAAATATTAATTTGTAAATAATTAAATAAAATATTAAATAATGAATAAACATTTTTCTTCGTGACTTAAAAATATATATATATTTCGTTTATCTATTATGGAGAATATAGAAAATCTATACCATAATTTTACTACAGCCTTCCCATCGTCCATTAACAAGTTGTAGTCTATAGTACCTTTATAAAAAGACAAACTTTTCAACATGTAAACTTTCAACATACACTCCTTTCTTATGCTTATTGAATTATTTATGCTTGGCTTCAATAGGAAAAAGGGAGGTATCTCCATAAACAAGTGGTGGGAATAACGTTGTTATATTATGACCAAGGATGAATATGATATATCTCAAGTCTTAGTAGAATTCCTTGAGGATATGTATTCTTCATTTAGAGCGGAATAGAAATTGAGAATGTATTGTCGTAAATGAAACTTTATTATTGGAATTGGAATTAGAATAGAATTATACACCTTGGAGTGAGAGGATAGTTGGAATAAGACCCTAACACTAATTATAAAAAAAAAAATCACATGTTCAAGATGAGAGACCTAAAAAGAGAGATAGTAGAACCAACCCTTGGTATGATCAAGGGTGTAAAGATGCGAGAAAAGAAATTAAGCAAGCTACTACAGAAATTCTGGAGGCAAATTCTAAGTCACAAAACAAAAGAAGATAATAAGATTGTTTTAAAAGATTGAAATTGCTACTATCTTAAAAAGCTTTACGAATCCCCGGATACCAGAGATAACATTCAAACCCTTCTTACAATGAAAGAAGTTTTCTCATTATAAGACATAATTTCAAGGTTAAGCACTTAGCAAATGGAAAAGACAAAGACATTGAAGGCTACCAAGTAGAAATCTTAAAAATTGGGGGGTCGGTACTCATCCCGCACATCCACAAACTCTTCAATCTAGCAGTCAAGCAAGGGTTCCCTACACCTTGGACTCAGAGACTCATTATTCATATTTTCAGAAGTGGTGATAAAAATAACCCTTCTAATTATCAGACCATTATGTTTAGCCCTCTCTTAGCTAAGTTATACAGTATTATCTTAGAAAAGAAGATTAACGAATGGCTAGAAATGGAAGATAAGCAAGCTAAAGGCCAAATAGGTTTTAGAAGGCATCATTTAACCACAAACCACCTCATTACACTAGGATCATTGCAGAGGAATGTCGTAATAATAAGTCTGATATTATTGCAGATGAATGTCATAATAATAATAATTGTTCCATAGCTTAGAAAAATATCTAGGAGTGGTATTCTAAGAGAATAATATATGATAGAGGAGATTGTGTAGTACTCATCCAAGTCGCATTGTCTAAAGGTAACTTCAATAGTCATCCAATTCGCAGTGTCGAAAGGTAACTTCATAGTTTGTGCCCATTCCTTTGTATGCGTATTTTTTATAACTACAGTAAAGAGAGAGCAGGGCATATGCCTCATCTTATAGTCGGGTTTTCTCCCATATTGGTTTCCTAGGATAAACCTTGTGTTCATTGTGTGGATGGTGTGTTTATGTGTTGGTTCTTTCAATTATGTTATTTTTCATAGTCTATGATTTATTCTTCAAAATGTTGTGAGATTTGTTGTGGCAAATAGTTCCAGTGGATTATCCATGAAGGTTTATAGATCAGTAGACAATGGTTAACCATGTTGTTATGTGCACTATAGAATGAGTTATTTCTTTTTGTAGCATTGAATTCCATTTCCTAATGTATTGAGTTCCTACTTCAATGATTATTTATGTTTTAAGCAAATGTTGCACTTTGCTTTATGAAGTGTAAGGTGATTTTGAACCACCAAATCTAGAGATCCAAAGGGCACTTTGTTTCCTAGACGACTTGATCTGCATAATACTTGAAATTTGGATAAGTTAAATTAGTTAAAATACTTATCTACATTTAGTTCTAAACATTTAGAGTTATCATTATAGATTAATTTAGTAGCTACCATTTGAAACTTTGACAATTATATAAATAGTGCACACCACTGTCAAATGCTTATGCACCCTAGTTGATAATTTATGAACAAGTTAGGAGATTCAACAACTCAAAATTGTCACATTTCCTTAAATTGCCACTATTTGTTCATGAGGTTTTTTCAATGGAAACTTCCATAAACACCTAGCCATGTAAATATTGTTTGATTGTGTAAGGTAAATATCACTAGTTAATATATCATTGCTTTAAATAATATTAACATACATGGAAATATTGTCAATGTTAATCATTAACTAATTCTATAATATTATTAAAATTTGTAACTATATAAATAACAAGGAATGTTGAAAATTATATCATTACGTTGTGTTTCATGTCAATTTGAATCTAGGTGGATCACTTCAAGGAAGAATAATATTGTTGTTGATTATATTCCTTAACAATGAAAAGAAATTGCATAAATACTTTGCACCTTGGAGAAAGAACTACCATCAAATTTCATATATATTCAAATACACCTCGTAATGTTAGTGGATGACATTGAATAATGTTCTAAGGACTAGATCAATGTTTTTCTTAGAAAGGTACAGGGGTAACTAATGGAATTTGTAAGGGATTGGACATGACTAGGAAGTTGCATGGAATAGAGAGATGTTGTTTTAGAGTATTATACTTTACAAGTAAGTACATAAATTCACTTCATGTCAATGCACTCCTTGTATGGAAGGTCAAAGGAAAAAGAAAAGAAAACTAATTTGTTTTAGACATTTGGAGAATGTTCATATCTTATCATTAGTATAATTAATGATGATCATCACAATATTTGATCAATAGAGTACACTTAGCTTGCCACTTCATGACATCATATGATTATAACTATTTAAATTGTTCATGTATGGATTTTAGTGAAACAAAAGAAATAAATAAATTTAGTTTATATTGGGTAGAGTCCTATGCGAAAGAAAGAGAGAAAGAGATTAAGAGTTTCAAAAAAAATTGAGGGAAAGTAGCACCAAAATAACTACATGAACACTGGCCAAATCATTGCACTAATAGATGAATAAAATAACACATATAAGAGAAATCCAATACTGCATGCAGTTGAGAGCTTAAAGGCATGAAGAGGCATTAGGCATCACTAGAGGATCTGTCTATAAGAAGTATGCTATTTCTCTTTGACCAAATACATAAATACTTATAATTATATATATATATAATTGTCCTTGGAAACATATCCTTGGGAAGCCTCTTGGCACTTCCCCTCATTCTGAGGATGGTAACCGATGTTATAAAGTGGACCTCATGGGTGATTCCATGAAGATGGGTAACTCTTTTTGGCCAAATATGACGGTGAAAAACGGAAATTTTATCCATGTATTAAATTGAATCCCTCTAAACTCATATTTTCCAAATGAATTTTGACATGCGGTTGAAAAACGAAATGTAGAGAATTATGTTGGCTTTCCAATGATATTTTTTTCGAAATATACCAATGTCATTTATCGTGTTGAATTTTCATTTAATGAAACGTGTGTACTTAAAAATTTGAAGAGCAATTAACAACTAGTTTGTGTTCGTGCACGATAATTTAACGTTAAAGTAATAATTTTAAAAAATGAAATATGTGAACATGATCTAGACAGAATGCACTAGGGCTTACATATTTTTCTTTTATTTTTTCTCAAAAAATTATATTTATTATTATTTTTCGAAACTAACCAATGAATATTTCAGTCGCATTTTGCACACATGTGTGTTTGTGCACGAAATCTTTTGATTGTTTACATAATTTGCAAAACTAAAAATACCCTTTTGAAGAGGATGCGTTTATCTAGGGCTTGTGTATTTTTTCAAATTTTTTGGATGTGTATTTTGAATGTTATGGATTTATCTTTGAGCTCAATCGAAGTTGTCGGCAAGGTTTTTTAGGGAAAGTTTTAGTAGAAATTTAGAAACAAAAGACATATGAAGATAAAAATTCGTAAATTTTATATATCTGGATAGAGGATTTGTTGAGGAATCCAATGGTATCAAGTCCGCTCATTAATGAGCATTTAATGACATGGTTTATCTATGTGGAAGGCAGACAAAACTTTCATTCTGTAGTGAAAAGGGCCCTCGACCTATTTTTTAAGCCCTCGATCGAGGGTTTTAAAATACCTCGATCGAGGGTTTTAACATACCTTGATCGAGGGTTTAACAACACCTCGATCAAGGGTTTAACGAGACCTCGATCGAGGTATATGCTCGATCAAGGGCCTAAAACGAGCCTTTTTATGTTTTTGAAAAGCTAGATCTAGCTTTTCAAAAGCTAGATCGAGGTCTTGTTTCAACCCTCGATCGAGGTTTTTTTTCAACCCTCAATTGAGGTTTTTTTCAACCCTCGATCGAGGTTTTTTAAAACCCTCGATCGAGGTATTTTAAAACCCTCGATCGAACTTTTAAAACCCTCGATCGAGCTTTTAAAACCTCGACCGAGGGCTCTAAAATACCTCGATCTAGAGTCCGAAAAACAATTTTTTTCCATTCTATCCGCCAAAAATGGTGAACAATATTCGTGGATTCACCCTCATAGACTATTGTATGTTGATGTTTATTTTTATTTTTATTTTTGATTTAATATTTTTGAAAATATTTAAAAACGATTAATGTTGTAAGAGTTATTTAAAAACTCAAAAATACTCACAATAAGTGTGAGTAATACTTTGCACATCAAATTATTATTTTATTATTAATAAAAGACTAAGACACTTGGAGAATTCAGATGAATGAGGGGACACCCCCATGAGACAAAGAAAAAGTGTAAAGAAAGCAAGAGATATTTTACCAATCAAATCCAATCTAAAATATCAACTACCAGACAAGATCCTAAATCATAGGGATTGATGGATTTATTGATATTTGATTGGGATGGCACAATATCTGGGAAAAAACTATAAATTGGTGCACTGAGATAACACAAGACGGTGTATGGTGCATGGCGAAATTGTGCTAGGAGTGCATGTGTTGAGTATTTCTCTTTTTTGTAAGTCCATCATTGAGCTTGTTATAGACTTTGAGATAGAGTGTTGCATGGAATCTTTGCTTACTAGTTATGTTGTGCATGGTGGTGATCCAACTCGAGGGTGGAGTTGGGGGTGATCACAAACCCTATGATTTTATAATTTTATGTATCACCTCCTCATGGAAAATAAGATATTCAGCTAGAATTAAACAACATTGCATTATGATATATAACTCCAGTTAAATGCTCTAATCATCAAAACACGTACAGGGAGATAATTATAGAGGATTTAGCTATCTATTTTAGGAATTTGAACCCAATTAGGCACTTGTAACTTTCATATCTTTCTCTATGTTCCCTACATGGAAAATTGGACATTCCACTACTAATAAAGAAACATTTTAAGGGAGATAATAAAGAAAACACAATAAATGGTGGCAAGAGAGAGAGAGGCTCTCTTTGGTCCACACATACATTTGGAAGCAAGCTATTCCTAGAGACTAGGAATAGCAATGAACAATCTCTAAATATTAAGCAAGTATTGATTATTAGTGACCGATTCCCTTTCTTTGAGACAAATAAGAATAAAGAAGGCCAAAGAAGGAACTCTACTATCATTTCAAACTTTTCAAAGACTATTTGCAAACCTTGACTCCTTGAACAAACTTAATATTTTTCATGTTCGATAATCTAATAATGGGATAGCAAATCAGATGGAAAATGAGGCAGTTTATCCAAACAAGGGGCTATTTGGGGCATGCAAGTCTTTTCAATCCCAATGTGAATGAGGGGGTATTAATAGGGTGTTCCAATGAAAATGGGTAACACTTTTTGGCAATGTGAGGGCACGAGCATGGAAAATAAAGAGCTCAATCAAGATTTTTTTAAGCCCTTGATCGAGCTTTTAAAATCTCGATTAAGGGCTTAACCAAGCACTCGATCGAGGGTTAAGAAAACCCTTGACTGAGCTATAGAGCTCAATCAAGGGTTTCCTTAACCCCCGATCAAGATTTTTTAAATAGCTCGATGATCAATCTATTGTTATTAGTAAAATATACATCGAAGTTCATAGGAAGACTATAGAGAGTAAAACGTAGCTCGACCGAGCTTTTAGTTTAACTGCAGATAAACCCTCAATCAATCTATTTAAAAATTCGCTCAAAACCTCGATCAAGAGTTTTTAAGACCTCGATTGAGGGCTTGAAAAACAGGCTTTTAGCCACATTTTCTGCAAATTTAATTTTACTGGCCTCTTTGCGAGCCTAAACCCTATCTAGGGATGCACCTTAGGTGGAAGACTTCATATTGATGGATTTTTCAACAAATCATCTATCCGTTCGCATATAATTTACGAGTTTCCGAGTTCATAGGATAATTTTTGTTTTCTTTTCAAAATTACACTTACAAAACCATGTCCACAACTTCGAATCAGCGCAAAGAAAAATCAACAACATAAAAATTACACAAAAAAAATTCAAAAAATATATACGCCCCAGATCAACGTGTCCTCTTCAAAAGGGTATTTTTTTCGATTTTTGTAACTAATAAAAAAACTTTACATGCACACACATGTGTACAAAATGCGATTAAAATTTTCAATGGTCAGTTTTGAAAATTAATAAAAAATATAATTTTCCAACATAAATTTAAAAAACAAATATGTATGCCCAGTGCATTTTGTGTATAGTACGTTCATATATTTGTTTTTTCAAAAATTATGAATTTATCACTAAATTATTTTACGTGCACACAAGCCACTTGTTAACTTTTCTTGAAATTTACAAGAACAAACCTATCATTAAATGAAAATTTGGCATATTAAATGTTATTATTATTATTATTTTAAATATAGGTGGAAAGACAACATAGTTCCCTACAATTTGTTTTTTAGTTGCATGTCAGAATTCACAAGGCATATATTAGTTTTGAGGGATTCAATTTAATAAATGAGTAAAAAATCAAATTTTCAGTGTCACTTTTGGCCAAAAAGTGTTACCCATCTTCATGATTCACCCAATACTCCCTCGTGGCATATATTCCCTCACAATGGTGACTATGATCCAGGGAATGTTGGCTCTTACAAAGAATCTATTCACCTCAGTTATAACAGGTGGGAATATCTTGTCCTCGGTGGGATGTTTAGGTTCACAATTCTCTTATTTGGTTCATCTCAATCTCCAGTGGAGCCTCCTAAGCATGTATTCTCACAAAACTTGTTGGGTGGTGGCCGATATTGTCTTGGGAAAAATGTTCTCTCATGTTTTGGATGGTCTACTTTGCACTTCTTGTTCTTCCTATTTTGAATATCAAAGTCATGATGAATTGTCACTCTACTTGATCTATTTTTCTATGGTTGAGGCTTGTTTATGTTATTATTGAAAGCTTCCAAGCCTCTTTCAGTCAATTTTTCACATAGCCCCAAATCCTTTTTCTATCTTAGTGTTGGGAATAGATTGGGGGTGGAGTTTAGTTGTTCCACCTCAGTATTTTGGTATGGATTCAGGAGTGATTGAAGCAGATTGGAATATAGAGGTCAAGAAAACTCTCATAAGAATGATGAGGAAGCTAGAGGGAATGAGACAAGCCATAGAGTACCTCAAAATTCACATGGAGAATAAAGAAATCAAATAGGAAACAATGGAGTAAAGTTGAATGAGAAAATCCTGAAATCTGATAAGATTTCAATATAATTCTTGAGATAATATGAGGTTTTGAATCTATGATCAGTCATCCTAATGTCTCCATTGATTCAGTCAAGGAGAGGAAATTTAGAAAGAAAGAGTTAAACAAAATAATGTAGCATTCACAGATTAGCTTCCCTGGGAGCATGGCATGGATCAAGATGATGTTTTTTATGGAAGAAACTGTAGTGGGAACAAAATTGGTTCAAAGTAGTCTCTATTTATGGTTTTGGTTTTCACTGTTATTTACTTTCTTCGTGAGTAAGTAAGACTCTATAGTTTTATATATTAGAGGCAAGTTGTAGCCTCAAGATACCTTTTCTTCTCTTAATTAATAATTTTGGAAACCATGTGGTATATCAAAGAGCTGTAGAAATTGACACGCCTATGTCCATAAGACCTTGCAAATCCTAGCTTCTTCCTACAAACCCTAGCATTTGTAGCATAATAATGAAATTTCTACACAATTTTCAATATTGGGAATTTGGAAATTTTGTTGTAGTAATACTCAGAAGGGAGCAATGCTCCTCTCTGGTTTAATAAAAAAAGGTTTAGGGCCCTCCAACACAATTGTATGAGACCTAGATCAAAATAATCCTTATGCAATGTTGCGCATCATGGTATCACTCTGTAATAAACATTTTTGTGATCCCTCTCCATATATTCCTCTAGGGATTTCGGTCATGTTGGGATAGCACTTGGATATGCATAACCTATTTTGTGGACCTAATAGTCCCTTGAAAAACACCCATGGCATGTTAGCCAAGAATGAATTAAAGAAAATGGCTGAGTCCCTCTCCCCCAAATGGAAGCCAATATGTCTTCCCTCATTGCATAATTCAACCTTTGTTTTGATTGAATTGTGAAGGAGGAGGCTAAGGATGAGGAGGGTGACCATGTCTTTGGTGAAGGCTCCCATAAGGGTAGGCATGTTTGGGGGGAATATCCCACTAATGACTTCCCATTTTCTAACTGTTCCCACAATTTGATACCTCGCTACTTTTCCCTTCATGCCATAGCATATGACCTATTGAAACTCTGAATAGGTTTTCACTTTTTGAATAGGGAGCATTGGCAATGGTGGAAATGGCATAAGAAGTCATCTCCAAGGGTACTACATGGAGGCATTTTGTGAAATGAGAAATGGAATTCAATTATTAAAGTAATTACTTATCTATATTTCTAATGTGTGTGTGTGTGATGATGGTTAATGTCCACTAAGACCAACTTTGGTTCATCGTACCATAAGGAAAATAAATGAATTATTTGCTTTGCTGTAAAATTTTATTCCTATGCTCAAAAAGATTATAAAGAAACATTCATATGTTGCCATAGTCTTTACATGTTACAAGGTTAGGGAGGTATGTATTGTAGCAAATATTACAAAACTGTGATCTAATGTGGGTGTACGCAAGGCACTCTAAGAGAAAGTGACTTTCATCCTCAATGCTTATAGTCTCACAGAGGTGGAAAATCCTTTTTACCCACAGTGTTTTATTAATTTTCCAATGCCCTCTTTCACTATAAAACTCATGAGAGTTCATTCTTATATTGGCTATATTAATTTTCTTCTTCGAACTAGTTAAAACAGAGAGATACTTTTGATATTCTAGATTAGGGTTAATGACCTCCTTATAGTATCTTAATTTTATTTTAACCTCTAATTTTTTCTCACTCCACAATTTGTCTTTAAACTTAGATGTAATAATATCATTGATATTTTGCAAAGTGAGATTTTTCGTCAATCCCCCCAATGGTTTAACCAAGACATGGCATCTTTATACCAACATCTCTTGAGCCATAGGTGGTCTTGACTGGATCTTAAAACAATTTTAGGAAGTCTCTAGTCTCCCATGTTATTTATTATGTACTTGTACATCAAGTACCTAGCCACAATGATGATCCTGATCAGGGGAAGACCCACTTCTATTAGGAGAATAAGATAGGGTGTATTGCTTTAATTTGAGGTTATGAGTTATCAAATGATTATGGATTTGTTCAATCTTTTTACAGGATTCTCCAGATATGTTGCAACCCCAAACTTCACAAACATATAAGTTAAGGAGAGTGACGAGAGTTTCAAATAGGAACTTCTTTTTATCCCACATCACAAGGTTTGCTGATTTATAATTGTTTTCAAGACCAAAATAAGGTTTCCACCCTTCATTAATAATTTTCTTAATGATATAGTTCCAGTTGAGCTGGTTTTGGATATTAATTCCGAGATATTTGTATAAGACTATTGTCATATACAAAATTAGTGTTTAGTGACCTTCTTGTACTTGATAATCATAACTTTTGTTTTGTCGTTGTTAACAATCATACCCATATTAGAGTAGAATTCCTTGAGAATTCTTAATTGCTTATCAAAATCAAAGGGACACCTTGCCATAAGAACAATATCATCAGCATAAAGAAGAAGGATGATGACTATTCCAACTAAGGTTGTACTAGTGCGACCTGCTTCTTCTAAACAACCATCTAGCTTATTGATGTATATGACAAAAAGGGTAGGGGAGAGGGGGTAATCTTTTTTAAGGCTATTACCAACATAGATCCATCTTAACTATGGCTCTATCAAGCACCAAGATGGATCAAATCCATTGAGGTGAAAATCTATCCTCAAGTTTAATACTTTAGGTCGTTATTGCACTAACCTTCTTAGGCCTTCAACCTCATCATAAATAGTATTGACACTGAAATCAATGCATTGTAGAAAATCATGGAAATCAATTAACCATGTAAGAAGATGTTAGGGCGTGTGTACGAATATGATACCCAAAAGTGTTGCAATGGGAGCACGCGAGCAGTAAAAATCAAAAGAACACATGCACTCTCAACACCGCGCACGCACTTTTAGTCCGACAATTGCCGAAACTCCACTAATGCATCCATGTTGGAACAAAAGCATGCACGCGCTAATAACACGCATGCGTTAATAACGTGTATGTGTTATTAACACGCACATATTATTAATGTGCACGCATTATTACAAATGCGTGCACGTTAAAATGTGTGCACACTTCTAAGAAGGTGCACGCTTCTAAGAAGGTGCACGCGCTTTTAAGAACACGCATGTGCTTTTAAAAATGCACGTGTGCTTTTAAAATTGCATGTGCACTTTTATTACATAAATGAACAAAATCAGTATTTTGGCCATAACATTTGATCCTGAACTTGGAGTTTGATGCTCCTTATACTGTTGGAAAGGTATTTTTGAGACCTACAACTTTGTACTTATATATTTTTCATGATTTAGCATTGTTTGTTTCCTATTTTCAAAAACCGAAATCTATGACTCTTTTTTCATTTTCCTCTCTCAGGCATAGTCAAGGGAGAGAGAGAGAGCATGCGTGTGTGCATGATGGATGGTGAGAGGGAGAGGGATGAATGGAGAGGAAGAGAGAAAGAGAGATGGATAGAGAGAGAGGTGAAGGGAGGGATGGATGGTGAGAGAGAGTGGAGGAGGGTGGAAGATAGGGATACAAAGAGAGAAACATATGGAGAGGGAGGGGAGGAGTGAGGTAGTGAAGAAAGGATGGTGAAAAACAGAGCAAGGGAGGGAAAGAGAAGGAGAGATTGAGGCTTGGAGAGAGAGAGAGAGGGGGTGGGGTGGAAGATAGAGGGGGGAAGTTAGGGAGAGAGAGAGAGAGAGAGAGACCAAGGACCAAGGTGGGGGTTGAGAAGAGATTGATGCAAGATGGGAGGTAGGGAGAAATGGAGGATGAGGGAGAGATCAAGAAAGAGAGAGAGGGGGGAGAAGAGTGAGGGAGGGAAGGAGGAAGAGAGCATAGAAGACATAGTGAGTTAGGGAGGGAGATAGAGGGATGAAGAGAGAGAAGGGAGGGATAAGGTAGGGTTAAGAGAGAGAGAGAGAGAAGTGGGAAGAGAGGGTGGAATAGAGATTGAGGTAGGGAGGGATTTAGAGGAATGGGGAGAGAGATAAATAGATATCAAGGGGGTTGGAGGGATGCAAGGGGAAAATTGAGGGAGGGAGAGAGTTGAGAGGCAAGAGTGAGGGAGAGAGAGTGAGAAGAAGGGAGTGAAGAGGGGGAGGGATAGAGCGAGGGAGGGAGGGAAGTATCATGAGAATGTGTGTGTGTGTGTGTGTGTGTGTGTGTGTGTGAGAGAGAGAGAGAGAGAGAGAGAGAGAGAGAGAGAGAGAGTGGGGATGAAAGGTGTGTGATTTTGAGAGAAAGGGAGGGAGGAAGAAAGAGGGAATGTAAGAGGACGTGGGAGAAATATGGAGAGAAGGATGGAAAGAGAGGGAGAGAGAGGGAGGGAGGGAGGGAGGGGAAGAGTTGGAGAGAGAGAGATTGGGGGTTAGGATTTTAGAGAGAGAGAGATTGGGGGTTATGGGTTGAGAGAGAGAGAGAGATTAGAGGTTAAGGGTTTAGAGAGAGAGAGAGAAAGAGATATTGGGGGTTAGAGGTTTAGAGAGAGAGAGAGAGAGATTGGGGGTTAGGGGTTTAGAGAGAGAGAGAGAGAGAGAGAGAGAGAGACAAAGAGACAAAGATAAAGAGATTGGGGGTTAGGGGTTTAGAGAGAGAGATCAGAGGTTAAGGGTTTAGAGAGAGATTGGGGGTTAGGGGTTTAGAGAGAGAGATATTGGAGGTTAGGGGTTTAAAGAAAGAGAGAGATTGGTAGTTAGGAGTTTAGGGAGAGAGAGAGAGAGGGAGCTTGTGGTTTTGGGTTTAGAGAGAGAGAGAGAGCTTAGGGTTTTGGGTTTAGAGAGAGAGAGGGATTGGGGTTAGGGGTTTAGAGAGAGAGAGAGATTAGGGGTTAGAGATTTAGAGAGAGAGAGAGAGATTATAGGTTAGGGGTTTCGATATATATATATATATAGAGAGAGAGAGAGAGAGATTAGGGGTTTTGATCTAGAGAGAGAGAGAGAGAGAGAGAGAGAGAGAGAGAGAGATTGGTGGTTAGGGGTTTAGAGAGAAAAAGAGATTGGAGGTTTAGGGGTTTAGAGAGAGAGAGAGAGAGGGAGAGAGATTGGAGGTCAGAGGTTTAGAGAGAGAGAGAGAGAGAGATTGGAGGTCAGAGAGAGAGAGAGATTGGGGATTTGGAGTTTAGAGAGAGAGAGAGATTGGGGGTTAGCAGTTGAGAGAGAGAGAGATTGGGGGTTAGGGGTTTAGAGAGAGAGATTGGGGGTTAGGGGTTTAGGCAGAGAGAGATATTTGGGGTTAGGGGTTTAGAGAGAGTGAGAGAGAGAGAGAGAGAGGGTTACAGGTTTAGATAGATAGATAAATAGAGAGGGGGGAGGTGAGTTTGAGAGAAGAGGAGGGCGGGAGAGAGAGGGAGTGTGAGAGAGGGTGGGAGAAATATGGAGAGAGGGATGGAAAGAGAGGGAGAGGGAGAGGGAGAGGGTGGGAATTAGGTGGAAGAGAGAGAGAGAGAGAGAGAGAGAGGGAGAGGGAGATGAAGGAATGGTGGGAAAGTGAGGGGGAGAGAGAGAGAGAGAGAGAGAGAGAGTGAGGGAGGTATAGAGAGAAATTTATGGGAAGAGAAAGAGAGGGAAGGAAGGAGGGAGATAGAGAGGTAAATATAAAGGGATGAACAGAGGGGAGGACTAGGGTAGGGAAAGAGAGAGATTAATGCACACACACACATACACACACACACACACACACACAGATTTGTATATCTAAGAAATACCTCTCCACCTGTATGCGAAGAATCAAAATCTGAGTTCCCAATCAAATTTTATGGCAAAAATAGTGAAGGCATGTTCTTATGTAACAAAAACGTGGATGCATTTTATTCTATTGGTCAAAATATTCATAATATTATTTTAAAAATAATAGAAAAATGGTGATGAATCATAGAAAACTTAAAACATAAAAGTTGTAGAGCTCAAAAATACCTTTCTAATGATAAAATATGAATTCTGGATCAAAAGTTATGGTAAAAACAATAAAGGCATGTTTACATGTAATAAAAGTGCACACGCATTATGACTCACGTGTACACGTTATTGATGTGTGTGCATTTTGATAGCGCGTGTGCGTTTTGATAGTGCATGCACGTTATTAATGTGTGCGCATTTTGATAGCACATGAGCTATTAATGTATGTGCATTCCTAAAAATTCAAAAAAAAGGCGAGACAACCTCTCTTCATCTATGTGTTGAATGAATGGGTCACTTTGGTTTTAGGTTTGGATTACAAACCTCTTGGCTTAGTTTGCATAAGCCAAAACAAATTCATTTCTTCAGCTCCTTGTTTTTCAACAACGATTCTACATATGCTCCACGTGTTCATTTCAAATGAAACTACACACACTTATAGAGCTCTGAGTGTACATTCTAAATATATATATTTTCCATAAATAAAATATTTTTTTCTATTTTTTATTTAATTTTATTTGCACATATGTCAAATTTTTAAAATACATTGGTATTTTATTTCCACTATAACTTTTGATTGGCTCAATTGTTTTGAAAACAGGAAAGAACCGGCACAAGTATAGACAAAAACCTACCCACTAAAAAAAATATAGTTTAGAAAAATAATAACATATTAATGTTAGAAGAATTTTTTTGGTGAGTTATACTTATTTTTGGTAAATAAAAGTTATATATTCTGGAAGGTGATAGATTGTCTACATTTCATATTTTTACACCACAATCTAAAAAGTTGTGTAGGACCTCTAAAAATTCATTTTAATAATAGGATTTCTGTTTTCAAGAATTCTATTGCAACCAATTCCCGTCATAAGTGGATATCATTACCTTGCACCAACTCATCATACAAATTTAATATTATTGAATTCAATACACCCAACCAATAATTTTAAATAATAATTTAACAATAATACCATACAAATTTTAATACATCTTTAAAATATTATAAAAATACAAAACATCTTAATAAAAAATTTCAATGCCCAACACTATGCCTAACCATAATATTAAATAAAATATAATATAATTTAAAATATACACACAAAATAAAACACAATTATATAATATATTTATTTTTAAAATTTATAATACACAACCCAATCATTAAACAAACACATCTTAATCATGATTTTTAATGCCAAATATATAATCTATATTTTTTGTTTTGAATTTATGATACACAATGCAAAGATATAAAGCACAATTATATAATATATATTTTTTGTTTTGAATTTATGATACACAATGCAATGATATAAAGCATAATTATATAATCTATATTTTGAATTTATGATACACAATGCAATGATATTAATTAAAATGTGAAAAACAATACATTTTATTAAAAAATTAATGAGCAACATTATACGTAATTATAATATTAAATATAATCTAGAATAAAATATATTAATTATATATTATATATTTATATTTTAAATTTGTGTAGTTTAAATATTCTAAGCTTTTAAAAAGAAATTAGTATATTGTTTATCTTATTTTGTTCAATTTGATAGTTTAGTTGAAAATCTTTAAAAAAATTTAAAATAACATATATTATAAAAATTGTATAATTTAGGTGTTATGGGATATTAGAAGGTGTTGAATCTATTTCTAAATCTAAAAATACAATTTAAATAATTCCAAATTTAAATTTTACCAAAAAAACATTTACCAAATTTCAACCAAAACCTACTTAAAATCCAAAACTTAAGAATAAATATACTTCACTTTTAAATTTATTCATTATTAAATCCCAAATTGAAATTCTTTTAGTACCTTTAACAGCTGCTAATGAACTTGTACAAATAATATTTTTTGGGGGTGATTGGAGCATAATTTGAATCGGCAGATTTGGACAAAGCAAAACTTGAGTCATCCGAGATCTATGTGATATCTATCATTTAAATTATTATGCTAAAAATATAAAATTATAATATCATCTACTTCTTTTCAGTACTAAAATTCTTACAACTATAACCATTCCGTAAATAGTACTTATCTGTCACTGTGTCACATAAATTCAAGATTCTTACAGCCATATCAGATGAAAATCCAAGTAAAGTGGTGGGTGAACTTCGATTAGCAACACTTAGTTTTGTGAATATTGTTAATTGTAAGCAAAAACTCAACATTAAACTAATTATTATTATAGTTAACTATTTATGGCATAACATAAATATTAAATTAATTAAAAAAAAATCAGACTTGAGCTTATGTCATTAGTATTACACTTTATTAAACTAATTATTAATATAAACATAAAACATAAAAACAAAAAATAAAAAATTCAAACTTTTTTTTTAAATCTTAATTAAGATGCATTTAAGTATACTAAGACACAATGATCCTGAAATGAATGTCATTGTACAATTGTTTCACTAAAGTTAATTTTGTTGATCTGCTAAAAAACCAAAAATCTGAAAAAATATCTAAATACCTATCTAAGCAATCACAAGTTTTAGTTTTAAATCTCATATTTTTTAGATAAATAAATTTTAAAATTTTTAATTGTAATTTAATTTTAAAAAGTAAACAAACCAGCCGTTACAGATGTACAGATATACTGCGACAAGTTTTATCTTGGTCTTCTGCCGATGCCTGCGGATTCAAAGACACAAGGAGAGGTACACCATTTGCTCCTCAGACTGCCTTCAACCCTGTTCAGACTGCCTTCAACTCTTCGAGCAAAATGTGGTAAAAGGAAAAGCCATGCCATGGACCGACCCCATCGTCTCCACCCGGGTCAAGTCATGTAGATATAGATAGTTGACATAGCAGTGCCATGGCTGCTGAATTGTAAGAACTATAACAATATATACCAATTGTTTTATTGTTCAAACGGTATAAATATACCGTGTGGACAATCTAGTAATAATTGTAAAAAATAAAAAATTTCGGTGCGGTTCGTGTTTAACTGATGAAGTGAATCCATTCAGCCTTGCTGGGCACACCTCCATTCACAATGCTGAGCAGGTAGTACCCCGATGGAGCCGCCACTGCGTTCGGTGGAGCCGTCAAACCAACTAAATATCCGCCATTCCCCTTCACAATGGCCGTGGCTGCAAGAGACAGCATTCTCTGGTTCATGGACCAACTGTGCGTCGTGAAGGGAGGGGCGTATGCATTAAATTCTATCTTCTCGCTCGGCCTCCTTGAAAGAGAGAAACGAACGATGAATTTCGACCCGTATTTGATCTCCCTCTTCGAAATGGCAGTGATGTTTACCCTCTTGGAATCGTAATGAGGATGCAGGTAGTAAGGAATGTACGCTTCCACTCTCAGCTCTGTAGGAAAGGGCACGCCGGAGAACCGATATCCATAGTTTGAGTTGCTCCCGGCTACTAAAACACGTCCGTCGGGCAGCACATTGGCAGTGGAATGATACATTCTCGGGATTTTAGTGGGAGCCAGGACTCTGAACCTGTTGCCCATCGCTTCTGTGGGTGTGTAGAGGAACGGACTCAATGCAGGCTCCCGGGCAGATTGCCAGCCGGCCGTGCCATTTTTGGCACCATTGATTATGAGAATCTGGGCTGTGGGGAGAATGAGCATGTCTCCCATGACTCTGGGGCCGGGCATGTCCTCCATCTTCCATTGCGGATTCTGAGACGTGATCTCCATTCTTCCGCAGCTCCTCAGCGCCTCCACAAACGTCTGGTTCATAGTCGCCTTTTTGAATGCTCCTTCCGGTGCTCCTCCACAGACAAGAATCTCCACCTTCTGGAAATTATTAGCGGACTCGAGAGGAAGCATGACGGAAGAACCGGATGAAGGATAGTTCCGGGCGCCGCCTCCAGGCATGGTTGGGAACGTTTTGACGACCTGGTTTTTGTTGTAGTTGAAGAGGATGGAATCCTTGTTGGCGAAGACGAAGAGATTGCCGTCCGAAGAGAGATGGAGGAACGGATACAGATTGTTCTCCTCTCCCACTGTGTTGGTCTTCACGAGGAATGGAAGCTCGAAGGTGCCATCAGAGGGGGCTTTTGGAACGAATTCGTAATTGAACGATCTGCGGCCGCCTATGACGATAACCCGACTGTCGGGCAAGATCTGGTTGGACGCGTACCATCGATTGGCAGCGAAGTGGACCGGGGATTCAATCCAGTTGCATGTCGCGTCGGAGCATGGGGCGAAGTAGCGGATAACTCTTGTCCCGTTGCTCCATCCTCCGGTCTGGATGAGTGTGCCGTTGCTAGCGAATGCGGCCGAAGAACAAAAAGTGTCGGTGAGCAGGTGCAGAGGCCTCACCCTGTTCGTGGCGATGTCGTACTCGATTGAATGTGCCCAGCAATCTTGCGAGGCTGCCCTGGTGGCGTTGTTGCAGGGCGGGTCGGTTCTCATGATCTGAGAAGGACCTGCGAGCGTTTGATCAAAGATGAGGAGTTTATTGGTGTGAGTGAGCGTCATATGCATTGCGGAAACCCCGGCATTTTGCAACAGAAGCTCCCATCTGCCTTGGTGCAGCTGGTGTCCTGAAACTAATCCGGCATACCAAGTAATCACCAACAGAGCTTGAATGATCGACAGAGTTCTCAATCCTTCCATTGTAATGTATGTCGTCCTCCACATTTCGCGCCCTCCTCTGCAATTGGAAAATTGAATTCAATTCTTGGTGAGAAATATTAATTGCCTCTGGAATGTCTTCCACAGTAGCACTAACAGACTAAGAGTGTATATATGGGCGTTCTTGCACGGAGGAAGGCCGATTGAACACGGCTCACCTGAGGTGGAATGCTTGGATTATAGAAAGAGATGCGCAATCTGAAAAGCGTCAGAGTTGTATATAAAATAGAACGCCAACGCCGACCGCCTTTTTCAATGAATTTAGCTTTTGGACGTTTGTGGGGATCCGTAAATATCCAGCGATTTGTCCGCGTTTTTATGCTGGCTGTCTAAGTCGCACACCGCGTTTGTGAAATTTCTTCACATATGGAATGAAATTACAGAGTGGAGGGATACTAAACCTGTGGATTGTATTTTCCACTGATAAAAATTATATTTTTATTTACATATGAGAAAACAAATACATTCATCAGTGTTCCAGCTGACATAGCAAAAAAGTTCAAAAAGAACATTCCTACAGCATATTAAGAAGCCTGCATATTAAGAAAGCTGTGGATTGTGAAACCTGCATATTAAGAAAGCTGTGGATTGTTGCTGAGTCTGTAGGCCCGTTGACGATACCAAATTTGTAAAATGATAAATCAGGTAGGCCCTGCAGCTGGATCCGTTCCATGTTATTATTTGTTAATCCAAACGAGTTAGTTCTAGATTCGGATGTTTGCTTCTATAAAAATGATGGCCAGCGTCAAGAAGAATATGGAAATATATAATTTAATTTCAATGTTAATCTACCTTGTGAAACTCTTCCGAAAATGGCAGATAGAGGGAAAAGATACAGGTGAACCTGGTTTGGAAAATGGTCAATATTAACATCCAACTAATGAACCTGGTTTGGAAAATGGTCAATATTAACATGCAACTAAAGGAAAATAAAGAGTTTTTACTATAGGTGTTTAATGAAACCGCTAGTGAATGTTGTGACATCAAAATTTTCTATAAATAAAAGAGACGGTAGTTCATTTGGTTTGAGAAGCTTCTCGTAAGTTTCCACTCGTTCATTTGGTTTGAGAAGCTTCTCGTAAGTTTCCACTCTTTGTGATACTGGAATGATATTGGTATATATTTTTTTATTTTAATTATAATAGTATTTTCTTATAATTTATATAATTTTTTCTTTATAAGGGGAATGATTATTAGAAAAAAAAGGTTGAAATTGTAAAATATTTAGAATATTTAATGTATAAATTAAAAAGTTAAAATAAATTAATATTTTATATATAAATTTAAAAATTAATATAAATTAAATATATTAATATTAATTTTAGATTTATTGTGTTGATAGGGATTAAACATATTAAGATGCAACTTTTTTAGAGTACAAAAACTATATTAAATGAAATCATAAAAAATAAATGCTACCATAATTATAAAAAACTATGTAAATTGCAAAGAGGTAAAGACATACAATATTATAAGATCCATTTTTTTTCACACGAAAAAAAAATCAACTTTTATATTAAAAAAAATTGTATACAAAAGATTTCGACCACAAGCAATGATCTAAAGAAACTACAATATTATCAATCTTATTACCAAAATAGTCATTGATCAATGATAAAAAAATCCCATACAGCTATAGTCCTATCCACACAGGTTTAAACCATCGTTGTCATAGGGACATCTTCATACATCCATAAAAACTCATAAAGTATCTTCCAACAAAATACATCTCCCAAGAGAAACCAAAACCCAAACTCAAAATATGTTTATGAAATGGGATCTTCCTAATACACCTTATTTGTATTCCTCACAGAGAAGCTTACCATCCATATTTCCAAGAGATCTTTTGGACAAAAGATCCGCTATCACATTATATTCTCTGTAAATATGATGAAAGTGTATAAGATCGAATTCAGAGATCAAGTCACTGACTCTAGTCTTCGAGTGTTCTAAAGGTAAAGAGTGCAAAAGAGAACCTCCACCTGCCCAATCTGTGATACATTTGGAATCACCAAAGACCCACAAGGATTGCAGAGATATATTTCTTGTATACCATAAAAGGATCCGTAAAGCCACCAACTCAGCCCGAGTATTAGTGCCCAAGCCTGCCGAAATAGAGAGATGAAAGGACAAAGAAGAGCTAACTTTCAAGAGAGCTCCAACACCATACCTCTTAGCCTATGGGAAAGGATACTCCTCTTCCTTAAAAAGTCTTAGTCTCAGCTTTGGAGTCGCCACCTTCCGCTTGTAATCCTTAAAGGACGATGTTATTTTCGCCACCACTCAGCGTGACTTAGGTATCTAGTTGTTGAATATGATGTCCTTCCTTGCTCCCCAAATGTGCCATAAGCAAAAACAAATAACAGAGTACTCCTTTTTATGAGACTTAATCCACGAAAGTAAATTTTCTGCAAAATCCATATCAAGTAATTAATTGAACATAGCCAAACTTACATTTTTTACTTAATATTTTTTATTATTTTATTAAAATGCAAGCTCCACCTTTGGCATGGAGTTACAATTTTGTTTTAAAGTGTCAGTGCAATTTGAGCACTTACACTTGTTCTTAATAATAACTTTTACTTAATAATTTAATATTTTATTAAAATACCAATTATCAACTCACTGAGCACTTACACTTGTTTTAAACTTTAGTTAAAGATCTCCCAGTTATTATAAAAAATTATAATTATATTTCAATATTTTATTCATTTTTATTTTAAACATAAAAATATAAATATAAAATCAATATAAGAAAATATAAAACACCACCTTTGATTTTAATAATAATGATGAATATATTTTATGGTCTTAAAATTCATATTTATGTAGATAAACTTTTCATTTAAATTAATTAATAATAATAGAAATCTTACATAAAAAAATCTCTTTCAAAAACTAACTTCTTACGTTAAAACAATTTCATTTTGCATATAATAGTTATACAAAATATATAAATGATAATATACCAATTATATTTATACAAAATATAATACTATATGATAATATCCTAGTTATATTTATATAACAATCATGTATATAAAAATATAAAAATTATATTTATACAAAATATATGAATGACCATAACAATTACAAGATCATGTCCAACTTTAAAAATAAGATAATCTGCTGCATTTTAGAGTAGTGTCTTAAAATGTTGAAATTAATATTATTTTTCATTTGATAAAAAATAAAATCAAAAACATTCTAATAAAAAAATTAACCCAAATTCTAAGACTTGAAGAACATAAATGAAAAATTTTGAAAACAAAAATAATAAGTTCTTTCACTTATTTTTTCATTTTACGATAATAAAGAATAGAAATACCAACATAGTTTTTATTTAAACAAGTGCTACAGAGTAGCGATGTCCTTGTCCGTTGAAAATAGTTTTTATTTATATGCAATGTATCTTCCACAAAAATAGTGGCGGCAGATTGTCTCTGCCTTGACATGATCCAAGCGATTGATTTAGCTTGACAGATCAATAGATCGTTTTTTTTTTATCAATTAATGACAGACTGCCTTCTTGCATCTTGAGCCTGCTTATGAGTCATGACCCCCTCATCTATCTACGCGCGAGTATAGGAATATACGCATCTTTAGGAGAGATGAAACTTCCCTCTTAGGTCACGTTTTGACAAATGTTATTGTCTTAAGGAATGCATGTTCCACAACTTTACAAATAGGAGTAATAAACGTTTTTTATCAAATATTTTATTAATTATATTAACTAGAAACAATCATATTTTTAAATGTGGTTGATATTCCCTAAGAAATATCTAAATTAAAATACTAATAAAAATGGTCAAATATACTTTATTTAGTTTAATTAATTTAATTATTTCTTTGTTTAGTTAAAATTAAGAAAAAATTTGATTAAAATATTAAAATTGGTTAAAGTCAACAATAGTTAATAATAATAATAATAATGATTTTATTATTAATAATAAGAAAGAAAATAATAATAATTTGGTCATTTTAATATTAAATAAATTAAATGGCCATTAAACAAATTATATAAATTTTGGCCACTAAATTAAATAAATAAATTACTTTAATATTTTAATATTAATTTGGCCAAATTTAATATTTGTCATTTTAATATTAATATTAATATTAATATTGACCAATATTAATATTAATATGGTTATGGTTATTTGACCAAATTTAATATTAAAATGGCCGAAGGACCAAATTAATATTAATATTAATATTGGTCATTTTAATATTAATATAAATTTATTAATATTTTGGCCATTTTAATATTAATATTAATATTAATATGGTCATTTGGTCAAATATTAATAATAATAAATTAAGAAAGAAAATTTTAATATTGGTTATTTTTATTAATATTTTAATCATTGTTGGCCATTAAGAAAGAATTTGGTTGACTTTAGTTAACCGAATGGCTAAATTTATTAATATTAATAATTTAACATTAATTTATTTATATTATTATTAACATTTTAATCAAATTTGGCCAAATGACCATTTTAATATTAATTTAACCAAATTTTCTTATTATTATTTTATTTTTTATTTTTTTTATTAATAATAATTTGGCCATTTTAAAATATTAATAAAAATGACCAATATTAATAATAATAAGAAGAAGAAGAATGGTTAAAATATTAATAATAATATGGCCATTTTAATGTTAAAGTCAACAATGGTTAACATAATTTGGTTGACTTTAGTTAACCATTGTTGACTATGGTAGACCTAGTTTGGCCATAATAAACTATTGGTGGACCATGGTTGACTATTGCAAAATATGGTTCAATATGGTTGATTATGGCTGACCATGGTTGGTCGTGGTTGACCATGGTTGGCTATGGTTAACTAAGGTTTACATTTTCTAACAATGGTTGACTTTGTTTGATTATGGAAGACTATGGTTGACCGTGCTTGACCATGTTCGACTATGGTTGACTTTGGTTGGCCATAATTGACTTTTGATGGCTATGGTTGACCATGATTGATAATTGTCGACTTTGTTTAACTATGGTTGAATTTGATTGACTAATTGACTGTGGTTGACTATGATTGCCCATGGTTGGCTAAGGGTGACTTTATTTTTGTAACGACTCCAAAAAAAATCCATAAAACTATTTTTTTATATAAAGTATAATTGTCCATTGCCGATACTTGTTTATTTACAAAATCGACGTTTATTTAATATGTCCTAAAAGTATTGAAAATGATAAATGATCTCTTTTACTGTATTGATGTCAATGTTTAAATGTCGTTTAAATAAAGATCTTACGTCCTAAAACAATGTATAATAATTTGTTGTTTGAGTTACTGATTATGTTTTTTTTGTTGAAAGGGCATTCTTGTGACAACCCGGGGCTTACTTAGCTTTCATGAAGCTAATGCATGTTGATGTGTTTGTACATATTCCAGGTAAGAGTTCCAAGTTACCAAGAATTTGATTGAAGATTCATAAAATGTCGACCTAGGGAAAAAGGTACTTAGCAAAGAGTTTTAACCTAAAGCAAGGACTTTAATCCATGACCAAGACATAGGATAAGTGGGTTAAATAGCTTGGAGTTCGATGTATTAATTTAAAAATTCAAACTCATGGATACAAAAGATATAAGAATTTAAAACATAGTGATTACAACTGTAAGGTTTTAATGAGGCCATGTGAAGGCCGTAGGTGAAGGATCCTCGCTGGAAAAACCCTAAACCTCTTTTCGAAAGAGTTGCTACGTTATTATTTTGGTCATTGCTTGTGGACGAGAGCCGGGCTCTCGGCTTCCTCACAGAGGTTAGCTGCTCACTCAAGTTGTAGAAGAAAACTTCAGGGTTGTAATGCTTCTTTCTCTCGTTTTAACTGGGAGAAGGTCTTTGCTCTCAACCAAAAGGGTCATGGAGATGACTTCAGGGTGAACCAAACCATGCAGAGGTAAGAACACTCTTTTCCAGTTCGTAATGTATAATATTGAAACCCTTCATTTAAATTTCCAATGTATTATTTATTAATGCATTATGTTATATTGTCAGGATGGGTTCACACTACAAGGTAGGTCTTTGGTTAAGCTTTTGGGGCTCGGTAGTGACAAAGGAAAATGTGGAAGCCCCAGTGGTTTGGAGAAAGCCACGGTAAGCCTCGGGCCTTCCACAGATAACATCTCTGTCAACGATGCTTATGTTGATGTACCGGTTATGGTTCAGTTCTCTACCAAGGTTGTCTTAATCATTTAGTTGTTTGGTTTCCAGTATTCGGTCTGTTCTATTTATTTGGGAAGTCGTAATGGCACTCCTGTACAACAACGTTGTTATATGTAAAAGCTTTCTAGGCTAAGTGCCTTAACATTGGGTTTCTCCCCAAGAGAATTTAATATAAATACTTTCGAACTTTCAGTTTTTCATTTCGACATTCGGATGAGCAAAGTATTTCTGAAATCTTCTAGTTTTTTTTTAATGCTACTTTGTTAGTGCTTTAACGTTCCACGTTTTGGCATTTGTATTAACATGGTTTTGTTTGCAATCGTTATTTAAATTTGGGCAAACCCTGAATGTAGATGCTAACTCGTTTATACAGTAATTTGTTAACCTAAAAGCTATTACGGATTTGTTTGCTTTTAGCTTGACTTATAAGTAGTTGATTATATTTTTAAAACTATGTTTATTTAAATGCTTCCCGTGTTCAATATTTAGGATTTAGATTTATGTTTTGTAAGCCATAGGGCATACTTTGTAGTAAACGATACTTAATAAAATTCCTGGGCTAAGTACCCGAAACTGTAAATACAATTTCGAATATACTGTCTATAACAAAACCTTCATTTCTCATGCCAATAATGGCTCTGTTGTTTACATTTGTTTCCAAAGTTGATTTCTAGTTTAATATGGTTCGACTGTAAAATATATTTATTTATTCTTAAACGACCTCGAGTTATTCTTTTTACCCTAATGAATTGTTTCTTTAATCTGGACAAGACCCTAAATCATTTGTATGTCTAATTAGATCGATTGGCCAGCGATGACTTAGTTTACAATGAATGTTTTATTATTTAAGCATGATGTTGTTACGATACAGTTTTAACTGAAAGAGTTTAACTTAGTTTTGGAATTTGATGTAATTATCTAAGGGTAAAACCCTGACTGTATAAACTTCGTTTTCAGTTTTAAACTAAAAATGTTGGAAGTCTTTGTCGAAAATGACTATCTTGTTATGTTCTTGGATACAATTTAAATAATGCTAAGTCTTTATTGGAAGTCCATTTATATTCGAACTTAGTTATAAATTCTTATTGATTAAGCAGGGGGTACCTTTTTCTGCTTCGATACAGGTTATTCTACTTCAGTATTCAATGTTTAATTTTAGATATATAGTTATGTTCTTCAGAAATTGTTTTATAATTGGGTTTGGAGGGATGATATCTCAGTTTAGTACCGAGACATATTTTAGTTGGCGTTACTCTATTTAAGCTATCTCTGTGTAGAGTAATAACGTTTATTTTATGCTTAAGGGTTTGAATCCCAACTTGAATGAGTAGTAAACTCCATAATGTGAATTTTGTACTATATAAAAACAATGATATTATAAAATATAAATTTCTGTATATTATTACAGTATACATTTTATATATATCTACATCTGATATATAGTAATAAGATCAACATTCTACTTACAATATTCAGATAATTTCTAATCTACCTATTTAAACAACTTCTCTGTACTAGAGTACATCACTTATGTGAAAGTAAAAATACAGAGATGATTCATATTTCATTATTCTATTTTCCAAATCTAATCATACATAATTTTATACATAATATAATCATCAGTTATGTATTTGCATGAATTAAACAGCTATTTGACATCTAAGGAGCATTAGAAACTAGATAACTAGAGGATGAAAGCTTTTTAGAAATATACAGAATGATTTAGAAATAATTAAACCATAACAATGTAGAACCTGTTTAACTGTTGAGGTGGAAAAACATCCAAAGAAGACCATTCCTCCCAACCGTCTCCTAGAAGCAGCCAAGATTACTTACTTCAGGACCCCTGAGCTTGTTCACTGAACCACTAAGACGAAGATACTGTGTAGAAGCATGTAATAGTCTCTTTGTACTTAAGCAGTCATACAAACTTGCAGAAAATACACTCTCTGCAACTCTGCAGAATAAACTTGCAGTCCTTACACTAGCAACTCACTTTAGCTTTCCCCTCATCGAATTCCTCTTGTGTGCTTAACTTTTCAGTATGCAACCATCTACAAGGAATAAAAATTAGTGAGCCTCTTGCTCATTCGATGGATATAAGGTTTCCTAGGTCTTTAGCTCAGTTTTAACATTTAATGAGCCACCTGCTCAATTCCAGCTTCCTTGGGGAACATGACCACATTTTTAGGGAAGTTGCCTCCTGCATTAGCTAGAAAGTGAGTGCAGTTGCTGCCACTTGTCAATTTGCCTTCTACACCAGTTCATTCCTCCTAGTGGGTCAGTGAACACTCTTCAACAGTCTTATTTGGATAGGTGTCTCTTATTTTAATTATTAAATAATAAAAATATTCAATTATAGTCATCATTGACCATCCTTGGTCAACAACATAAAACTTTACAATAACTTTTAAAGTAATGTTTTTCCACAACATAAAATGTTTCAATTTCTAGGTAGGTTACAAACACCCCCTCTTAAGTTCAACATCGTCCTCGATGTTGCTTAAGTATCATTTGAGTCTTCCTGGAATAAAATTGGATATGTTGCCCGAATATGACTCTCTAATTCTCAGGTTGCTTCATCTGGACTAAGGTGCTTCCATTGCACCTTTACCTGTCCAATGGTACGATTTCAAAGTAAAATTTCTCTCCTGTCGAGGATACAATCTGGTTCCACCTGAAAATCTCCTTCTGGTTCTACCTATATATCATTCCAATTGATTACATGAGTAGCATCATGTACATACTTTTTCAAAATAGAAATATGAAATACATTGTGTATTTTGAGATTAGGTGGGAAAGCTAGCTGGTAAGCCACTGGTCCAACTCTTGATAATATTTCCAATGGTCCACAATACCTGGGTGCTAATTTAACACAACTCCCCAGCTTAAAAGATCTTTTTGGGGGGTTTTACCTTGACAAAGACATGCTCACCTACTTGGAATTATTTCTAAGTTCTTTTAAGGTCTACATGACTCTTTTGTTTTTCTTGAGCAATTTTCATATTGCTTTGTACCTGTTTCACCGTTAGTTCCATTTCTTTCAACAACTCAGGTCCTAACATCAATCTGTCAACCAAATTACTCCATGAAATGGGAGTATTACATTTCCGACCATACAGCATTTCAAAAGGACTAAGTTTAGCTGAAGCTTGATAATGATTGTTATAAGCAAACTCAACTAAGTGCAAATATTCTTCCCACTTGTTTGGGTGATCACTAACATACATTCGGAGCATATCTTCTAAGACTTGATTTACTCTTTCAGTTTGTACATCCGTTTGTGGATGAAAAGATGTGCTGAAATTTAGTTTAGTGTCCAAATCTTTAAACAATGACTTCCAGAAATTACCAGTAAATTTAGAATCTCTATTAGAAATTATCACCGTAGGAATTCCATGCAAACGAAAAACTTGTTTCATAAACACATCAGCAATATTAGCAACCTTATAAGTAGTTTTAACAGGTATAAAGTGAGCTTCCTTGCTAAGTTTACCTACTACTACCATCACATAATCATTTTGATTTTGATTTTTAGGCAATCCTGTTATAAAATCGGTGCTGATAATTTCTCATTTCCAATCTAGAATTGGTAATGGCTGCAATAGGCCTGCTGGGTGTTGATGCTCAGTGTTAACTTGCTATCATTCAATATACCTAGCTATGTATTCAGCCACTTCATTCTTCATGTTAGGCTAAAAATAATCTTTTCTTAACATCGTTATCATCTTTTGGTAACCAGGATGTCCTGAAAAAGGACTTTTATGTACTTAATTTAAAATCAACAATTTAATTTCTAGTACATTAGGTACATATAATCTTTTTTTATACAGCATTAGACCTTTTCATTCAAACTGAAATCTGTTTTTATATTTTCATATTCATTTTTTGCAACTTTTTCTTGTAATTTCTGATCATTTTTATGCATTTTTTTTCCATCTTCAAACTTAGTTTCCAAATCTGTTTTATAGCTTTTAACATCGGCCATAAAATTCAGTTTTGCATTTTTGCTTAAGGCATCAACCACCTTGTTTTCTTTTTATTTTATATGTTTGATCTCAAAATCATATTCGCTAAGGAAAGCCTTGCCTTGCGTTCATATTTTGTTGATCAAACAGATATTTTAGACCTTTGTTACTCGTCATTAATAAAAATCTTCTACCGATTAGGTGATGGCGCCACATTTTCAAGACATGTATTACGGCAACCAACTCTAAATCATAAGTAGCATAATTCTTTTCATGTATTTTTAACTTTCTTGATTCATATGCTATTACGTGACCTTCTTGCATTAAGACTCCACCCAAGCCTTCTTTGTATGCATCAGTGCATACAACGAAGTCTTTGTTTGGATCTGTTATTTTTAAGATAAGTGCGGTGGTTAATAATTCTTTTAAATTTTTAAAGCTTTCTTCACATTTTACATCCCACACAAATCTTTTTCTCTTTTTCTGTAATGATGTTATAGGATTCGCAATTCTCGAAAATCCTTCTATGAATTTTCGGTAATAGTCGGTAATTCCCATGAATGATCGTACATTCGTTACATCCTTAGGGATGGGCCATTAATTTATTGCTCTTACTTTATCCGGGTCAACTGAGATTTCATCCTTGGATATCACATGACCTAAATACTGTATCTTATCTTTAAAGAATTCACACTTGCTAAATTTAGCATATGATGTATGTTCTCTTAGTACTTGTAAAATTATCTGCAAATGTTCATCATGTTCTTCCTTTGTTTTTTAATAAATCAATATGTCATCAATGAAAACAATTACAAATTTATCCAAATATTTATGTAAGACATTGTTCATTAAACACATAAAAACTGTTGGAGCATTCGTTAGCCCAAAAGGCATAACTACAAATTCATAATGCTCGTAACGGGTTCTAAATGCAGTTTTAAATATATCTTTGTCTTTAATTCTAACTTGATGATATCCAAATCTCAAGTTTATCTTTGAAAATATCCTTGCTCCACGTACTTGATCAAACAGATCATCTATGCGGGGCAATGCATATATGTTTTTAATTGTCATTTTGTTTAATTGGCGATAATCTATACACAGGCATAAGGTACTGTCTTTCTTTTTAACGAAAATGACAGGTGCTCCCTAAGGAGACACACTTGGTCTTATGTAATTTTGTATCTATTAACTACTTTAACTGTAGTTTTAATTCATTGAGTTCTAGGATATTCATTCGGTAAGGCCGCTTTTGAGTTTGGTACAGATCAAGGTACCAACTCAATGGTAAAATCCAATTCTCTTTTCGGACGTAAACCTGGAATCTCTTCCGGGAATACATCTGGAAAGTCTTTTAAGATTGGTATATCTTTAACTTTTAATTTATCTTCTTTATTCAAGTGTTCATCATTTATTACATGTACAGCAAAAACTTTACAACCTTAACGTACAACCTTTTTCATTTGTAATGCAGAAATCTATCTAACAGAAAGTTTCCTAGGTACTCATTTTACTACAACTGATTATCCTTCTTCATTCAAGCATGTAAATGTTTTCTCAAAACAATTCAAAACTACTCTATGCTTTTCCAGCCAGTCCATGCCTATTAAAACATCATACGACCCTAGAGGTAACACATTCAATTTTACTTGGGTCTTAAATTGATTCATAAATAGTTCACAATCCTTAACATAATTAACTACCTTTCTCTTGGTTCCTGTAGCTAACTGAACCAACCAAGATTTTTCAAACTTTTCCAAATGCAATTTACAACTTTCTACTATACCAGGTGACACATAGCTTAAACTAGCACCTAGGTCAATTAAAATAGAGATTGAGAGCAACAACTTGATTGAGCTTACTTGATTGAGAGCAACAACTTGTATAAGTGGGGGCATAGGTCAACAGCACCATTCATCAGAAGTGAAATAGCATTTTCGGTCAACAGAGTGTCCATACCATGGCAGTGAGACTAGTTGGACTACAAAAGTAAGCTGGAAAAAGGGGCGATATTGATATTAATTATAAAGATAACAGGTGTAGGAGAACATGGCAAAAGATCATTTGATATCTCAAGCAATACATAGCAATATTTGTCGAAAGAATAGACAAAGGAATGGTTTGAAATTTGGTTTCCTTTTACCAATGAACATTCCTATTAGAGTAATAAGTAAACATGTAGAAACAACATCATAGATTCGTTATTTTGTTTTGAAACATATATTGTATATTATCGGAAGAGTTAAGATGTGATAGTAGGTTAAAAGAGTAGTCGAGATGTTAATCAAGCAGAAAGTTGTCAGGTTCTAGTTAACTGTTTAAGAGCATAGGAAAAGGAGCACAATATATAGAAATATGACTTGGCTATTAGAAAGGAGGCATTATTCTGGATATAAAGCATGTTGATGAACATGTGAGGTGCTTCTCTTTTTTTTTAATCTCATTTTTTTTGTTGAATGCAATCGACAGGTGGTCGACAAAAGATAAGTAAGGTCGTCCATGGGTGTCGAGGAAAATAGGTCGACACGTGGTGACTTGAAAACCCCCATCTTGAAAGCCTTAGTCAGGTCGACGCATAGGCTTGCTTTAAAATTTGGTCGCGCTCCGAAGAGTTACAAATTTGGTCGATGACTAATTTCCTTTGATATTATTTATATGGTCGATGTGTGTTGTGTCACTATGATTTTCTATATTTGTGGGCCAAGTGTGTTTTTAAAAGTATAGTCGATGATGTAATTGGTCGATTCACTAAAAGTAGTGAATACTAACTTTGGAAAAAAATAAAAGTTGTGGTCGGGGTTCAACAAGTGAAATTTGGTCGGGATTGGACAATATATGGTGAGTAAAAGTGGTCATTTTGTTGTAAAATAAGTCATGTCTTTAAAATTAATCGAAGTTGTAAAATTTTGATGGTCATTTCACGTCGATGGTGTTTAACCAATGGTTTTATTATTTTCCGGATTCAATAGAACTAAAATGAGGTCGACCAAATGTGTAACTCGTTGGAGGGCGACCAAATTGTAAAGCAATCCTATGCGTCGACCTGACCAAGGCTTTCAATATGGGGGTTTCCAAGTCACCACACATCGACCTATTTTGCTCGACACGTGTAGAACCTTTTGAATCCTATATAATCTTTAGTTTTATTGCGTTCAAAAGTTATCCCTTTACCTAATATGCACCATATGCTGATAAAGACTATCAAGGATCTGCCGAGAAAATGTATTGATATTCTAGCGACGGTCGACGATGAATTTTCTGGTTGATGAAGTAATCTGATCGAAATGGTCGATAGTTTAGGCAAAAAAATAATGATTGACATATCCATACTTTCACCAATGATGGAATTGGCCAAAAAGCTTAAAACGGTCAACTTGTAGATCTCGATGTCATTAGACTGCATGGTAGTCAGATCTCTGTTTGACCAAGACTGTGGGTCGATATTGTCTATCTTTAGGAAACTCTTATATGCACATCATTACTATATCCAAGCCGACAACCGACTGCTTATCTTCCTTGTCGGTGGTCGACAGTTCAAATAAAGTTATATGCATTTAAACGTCTAGTTGTTTTGGTTGTCGATATTTTTATCTCAAAGGAACCATTCTTAGTCAATTCTAATGCTGGTCGACTTGCATAGTTGACATAAGCAAGAATATCATCCTGGTCGCCGCTAAATCATTGGTCACTGGTCAATAGATGCTCCACAGAATTCAATGGTGACAAAACTTTCTTGTCGACTATTTTTCAATTATCGCATCAACTATCTGCTCTAATGGTAAACACTGATGGATTACCCAAGGACTTCTCACCATCGTGCATATTGATGTCAATTTTGCAGACAAAGGATAAATTATTCATCATTTTAGTTGTATTTGGCATTATTCTATCAAGCAGTATTCCCAGGAAATTAACCACTTGAATATTAACTATGTGGTCAAATTGATGGACATTTCAGTTTACTCGGCTCTGTCAATATTTGTAATAAGTTGTTTTGAGAACCTTGCTTTTAAATATTAAACAGGAACAAGGAGAGCAAGATAGGATTGTTCATATACCATGCCTAAATTAAAGATTTTTTTTTGGAAGACCTAACTTTTCTAGGAGACAAAAACTGTTGCAGTGCAAATTATCTAACCAAGTTAGTAGAAAACATATATTGATAAACACAAGGAAATCAATATATACGATTCAAGGACCCTTTCGTCTCAAACCACTAAATAAATCACATATATGATCAAATACTAACTTTAAATATTGAACATACAAGTAATACGAGTAAATAAATGACAGTGCACCGACAGAAACAGACTAATTTCCAACAAAAAACACCCAAAAATACAGCAGAACCTTGTTTGTAAATATTAAACAGGAACATGGTTTAGAACAGGGTAATTATCACAAGAAATATGAGTTTCGTTTTAGAGGAGAACCTTGCTTTTGAGTAGAAAACAAGATTTTTTGGCTCCTCAAGAGGGTTGTTGCTCCGTGAAACAGGAACAAATTGAAGGTGATTTGAATGCTGAGAAAAAAATTGAGATGATTGCACAATAACATTAGTAAACAACAAAACAATAACAGAGTCTTTACTCATCGAATTTTATAAACGATTAAGAGTAAAGGCGGTGCACCAGTGTCTGAGCACATTTAACCATTGTTGCATTGAAATATGTTCTCCTATCCCCACAAGAAAGAATGTCCAAGAGGTCCAATCCGTCAAATCCACATATATGTCGATAGAAAGAGATCGGTACTACTAAACCAAAGTTCATAACTTCGTGATGGATTAAACCCAAAGAAATCAATGTTCACGTGGGTAACCTTATGGAAGGTTGTTCAATGTCCAATCCGTTATTGAATGCTCAAGTTTCTAATAAAAAATGTACATCTCGTAAGATTTTCCCATGCAGAGTTGTACCGCTTGTTTACACTGCATCAACCCAAATGCTGGCGAGTTTGGTTGTATTTGTGGATCAACAGGTATTGGATTTTTCCATGCAGAGGTGCACCCCCTGTTTACACTACATCAACCCAAATTCCTCCGAGTTTCGTTGTATTTGAGTAACGATTGTTTCCCTGTGACTCTAACACTTGCAGCGAAATGATCGGCGACATTTAACCATTGTTGCATTAAAATCCAGGAGGTCCAATCCGTCAAATCCAAATATATGTCGATACGCAGAGATCGGTACTACTGAACCAAAACCCAAATAAATAAATGTTGACGTGGATAACGTTATGGAAGGTTGTTCAATGTCCAATCCGTCATTGAATGCTCAAGTTTCTAATAAAAAATGTAGATCTCATAATTTTTTGCCATGCAGAGCTCGACCGCTTGCTTACACTGCATCAACCCAAATACTGTCCAGTTTGGTTGTATTTGTGCGTTGACAGGTATTGGTAGCCACCTTTTTGCTGTGACTCTTAACACTTTCCAGCGAAACAGGTCGAAGGTAGTTGTCCATTTGGAACCATTCGTCAAACACCACCGATGCAAAATGACCATCAAAATTACTTGTCGACTTGCTATTCCGCGAGTTATCGACTGGTTCTTTGACAGTTAGTCTGTTGACCTGAACAGTTACGCCAAATGAAGGGATAGGTGGTCGACCACTTTGGTCGACCCGTCAAGTTTGGTCGAGCCCACTACAAAGTGACTTTATCTATATTGTATTTGGTCGACCACTCCGGGTCAATACTTATTTTTGGTCGAGTTGAAAAATATGATCAATGGCTATGAAGGGCATGTAATCAAGATGACTAATTCAGTCGCATCTGATGTTTATCTTACGCATTAATTGGTCGAGTATGTAAAAATAGTCGAGTAATTATTTAAAAATATGGTCGATGTAACATTGTCACGACATGTAGTTTGAGTCTATACATCATATCATCGATTAAAAAAAATGATATGCTATTTGGTCAAGTGATAAGTCATTTTATTTGAGAATATGCGAGCAAAAGAGAGTTTTCGTCGATACTTGTGGCATAGTATATGTTAAAGTTTAGTCTAGTTGAATGATGAATTCTACAAGAAGTGACTTTATCTATATTAACTTTATCTAGCGACCATTTTTCAAATTCGACCAGACTGAACTCTCTTTATCTGGTGCGTCGGTGGTGTTTAATGAATGGTTCCAAATGGTCAACTACCTTCGAGTTGGCGTTGGCAGAAATGGGCAAAGTTCGCCCATATGGTCGATAAACAAAATTATATGCTATTTGGTCAAGTGATAAGTCATTTTTAGCATATAATTTTGTTTATCAACCATATGGGTGAACTTTGCCCATTTCTGTTGACGCCAGCCAAAGCGGTCGGCGTGAACTCACAAAAAGCAATAACTCTAGTCGACAGGTAGACATAAATCAATATTTTAATGAGTCGATGATATTTTGACTGAGCACACTCGTTTCCTTGGTCGGCAGCAATATAATTTAATGGAAACATAAATTTCTTGAAGTAACGTTACCTGCAAATAGTCTGAAAATGCTTCATTACCATGACAGAATTCATTTTCGCCTTTGTTCGAGAATGGATGCACAATCCCTGCAAACCAGTCGGTTGCATTGGTCGATTGAGCCAATTTTGGAATATGCCACCGCGTCAGGGTGCTTTGTTCCGAACGGCCTGAACGTCAACAAAGACAACTGAAGATAAAATATGAATTCTCCTGCAGAGAAAGCCGTAAGAGTCAAAAATATCTGGGGCCAAAGCGAAAAACACGTGGCATGATTCCATTCGCTCTATAAACAAGGAATCTAGCAGACATGGATGGTCATGCTTCTCATTGTTGAAACACCTTTGACGTAATTATAAATGAAAATAATTATTTATAAAGGAAAATATAAATAAAAATAATATAAATTATTATTATTAAAAAACTAATATATTTATTTCTAAAAAAATTAAAAATAAATAAAACAATAAATATATAATATCACACCATAATAAATTATTATTATTATTATTATAAAAATAATATAAGTATTAAATATTAATTAACAAAATATTAAATAATTAAATAAAATATCAAATAAAAATAGTAATAATGAATAAAAAATAAAAAATCAATACTCAATACATTTACCTAAAATAAAAAGAATATATATATATATTATTTTATTTGCTTTTAGTTTTACATTATTTGTTCTAATATAAACTTCTCTAAAATCCTAACATGTTAAGACTATAGTGAATTAGAAAACTTCTCTCAAAAAGTATAATTCCCTTTTTTCACTCTTCCTAAGGTTCAATAGACCAAAGTTTAGTCTCACTCACTCTTCCTAAGATTCGATAGACCAAAATTTGGTCTTACTGGACATTAATTATCATAATCATTATAAAAATTATAATGAAAAAATATAAATATGAAATAATAAGAAATAAATAAAATTATATTGATAAAAAATAAAAATAATAAATATGTAAATAATAAAAAATATATACATAAATAAAAATAAAAATCAATACTCAATATATTTATATAAATAGCTACACATAGGTAAATATTTAGATAAATAACAACAAAAATTAAGAAATAAAGAAAATATGTTTGATTTTATTACAAAATGAAAAAAAATATATTAATATTAACATTAACATTCTTATTTTTGTATTTTTAATATTTTCATATTATAATAATAAAAATATAAGTATGAACTAATTGATTTATATTTAAAAAATTATATATATATATATGAAGAGTACAAAAATTGATGGCAATATTTGATATTGATTTATTATGATTAAACATGATAGATTATGATTGAGAATTTTGATCATTAATAGTTAGTTAACTATGATTAACTTTAATTAACCATAGTTTATTTTAATTCATCATACTTAATTACGGTTAACTATAATTAACTTTAATCAATCATAATAAATTTATATTAATTTATTATTTCTCATAGATTGGACCTAAAAATTCCTACATCTTCTGAAAAGTAAATTGCATTTCTCTTTAATTTAATTTTTATTTAAACAAATTTAATGGATTAAATTTTCGCCTTGTTTTTTAGCAAAAGTGTATATATTATATATATTAAAGTCTAAATATGTACCGTTTGTAGCAACTAATTCTTAATTTTAATTTTTTGAAATAATTTCAATTGAACTTCTTAATTTAAATATTATAAAAATATCTTATAATAATGCAATTCAATACTGCATATGACTAATGACAAGTGGAACATAGACATAAAAACAATATTTAAATTATATTTTCATTCATAATGTCTAGTTTATATTCATTTTATTATGATAATATTTAAAAATAATAATAAATTTTCATTAAATGGTTCTCCATATTTTTATTTCTTACTCACGAATTCATATGCATTCATATTTATTGATTCATATGCACTGATATATTACTGTAATTCATTTCTTTATAAGTAAAACATGAACATAATAAGGATATTAAATATGCAACAAGCTTTCAATTAAATTTGGTTATATATGTAAACAAATTAAAAGATTCCATAAATTTTCCATTAAAAAATTTGGTGTGGGGTTGTTTTGGATATACATTTCTTTATAAATAAAACATGAACATAATAAGGATATTAAATATGCAACAAGCTTTTAATTAAATTTGATTATATATGTAAACAAATTAAAAGATTCCATAAATTTTCCATTAAAAAATTTGGTGTGGGGTTGTTTTGGAACATTTTCCAAATTATTTGTATTATTTTTGTTGAGTTTTAGATTTTGTGTCACAAATTTAAAATGTTTTTACTCATTTTTTATAAAATAAAGACACATGGAAGAACGTTGTCCTCGACAACGACGTTAAAAATGTTAACACACAAACTGATAAGCTTGGTGTGCTGCCAATCCTGTTAATAGGATAGGGACCCTGTCCACTTTCACCACCACAAGTATCCCTCTACACTTTAGATTAAGGACAATCAAGTGGTAATCCTTGGAAAAGAAGGAAAAGAGAGGACAAGAAAGGATCAAAAGACTTTCTTGAGAAGGGAAGGAGATTATTGTATTTTAAGCTTTTTGTTCAAATTTATCTAAGGTAATAAGTACAAACCAAATTATTTGTATTATTTGTGTTGGGGTCTAGATTTTGTGTCACAAGTTTGAAATGTTGCTACTCATTTCTCATACATTATTGTTGCATTTTAAGCTTTTTTGTTCAAAATAATCTAAGGTAATAGCTACAAACCAAATTATTTGTATTCTTTATGTTGGGTTCTAGATTTTGTGTCACAAGTTTGAAATGTTGTTACTCATTTCTCATACGTTATTATTGCATTTCAAGCTTTTTTTTTCAAAATTATATAAGGTAGTAATTGCAAAACATGTTGCACATGTATTTTTTCAATGTCTTTACTAAATACTAGATACCACATGATCTCTATCTAACCTCAATTATGATGAATAATAAAGGATCATATTATTTATCCTCAAGATACTATAAAGGATTAAAACAACCTTTTTGATCATAGAGTAAGACTAAAACTATTTTTAATTAACTAAAAGGTTATATATCTAAGAAAAGAATTTAACCACTCAAATCCTAAAGACATGATGAAACTGCATTAAATGACATGATTTTCCTTGAAAATAATTAATAAATTTGATAAACCCCCACAAATAATACCGAACTTGTTAATTTATATAAACATGAGGTGAAGTACGATTATTAAGAACAAATCAGGTCAGTACGATTTGAACTTATGCATTTTTAAAACCACATGATTGGGAATTTTTCCTTAAGTCTTTTTCAATTAAATTTTGAAGAAATTCATTTAACTTATAAATTGATATACACATTAGTTATGTAAGTGAACATGAAAAAAATATTTTTCACATATTTTTTTAATAAAAAATTCCTTAAATATTAGCCAAATACATATATATAGAAGGGAAATGAATGCAATGTTTAGTCGTTAACTAATTACGTGGAATGGATCTAAACAAAATTAAAGAGTTAGCTGCATTCACCTTCAAATTTTATTTTTAAAGAACTTGATAAAATTGTGTTATTTTTTTTCCTCATTTTGTGGGTGGTGTTTGTTCTAGGAGTGATTATTTATTTATTTCTTTTTGTTTAGTTTTATAATTTTTTCCTAATTTTACTTTTAATTTTTTAAATGATGGATAACAACAAACTTATAAATAGTTTTTTTTTAATTTTAGTAAATTTTATTATTTATAATTATGGAATTTATAAATAAATTCCAAATAATTTAGAGGATTAAACTTTTTTAAAAATGTAAAACTCGAGAAAAAGCTTATACTTAAAAAAATTTGATCCTCTTAATAATGGATAGATTTAGACTTAAAAGAAATCTAGAATAGTTCCAATAGTGTGCGACCACATCAAAACTTTAAATAATCACCATTATATATATAAATTTAATCCTTTGATATATATATGATTTGAGGTGTCTTTTTTGTTTGAAACCATTTTCTTATTGTATGAGCAACATGTTATTTTATATATATATATTTTTATCTTTTTTCATTATTGTTTTTTTGCATTTTCTTTTCTTTCTCTCTTTGGTTGTTGAGTCATATAATGGGAATGATTTTTCCTTTTCAATCTATGTAATTCATAATTTCTACATTTTTAACTTCTTTTTATGTCTTCTATCTCATTATATAATAACCATTTAAATGTATATATAAATAATGGGTAAATCTCCATAACATATGAGAAAACGTGAAGCCAATTTTATCAATGATATATTATGTATATATAATTTTTCACTAAATTATAAACCCTATAAAAATTTTAATGTATTACAATTAAAAATATTTAGATTTATTTGCTCATTTTTTTTTTGTAACTAGGGGAATCAACAATTGGGATGAGGCTTGTACTCGCGTGACACGAGGTCCAGGGATCCAATCCCATTTGCTACCACTATAACCCTAGGTGCACCCACACAACCCGCAAGCATGGGGCACGAGTAAGCCAAGGTGATTTGAATTCATGACCTCCATATACAACATTTCTTTCATATCAAGTGAATCGTTGATTGAGCTACACCCCTGTGGGCTAATCATATTTTATTTTTTAATTAAGAAGAAATTATATGTTTTTTAACTTAATGTGGAATATGCTTTTTAATTTTTCGATCAAAAAATATTTTGTATGATATTTTAATGCTTTTAAATTTCATTTTCAAATTGTCAAAAACATAATTTACTAAAATAAATTTTAAAATTAAATATATATAAAAAATTATTTTTTCCAAATTCTAAAATATATATAATTGATTTTTTTTTACCTAACTAAATTTATAAAATGTATCATTGTGTTGAAATAAAAATTGGTGAAATGTACATAACTTTTATATCGCCAAAATATGAATCTTTTATCAATATTTTATACATGTATTTGTTTTTTATTTGTAAAATTTAAAAATTATAAATTGATTATCATTGCATGGGAAAAGAAAACAATTTTCAAGTCCCTCTTTTCCTAAAATCATGGTTAAAAACCATTTTCAAGCCTCTATTCTAAAAGCTATGGGTGAAAACCATTTTTAAGCCCTCTTTTCTAAAAACAATGGGCGAAAATAATTGTCAAGTCCCTCTATTCTAAAAACCATTGGAAAAAACCATTTTCATGCCCCCCTCTCTCATAAAAACCCGTGGGCTGGTAGTTATATACATTTTTTAAAATAAATATGGGTTAATTATTTTTCTTTTTAAATTTACTACGATATAAATAATTCACCTAGATACATTTGGAACCCTTTAATTTTTGCCCATAGACAAATTGAATTTTTGCCCCTAAAATTTTCCATGGAACCAATATTAGTGTACCATCGGAAGGTATTTAAGAACTAGACATTGAAATTAATGCATTGTAAGAAGGAAAATATACAAAACATTATTGAAATCAATGCATTGTAAGGAATTTAAAAATTTAATGCTTAAATTAATATATTGTAAGAAAGAGAATATACTTAAAAGATCACTGAAATCAATGCATCATAGGAAGGATCAATGCATCATAGGAAGGAATTTAAGAACTTGATGCTCAAATTAACACATCGTATGAAGGAGAATATAGAAAACATTGTTAAATTAATGCATCATGGAAAGGAATTTAAGAACTTTATGATTAAATTAATGCATTATAAAAAGAATATACAAAACATTGTTGCAACCAATGCATCATATTTTGAGTAGTTTGTAAATGGATGAATCTTTTTATGGGATAATCAGATAATGTAAATGTTCTATTTAATTCATGCTCTATGAATAACCAAAAATGACATTTTTTCTTACTTGAAAAAAATGCAAGGCTCGTTACATCGTAAAAAGTAAGACCAAGCTCTAAAATGTAAAATGTAAAGATAATCTTAGTGTAGTCAAAATACATAAATCAAAAGTGAAGTGTGAATATAATCTTAATGCAGTCAGTATAAGTCAAAAGTATATATATATATATATATATATATATATATATATATATTAATATTAATATTAATGTCCAAGTGCAAATTGTATATATAAATTATTTTTTATCAATTCAAACTCGGTAACTATGAGAATAAGCACAATGTGGGTCGAAATTATTTTATTAAAAATGTTGATTGACTTTTACCTTTGAAACTATTTCATAAAAAAATGTTGATTGACTATTGACTTTTACCTTTCTCTTTCTTGTTGGCTCGATATTTATGTAGATTGTTTTCAATTTAGAGCTCAGGCCTATAACTCGAGAAATATAAATTCATGACATCATGCTCAGTCCATCTTGACTTTTTTACTTCTACCGAGCTCTTTCAATTTTGTAGCTTGCTTATCAGATTTACCAGGCGCTCAGATCAATCCGCAAAAGCTTCAGTATGGATGCTCACGAATCAATTCTTGGCTCATTGAACGTAATCTAATTTCCAGGATTCAACTTTGATTTGATATGGGACTACTGTTAAAGCTCTCTAAAAATCGTGATGCCATGTTCAACACTTGGGCTCATCAGAAAATAGATCTGATATGCAAAAATAGCCATGTATTTGTCATTTATATAAATATATGTTCTCGTACTGTACAACACCATCCTCTCAATGGGAGCATCATTATTGCAGAAGATATAGGATGGACCACCAGTGTGAATACAGATATCTTCACAGTCAATCCATGAGGTTTAGCTCAAGTCATTTGTGGGAATATTTTCACTACTTCAAGGGGTGTCCATCTCGCTTATAAACAGATTCCATCCAACATTGAGACTACCCTTGACCTAGACTCAATTTAACAGGAAGAAGATGATTCTGCCATCCAACATTAAGATTAGTCTTGACCTAGACCCAATTTAGCACGAAAAAGATTCTGCCATCCAACATTAAGATTAACCTTGACCTAGACCCAATCTAGCACGAAGAAGATGATTCTGCCATCCAACATTGAGACTAGCCTTGACCCAGACTCAGTTTAACAGGAAGAAGATGATTCTGCCATCCAACATTAAGACTAGCCTTCAGCTAGACCCAAAACCCAATTTAGCAATAAGAAGATGATCCTGCCATACAACATTAAGACTGGCCTCGACCTAAAATTAGACTCAGCTTAGCACCAAGAAAAGAGATATCCTCAGTCATACCTGCTTTGTTTAAGCCTATGCCCAAATTCAAACTTTCCCTCACCATCAACAATATTTTATGACTTTCAAGCAGAATTTAGGATCAATATTATCATCTTTTATTGTATACTTGTCGCATTAGTGTATAAAGAGCTACTACTGAGTTATGTTCTTTCGTGATTTTTGACTAGTGTCGATGGCATATAAAGGTCACATTCATTGCCTGGTATCTCTATCAAAACTGGGAATGTGTTACTCATTTTAGAATTAGTACATTGATATCACCCATCTGCCGCATCATTTAATTTATGAATTACAGTTGAATTTGTCCAGTTAAAAACTCCCATTGTTGAAAATGCAGCCAGGTGTGAATTTACAAGAGTGGACAGGCTGAATGCAAATCCCTAATTTACCTTTCTGACTAAGACATCATTCAATTTAAAAGGAACAGTAATAAGGAAAAGTCCATACTTCATTTGCTTCGGGAAAACATCCCTTGTTTATCTAGTATATGCTTTATCATCATCCGACATCAGTTCCTCGCATGCAGCAGCTGCTCGTCAGCGGCACTGATGATCATTGTAACATAAGGCAGTCATAATTCCATTCACACTATATAAATATTCATATATATAAGGTTCCCAATAATTTATCTTGGAAAGGTAATTTAAGAAGAACCAAGGGAATTGATGGGGCCGGGACTCATGTCTATGGGGTAAATTCCCAGTACCCTGAGGAAATTAGTAAACTCCTGTAGGTTCGTGGACTCATTTTGAGCTCGAGTATTGGCCATGGAGGCCTTGAAATCTATGTAAAGAGATACTCGAACTACTTGGTCGTTTCCAGGTTGGAATCGTCTACGACAAGGAGAGGGCGGTTTCTCTGAGGCCTGCTCTCGATCTTGGTAAGGCTAATGTCATGAAAGGAAAAGGTAGAGAGGAATTTGAATAGAATTCTAGTAACCTGTCCACGGTGGCCATGCACGCTGGGGGGCCTCTTGACCAGAAATGGACCCCTTGCAATATTTGAAAGGCCTTCACTGAGCAAAACCCTAGCTCCGGAGATGGCTCATTGGCACCACTTCCGGGTCTTTGAGGCACGCTGTGGGGGGTCCCCTAACTGAAACCTGGCGTCCCGGACCCACTGGAATCGACGGATTCACGAACGGAACCACGGTTTGGGTGCTACGGGCATTCTAGTCCGGCACCCCGGGGCCATTCATGGACACCTTGGGGATTTGCTCCGGGGCCACGGAACCCAAACCGACGAACGGACTTAGATTCCATCGGCTCCCACACGTCCACGTGGCCATACGGGACCTATCCACGGTGCCCACACATGCCCGAGGGCCTCCGGACCAGAAATGGACCCCTTGAGCAATATTCGAAAGGCCTTCACTGTGCAAAACCCTAGCTTCGGAGATGGCACATTGGCACTGTTTCTAGGACTTCGAAGCACGCTATGGGGGGGGGGATAGCTAAAGCCCGGCGCCTCGGATCCATTGAAATCGACGGATTCACGATCGGAGCCACTGTTTGGGTGCTACCGGAATTCTAGTCAGGCACCCCACGGCTATTCAGGGACACCTTCAGGATTTGCTCCAAGGCCACGGAACCCAAACCGACCGGACTTGGATTTCGTCGGCTCCCACAGGTCCACGTGGCCATATGGGACCTATCCATGGTGGCTAGGCATGCCCGAGGACCTCCGGACCAGAAATGGCCCCCTTGAGCAATATTCGAAAGGCCTTCACTGAGCAAAACCCTAGCTCCAGAGATGGCTCATTGGCACCTCTTCCGGGTCTTCGAGGCACGCTGTAGGGGGGAGGGCTAGCTGAAACCCGGCATCTCGGATCCATCGGAATCGATGGATTCGCGATCGGAGCCATGGTTTGGGTGGTAAAGTAGCTTAGGCCTTTCACAAATTTGAGGCCAACCGTAACAACAGAGTAGAAACCTGAGCTGTTTCTCTAGGTCGTGGGTTTGATTGTTCTCAAACAAAATCCATCTGATGCATATCCTAAATGCTTGTTCATCATTTCGTTCCTGGCAATTGAGTTGAGGTTGACAAACCTATGTACGCCAAATAATAGAGTATTCACTAGACCATAGATTGTAGAAATTTGAAAATGTCCAGTAGCTTTAGGGTTTCATCAATACAAATTCTGGTTTGATTTGAAAATTAAACAAATTTATTGTTAGGCCTTGTTCATATTCTTCACTTTTCCAAACTCTGCGCGTAGACCAAAGCAACCTATTAATCAAAGATAAAGAAAATCTCATTTATCTCATGAAATGGAAACGTTTGTTTTACCCTGTAATCGAGATTTCAGTACCATTCTTTGAAATTCATTGTTTTACCATGTAATCGAGATTTCAGTACCGTTCTTTGAAATTCATTAGACAGCAAAAAAACGACAATTTGAACAATAGGAAAATTAATTAACTAAAACATATCTTTGCTTGTAAATTTGTAATTGTCTATGTTAAATCATTATTGAATAAACTTTTAGATACATAAATTGCAAATTCTACCTAAAAGAAAAGCATCATTAACAAAAGTTTAGAGTACCTTAAAAGTTGTTTGTCGCAACGACTCAAAAGATGCAAATTCTTCCAGCCATCACTTATTAAATTACCATAAAATTGTTTATTAAATTACTATAAAGCACTTATTAACAGGTTTTACCAACACGATTCTACTATGAATTGTGTTTGGTGATAAAGGATTTTACTGTGGATTGTGTTTGGTGACATTTATGGTGCCCCCCAAGGAACATATTGAAAAGATGAGGAAAGACAAGTTCTGTGTTGGGGAAAAGGAAAATCCAATTACAGAAGATTTACATCAAGCAGTTAAACAATTATCTGCTGAATTATACACCAAGGATAAGCATTTTTTGATGGAGTTGATTCAGGTAATTACTGAGTTACAATTTTAGTAGTCATTTTATAATCTTATATGTTTTCTTTGTTTCCATGGTAAGATTAGTGTTTTGTTTTGGGTGCAGAATGCGGAGGACAATGACTATAAACCACATGTGGAACCTTCGTTGGAATTTGTCATTACAACTTAAGATGTCGTTGGCGTAGGTGCTCCGGCGACCTTGATAGCTTTTAACAATGAGAAGGGATTTCAGAAACAGAATATTGATTCTATATGCAGGGAAGGTGGTTATATTGGAGAAAAATGTATAAAACGAGCCATAGAATGACGACCGTGGATCCGATCGACAAACCGTCAACTCTGTTGGATTCAGGATGACGGGATAGTGCTAGGGGTGCCCCTCTCCTATGATCTCATGGCCCCAGTGTCACCTTATATGTCCATCTTGGAAACTAGGGTTTTGCTCAGTAAGGGAGTGTGCAATTCTTGCACACGGGGGTCAAATTTGCAAAATCATCCACCGAGCACTTATGGCTAGCGTTCCCAGCCAGAACCTGCCCAGACACACTTGCAAGACTCCCCGAAACCTGGTTTTGTTGCACGGTTGGAGTTCTATGCCCCCGGTAGGTATCCAGCAAGTGTCCATGAAGGCCTTTTGGATGCGAGATGGAACGAACCATAGATTGACGACCGTGGCTCCAGTCGACAAACCGTCGACTCCGTTGGATTCAGGACGTTGGGATAGTGCTAGGATTGCCCCTCTCCTCCAGTTCTGTGGCCATGTTGTCACCTTGTACGTCCATCTTGGAAACTAGGGTTTTGCTCAGTAAGGGAGTGTGCAATTCTTGCACATGTGGGTCAAATTTGCAAAATCATCCACCGGGAACTTATGGCTAGCGTTCCCAGCCGAAACCTGCATAGACACACTTGCAGGACTCCCTGGAACCTGGTTTTGTTGCACGATTGGAGTTCTATGCCCCCGGCAGGTATCCAGCAGGTGTCCCTGAAGGCCTTTTGGATGCGAGACAGAACCAGCCATAGAATCACGATCGTGGCTCCGATCGACAAACCGTCGACTCCATTGGATTCAGGACACGGGGATAGTGCTATGGGTGCCCCTCTCCTCCGGTCCTATGGCCCCGGTGTGATCTTGTACGTCCAGCTTGGAAACTAGGGTTTTGCTCACTAAGGGAGTGTGCAATTCTTGCACACGTGGGTCAAATTTGCAAAATCATCCACCGGGAACTTATGGCTAGCGTTCCCAGTCGGAACCTACCCAGACACACTTGCAGGACTCCCTAGAACCCAGTTTTGTTGCATGGTTGGAGTTATATGCCCCCGGCAGGTATCCAGTAGGTGTCCCTGAAGGCCTTTTGGATGCGACATGAAAAGAGCCATAGAATGACGACCGTGGCTCCGATCGAAAAACTGTCGCCTCCGTTGGATTCAAGACGATGGGATAGTGTTAGGGGTGACCCTCTCCTCTGGTCCCGTGGCCCTGGTGTGATCTTGTACGTCTAACTTGGAAACTAGGGTTTTGCTCAGTAAGGGAGTGTGCAATTCTTGCACACGTGGGTCAAATATGCAAAATCATCCACCGGGCACTTATGGCTAGCGTTCCCAGCCGGAACCTGCCCAGACACACTTGTAGGACTCCCCAGAACCCGTTTTTGTTGCACGGTTGGAGTTCTATGCCCCCGGCAGGTATCTAGCAGGTGTCCGTGAAGGCCTTTTGGATGCGAGATGGAACAAGCCATAGAATGACGACCATGGATCTAATCAACAAACCGTCGACTCCATTGGATTCAAGATGCCAGGATAGTGCTAGGAGTGCCCCTCTCCTCTGGCCCCATGGCCCCGGTGTCACCTTGTAGGTCCATCTTGGAAACTAGGGTTTTGCTCAGTAAGGGAGTGTGCAATTCTTGCACACGGGGGTCAAATTTGCAAAATCATCCACCGGGCACTTATGGCTAGTGTTCCCAGCCGGAACCTGCCCAGACACTCTTGCAGGACTCTCTGGAGCCCGGCTTTGTTGCACGTTTCTAGTTCTATGCCTCCGACAGGTATCCAGCAGGTGTCCCTGAAGGCCTTTTGGATGCGAGATGGAACGAGCCATAGAATGATGACCGTAGCTCCGATCAACAAACCATCGACTCCGTTGGATTCAGGACGTCAGGATAGTGCTAAGGGTGCCCCTCTCCTCCGCTTCGTGGCCCCGGTGTCATCTTGTAGGTCCATTTTGGAAACTAGGGTTTTGCTCAGTAAGGGAGTGTGCAATTCTTGCACACAGGGGTCAACTTTGGAAAATCATCCACCAAGCACTTATGGTGATGATGATGATGGTGGTGGTGATGATGATGAAGACATTGATGATGATGGTGATGGTGATGGTGATGGTGATGGTGATGATGATGATGACGAAGAAGATGGTGATGATGGAGATGTTGATGAGGAGCCTAGAGATGAAAATGGTGATGAAGATGGTGATGATGATGAAGACGTTGATGTTGATGGTGACGGTGACGGTGATGGTGATGAAGATGATGATGATGATGACGAAGAAGATGATGATGATGGAGATGTTGATGAAGAACCTAGAAATGACAATGATGATGAAGATGTTGATGATGATGAAGATGGTGATGATGATGAAGACGTTGATGATGATGGTGATGGTGATGAAGATTATGATGATGATGACGGAGAAGATGATGATGATGGAGATGTTGATGAGGAACCTAGAGATGACAATGACGATGAAGATGTTGATGAGAATGATGGTGGTGGTGGTGGTGGTGATGAAGACGTTGATGATGATGGTGATGGTGATGAATATGATGATGATAATGACGAAGAAGATGATGATGATGGAGATGTTGATGAGGAACCTAGAGATGACAATGATGATGAATATGGTGATGATGATGAAGATGAAGATGGTGATGATGATGAAGACGTTGATGATGATGGTGATGGTGATGAAGAGGATGATGATGATGATGGAGAAGATGATGATGATGGATATGTTGATGAGGATGATGGAGAAGATGATGATGATGGAGATGTTGATGATGACGGAGAAGATGATGATGATGGAGATGTTGATGAGGAACCTAGAGATGACAATGATGATGAAGATGTTGATGATGATGATGATGATGATGGTGATGATGATGAATACATTGATGATGATGGTGATGGTGATGAATATGATGATGATGATGATGGAGATGTTGATGAGGAACGTAGAGATGACAATGATGATGAAGATGGCGATGATGTTGAAGACGTTGATGATGATGGTGATGGTGATGAAGATGATGATGATGATGATGGAGAAGATGATGATGATGGAGATGTTGATGATGATGATGGAGAAGATGATGATGATGGAGAAGATGATGATGATGTTGATGTTGATGTGAAGATGATGATGATGGAGATGTTGATGATGGCATGTATTTGTAGTAATGTGTAGATAAAAGTTGGTCAACATGAAATACTCATGCAAGCCAACATGCACAGAGCATTCATCATGTGAATATTTCAATTATTGGCAATGGCATTTCGCTTTGGAATTCCATTTCATCTCCTCCCTTCAAACTAAATTTTTTTTACGTTTTGAATTTTTACATTGCCCTTAACACGAAGTTTTAGTGACAAAATAACCCTTCAACAATGAAGTTAGACTTAAAAAAATATCATTTAATAATTTTTTTTATTAAAGAATAATTTGTGGAAGTTAATGTTTGACCAACAAAACACCACCATTAATGTTGGCGAGAAATTTTAATTTCCTCTGTAATGCAACAAAGCAAAACTTTCAATTTGAACACGTTGAATTAATGGTGTAATTGAAATTGTGACATTCTATTCCAAATGACTTGGCTTTAAAGACCTAATAAATATAATATGCCCTTTATAGAGGCTATTCATTAAAAAACACATTACTATTGAGACTGTACTATGATGTTCTCCCCTTCCTTAGTCAAAAGAAGATTAATAAGGTTGTTTTTCCAAGGTATAGGATGTTTTGGATTTATCAACTATTATTGCATGTGAACTTGCATGTATAACAAGCTACAACAAATCTTTCGCGAAAGTGGATTTGTCTATGTGAATAGATAAGTGAAAAGCTTTTAGCAACAAGACCTATAAATTTTAACTTGGAAGTATTGGAAATGTACAAAGTAGGATTGAGAGGCTTGATGGTGATTGTAGTAGTGGGCATGGTATTGCTGAGAATGATGTCGTTATAGTGGAATTAAACATTAAGATGGTGACCCTAGAGCTTGGATCCTAACCTAGAAACACGAGAGCCTAGCCTAAAAATCCTAGTTGGTAGCGTAAACCCTAGTTTGTATTCTAATCACAATGAAACCCTATTATGTAGCCTAAGATCTAGCTCTAGATTATAATACATATACAAATTAAATCATTTTCATTGTACATGTATATCCATGTGCATACATTTGAATCCAAATCACTATACACATATATGCATAGTATCTCATCTATATAGCAAGGGTCCATCATCAACTAGAAAACCGTTGTACCTAGCACCGGATACCTAATGTAGAAACCTAATGGTTTGAAATTGGTTGTACCATGAAGATTTTTATATGGTGGATATGCACACCTATGACAAGCTTCTCAATGGATGGCAAACCTAATATTATCGTAACATTAGTAAAGCTTAGTCCAACATGTAGTAATGCTTACATGTTCTAATGTTAATGGCGCACTAATGGATGCATGCAACTTGATGAGGGTGTATGTGTGACTCCATTGATGTAATGCAAGTCCTAAATGTCTTTAACAAGTGTCTGAGTGTCCAGTAGATGAATTAGGATGTCCTAATACCCCTTAATCCCTTCCAGACAGAATTTGAAAGCATTTGGGGTATTGGGGTAACAAGTTGGTGTGTTGAGGTGGATATAGCCTCACAAATACACCTCATAGTAGTCATCTATTGTAATGTCAACTACATGTGTTTAATTCAACATGTCTACATAATATTATATCGCTATCACATAATGATAAATTAAGGAAGTTCTAATTGTAAATGGTAGTGGATGTGATGGTCATCAAATCAAAGGTGGCTATATCTGTGAGTGAGAATTAATGAGCTATCTATACATTGTGCTCAAGGTTGTCCTATTTGTATGGTGACAATTGATTAAGAAATGATTCCATAACTTGGTTATTAATTTGTTGCATGATCTTAAGTAGACAAAATGGTCAATATAAATACTAGTGACGATATTTCATTATGTAGAGTATGGACATTTTGGATATCATTATGTAGAGCTATTAAAAATCATGTTGGATCTCATTTTAACCTTTTGACAACAATGGACATTTTCTATTTTTAAGTATTCTTTTCCTAGTACTCAAGTTCCCAATATATATCTTATGTGCCATGAGGTGTGATTTGTCCATCCATTTATTCCGTTTGTTTTTAGATTAATTCTCACACATGATTTTGTTTCAGTTAGCCTATGTTTATAATGTTTTCTTAACATAGATACCATTACAAGATTTTACATGTGGAAAGATAAACCAAGCTAAACTATGATATCCAAATTCTCTTCTAAGATCTAGGTAAGCTTCAAGTTGATTCACATTATCAACTAATGCATGGAAATCATTGGTACCAAAACTTAAGACCGCATGCCATGGACGGATAGAAGTAAAAACCAAATTTAGACAACTTCACATCATGATACACACAACATGAGACAACAACATTAGACAACAAGATACTAATATAGACAACATCGATATAGATCACATAACTGAAAATCCATGTACATCAAGGAGACAAAACTCATCCAAACATATACAATTCCTGGCAAATAGTGGAACATGGTTCCCAATGTACATACAATGGAAACTCGTGCCCTATAGAAAATGCGACAACTCATGTTGTAGATCCAAAATACATGCCAAATCGTGACATATATACAAAGTACATGGAAACTGGTGCACAAAAGTGCCACATCATAGCTAATGTACATAACATGGTGTTTCAAGCATTGTGACCACCCCCGTCACTCCCAGGCGCATCTCCAAAGTCGATCATCCTACTCTTCGAGATACCAGTGCCTCGGGTCTTGCTCTGTCTAGGAGTAGACCGTCTCTCCGGGCTCTGGATCAAATGATATAAGATACCGTCATTTTCAAGCATTTGCAACATTTACCACATTTATAAAACAAATGTAGAATTTGAATCTTAAATAAATCACCTCTGATGCGAGTGGGAAACGTGAGGCAGGTGTCCTGGATCTACGGAGCCTTTCAACAATTCCAGCCTACAACATTTACAACAATCATTTCATTGAAAAGTAATAATTGCTTAAATTAATTTTTGTTAATGCATCAAAATATTTTCATAAATTAGCTTGATACTCACCGTGAACACCTTCGACGATGGACATGGTTGGGCTTCTGGGCTAGTAGGTGGAGCATATGGCTGGACAACCAGCTCTGATGCAGTCATGGGGCGGGCTCAGATGTAGTGGCAGCCACTACAGGTGCAACCACGGGAGATACATATGAGGATACTGGAAGAGTAGATGCCACAATAGTGGCGGGAAGTGGGGATGATATGGTGGGAGAAGACATGGGTGTATGGGGTGGAGGAGGACGTCGTGGATGATGAACACTTGTCAGTTGTACGATAAAGGGTATTGAACGAAAAGGACTAGGGAGGATGTTGAGGGATGGTGCATGGGAGGGCAGTCCTGCATGGAGGGAGGAGGATGGACGAAAGGCAGGTTATGGATGAAGAGGGGAAGGTGGAAGGAAGGGGGGGCATGGACGAATGGGGGAGGATGGATAGACATGGGGGCGTGGATAAATTGGGGAAGATGCATATACGGGGAGTGTCGATGAGTGGGGGAGGATGGATGGAGGGGGGAGTATGGTCAGGGAGGGGGGGATGGATGGAAGGGAGGGGGTGGACGGAGGGAGGGGTCTAGATGGAAGGGAGGGGGTGGACGGAGGGAGGGGTCTAGATGGAAGTGAGGGGGGGGAACTCATGGGAGAGGGTGGAAACATAGGACTAAAATGGGGACCTGCAGCTATTGGTGGCACCTACATATACATTTGTAATATCACAATTTAGTAAACAAACAATAAATTAAACCATAGTAAATCGTAACAACTCAAATTAAAAGTGTGCTTTTAACTACACATTGTACCTGTGTATATGGTGATCTGCCAATCCTTGGCGAGGATGGTTGATCACCATAGTCAGGGAACACCTATGGACACCAAAATGCATGCATGTTATGAACATGTTAAACAATTCATTATTTAGGCAATCAAGATATTCAAAAACATTGTACGAACTATCAATGTGTATGCCATAAATATAAATACTTAAGTAATATAAATGACATAAGTAAAAACAATATTGTGTGAGGTACTGAAAATACCTCTGTGTGAGGTGCCACAATTTTAGTTGCAGCTGCCATTGCTGCATCCAGGTTGGGAGATCCTATGTTCTCCCATGTTGGTGTCTCAGCTCTGAATAACTGTACATTGAAATAATAGTTTAAGTCAAACAAAAATACTTTACAAGTTATCAAGTGATGATTGAAAACACATTAAAAAAATTGTTGACCTCATCCATATAACAACCCTCGATCGGGGCAGAGCAAGTGTACCCGCAATGGGGACAAAGATGTGGCATTGTCCCCGTCAAAATGGAATGCCCAGCATGGCTACCACCGGTCACGGGTCTATCCTAGCCCTGTCATGAAGTCCCTGCACCTGGATCTCTATCAAGGTCACCCGACCTCTCCACTGTAGTCACTGCTACAAAGGAGGTGTGTCTGAGGATTCCACGTGCAACATTCCTCATTGCCTCCTCAATCTGATCAAGCTTGTGGGGTAACTGGGGTAGCTGGGGAGAGGGGTTGGGGTCGCGCATAGGAGATGGTGGCCCTCTCAGTGGGTTCCTCCTGGCAGCAGGTCGATCTTGGGCAGAGCCATGCCCAATACCCTGGAACTCGGTTATGTCAAAATAGTTGACATGTAAACCGAGGCAAAACTCAGCCCATAGTTGCCGAAGGAAGTACTGTGGAACCTCCCTATTATTGCAGTGAGATTTATCGTACACCATGAACCACCTCTGCATCCAATTGTCCCTCCACAGTTGGTAATGACACCAATCCATGCAGACACATGGCTTTCTAGTGTTTGGTGGTTGGTTTGTTTTTGGATCGGTGAACATACTGTATAATTGGGCTTTTGTAATGTTCAAATATGTTATTGCTTCCTTGGAAATGCCCGTGGAGTAATACTCCCGCATCCTAGCTCTAAATTCAGTCATGTCGGTCAATTGGCGATGTGCATGGATGAGGCAGTCAATTGAGCTCTCAATTGACGTGGCAAGAGACAATCGAGATGGTTCCCCTGAGTTTCTTAGATCTTGAGTGTGCACTCTCATTTCATTTACATAATGGTTAAGGTCATCTTGTTCAAAATTTTGTTCGGCATTTGGGTTTTATTCACGGTTTTCTTTAGCATTGGGTCCAAGGTTTGGGTTTTCTTGTGTTCCACCGGACTTGGGGTTAACAACTTGTTCACTCATTGTCTCAGTTCACAATCTGCAATTGAAAATTGGTTCATTGTTTTAAAAATTTGGGAATTTATAACAATTAAATAAACCAAAAAAACAAAAAATTGACACAAAGAATGAATAAAATTAAAACAAACCCGATATTTACCTATCAATTGATGCATTGATGAGTTTGTGGGTGAATTTGGGGGGTTTTGGAGTGGATTTGGCCTCCTTTGGTAGCTCAATTGACGCACACGTGAGAGTGGAGGTCGCGCTCGGGTCCAAATAGCAGAATGGGGCATTTTGCTCTATTTTTTCTTTTTTAACAGGGACGCATGCATGCCACCATTGCACGCACGCGCCTCGGTTCAGTACCGTAGTGGCGTGTGCGCACTGTCTTAGGTGCGTACGCATAGTTGTTTTTTAGCCTCTAGCGCGTCCCCGTTGCAATGGATTTGGGGACCATCTTTGTGCAACCGCCCATATATATATATATATAGTCTGTAGAAGCGTCCTTAGCGGCGAACCGGGCCCAAGTCCCCTGGAAGGGGGCACTGTCACCTACCCAAATTTGGAGACTATTTATTTTTATTTGAGAAATACATTATGTTAATTTTTATTACAAAGTTTTGTAACTATGACCAAATCTGGTCAAGGATGATTGTAATGACTTATTATTATTATTTAATAAATTAAACAGGAGACAAACACCCAAGGGAACTATTAAATGAGTGTTCACTGACCCACTAGGAGGAATGGAAGCTGTTAGAAGGCATGGGATAGATGGCAGCATTTGCACTCCACCACTAGCTGTTGGTTATGGGACAACTACCCCTAAAAGTGTGGCATTATCCCCCAGGTGGGTGGAAGAGAGTTGTTAGCTCATTAATGACCTAGTTAACCACTAAAAGGCCTAGGCAGCCTAGATAAGGCAATTCAAATTAAGCAGGCAGCTCTACAATATTTTCTGCAGAAATATTCCTCAAGTGTATCAAGTGATCACTGAGATATTCGAATAGGGAGGCTAAGTGGTAGTGCATTGTGAGTCTGTTGATTATTCTGAGAAGGAAACTAGAGGTGCTCGTGCAAGTCTCTTTGACTAATGAGTCTTTATGACTAGATGATCTACCTTGTTGCTGCAATTTGAGGACCTAAACTTCTACAAGTTCTTCTTCCTGGTGGTTCAGTGAACAGGCTCGGGGGTCCTAAGGCAAGTAATTTGGCTGCCTTCTGGAATAGGTTGCGTGGAACAGGCTCCTTGGGTGGTTTGTTTCTCCTACAAATTATCAGGTTCTACATTTTTGTTGTTATTTTTAGTCAAATACATTCTGCATTTATCAGTAGGTAATACAGTTAAAGCGTACAGAAGAAATTGTTTTATTTTCTGACCTAAGTATGATTTCTGAATGAGGATGAATTAATAGATGAAATGGTCAATTAAATAACCTGCTCTGTATTTTTCCCCACGCTGTCTTTGCATCGTACTCTAGTACAGAGAGGTAAAAATTAAATAGATTTATGATAAGCAGAATGCGAATTGAATGATTAGAGTAACATTGTGTAGTTGCCTTTTAAAAATTGTTTTATCAAATATAAACTGTTTAAACTCAGATTGCAGGATAACATATAAACAAAACCATTATAGTAACATTTTTCATAAAAGAAATTACTTTGTCTGTGTATAGAATTAGGGTTTTTCTCATCAACATATTTTTCCTCTGAAAGCTAACACTATGCAGTTTAACCTCTATAATTCCATACAGTTGTATAGCAAAGTGTTTAGTTATTTATTTTAGACTTTATCCTTTCTAGAAAGTTATTAACTACATTTATTCTCAATCATTATTCAATAATCGAATTACTGTGTTTATATTTTATTTCCAAGTTTCCAATTTGAAAATGTTAAGTTTGGCTCTCAGCCTCATCCGAACAACAGTATATTTTCTAGTTAAAAACACCAGACCGCCATCGAAGACTTTTACACATCAAACTTTAAATAGATACTTTCTTTCGAAACAGTATAGCCTTATACTTTCATTTAATTCATCTTTCAACATTTACGAAAGTTAGAGAAACTACAAAGTACATGAAGTATCATTTACAACATTTACGTACATTTCTACTTTTGACAGGAATAGAATAATTAAGGATTTATATTTGCCCTTGTTTTTCGTAAAATATGTGTAGAATTTCTATTCATTCCTATATTATAGTTTATTTCAATGTCAAAACCATTATCGACTTAGACATTGTAGAAATCCATTCAACATCGTAAATTACAATGACTAAAACCTTTTTACATGCATTGCTTAGACTAAAACGATGTATTTTCTCCACGATAACATCTGACAGTGGTATCATTATCTTATCTTAAACAAAGTTTGCAAACACCTACAGGTTTCGATTTAAAAACCCTAAGGTTGACATTTTAGCCAGCTTACGGCCAGTTACTTAATTCATAATTATCAACTCTTTGGTCGAACCTCTGCAGTTAAAATATTAACTCTATTCTTTTCACAGAGATGAGTCGACAACGACCTTAAACTTTTTACCAAAACAATGGTTATTTATTCATCATCAACAAAGTAGCATATAGGCATTACACTGTAAATATTGAAGTTTTAATACTGTAGGTTCCATTCAAAATAACAAGGGTTTATCCCTTAGTGATTGCATCTCCAAAACAAGATGCATTTCAACCAAAAATTTACAGTAGACGCTGCATTAACCAGACTAGCCAAAATCTTAGCAGCTGGGCACTTAACATTAATGCGAACAAGTTACAAACACTGGACGAAAAGAGTGCCAGGAACCAAATACCATAACCTTGTCAAATTATCAAGTGTTGAACACAACTGAACCAGGAGAACCAACGAGGTAAGGAACCACCGAGGCGTACCAGTGGTCAAGTGGCATTTTCCCACCAAGTCTCAAGTAAATGGTCCTCCGACGAAGGAAAACCTGTCACAACACCTACAAATGGTTAAACGAGAAACTGGATATGTTTATTGAAGCATTAATATAACAGTAATGGCTTAGAAGAATACATTAGCTTCACATTGAGGAGACTCTTTTGCAAACAAGATCGACGAAGCCATCCATCCAACATATGGAAGAGAGAGTTCCAGATCTGAGGTCGATAGTTTACCATCGCATGAGAATCGAACCCAGTTCAGACACATCAACAAAAACCCTAGACAAACACTCTCTCAATCTATGCTTAAAACCAGCTAGAGATCCATCCCTTCAACATATTAACTACTACAAATTTTCCATCGAAGGCTCGGCTTCTTAAAATAAGACATTCACTTGCAGGTTAAAAACACTCACAGGTCACGAGTTCAAGTCTAGAGAACCCCTGTCTTTTGGAAACCCTAAAATCCCTCGGCCGGTCGGCCTCTCCCTAACACCTTTCCCAGCGAAATGAATGCCAAGAACTCATTCCAACACAGAAGTAGAGTGCAGTTAGGGTTTCATTACAATCTCGATAATCCACAAAATCAACGGTGGAGTTTCCTGCCAACCAGGCACGTTGAAAGGTGGGAAACCACTATTTTAAATACCTTATTTATTACTTCAACCACGACGGTGCCAACTCGGTATACCTTGGATCAAAGCTTGTTACAGCTCGGCGATTTACGTGTGAGATGTGAACTCATTCACGTGTTATTTATCCATCGGAGCATCCACATAAAGCTACACTTAATGCAGTAGTCAGAAGACTTAAATACCAAGGCCATTCATATTTACGAAGCCAGCATACTTGTACTCCAAGCATTCAACATCCCATCATTATCACCTGCCAGTGTTACAAACTTAGGGTTACAAAGTTCATTTCATACTTTTCCCAACGTTGATAATCGAATGTATAGGTCACACACATTGCATGTCATTTTATATCTTAAGTTGTAACTAGTCGCATTTCTTATGTAGGGTATAGTGAGAATTCGTTCTCATATATTGTATTATCGCTCTTATATCATAGCTTAGCACAATATAAAATTTATAAATTTGAAAGGTCTAATGCTATAGTTTTGTAATTCTTACATTGAATCACCATAAATAAAATGATAGGATGATAGTGATTAAATGATTAAATCATATGTTTACTCTTGCAATCAGGAACACATAAATACTATAGTTGTATTTATATTTCTTTTCAAATCATCCAAGATTTCAAATGTACTAATTGTTTCATGAATTGATGATATAAAGACCTACATAAAGTCGGACAATTACGAATCAATACTTATAGTGATAATATTCTTCATGAAATAGAAGGATAATGACGGTATCAAAATAGTACTTAGACCTCGTACTTATTACATATTTTAGGAATTCATAAGCATTAGTAATCCTTCTTAACAATTCACTTCTGAACCAAGCATAGACATTTGTATTTAAAACTTCTGCAAAAACTTATATTTGGTCAAATTATCACCTATAAAGTTGAATAGGAGTTTATACCTGAAACCATGAAGCACTAGATTTTTTTTTACAAAACATTGACGACTAATACTCTTAACACTTGTTTTGTTGCATTACTCTTACCTGCGAATGTTCGCAAGAAGGACAGGTCCAAATGCTTTAGCTAACATAGCTAAGTAAGCCTCAGGGTACCTCGTAGGACCCCTTTCATCATCATCATGAAACAACTGTCAATACCTTGTCAATAAAACTCTATCGCAAAACATTTCGAGTTACAGTTATTACAAGCAAAACTAGTGTCGTAATCAATTTAAAGGAAGTATGATGTGTCACTGTCATTAAAGATGTTATTAGTTAAGAGACTCAGTGATTAATTTATTTCAGCATTTATGACTTCGGTATTAATGTTGCTTTATTTAAACATTTATTATTTCCTCATTTATAGTTTTAAACATTTAATGTTATTTTAAAAAATTTAAATTTTTATGAAATTATTGGGATGTTACATGTGGTATCAGAGCTCATGTTCGAACTCTAGGCCTGAACAGGTCCAAAGAAAACGCAACAGAAAATTTTATTACAGCAGAAATCTTATTAATTCAATTTAAACTATTTGTGTTATACAGAAATTGTTTCTAAGCTACAAGTATGGAAGGATTAGCTGAACATATGGAGGACAGATTTCGACCAAACAGTCATAGCACGGGACAGCATTATGAAGGAGAAGTCCATGGTGAATTAAATGACAATTCGTCATAATTGTTACGTGCATTTCAAGAGTTAAAAGCAGAAATTAGATATGTAAAACAGGACAATGAGAGAATTCTGAACGCACGAGAGGAACTTAACCAAGTACTGTTCGATCAGTGCCCAACTGATGAACAGGATAGAGGGATTGAAAATACCTCCAAGATTGAAGACTTACCTCATCGAGACAGGGGTAATAAAATGAAAACTGATGATGTGAACAACATTTCAACATCATTAGAAACTACCAATGAAAACGCAAAAAGAAACGTAATTATTCAAGTGATAGCAGTGAAGGAGATTTCAAGCCCAAAAGAAAAAATCACAAACAGTATGAACAGATTTCTGGGGAGTTCAAGAAAATCAAATCCCCAATAGTCGAAGCATGGTTGTCCGGCATGAAGAAGTACTTCCAAATTTATGATTATTCAGAATCATTAAAGGAAAAGATGGCAATATACAACTTAATTGGGAAGGCAGATATTTGGTGGTAGGACATCAAAAGAGTGAAGGGCATCAACGACAAGGATGTGAATTGGAGCACCTTTAAACGGTACTTCAAGAAGTTCTTATCCGAACAATATTACGAAGAAAAATCCAAGGAATTTTATGATTTAAAGCTGGGAACTATGAACATGAAAGAACTAGACAACAAGTTTCTAAATTTGCTAAGGTATGTGCCATACCTCGTGGAAGAGAAACCAAAGATTCAAAGATACCTGAGTTGTCTACCTTTCAACATCAAGGACATAATAGAGTATGACAATCCAAAGACCTTAGAAGAGGCCATGAGGAAAGCAACTTTCTGTTATGACACTAACCGGAAAAGAGAAGGGATATCTAGCTGGAAAAATCATAAACCCAGCAATTTTGAGTTGAAAAAGAAAAAATTCAGGTTCAGTGGAAGTTCTGGTTTCCAAAAGAAAAAAATTTCGAATTAGAATTTTCAAAAAAACAATCCCAAAAATAATCAGCAGCGGAATTTTACAACTCCTAGAAATACTCCCAATGTTACCAAAACTAATGACCAAAAGGCACCTATAAAATGTTTTGAGTGTCAAGGTCCTCGTTATGCTTCAGAATGCCCCAAAAGGAAGCGGATAGCTAATAATATTCATTCCATACAAGCTGAACCTACTGTGGGAGACTTAGCAAGGGAGATGCCCAGAATTAATGCATCTCTAGACAACAGGCAAACAGAGCATCAAGTCTCTATGGTAGAGATTGAATGTATGCTACAAAACCATCCTGTTACTATTTTGATTGATCCAGGTGCTAGACTGAGTTATATATCACCAGATATTGTAGAAAGTTTTAATTGGAAAAAAAAAATCAATAAATCCTGGTTAGTTAGACTAGCAACAGGAACAAAAAGAAAAGTTTTTGATTTTGTGGAAAGCTGTGTTTTATCTATGAATCAGTTAAAAACACAGACCAAGTTAAATGTTTTGCCTTTAGGATCATATGACATTTTAATTGGAATGAACTGGTTAGAAGCACATCATGTTATTCTGAATTGTTATGAGAAATGTTTTACCTGTCTAAATGATGAAGGAGAAATAGTAGAAGCAAAGGGTATTCCTAGAAGGACATCACTTAGATAGATTTCAGCTATGCAAGTAAAAAGAGCAGTTAGAAAAGGATGTCAAATGTTTGCAGTGAATGTAGTGAATGAGGAGTTAATTACTAAAACAGACAAACTGAAACTAGAAGATATACATGTTCTAGAAGATTTTCAAGATGTTTTTCCTGAAGATATTCCAGGATTACCCCCTAAGAGAGACCTAGATTTTACCATCGAGCTAATATCGGGTGCAGTACCAAATTCTAAAGTCCCATATAGGATGAATATATTGGAATTAAATGAGTTGAAATCACAGTTGAAGGAACTGATTGATAAAAACTATATAAGAACCAGCGTGTCTCCTTGGGGAACACCTGTTATATTTGTTAAGAAGAAAGATGGCACTCTAAGGCTTTGTATAGATTATCGCCAACTGAATAAGATGACAATCAAGAATTGATATTCGTTGCCCCGCATAGACGATCTATTTGATCAGCTGCGTGGAGTAACGATATTCTCAAAGATTGATTTGAGGTCAGGATATCATCAAATTCGTGTGAAGGATGAGGATATTTTTAAAATAGCCTTTAGAACTCGATATGGACATTATGATTTCGTAGTCATGCCATTTGGATTGACTAATGCCCTAATAGTATTTCTGTGCTTAATGAACAATATTCTACACAAGTATTCGGATAAGTTCTCTATTGTGTTTATGGATGACATTCTGGTATATTCTAAAAGTAAGGAAGAACATGACGAACATCCACGTATTATCTTACAAGTTCTGAGAAATCATCAGTTATATGCTAAGTTTAGTAAATGTGACTTTCACAAGGATAAGATTCAGTATTTAGGACACATAATTTCTAAGGAAGGAATCTCTGTTGACCCCGATAAGATAAAATCCATTAATGAATGGCCGGTTTCTAAAGATGTGTCGGATGTACGATCATTTATGGGTATTACTGGATATTATAGAAAATTCATAAAAAGTTTTTCAAAGATTGAAAACCCCATAACCTCCTTACAGAAGAAGGGGAAGAAGTTTGTATGGGATCATAAATGTTCAGATAGTTTTAAGAAGTTAAAGGGATTACTAACTACAACACCTATTCTGAGGATTGCAGATCCTAATAAGGATTTTATAGTATGCACCGATGCATGTAATGACGGACTTGGTGGAGTCCTAACACAAGAGGGACATGTTGTTATGTACGAGTCTAGGAAGCTGAAAATACATGAGAACAATTACTCTACTTATGATTTGGAGTTACTAGCAGTAATTCACGCCTTTAAAATGTGGCATCACCATCTTATTGGCAGAAAATTTACCTTGTTGACAGATAACATGGGGTTGAATTATTTATTAGATCAGACAAATTTGAATGCTAGACAAGCTACATGGTTAACTTTTCTAAGTGAATATGATTTTGAAATTCAGCACATAAAAGGGAAAGAGAACAAGGTTGTTGATGCATTAAGTCGTAACACAAAGTTGAATTTTATTTCAGCCATCAGTACATACTCAACAGATTTAGAAAATCAGATCTTTGAAGGGATTGAAACTGATGAAGAATACAAAAAATTACAAGAAAGGACAACAGATAGCAATTCTGAAAATTCTATGGTAGATTACAGTTTAAAAGAAAATGGATTGTTGTTGTACAAAAACAGATTGTATGTACCCAACATACCAAAAGTAAAAATTCTGATTTTAGATGAGATGCACAAAAGTCATTATTCCGGTCATCCAGGTTATCAGAAAACCATCACTATGTTACGGAAAGAGTACTATTGGCCCAAAATGAAGGATGAAGTAGCATAATATATAGCTAAGTGTTTTGACTGTCAAAAAGTGAAGGTTGAACATCAGCATCCGGCGGGACTATTACAGCCATTTCCCATACCTAGATGGAAATGGGAGATTATAAGTATAGATTTTATTACCGGGTTACCAAAGAATCAAAAACATATTGATTCCATTATGGTAGTAGTGGATAAACTCAGCAAGGCAACACACTTTATACCTGTAAAGACTACTCATAAGGCTCCAGATATTGCAGAAATTTTTATGAAGCAAATTTTTCGATTACATGAAATACCAAAGATAATAGTTTCAGACCGTGATTCTAATTTTACGGGAAATTTTTGGAAGTATTTGTTTAAAGGGTTGAATGCAACTTTAAACTTCAGCACAGCATTTCATCCACAAATGGATGGACAGACAGAAAGAGTGAATCAGGTATTGGAAGACATGCTAAGAATGTATGTTAAGGACCAGCCTTGTAAGTGGGAGGACTACTTGCATTTAGCAGAATTTGCTTATAACAATCATTACCATGCATCAGCCAAGCTTAGCCCTTTTGAAATTTTTTATGGTAGGAAATGTAATACACCAGTTTCTTGGAATGATCCCGTTAATAGAGTTATTCTAGGACCAGAACTGTTGCAAGAACTAGAACTAATTGTGAAACAAGTACAAAGAAATATTAAAGCTGCCCAAGATAGGAAAAAGAGTCAAGCAGACCTTAGAAGGACTCATAAAGAGTTCCAAGTTGGTGAGCATGTTTTTCTTAAGGTAAGACCGAAAAAGAGTTCATTGAAATTGGGAAGTTGTGCCAAGCTGGCACCTAGGTATTGTGGTCCTTTCGAAATTTTGTCAAGGGTTGGACCAGTGGCATATCAACTGGCTTTGCCACCAAATCTAAAGATACATAATGTTTTTCATATTTCATTTTTAAAGAAATATGTACACGATGCTACTCATGTTGTAAATTGGAATGATGTGCAGGTGGGACAAGACGGTGATTTTCAAGTGGAAATGGATTGTATCCTCGAAATGAGGGAAACTCTACTCTGGAATCGCACCATTGGGCAGGTAAAGGTGCAATGGAAGCACCTTATCCCAGAAGAGGCAACCTAGGCGTTGGAGAGTAGCATGCAGGCAGCATACCCAACTTTGTTTCAGGAACACTCAGAGAGTGAATAAAAAACATCGAGGACAATGTTGAGACTTAAGGGGGGGGTGTATGTCACCTACCCAAATTTGGAGACTATTTATTTTTATTTGAGAAATATATTATGTTAATTTTTATTACAAAGTTTTGTAACTATGACCAAATCTGGTCAAGGATGATTGTAATGACTTATTATTATTATTTAATAAATTAAACAGGAGACAAACACCCAAGAGAACTGTTAAATGAGTGTTCACGGAACCACTAGGAGGAATGGAAGTTGTTAGAAGGCATGGGACAGATGGCAACATTTGCACTCCACCACTAGCTGTTGGTTATGGGACAACTACCCCTAAAATTGTGGCATTATCCCCCAGGTGGGTGGAAGAGAGCTGTTAGCTCATTAATGACCAGGTTAACCACTAAAAGGCCTAGGCAACCTAGATAAGGCAATTCGAATTGAGTAGACAACTCTACAATATTTTCTGCAGAAATATTCCTCAAGTGTATCAGGTGATCACTGAGAGATTCGAATAGGGAGGCTAAGTGGTACTGCATTGTGGGTCTGTTGATTATTCTGAGAAGGAAACCAGAGGTGCTCGTGCAGGTCTCTTTGACTGCTGAGTATTTATGACTAGATGATCTACTTTGCTGCTGCAATTTGAGGACCTAAAGCTTTGTCACATACCCAAAATTTCTTAAAAATTTAAAACTTTTCTAAGTGGTCTTATTTCCCTTCCAAAAGGTCTAATCGCCATTAAAATGCTTTGTGGAATTATAAATATATAATCAGTATCTAAACTTCTATTTAATAAATACGACATGTAACACTTCATAAAATTTATCATTGAATATGTATGCTAGGGTGTTAGTACATACCTACAACCGATGGAAATTACCATTTTATCTTAAGTGATTCTTATGCACTTCATTGGATTGCGTATGAAACCTTTGTATGTAAAGGGCCAAATGTGATTGCATACTATGTTTACAAAAATATAATTTCAACCATAGAGACCTTCCAAATATTGATAACATACTAGCACATATTAAAATATTACCATTCTAAATTCAAGATTTACAACTTGAATCAAAATGATACTTACATCTTTATCGTTTTTTTTTAACACATGAAATATGCCTTAACAACATGTAATCATGAATTATTTAACAACATTTAACATAAAATATCCTTTGCCAAGATGTGTTCGACAAATGGGTTATAAACATCAACTATTAAGATAACTTTAAAGAAAATCATATAATCACCCTAATGTACATACACATCCAATAGAATAAGCCATATAAAAAAAATGATCTACAAAGTATGCATATAAATAAACCAAACCCATCACAAGCATAGACACACAAGAGACCAAAGACATACACGAGAGACCAAGGTAACGTAGTTCACCCGTACACGGGCTAGTCCACAAAGGTGTTGTGTTTTTATTAAAATAAATAAGGTGAAGGGTTACATTCTAATGCGACACAATTGTTGCAAAGCTTGTTTTCTTCAAGCCTTCCTTGTGGGAAACATTTATTTTTCAAAATAACTTATCCTTCGCTGAGAAGATGAGATCCTTCATATAACCAAGTATTGATGTAAATGAATACCTTTCTGCAAAATTCTAAAAGAATAACTCCCTATAACTTTTATATTCTATACATACTCTAAGTTACATGATAATATAATATTACAAAATTATAACCCAAGTATATCATAATATTAATGACATATTACAATATCCTCTAAGTGACATATCTATCATCCACAATTCTTTTCATGATTATCCATGTAATGATACTAAGGTATAGTCCATATCTTAATTCAATATCCCTTTATAATTTTGTCCTTATGAATTCTTTAACATAATAATAACAACTATAATTCCCTTCATACTATTATCCATGTGAATCCTCTAACATAATAATAATTAAATTAAAAACTCTCCCCATCTAAATAAAGTGATAGGTAAAGCATCCTAAGAAAAACTCATCCAAAAAAAATCTACTTAAGTTCTAAAATGCTACATACCATACTTTATAAGACCATACTCCACAACCTTTAAAGATTCGTTCATGCTATGACAAAAGTTTATTATAATTTTATAGGATTCTACAAAAATGATAATATCGTGTAAATAGTCAAAAATACATTTATTAGATGTAGATACTTAATTTTAAAGTACTAGCCTAAGGAGGACATCCTTTCAAAACATAATAGGTAGTAAACATGATTTCCATCCTTACCTATGTAAATAAATTATGTTAATGATACATACGGTCTTTCCTTTCCGATAAGGTAATAAAGATTTATTTAACATGAAGTTTCAAACTTGATGTTCGCTTTGCGGATCTACTATCCAAAGTCACACAGAGAAAAAAAATACATGCAACGAAATTGCACCAAGGGAATTCGTAATCACAACCAACTCAGCAAATCCATACTACAACATTAATTAATCCTGTAACATCAAGTTACCAGTCTATAACCCTTACGCAAAGGGAGATCCATGCGTAGAGGCAGATCTAAAAGGTAACTCTCTGGACTAAAATTTAAGGTTTACACCCACTAAAGTTTCCTTATTCGTTTCCACTATTTATTTAATACTTTTGAACAATTCATACGGATACCATCCAACCAACTAGAATCTAAAAATATAATTGGAAACCCTTCTCCAGCCCGGATATGGAACTATTAGCCCGTGCTTACTCAAAATATAAATTTAACAATAAGTTAGCCAGTGATAAACTCGAAGCGGGGGTACCTATTGATCAGATTCATGCAAGGATAACGCTAAATTAAATGCTATATACAAAATACTTACAATGTACTTGATCCCGAGATCATGCTCAGCCCTCAACCTGTTTTCTTATAGGTTCAATCAGTTTAAGTTAATGCAATTTCTCTTAAGTAGAGAGATTAAATCCTAAATGTGCACAATGCTAAAAGGATCGAAATCTTATGCTACTGTCAGAAAAACGTAATCAACTCCGTTAAGCATCTAAGTAGCAAAACCAGACAAAGATTCAAACGATGGGAAAACCCCAGCCTATCCTACGAGGGAAGTATGTAATATTCATAGATCTATTCCAAAACAGTGGCAGCATTCATCCTACTGATAAAAAAAATAAAAAAATTCGGTGCGGTATGGCCTTGACTGATAAAATCGTATTTAACTGATGAAGCGAATCCATTCTGCCTTGCTGGGCACACCTCCATTCACAATGGTGAGCAGGTAGTACCCCGATGGAGCCGCCACTGCGTTCGGTGGAGCCGTCAAACCAACTAAATATCCGCCATTCCCCTTCACAATGGCCGTGGCTGCAAGTGACAGCATTCTCTGGTTCATGGACCAACTGTGCGTCGTGAAGGGAGGGGCGTATGCATTAAATTCTATCTTCTCGCTCGGCCTCCTTGAAAGAGAGAAACGAACGATGAATTTCGACCCGTATTTTATCTCCCTCTTCGAAATGGCAGTGATGTTTACCCTCTTGGAATCGTAATGAGGATGCAGGTAGTAAGGAATGTACGCTTCCACTTTCAGTTCGGTTGGAAACGGCACGCCGGAGAACCGATATCCATAGTTTGAGTTGCTCCCAGCTACTAAAACACGCCCGTCGGGCAGCACATTCGCAGTGGAATGATACATTCTCGGGATTTTAATGGGAGCCAGGGCTCTGAACCTGTTGCCCATCGCTTCTGTGTGTGTGTAGAGGAACGGACTCAATGCAGGCTCCCGGGCAGATTGCCAGCCGGCCGTGCCATTTTTGGCACCATTGATTATGAGAATCTGAGCAGTGGGGAGAATGAGCATGTCTCCCGTGACTCTGGGGCCGGGCATGTCCTCCATCTTCCATTGTGGATTCTGAGACGTGATCTCCATTCTTCGGCAGCTTCTCAGCGCCTCGACAAACGTCTGGTTCATAGTCGCCTTTTTGAACGCTTCTACCGGTGCTCCTCCACAGACAAGAATCTCCACCTTCTGGAAATTATTAGCGGACTCGAGCGGACGAAGGATAGTTCCGGGCGCCGCCTCCAGGCATGGTGGGGAAGGTTTTGACGACCTGGTTTTTGTTGTAGTTGAAGAGGATGGAATCCTTGTTGACGAAGACGAAGAGATTGCCGTCCGAAGAGAGATGGAGGAACGGATAGAGATTGTTCTCCTCTCCCACTGTGTTGGTCTTCACGAGGAATGGAAGCTGGAAGCTGCCATCAGAGGGGGCTTTTGGAACGAATTCGTAATTGAACGATCTGCGGCCGCCTATGACGATAACCCGACTGTCGGGCAAGATCTGGTTGGACGTGTACCATCGATTGGCAGCAAGGTGGACCGGGGATTCAATCCAGTTGCATGTCGCGTCGGAGCATGGGGCGAAGTAGCGGATAACTCTTGTCCCGTTGCTCCATCCTCCGGTCTGGATGAGTGTGCCGTTGCTGGTGAAAGCGGCCGAAGAACAAAAAGTGTCGGTGAGCAGGTGCAGTGGCCTCACCCTGTTCGTGGCGATGTCGTACTCGATTGAATGTGCCCAGCAATCTTGCGAGGCTGCCCTGGTGGCGTTGTTGCAGGGCGGGTCGGTTCTCATGATCTGAGAAGGACCTGCGAGCGTTTGATCGAAGATGAGGAGTTTATTGGTGTGAGTGAGCGTCATATGCATTGCGGAAACTCCGGCATTTTGCAAGAGAAGCTCCCATCTGCCTTGGTGCAGCTGGTGTCCTGAAACTAATCCGGCATACCAAGTAATCACCAACAGAGCTTGAATGATCGACAGAGTTCTCAATCCTTCCATTGTAATGTATGTCGTCCTCCACATTTCGCGCCCTCCTCTGCAATTGGAAAATTGAATTCAATTCTTGGCGAGAAATATTAATTGCCTCTGGAATGTCTTTTGTTGAAAGTTAGTTCTAGATTCGGATGTTTGCTTCTATAAAAAATGGTGGCCAGCGTCAAGAAGAATATGGAAATATATAATTTAATTTCAATTTTAATCTACCTTGTGAAACTCTTCCAAAAATGGCAGATAGAGCGAAAAGATACAGGTGACCCTGGCTTGGAAAATGGTCAATATTAACATCGAACTAATGAACCTGGTTTGGAAAATGGTCAATATTAACATCCAACTAAAGAAAAATAAAGAGTTTTTACCATAGTTGTTTAATGACATCAAAATTTTCAATAAATAAAAGAGATGGTACTTCATTTGGTTTGAGAAGCTTCTCGTAAGTTTCCACTCTTTGTGATATTACAATGATATTGGTATATATTTTTTTATTTTAATTATAATGCTATTTTCTTATCATTTATATAATTTTTTATTTATAAGGGGAATGATTATTAGAAAAGGTTGAAATTCTAAAATATTTAGAATATTTAATGTATAAATTAAAAAATAAAAATAAATTAATATTTTATATATAAATTTAAAAATTAATATAAATTAAAAGGTCAATATTAATTTTAGATTTATTATGTGTTGATAGGGATCAAATCTATCAAGATGCAATTTTTTTAAAATGCAAAAACTATATTAAATGAAATCATAAAAAATGAATGCCATCATCTTTTAGAGGTAAAGACATACAATACTATAAGATCCATCTGTTTTCACACAAAAAAAAGTCAACTTTTATATTAGAAAAAAATTGCATACAAAAGATTCCAACCACAAGCAATGAACTACAAGAACTACAATATTATCAATCTTGTTACCAAAATAGCCGACCACAAGCAAATTGATCAATGATCAAAACTCCCATACAGCTACTATCCACACAGATTTAAACCATCGTTATCATAGGGACATCTTCATACATCCATCAAAAATCATAACGTATCTTTCAACAAAATACATCTCCCAAGAGAAACCAAAACCCAAACTCAAAATATGTTTATAAAATGGGATCTTACGAATACACCATCTTTGTATTCCTCACAGAGAAGCTTACCATCCATATTTCCAAGAGATCTTTTGGACAAAAGATCCGCTATCATATTATACTCTTTGTAAATATGATGAAAGTGTATCAAATAGAATTCGGAGATCAAGTCACTGACTCTAGTCTTCCAGTGTTCCAAAGGTAAAGAGTGCAAAAGAGAACCTCGACCCGCCTAATCTGTGATACATTTGGAATCACTAAAGACCCACAAGGATTGCAGAGAAATATTTCTTGCATACCATAAAAGGATCCATAAAGCCACCAACTCAACCCGAGTAGTACTATCCTATTTTCTCATTACTATTTCCAATTAATTTTATGGTTGCAGTGGTAGTTCCATACTAAATACATTCACACTACAAGTTGGTATTAGAGCATTTCTTTGAGATTCTAGAAATCAATCAATCGAAGATGGTGATGTTGAAAATTACTAGTATGAACTTGTGACCAAGGGAGTTTTCAATGAAAGGTTCTAGAAGTTCTCTAAGAACATGAGAAAGGTACAAGAGAAAAAATGATAAAGGTTACAAGAAGAAACATGTATTGGCATTCTTGTGTATTTTAATTGAAGACAAAATAGGGGTCAAAATTCTATGTGGAACAAAGGTTCCTCGCCCATATCACTTTGGAAGGCATTGTGCCTCTTCAATATTGAAAACCTAGAAGGAATATTCGACCCTAAATATGATTAAACATGAATCCCTTGGCATTGTAGTCATATGTCCATGTGTTTACAAATACAATAACCTTTCAATTAATTCATAAAATAAAAGAAAAACATAAAACAAATCTTCAATAGTACTTAGCAAAACAAAAGACAAACTCCAAACTCCTATTTGACTTCAAAGACGTCAAGATATCAATTCTCTACATGAATGCACTGGTAACCCCTTTAAATCCCCTTTGGATGACCCTAATAGATAACCCAAAAAACAAAACACCCAATAGTGGTTTTCCTTGTTAAGGGTTTCCACTACAAGTCTATGCATTGTGTTCATTTGTATAATCAATTTGGTGTTTACTTTTATTCTATGCACTTTGATTTATTAGAACTTTCTAACATACAACAGTTTGGTAATAATGTGCTTACAATTATACACCATTCAACTTTATGTTTCATACAATTTGAATGTGATTATAAATTAATTTTGAAATGAACAAATGTTATGAGCAATGCAATTGCGACATCATTTGTAATCCTATTGTAATCCTACAGTCTGATTATAAATGTCACATGTCACACCTCAAGATTACTTACAAAGTGTTTACTCATAAGAGTAATACCCTATGAACCTCTAAAACCATCTTAAAAGAACTCCCAAAATTACCTATAGGTCTTGTGTGAATCTTATGATAGGTGCAGCAATAGATATTAAAAGTTGGTTTTGCAATGTACTAAATATTTATGTTTATAACTGCTTTCATATAAGCATTTACAAAATCCATCAAAATACTTGAAAACTCTAATAAATAATATTATTTTTCTTTTTTCATTTGAATATTTGAATTTTTATTCTTCGTAATATAATTTATGTTGACTATTAAAGCATAATTTATGTTGACTATTAAAGCAGCTCCAACTTAAATCTACACATAATCAAACATCACCAACTCTAGCATTATATCATACAAATTCAAATATTTTACATAGAAAATGAACACTAGTAGATTTTGACATTGCATTAATGTAAAATCATTTAGTTTTCTAATTATGTTTACATATTTATAATCATTAATAAAATGTTATATAAAATAAAAATATATAAAAATAATTTATTTTATTATTTTATTAATTAAAAATTTATTTCATAAAAGATACCTTCAAAGATACCATTTGTGGATTTCAAAATTTTGGAATGAAAAATAAAATGATTTTAAGTATTAATTCTAAAATAAAACCTTAATATTAAATAAGGCTTTAATATTTATAGCAAATTCCATTTGTTCAACTATATAACATTGAAAATGATATAACATACTAAAACAAATATTTTATTTCAATTGCAAATTAAATTTAAAATTCAAAAGGAAAAGATGTTTTGAAAAGCATCACTTTAAAGCTTAATATTGACTAAAAAATTTAAATGTACAGTCAATTTAGCATTTTCATCTCTATCAAAATTCAATCCATCAATTAACTTTACTTACTCTTTTCTAATCCTTTATAGAATTAAACCTTTTTTCTCAATACCTTAATCACAATTTGAAATTGTAAATTTGATAAAATTTGGTCATTAGAAAATTTCAAACATAATTCCAAAGAATAAAATATTTTCCCAAAAACCTGGATCAATTTGAAATTCTAAATTTAATAAAATTTGGTATTATCTATCTTCTATACTATTACATAAACTTCTCCATATTTAATGAAGCTAATGGAAAATAATTATTTATTTTCTATTTAATTCTTATAATTATAGAAATTAATTTTTTTCAATTTGAAATTTAAATTTTTAAATTTAATCTTTTTTATATCATTACATAATCCACTACACTTTTCCATATTTAATAAACATAAGGTAAAAAGGAAGTATATTTTTCTATTTAATTTTTATAATTATACTCTAAGCCTTTTTAAATTTAACTATTTTAAATTTAACTAATTATTTGATCTCTCATTCGAGAGTAAGTTGTAAGGATATACATCATCAAATACTATTAATATATTATTGCTGTTCTTTATACATATAAACTTGTTAATTAAGATTAAGATTTATGAACGAAAATATATATATATTAATTAAGATTAAAATTTACAAACTTACAAAACGAAAACGATTAGATGAAGATGATGCATTCTCTTATTAATATATTATTTGTGTTTATTTATGTATGAACACGTTCATTAAGATTTTGAAACCTTTTTTTATGTATAAATTGGTTCATTAAGATTTGGAAACTCAGAAAGAAATAGATGGCGACGATGCATTATGTTTTTAGAGGAAAAGAAAATAACAACCAGTACCAAATAATAAAATATAAGTTATTTGAATTTACCAATTTGAAGAGCAAAGAAATATTTACAAAGAGAGATTTGCCCATACATAAGCCTTTGTTAAAAATTAGATAAATAAATAATTATAAACAAAAACTGGTTAATTCAATGCATTCTTTCTGTCTATGTATGTGGTTAATTCAATGCATTCTTTCTGTCTATGTATGCCATCTACCAAGTCCATAATGATGCCCAATACCGAGATTCAACTAATGGCCTTTGGGAAACGATTATGTGGCAATGTTAGAATATGATAACTTATCTAAATTCTCATGAAGTCTTACAACTGTTAGAAAAAAATTCTTACAGGTCTAAACCACCGGACACTCTATTTTTCTTCATAATTGCTCTAGCTCCCAAAATATATACATATATATTGGAAAAACGCCGCGACAACACAATACAGAGAATAAATATATACAATAAATTGTGCAGGTCTTTATTACACACAATTAACATCCCTGTATAGTAGAGGTGAACTCTATTACACAATAAAATACTTAGTAAACATCCCTGTATGGTATAGGTGAACTTTATTACACAATAAAATACCTAGTAAACATACCCCTACAATGTGATAAGTTATCTTTATTACACAATAAACAAATCTATATATAGACATGTCAAAGTGTCAGTTTCTTACCCAATATGAAATACTATTTTGGTGTAAACAAAATAAATCTAGCAACTAATGGGATGTGCAGCACAAGATTTTTTTAGTACCACAACACAATAAATCTCCCAACTAATGTGATGTGCAGAACAGGTAATTTTTTAATACTCCGTGGTTCACTTCACTGTGAAGAAACAACAATATCATTAACATTAAACTGTATTCACATTTCTTTCTCAGATCAAAATTTAAACATATGTAAATATGCTCGAAAATATGCTTGCTTTCTCTTCCACTAAATATGGTCTAATTAACTGTGAAGAAATAACAATATCATCAACATGGAACTGTAAATTTATATATGCTTACTATATTTTCCACCCATGGAAATTAAAATTTACAATTTCATAATAATTACAGAACTCATCTTATACCTTCCATTGCTCTTCACTTTCACAATGAATCAGGATAGATTTCCTTAAAATAATCTAATAACTGCCTAGGAATAAAGTTTTTAACACAGATCTATCACAGCATTAGATCTTACAAATAATGCACCGGCCTAATACCAATCGAGAATATATCGTCCTTTAACAACTATGGAATCCTCAAACAAAAATAGTGAAGAAAAGGATGAGGATAACACACATAGGTAAATGTAAAAAAAACATCATCATGGTCTAAGGACACAGACAAAATTTAAATTAAGTGAACCCACAATATGAAAATCAATCTCGTGTTGAAATTGGAATTTTGCGAAGCTTGTTGAGGCCACTGTGAGATCAAACAAACTGACAGACGAATGTATCGCTGCCCATGTTAGATCAAACAAACTGACAGAGCCAGTAAGTAGAAGAAAACTTTGTGAACACGCCAGGAAGAACAGCACTGGAGCAGAATAAAACCTTGTGAACACCAGTCACGTGGCATCATTTTATAGGAAGTTCATTAAAGGATATGCACAGATTACGGAACCTATGGATAAGTTGCTGAAGAAGGACACTAAGTTCCAATGGAATGAAGAATGCCAGCAGAGCTTAGATACACTAAAGGAGAAGATGGTAACTGCGCCAATTCTGGTTTTTCCAGATTGGAAGAAGGAATTTCATGTGCATGTTGATACTTCATCCATTGCTTTGGGAGCAGTTTTAGCACAGCCTAGAGAAGGAGACCTAGATAATCCCATTGCATTTGCAAGTAGGAAGTTATCAGCAGCTAAAAGGAATTACACTATTACAGAAAGGGAGGGTGGGAAGGTTTAGCCCTGCATTAATCTTTCCCCATCTTTTTCTATATTGGAAAATCAATTCTTTAAGGTATTTCAGGTTATTCCTTCCTTACTATCCAACATCCAACATTTTATTAGAGAGAAAAACAAGGAATCTGCTGCTATACTGGCAGTAAACAGTTTCTCATAGAATAAATTTATAGCAGTAAACAGTTTCGTTTCTCAGAGTTTTTCATAGAATAAATGCCTACGACCTAAATATACCTAAAGTTGGTAGAAATATAAGACAACGTGAAAATAACTGAAGACAATTACTTTTTTGTTTGTAAGTTAGTTTAGATCCTTAAATTTTATTCATCAAAATGTACATAAAATAACTGAAGACAATTACTTTTTTGTTTGTAAGTTAGTTTACATCCTTAAATTTCATTCATCAAAATGTACATAAGTTTGCAGGGCCCTCTCTTAAAGAGAAAACAAACCCAAAACCAAAATTACTGATGTTTGAAGGGCCTTCCCATAGAGAGAAAACAGACCCAGGACCAGAATTACTGAAGTTTGAAGGGCCTTCCCATAAAGAGAAAACAGACCCAAAATTAGAGCTGAAACTGTAAATACAAGTTTTGGAACTGATCCTTCTGAATTACTGCATTCCTAAAAACCAAGCAAGCCTGATATGCTGTCTAGAAAACAAAGAAAAATAGAGTCCCAAAACCAGACTGAAGATCTAACCCTTATTGCAGACATGGCAGCCTGCGAGCTCGATGCCCAGACGCTTGGCAATTTGTTTCTGGTTCCGGATGATTTGCTGGAGGAGAAGGACCATCTCGTCTTGTTTCAGGAGAATTTTTGCCTGGGCTTCCCCTCTGTCAGCAAGAGCCTTCCCGACCACACCTCGCATGACTCTAACTGGCACTCCAGATGAATGGCCGGTCGAATTAGCCTTCTTCCGGACATACCTTCTTTTCACAGGCGGCATTGCTTGAACAGGGGCGAGATACAGACGGGAGGAGAGGCTTCCTTCGACTAACGTAACGTAATGCTGCAGAGGATGATGCAACCTTCAATCTCCCGGCTTTGAATGCCTTGCCAACTATGTAACCGTCTTCTGCAAACTATGTAACCTTCAATCTCCCGGCTTCTATTATATCTGCGAGCATCCATGATGTTATTAACGCGGGCACCTGAATCCATAATGACCTTAACACGAGCTGGAGGCGAAGTGCAGAGCCATGAATTCCTGCACGCGGGAGCCATCAAAACTCTTAGCTGCCTGTCTGTCGGAGCAGCCTCGGAATTGACACCTATCATCACCCGCGGTGGGGAACTAAAGACAATTACATTAGTAATAGATGGATACCACCTATTAAATGCATTGTGTGAGGTATAATTTGATGGATGTTTTCTTATTTAATAATATGAGAATATTGTTTTAATATTTTCAATTAAATTTTATTTAATAAAGTGATGATTATTTTATAGTTTAATATTAAAAAAAAAAATTCCATAATTTTAATAATAAATTTAATATAATCTAACCATATATAATACTAAATATTAATGATTAGATATATAATTTATTAAAAAATAAGTTTATTTTAGTCACTTAGATTAGTTCAAGTGGTTGAGAGATGTGAGTTGTAAGATATTTAAAGGACTCATTTAATGGTTTATTTTGAATATCATCCTCAAAATAAAAGAAAGTACTTGAAGGTTCTCCCACTAAATGAAAGAAATAAAAAATAATTTTTTTTATAGATATAAAATTAATTTTAATACTTTTATATTTCCATTATATTTTTTTAAAATACTATAATTTTCATAAAAAAAAATTATACATTATAGAGACAAAGGACTATCAATCAATATATTGTTGAACTTGGTATGTTAATTGCATAGCTTTAATTTATTAAGACACAATAATAATATACTTTGATTTAAGTACCACTGCAACATCTATAATATAATTACATATTAGAGGAGTTCCGTAGTAAACTACTCAATCAAAAGATTGCTTGTGTTGTTTTTTAAGAGTGTTTATGATTTTAGTATGGGAAATAACCAAGATTATAGATTTTCTCTTCTATAGGGAAAGCTATCAAGAGTAATTTTTTAACTTTTCTTTTCCTTATAGTTTTTATGATTTCGCATAAAGACTTCTAGAGTTTTTTGCTTTATATAGAAAAGGCAATAACATCACTATATTACTTTAGTAACCAAGTTATTATACTTGTCATAATAGTTTATAGGTATTAAATTAAATATTATGAAAATAAAAAACAATATTTTAAATCTTATAAATGTATATTTTAATAATGTGTTAATATTATTAATTATAGGTTTTATATATAATTGTAGGGTGTGATCATATCAATGTTAATGTATTAGCATGCTTGGGTTATAGTAGTATTGGGATGGGTGACCTTCTAGGAAGTTCTAGCATTGCACCTCCACCCCTTATATCCTAAGCTTCTTCTGGATGCAATGATCCCACATGTTGGTGTTCCTTTGGATGCGAGGGTTGATTCAGTGGTGGAGGTCGATGGTTCTTTGAGTAAATTGGTGGAAAGTGAGGTGCATTCTCCAGATTTCAATCTTCCTAAAGGGGGTTTCATAGGAGAGAGAGCGTGACTGCGTAGAAAATTGAAGATCTACAAAGCCAAGGAAAACATTCACCAATTTTCCCTGGGTGAAGATGTCAACATTGGCATAGTAAGGTTGTTTGCGAGTCATGTTGTGGAGGGTAGATTGGAATTTGTGAGGGTTAGTCGAATGGAGTTGTTGGAATGGATTAGGGTTAATTGGAAATCAGAATTTGGTTTTATGCCACGTGTAAATTTGCTTTCCAATGGTTGGTGATGTTTCCTAATGCTAGAAGCCGAAGATGCTTAGAAAGTTCTTAGCTGGATCTAGGTAATTAAGAACAACTCATTGAATCTGAAGCATTGGAACACAACCTTTGACCCAAAGCGTGAAAAAATGACCATGTGCCATCTTTGGGTTTTGATGCCTAGTTTTTAGATTGAGCTATGGAATGAAAATGTTTTTTGTGGATTTGGAAAATAGCATGGGGAGATATATTCGTCTTGATAAGAAAATGTTGTTTGGCCCGGACAAGCAGATGGAAAAATTCACGGTGCACTTGGATATTTCAAAGTGTTTGCTCCCGGAGGGAGAGATTCATTAGGGAGATAGAGTGATCCGCCAAATATTAGACTATCTACAAATCCCCTTTCGCTGCCATTGTTGTCATGGAACGGGTCACCTCAAAGATAAATGTCTGCATTTATTGTTAGGGTGTGATGATGGGTTCTCTGATATCAGTGAAGATGAGACTTGTGTGTTTCCCAATGATAATCATATTGGATTTCCTCTTATGGATGTTCAACCCTTGGCCACAGATGTCTCTGATTAGAAAGGTATGCAAAATGTTGACTCTCTCACTTTCTATGAAGGGGTTTCAAAGGAAGAACTAAATTTTTATATTGATGTTGAGGAGGAATATGCTTGAAAGTATGTTAATGAGGATGTAGGATTTGTCTTAGAGCCTATTAATCATTCCTTGATGGAGGGAAACTTGTCGATCTTATGTAATAAGGAGGTAAAATTGAATGAGGTTGTTGTGGGTTCTTTTGTGATGGGTGTTGCTTGGTTTTTCAACCAAGCATGTGCAAGGATGCACCTATTAACTTGTAATAGCAATCTTGAATGAAAAGCAAATAACAATAAACTGAATCTAATCTAACATTAACATGTATAAGAAAAGTAAAGAACTAGATTGATAACAGTAAGCAAATAAGACAAGAAATTTAAAAGAATTTGTTTTTGTATTACCTCAAATGGTGAGGATGATGGGTGTTGAGCAACTCCAAGGTTGAGAAGCTCCAATATCCAATGGTCTCTTCTTCTCCAAAGCTTCAATGGGTTTCTTCAAACTCGAAATGGGAGGCAATGGCTCTCAAAGGGAATTTGGCAGCATAAGGATAGGATGAAATGTGGATGGAAAGTGAGGAGCCCTTATCACCTTTTTATAGTTTTTGGTGATGGAGAATACCATTATGGTTTTGAGGAAACCAATGGTATTAACCAACATGATTTAGGTCTCTTTTTCCCTCTTTTTCCTTTTTTGAATATTTTTAATATTTTTATTCCCTTTTAATATTTTTAGGGAATTTTGAACCATTTTTGAAGGTTTTTTGAGTATTTTGAGGGGGGAAATGGTGTATTGTGGTCTTTCTGGTGACCTTTTGATGGCTTTAGAGGCTCAAATGGTGGAAAAGTGGACAAATGGGTCATGTGAATAAGGGAATGAGATAGTGAGCACTTTTTGGGTGTTAACAAATTGCCCCCTAATGTGTGAGGGCAGGAGCTCATCATATGGCCGATAGACATCATAGTTCTTTTGTCTTTTTCCTGGGGTTTGGAGAAGAGAAGAGACCAATTGGAGATTGGAACAACGGCCCCTTGGAAGCTGCAAAAAACAAAAAATATTACATGGCCTCAAAATGAATGAGGAATGGTCTCTGATGATGGACGAGGCGGGCATACCCATGCTCATATCAAGACATATACATAACAATTAGGCCCACGAAGGGGGACCTGAAAAAAATACATAAAAATCTGCTTGTACATCATAAAGGTCCAGAGGGGACATGATGCTGGGATATGCTCATGGTCATACCATGACTGGTCTGAATAACTGATACACTGGAAAGAAAGCAACAACCATTCTGAATAAGGTATCAGAAGGGTTGATGAACTGCTGACACTGAAGGTGTCCAACATCTGTAGGGACTCAATGACTGTGAGTTAGTTCTGAGGAGCATATGTAACTGTATACTCGGGGGAGTATAAAACTGGGGTACATCTGAATACTGTCTCCAAGCGCAACCCGGATATCGATAGGAAAATGTAACTGGTTGTTTCCTTAATTAGACTCTCAAATGTGGTAGAGTCAGGTGATATTCATTAGAGAGATTTTGAGGTCAAAAAAGGGCCTCCTAAGAGATGTACTACAAAAATATGAGATATATTAAAATATTATGAATTGGGGGTTTTATGGGGTAGGTATATATGACAAGTCACCTCCCACACTATTTTCTATGCACAATATAAATAACCATGGTTGAGTTACTTTTCAAAATTCACTAGAAATAAAATTAATAAAATAAGTCTACATTGATGTGACTAAGATTCATTGTAAATTCCCAAAAATGTATTGTCCTTTAACATTTATTTGTCTTGAACTTGCAAATGAAATTAAATAATAAAAAACATTTTTAAGAGTTTTTTTTTAAATTTTATGTTGATTTTTTATATTTAGTATTTTTCTCATGAATTTAATAATGTAATTTAATTGAGAATTTATTTACATGTAAAATGTCAATAATATTATTATAATCCACATTGCATTATTATTATTATTATTATTATTTATTAAATCTATTATTATTCTTTATTAGTTTGACATTATGTTATTAAATAGAATGGAGTGAATATATAATTTAAAATTAAAAACATAAAAATGATAATATATTATTTTATAAAAAAATGTGAAAGGACTTTCTTTATGAATTAAGAGTACTTCACTTGAAAATGACAAAATATTATTTTATGTGAAAGTGTGAAAAGACATTCATTATGAGTACTTTACTTGAAAATGACAATAATATTATTTTATGAAAAGATTATCATTATGAGTACTTTACTTTATGACTTAAAAGTACTTACACCACTACCTTGGTTAACTATGTGTTTTCATCCACCATAGAAAATTTGACAAATAAGCATTCTTAACTCATGCAATACCACCTCACCAAGGGGGATGATGTCATCTACTAGAATGTGATTGGTTGTATTTTATAGTACATTTTCTTTGTTTTGAGGCCCTTTTTTGACCTCAAAATTTCTCTAATGCGGGGTCTTCAACAAATAACTGAAAGGACCGATACCCTGTACGAGTCTCAACGATGCGATCAAGGTGTTGAAGTCGAACATGTGAGAAACAATCATTTGGAGAGGCACTGAGGACTCCTTTCGAACTGATCCGCAGGCACTCATCATAAATGGTGATGAGTCCAAGGCACAGGGACCTCTGGGTCTATCCTCTGGAATAGATTTGGTTGGTGTCGACAGAGGGAGACCAGCAACTACCAAGGCAATGATGTTTCCTTGATAGGAGCGCGAGGTGCACAACTGATATGTGATAGTACTGGTGGTAGGACTGACATACTGTGGGGATGGGGAATGACTGGGGTCATAGAGTGGGTGGACTCAAACTTCCTTTGTTCAGAGCATGATGACATGGTTGACCTGGCAGTGTAGGAAACATACTTGTAGGTGCGGGGATCATAGCTTTAAGGGATCAAGGGTATGTATTGTAGACTGGAATGACTCTGGGGGGGGGAGCAAGTGAATGCTTTTGGGATACTCTCAGGGTGACATACTGCAGAATACTTTGAACAAAGGCGACCAAAATGGGGAAGTTGCCATATGAGTAGGCGTAATCTTTGTGGTGCCGAAAAGCACCATTGGTTCCTTCTTCGTAGTTTTAATGAGATCCAAGAAGGGATAAAAGTGTGCTCTGAAATGGTACTGTCCTGTGGATTCATGCGATCCCAGGACTGTTCATGCTCATGAGTGCTTTCATTTTTAAGGAGTCTGAAAACGATAAGAAGACTCTGCATTGGTGGTGGAGTACTGTCCGGTGGATTTATACAAGCCCAAGACGGTGTTTGCTCATGGTTGCTTTCAATTTTAGAGAGTCTAAAAGCTGTAAGTAGACTCCATTGGTGTTCTTTTTCGTATGTTAGTCTCCAAGGCCCGAAAAAGCATAAAATGATGCAAATGGAGAATTCTTCTAGCCGATGTGACTAGAGTATTCATTTTTCATAATTAGTCTACAAGGTCCGAAAAAGGGGTAAACTTATACCAGGTAGATGCCCTTTCAAATAATTTTAGCGAGCATGAAAGGAAGAAAGGTTTCTCGATGATCTTTTCATTGTTTTAGGAGTCAAAAAAGAGCTTAACAGAAACTCCCTAAGTACCTTTTTCGTAAAGGAATTGCTCGGCCCGAAAAAGGGATAAAATTATACCGAAAAAAAAGGTATTGGTGAGAGCAAGGAATGATCTCGAGCATCGTCACGAGCGCAGAAAATTGAATCCGGCGACATAAAGATCATCAAAAATGGGCAACGGTCGATGTGGCACGTAAATCGAGGCGATGAGTGGTTTTTTGAAAAAATGCCCGAAAATCATGGGGGTGAGAGCGAGAAATGGTCTCAAGCATCATCATGAGCACGGAAAACTGAATCCGATGATATAAAACTTGTAAAAAATGGACCACGGTCGATGTGGCATGCAAACCGATGTGACGAGGGGGCATTTAAGAAATACACAAAAAATCTGGGCGTGAGAGCGAGAAATGATCTCAAGCATCATCACGAGCGTGGAAAACTAAATCCGGTGCTATAAAACTCTTCAAAAATGGGCGACGACCGAAGTGGCACGCAAATCGAGGCGACGAGGGGCATGTAAAAAATGCCCAAAAAATCTGGGGGTGAGAGCGAGAAATGGTCTCAAGCATCATCACGAGCGCGGAAAACTGAATCCAACGATATAAAACTCATCAAAAACAGGCGACGGTCGAAGTGGCACGCAAATTGAGGCGACGAGGGGCATGTAAAAAATGCCCGAAAACGAGACCTAGTGGAAATGGAAAAGGAGTGGACTATTATGAAGTTCTCGATGTGATGATTCTAACGGTACCAACGGTTTGAAAAACGGACGTCGTATGATACCAAAATTGTTGATTGAAAAATGGTCAAATCTCTATAAATAGTGTGTGTGCCTAATGTGACATGTGTCATTGTTACGTGCGAGTTTCACAGAGCAATTGAGTTAGGTCAGAGCTTTTTCTTGATTTGTGGGAGATTCGACCATTGGATTTTCATTCTGCGAGTTTCAGGTAATCCTATTTGCCTTAGCCTTTCAAGTTATTTCCTTTCTGGTTAGCGGCGGGCGCCCGAAGGCCACGTAATTCCACTTTGGCATTCCAACGTGGAATATCGCGGGTTTCGGCTCTTTTTCCGCGATGCACATCATGGGTATGGACTTGATACTCGCGATGTGCATCGCGGGTTTGGGGCAGACAATCGCAATGTTCATCGCGACTGTGGGGTTGATACCCATAATGATCATCGCGGCTTTTGGCTAAAAAGTCGCGATGATCACCGTGGCTAAGAGCCCGAAAGTCGCGATGGGATTTTTTGGAAAAAAATTTGTTTCTAAAAAATTTTCCTTTGTTTTTTGACAGGATGTTGAGGAGGCCGCTAATATCGTGGCGGGAGAGAGAGATAGATGTGGAGTTGATGGGTCGGATTCGGGATGACCCGGGTGTCCGGAAGACCTTGGCTGATGGCGGGCTCCTAAAGTTCACTCAGGTTCCACTTATGCGTTCAGTCAAAGATCTGCTGAACAAATTGGTGGATTTTTGGGTTCTGACGGAGGGTGCATTCATGGTGGGGGGTGAGCGACTAGAGATCACCCTGTCTGATGTTTATTTCCTTACTGGCTTGCCTCGTTTGGGGGAGATAGGGGAGCTCCAGTCGAAGATTCCAGCTGGTTTGGACATTGAGGATCTCTTGGAGAGATTTTGTGTTCCGAGAGCTATTGCGCAGAACAGCGCACTGAGTCTTACTGATTTACGGGAGTGGGAGATGCGGGCAGTAGGGGCCTGTGTTTTGCGTGTGTTGGGTGCCCAGGCGCCACATCGTTTGTCTGGGGGGAAAACGATGATGGTAGACCGTGTGTTGAGAGGGACCTATTTTGCCTGGGGTCAGATGTTTTTGGCCTGTGTTCGGTGAGATCTAGACAAGGTCAGTCGGGAGGGGGGAGAGTTTAGCTATGCCTCCTTCCTCTGTTGTTTTTTCTTTGAGCGAGTACCAACTTTGCGGCCGCGTGTGCTGGTTCGGGATGGCTTGCGGAGTGAGCCGTGGATGGTGCGATGGGGGGAGATGATGCCCCGAGGTGGTGGAGGTATCCGACGTTTCTTTTTGGCAGATATGTATGAGCAGTGGGAGCAGATACCCCTGCTTATTGATGATTATCCATATGCTGGCATGGATTTTCGAGGAGATCTGAAGATGCCTCGGGATTAGGGACAGGCCTGGGATCTAGACGGTATGTCTTTGGTTCTCTGTTATATCATATTTAGATTTTTTTGTTATGAGTATAGCTAGAGATATTTATACAATATTGACTTGGTTCACTTGTGTGATTGTGAAGATATTGGTCCGAGGCCACCAGCTGATCACGTAGGCCGTCGGGGACGGGTGATGGTGGTGGTACCTCCACCTGTAGCGACACCGCCTCCTCGTGCTCGAGGAGTTTTGCGTCCTCGAGATGATGCCCTGCAGGGCATACGGGAGACTTTGGAGGGGCTTCTAGTGGGAGCACCAGAGGAGGGTTGGAGGAACTTAGACAAGCCCACTATCGAGCGTTGTTTCGATGCTCCTCGTGAGTGGCGGTCTATCCTGCTCAGAGTAGCAGTTGTGATGGCCGAGAGGAGGGCTCGAGATCAGGAGGATCCAGAGGAGCCAGCGGAAGAGGAGCCAGAGGATCCTGAGGATCATGATGACTAGGTGATCTTATATTTTCCCCCAAATGTTGATGAGCATATGGGGATGTATCTTTTTGTACGGCTATGTATTTTTGTATATTTGGGTGCTGAGGGCACCTATGACATTGTGACTATATGATTGTATATATATATATATATATATATATATATTGTGGTATATAGTCGTGTATGCACGTGGATGCACATCTTGTCTTTTCGTTTACATTTGTTACACGTGGATGAAATTGTAGTTTGTTTGTTTTCCCGTGGAGGCATGTTTGATTTTTTGTATGCCCGTGGAGGCATATTGTGGATGCAATGTTTTACTTCTTTTTACAATTCCTATGTGATTCATGTTGGATGTCCCACATGTTTTGGTTGACATGCCAATCTAGAATGTTGTTAGCCATTTGGTATGCTACAGTATTATGATTTCTTGGGACATGAGTGAAAGAGATGGATTCAAAATGTCGAATCATTTGTTTAGTGCGCAGGAATTTTCTAAATAGACAGGGATCACGTACCTGGTAATCATTGTTGAGCTGGGAAACAAGGAGTTGGGAGTCCAGGAAAACACTAAGGTGACTTATGCTCATTTGGAGAGCAGCGGCCAGGAGACCAATCATGGCGTCATACTCAGCTTGGTTGTTTGTGGCAGCACCTATGCACACTCCGTCGAGGTGGATCAACTCATGTGAAGGGGAATATATTACCCAAGCTACTGAAGCAAGGTTTGGAGACCAACAACTTGCGCCGTCGACAAAGTCGATGTGGGAGAGTGGAAAGGGATCCATCTGTGGTCATGCAGGAAAAAACAAATTTTTAGGTTTTGAAAATTTTACAGTAACAAAAAAAATCAATTAAAAGAAACTGTACAATATGGACTGTGGTGCCCAAGTGTTTTCATGGGTAGAATCTTTTAAGGTATAACCCGTTACAGGGGTTACGCATGGGATTTCCCTCTGAATCTGTCAAAATGTATGCTCCATGTCCAAGGCAAGTCTGTATAATATATGGGCCTTGCCACATAGATTGGAACTTTCCTTTGCCAGTTTTTTCATGGGCTTGGTCGTAGACAAGTACTAGGTCGCCTTCACTAAATGCTCGTGGGTGAACATGTTTATCGTAATGAAGTTTAGATATGTTTTTTGTGGCTTCGATTGTTTGGGGAGATGCACGGCGATCTTCATCGGCCTACTCTAAAAGAAGTAAGCGTTCTTCAATAAGTGATGTATCGGGGAGAAGTTCTACGAAAATTTGTAATGTTGGTATCTAGCATTCAATGGGGAGGACAGATTCCACTCCATGAACTAAATGGAATGGGGTAAAGCCGGTGGCGGTTTTAGTCGATGTGTGGTAAGCCCATAATGCGGGAAAAAGCATATGATGCCAATTGGATTTATGTTTGTCAACAGTGCGCTGGAGGATGGTCTTCAAAATTTTGTTAACAGCTTCGACTTGGTCGTTCCCTTGGGGGTAGTAGGTGGAGGATAAATGATGTTCAAACTTAAGGAGTGTTGATAATTCTCTCCAAACAGAGTCCTCAAAGTGAGAGTCATGGTCTGAGACGAGTTGTTTTGGTACTCTGAAACGAGCAATAACATGGTTGAGGAAAAAACGGGCTGCAGTGTCGGCTTTGCAATTGTAAGTAGGCATGGCTTCTGCCCATTTGGTAAAGTAGTCGACAGCCACAATAATATGTTTATGGCCGCCAGCGGATGAGGGATTGCAATCTATGAAGCCGATGGCCCATTTGCAAAATGGTCCAACGGTAACGACTGGATGAAGGGGGGCGGGGGGGGGTTCTTGCCTTGGGGGCAAAGAGCTGACAGTTCTGGCAATGTTTGACTGCGGTGATACAATCAGTGAATAATGATGGCCAAAAATAACCTGCGTGAATTACCGTTTGGGCGGTGGCCATTCCGGAGAAATGGCAGCCGTAGGCACCGCTATGGCAGTCGTTGAGGACTTGTTCTGCTTCGTCTTGGGAAAGGCATCGTCGTAAGATTGTGTCGATGCCACATCGATAGAGGACATCACCCAAGAGGAGATAACGGGGGGCATGTTGACGGATGCGACGGCGTCCGTCACGGTCGATGTTGGGTCGAAATTTCTGTGTGCGGAGGTATATCAAAATATCGCCATACCAAGGGTCGTCGGACGAGATGATGAACAAATTTTCGTCGATTATATCAGTACGGATAGTTGGTGATGACAACGATGATGGTAAGTCTGTAATGAGTTGAGCGAGTGCTAATGCTTTGGTGTTCTTCAAGGTTTTAAAAGTTAGGTCATATTCTTGTAAGATAATCACCCATTTGGCAACACGGCCTTGTAGCAGGCGACGATTCAAGAGATAGACCATTGGGTTAGAATTTGCCACAACTGTGGTATGGCTGAGGAGAATATAATGTCGCAGCTTTTGTACAAAAAAGACGACGGCGAGGGCCATTTTCTCTTCATGCGGGTAGCGTAATGGTGGGCCTGATAAATTTTGGCTCACATAGTAAATGACATGATCTTGGCGAGCAGAGTCTTCTTGGACGAGAACTCCATAGACAGCGTAATCTGATGCCGAAATGTAAAGGGTAAAGTCCTTTGTGAAATCTGGTGGGGAAATCAATGGGGCACTTGTAAGTGCTTTCTTCAGGTCCGTGAAGGCTCCTTCTGCTTGGTCGTCCCATACGAAGTGGGTATGAAGACGTAGCAAATGGAGGAAACCATGTACTGTGGTGGCATAGTCTGGGACAAAATGACAAAGGAAGTTGTCTTAATGTACGTGGCGACGGTAGGTCCACTATGGCTTGAAATTTTAGAGGGTCAACGGTGATCCCTTTTTCTGAAATGACAAACCCCAGCAGGCGGCTTGATGGAACGCAAAATACACATGTGAGTGGGTTCAAGCGGATGTTGTATTTGCGGCAACGTAAGAAAACTTGTCAAAGATCTTCTAAATGGTTAGATCGTTTCTTAGATCGGGCGGTGAGGTCGTCTAGATAAACTTTTATGATTTGATGCAGATCATGAAACCAATAAGTCATGGCACGTTGGAAAGTGGCTCTCGCATTCTTAAGACCGAAAGGCATGACGCAATAAGCGAAGGTTCCCCATGGGGTAGTAAAAGTGGTCTTGTATTGATGTTCTTTACAGATTTTGATTTGGTTGTATCCAGAGAAACCATCCATAAAAGAAAGTACCTCATGCCCTGCACACTCATCGATTAGTTGGTCAATAAATGGTGTGGGGAAGTTGTCTTTGGGACAAGCAAGGTTGAGGTCTCAGAATCCAGTACAGACGCGGATGGTGCCGACTTTTTTATTAACTAGTACTCGATTTGAAACCCGTGTGGTGTATGCAATTGGGTATATGAAGCCTGCTGCTCGAAGCTTCTCGACTTCTGCTTTGACGGCAGGAAGCTTGGATGGGTGAATGGGACGTTGTTTCTAACGGACCGGTGATATGTTAGGCCAAGTGTCTATGTGATGTTCCACAATGGTAGGATCAAGACCAGGCATCTCGGTATAAGACCAGGCGAAGACATCTCGAAATTCTTGGAAGAGTTTCTTATAAGCTAGTGTCTCTTTTTGAGTGCATGATGCACCTAAAGAGATAAGCTCGGGTTTTCCAGGGGTGGTGGAGATGTCGATTTTTATAATGGGTGAAATGTTAGCCATTTTTCCTTCTTCGAAGGCTTCCGGAGCTGGTATTGGATCTTTGAACTAATCGACCTTAGTTGGTAAGAAGTCCTTGGATTCAACAAATAGTTGGTTTGCCGCGGTGGACGTAGACGCCTCAGGGAGGAAGTATGATCGATGGTGCATATTATCCCAAGGGTAGTCCGGTGTGGTGAGTGTTTCTAGAATTTCCTCATCAGTATGAAAGTAGTGGGACCATAAATTAACTGGCTCGGGTTTATAGGTAGTTGAAATCATATAAATAGTATTGATTTCTTCTGAATGGGAAGATTCTTGGGGGAATATTTCCTCAATAATTGGTGGGGATATCTCTAGGTTAGCATTATTCATCTCGTATAGTGCTGCTCTGTAATATGGGAGATCGGGGCAGTGATGTGAATAATGGCCGTAGATTCTGCATATTGCACAAGGGTGGTTTGTGCGCAATGATTTATCGCGAGGTTGAGGGGGGATTTCTAGTTTGACAACTGGAACATTGGTGTCATCATCCAACATGTTCATGTGTTCTTGAAGTGCCGGAAGTTGTGGACATAGATGGGTAGCGTGGCCTATATCGTCGCACAAGGAGCACATAGGGGGCACGCGGGTTGGGGTATTTTTAGCTAATTTGGGAGTCACTGGGGGGGTGCGAGTTATAGGTGAAGTGTTGTAGGTTGGTGGACCTCTGCCCCCAGTGTAGCGGGACTGAGGGGGGACATAACTAGATGTCGATGTAGTGCCCCCTGTTGGAGTTGATCGGTTTTGTTGGATCGAAACAGCGGGTGGGGGATGGTTTTGGGGGTTGGGTATGTCGGGTGGTGGATGATTCGACATATTCATGGGTTGTACCAGTTGTAAAACAACGGTCGGAGTCGACGGGGGGGTTGGTGCAGGTAAGTACCATACTGGTAACCCTAATGTTAAACCTGGAAGGTTGAGTGTAGCCATTACTAGCGTGCTGACAACTCCAGAAAATGGAAACAAGAAGGGGATAGTGTGGATCGGTGTCATTCCGATATGACTAGGCACGGTGGGTGGTAATAGTATTGGCTTAGTATGTTGTTGTTTGTTTTGCGAGAGGGTGCATAAATTGGATACTTCAGTTACCTGGAGAGGGGGTGGGATGGATGGGAAAGTGCTGGTCATGGGAGTATCTGAATATATTCCGGGGCCAACTGATGAGACAAATGATGTCGGCGCACTGAGAACGGGTTGTTCGATCATGGGGAGAACATTCTCAGGCGCTGCGGGGGCATTGGGATCATAGTATGTAATCTGGTTGATTTTGACTACACGTCCTTCATGGGGGAACATCATGAAGCAGAAAACTGAAGAAGCGACAGCATTGATTTTATACATGTAGCTTCATCCCAGAAGGAGATTGTAATCAAGTTGGGCGTGAATGACCTCTATATCTATGAGAACCAGTTTTCCCCCAAGCTGTATGGGTACGTTCACTAAAAAACCTTGAGGTTGAGTTGCACGTCCATCGTAAGCTCGTAATGCAGTAGTTGACGGTTGTAGCGTTGGGGATCCAAGTTTCTACCATACGAAAGTCGACATAACGCAGGTAGAGGCCCCTTCATCGATTATGCATCGATGAACGACGAGGTTGTGAATGGAGACGGAAACTTGAAAAGCTAGAGATGAAGGCAGGCGAGGTTCATCTTGTTCTAAGTCGAAAGCCATCATGTTAGAGTCGTTAGGATATATGGCACCAATGGCAGATAACAACAATTTTCTCTATGCATGACAATTTTTTAAGATTTCAAGAGCGGACATAGCGGCAGGAGACTCGGCTAAGTCTTCTATAATGTTATAGTTGGAAGCTTCACGTGTTGATGTATATGTAACTTCGGAATGTATTTCACATATATGTATATTGTATTCATATAGAGATGTTATTATTCCTCTATACGAAATTGGTTGTATTCCTATAGAGATGTTATTATTCCTCTATACGGAAGTGTCGTCATTTATATTGTAAGTGTCGTAACTTATACTTGATGGGTTATTAGACCACCTTGTTGGGGTTGGCCCTGTATAAGTCATGTGGGTCAAAGGGTTATTAGACCACCCTATTAGGGGTCGGCCATGTGGGTTAAAGAGTTATTAGACCACCCTAGTGGGGGTCGGCCCAGTCAGCATTATGTTAAGTGGTTAAGTTGAGGCCGACCTAGTTGAGTAAAGGTCAAGTCAAGTTAGTGTATAAATAGAGAGTGTGTCTCTCTCATTTTACACATTCTATCCTCTCACTCACACTTGGGAGAGTGGCGCACTTGTGGAGGAGGAGGCTCTGCTGCTAGGAGAAGACTATCTCTTGTATTCTGGTTGTATCATTGATCTATCTATCTCTAAGGAAGTTATTGGGGTTTTTCACCTTTATGGTTTTCCCCAAGTAAACTCTGTGTCTCTTGTGTGCTTGCATTATTGTGTCCATGGTTGATATGCTGTAGATTTGCTGTACATGTTGTTCTCTTAGTTAAGATCCTAGATCAGATTGAAGTAAATTCTGAAAATTTAACATGGTATCAGAGCTAGCCTGAAAGAAGGCATGATATGGCATGTATGACACTTGTTGCACTTATGATGCTAGGGCTTGATATAGCAAAAACCAGTCATCGTAGAACTTTCGCTATAAATCCGTTTTGGCAAAGTTTTCGGATCTAAAACTTTTACAGGTCGAAGATCATATCCCCATGTACCTTGTGTCCAAAGGACAACCTCTAATTCGTTGTACTTTGTGATTTATGATCTGTACAATATAGGGTTTCTGCCTCTTCCAAATCTGAGTCAAAATCAGGTGACCTTGGGAAAAAGGTCATAACTTGGGCTAGGAAGCTCCAAATGAAATTTAGTAAAAAGTGACAGGTAGTACACAGACTGTACTATCTCAAGAAAAAATTTCAAAGGCCGAAGTTGAACCGTGACACGTGGCACGCAGTACAAGTTCGCTCTCCTGTATTATCCCATAAACAGGTCACATTGCGACACTTGGAATAATTCTCTCTCAGAGAATCCAATTGAGGTCATACCTGTCGGGATGGAAAGATAACAGGTCAGGATATCTCAGGAAAAATGTTCAGAGGCCTAAGTTGAACCAGTGACACATGGCACGCCGTACAAGTTTTCTCTCATGTATTATCCCATAAACAGGTCACGTTGCGACACTTGGCATAACTCTCTCTCAGAGAATCCAATTGAGGTCAGACCTGTCGGGATGGAAATATAACAGGTCAGGATATCTCAGAAAAAAATTTCAGAGGCCGAAGTTGAACCAGTGACACGTGGCATGCCGTACAAGTTCGCTCTCCTGTATTATCCCATAAACAGGTCACGTTGCTACACTTGGCATAACTCTCTCTCAGAGAATCCAATTGAGGTCATACCTATCGGGATGGAAAGATAACAGGTCAGGCTATCTTAGGAAAAATTTTCAGACCCTGTGGATCGAAAAGTTTGGAGTTACACCAGAAACAATCAGGTACATATTTCTGTCAAAACAGAATTATTTTTTAGTACCTTCATTCATGGTTTCCGGAATTTAGGGCTTCGGAGAAAGTTGAAATTTTTTTAATCGAAAACCACGGCTAGATGCTACTCATCAAAATCAAAATTTAGAGACCAAGATCAGATTTTTTGGTTGGGCAGAAGGCCGGGCTTGATCAAACCCCAGTTCGGGACTTTGATCGGAAAGATGGAAAATTAGGGCTTCTGCAAAAATTGGAATTTTGGAAATCTGTGACCACGGCTTTAAGCTCCTCAGAAAAATCAAAGCTTAGAGCTTTGAATCAAATATTTTGGTTGGGTGAAGCTTTGGGAAACTCAAACCCTAATTCAGGGTCCTCCCAGTGAATCCGGAAATCTAAAAGCTCCAGGTCCAGTTCTTGCAAATCAAGTGGATTGGGTTAATCCTAGAAGAAGATGAATTGGTCACCTGCATAAGTGAAGAAGTTCCTGTCTCAGAGGGAGATGAGGCTAAGGCCTTCCATAAGAAGATTACAAGCAATCTTGATAGGCATGGCTTACAGGTATGTTTTATGGTTAAGTTTATCATATGTTTGTCTTCATATCATTATAGTACAATCTTGATTAATTATTGGACTTGTCGTATCACCTTAATAGAAGATATTCATTGATTAAGGTTTTGACACTTATGATTGTACTAATGCATTGTGATGTTGTGTGAGGTTTATGTTGTTTGCTAACACAAAAGGTACGCCAAGAAAGTCAAATCATGTTCTACTTCAAGAACATATGCTCATGGTGACATGAAGACAAAGATTCATCCATTGTCATGGATCACATAGAAGATCTACTTTCGAGGTATGTATAACTTGGTTCTACAATGGTTAACTTATGAGACATGCAGGTTACTAGCACAAGTCACTGAAGAGAACCAGAAGACATCATGCGGGTATGTTAGACATAACTAGCCAGGGATGATTTTAAGAACTCCCCCCAAATTTATATGGTAAAAAAATTGGCGAATCTCCCCGATATATAGGAAAATTTGAAAGCGATTTTATCAATAATATAATATGTATATATAATTTTTTGGCGAATCTTTCATTTTATTATATGATATTGTAAAATCTTGGCGAATCTTTCACTAAATTATAAGATATTGTAAAATCTTGGCGAATATTTTACTGAATTATAAAATATTGTAAAAAGTTGACGAATATTTCACTAAATTATAAAATATTGTAAAAATTTGGCGAATATTTCACTGAATTATAAAATATTGTAAAAATTTGGCGAATCTTTCATTGATCTATAAAACACATTGAATGACAGTCTGCTTGTTAATTATGAGTTCAAGGCTTCTTCAAATGTTGAGTTCAATTGCTCTATTTCAAGTTTTGGTCTCAATACCAAATGGTGGTGGCCTTAATGAAGCCTTGATATCCAAGCAAAGCCGAGTAGATCTTGGAGACATGTATTCTAAATGTGGGTGTTTGGAGGATGCACATAAAGTGTTTGGCCAAGTGCCAAAGCGAAATACAGCCTCATTGAATGCAATGCTTTCAAGATGTGCTCAACATGGACATGGCAGGGAGGAACATTATCAGAGGGGTTCTTCGGGTGGAGATTGTCATTCATAGCTCTGATGACGTTAGCATTGCATCTTCTTCTTACTTACAATTTTTTCCTCTACTACTTGAGTTTCTAGAATCTATTTGTAGTCCTCCCTGCAATTATTATAGATTTCTTCTTTTTCTTCTTTAATAGTCTTGGGAGATGACTTTTTTGAATTGCTTAAATCAATAAAGGAATTGCACCCACAGACTATCCTTCAATAGATTGTGTGGCTACCCTAGACTGTTTTTGATACTTCAAGGCAAGTTTGTACATAGGTTTTAAGCTAGGCATGTTCCTTAGGTATTTTTCTTGGCACATACTTTGAATAACATTATAGTGATTTTGTTGGCATCCTATAGTGTCGACTATTGGGGGCTATCTTATTGTTGTGTCATACTTTTGGACAATGTAACTTTTCTCCATCTAAATTCCTCAACACTAGTACCATATCTAAATGTTATACCATTTGTTGATACCATATCTAAATGTGTCTAGTAGTTGATTTTGATTGTAGATGTTGTATTTTTTGTTGATATTGGTGTGTAGATGTTATTATAACCCATGTTAGAGCTTTTATTACAAATTGTTTTTTTCTATTGATTAGAGTTTCCATGACATGTGGGGACTTGGACCTTGACAAACCGATAAACTAATAGAATCAGACATTATGCATCATTTTGGCCTTCACTAGCCAATTATGCCCATGGAGGCTAGGAAAATTTTGAGCCAATTGGACTAGAGGAATGTTGGTCTCGTGCCAATAGGTCTCCTATGATCAATGCATAGGAACCTAGTGCATAGACCATTTTTCTCTTCGCTTAGCTATGTAGAGCTCATTTATTTTTCTGAATAACGATAAGTATTTACAAAGAAAATATACAATCAGCATAAACAAATCGAAAAAGTGAAGACAATTAATTCATGCAAATAAAAGGTAATAAAAACTTATTTTCTCGAACCCTAAATCAATGGAAATCAACTAAATCTAATATTGATTCAAGCTACAACAAAGGGTTAAATCAAGCATCAAATGAGAACTAGAAGCATTCAAGGGTCTAACACAATAATTAACCAAAATACATGCAAACTCCACAAATCGACAAAATGTTTCAAATAAAAGCAATAAACAAACCATAAAAATTTGCACAAAATATTTGAGATAAACACCAACATGGTTTCATGTACTTGAATGAGCTCATTCTTGCTTAGCGAAAGTGTAGTCAAATGATTTATTTATCCTTCAATGTCAGGACACTATCTATGTGAAGAGATAGCTCCTAGGCCTAGCTTTGTCAAATTCCAGTGTCATTTCCTATCACATAAAAAAAGAGACAATGTAAAAGATAAATATAAAAACATCAATCTTAAAATAAACTGCATCAAGGAAATGTATGTCATATCATCAATGTTATAACAAAAAAGTATAATGTAGAATCTATTTTTAATTAAAATGCTAGCTCAAATTTACATATAATGATCACCCGCAAGGGTCCATGGAACACCTATACCAAAATAAGACTCAAGAGTCTCTCATGTGTATTGGATCATATACAATATTAGGTGAAATCCATTTCCCAATTCACATTCTGGGACTGGTCCTCATTTTCGGCACTCTGAACATGACCTTCTTCGAATGAGCCGTCATTATGATCCTCAACAACATTATGTTCCATATCAAATTCATTAGATAAATTTGCCATATTGTTTTCTCCCCTTCTTTCACAATTTGATCGCCAGAGAGCTACTGCTCTTTCATATGGAAAATTGTCAACCTCATACTTTGTTACATATAATCTTAAGCATGTATCCACATTTTTATCAAGCTTATTCCTCAACTTTGACTTCAAAAATGTTAATGCACTAAACATTCTCTCATCCTCCACTGATCCCAAAATCATGGTTTGACATAAATCTACTAATTTGAAATACTCTGACATATGTTGCAGTAGATATTCACTACCACTGAGTGTAGTCCACAATTTTGTAATTGCACCATATTCTAGAGCATTATCCAACTTAGAAAATTGCTCCCACATTGTATCAGCAAAGCATCGGGCTTGATCTTTCAATTTTTGTCCATCTAAAATACCTTGAATATGTTCTCCTTGTATCTCGGTCTCTCGACAAAAATGGCTTTGCAAAATCTTGATTTTAGCTATAAAGTCAACCTTTATAGTTTTTGAACATTGACGATTGTTCCAATATTGAGGGTATACCACAGACATGGCCTCCAACAATTCAACTCGAGGAAATCGTTCTCTTATCTCTGATGATAGTGATTTTGCAATTTCTATCAAGCTGCGCCTCACTGAAATCACAACATTGTCAAATTGTTCTCTTGACACAGGGCACTCTTTGGTGGTTCTTCCTATTTTGTCATTATAATAAAAAGGAACCATATACCCACGCACTGCCATACATAGAAACCCTTTTTCATCAAACTTCAATAAATTTTCATCATTTTCAATATTGATTATCTTAGCCCAATTTGTAAATGCTAGACCTGTAAAAGAATCTGCCTTCATATACAAATTATCTAATGCAAGGCATGCTAGTTTTCTAGCATTTGTGTATTCAGCAATATACATCGTGCGACTCTGAGACATCTTCACGAGGCTATTCATTTCATGAAGCAGAGGAAGAACTCCAGCCAATGTTAAATATGTCTCTATATCAGTTAATAGAAAGAGAAGAGTTTGAGCTTTTTCTACACTTAGGCGATGTTCATACATCACCCCTACCAAGGATGCATATTCATCGAATAGTCTTTGAGCTGGTCCCTTCAGTGAGATCCATCTTGTATCAACATCTTTTAATAGTTTGTTTCCATTTGTAACACCGTCAGCAAATTTTTTAAACTCTGAAAACCGTTTGGGACTCCGACAAAAGTATGCATGAACCTCACGTACAAGATATTCAACTTTTGAAACCAATGGAAAGTTGCTCACTATTTTAAATGCAAGATTCATTCTATGAGCCATACAATGAATACCAATCATATACGGTGAAGCTGAGAGTTGTAGTCTAGCACAAAGGCCGTTCCTTTGTCCCTGCATTACTGATGCCCCATCTGCTCCAACGCATACCAACTTTTTTGCGATCATTGAATGATCCATACCACCAGTTTCTTTCAAAGTATTAATAACAAGTTCATAAATGTTTTCTGCTGTAGAACTTTTGCTCATTTTATGAATTCCAAGTAGATAGGAATTCCTGATATGGTAATTGACCGTATAAATGCTCATGCAAATCCATGCAGTATTATCAACAGTTGTAACTTCATCCAAGGACAGTGACAAAAATGTTGCATTCACAATCTTCTCTTTCATATCATCCTTTTCTACTTGAGCTAGATATTTTCCCCATTCCCAACCACTCGTTAAAGACCAATGAGAAGATGGAAAATTTGGCACTTGAATAAAAGATAGATATTTCATCATTTTTGGATAATCTGTCATAGGATGACCATTGGATAGGATGTGAAATACAGTGCTTAATTGTATCGACTTCGATAACAAATTTTTTTCCATCATCTTTCCGAATTGAGAAGTGATGGTTCCTCCACTTTCATCTAGTTTTCTCTTATTTATTAAGTATTTATTGTATTCCTCTTCACATTGGAGATGTCGGCTATCAGATTTCCATCTAACAGTAGATTTCTTCTCATCATTTCCAGTTTTGTTATCATACACCTTCCCAACATGCTTCTCTATTGTGTCCAGCTTCATTTGCAATTTCACTAGCTTGCCCTGTTTCCAACTACATGAAATGCATTTAACTTCTCGTGAGGTCTCATTCTTATTTGTTGGAGGTATCGGTTCAATAAATGGGAATCTTGATACCCAATCAGATTGGAATTGTCTCCCGAAGTCCCATCGGCCTTTTTTCCTCTTCAGTGAATGGTCTATGTCACCTTGCAAGGAAAAATCTTCAACATTTGAGCTACCAATTTCTGATGAAAATGCATTTGCCTCACTTTGATCACTAGAGGAATGTATTCTACCATCCATTGTATGTTTTGCAGAGGCATCCTCCAAAGTGTTGACATCTCTCTCACCGATACCTTGCTCAAGAGAGCTTGAACCATGAATATGATGTGGATGATTGGATTGATGTTTTTGAAAATATGACATTACATCCTTTTGTCTTAATGTTTTATTTTTCTCTCCATGATCCATGTTTGACATCTTGTTTCTTACTTAATGTTCCACAATTGATATTCCAAATCAATATAGAAACCAGAAGGAGGCCTGCATGAGAAAAATGATATAAAATTAGTACAACTGCAATTCCCTACGAGGAGGTTGGTCCTCCACAATTGCACCAAAAATATACTAAGTGATTAACCTAGGGGCCACTAGAACAACAGGGAACAAACAACACACCACAATAAAAATTTTCCTAAGGTTGTGGTGATGGGGTCCCTTGTGCTCCTGATGAACTCACCTCGCTGCCGCCGTGACTGGCAGGTCAGGAGAGTAGCCACTTTGAAGAAATTTTGATAAAAGGATGTGTTTTAAAAATATTTTTGAAAAATATAATCAAACAATCCTATGGCTCTCTAGACTCAACAAAATTGTGCATATGAACCAAGACCAAATTAAACTTGGAAGACTTGACTCAAGCTCATAAGAGTCAAGTAACTATGCATAAGGTGCTATACCCATATCTAAGAATGAGATCATTCTGTGACTTCAATTGTAGTTGGTGTTACCTAACTTCATTGCAAACTGATGACAATTTATTAATAGAAAATAGTACAAGACTAAATCTAATTTTTCGAAATTGATCAAACCTAAAATCAAGGCTCAAGTGCATTACTTGCCCCACATTCATTCCAATACATGTTCAACATCATAGACTCCTTTCAATATTCCTTCTTTTTGCAACCCAAATAGGATGTAGATTGCATAATGAAACTACGTACCTTGAGACCATAGCCAAATTTTGAAATATGTCAAACCACTACAAACTACCTCAGCAACGTTTCCAAACATATGGAAACTACTCAACAATTTATCATTGTTTCAAAAAACTCCTAGCAATTTCTCAAAAATTCACAAAACTACCAAAACCTATTGGTTCCAGGATTCCAACATTATTTCTCCTTTTTTACTTCAGAAAATAATAATAGATAAACATGAGCAAAGACCACTGAACTAACCCTAAATGGCCACACAATCCCTAACAGAACATAAATCCCCACTAACTCATAAAACTTCTCAATAAAGAGATCTCAGATTCTATATGTTCAGAAAAGTGCAGTATCCTAGCAGTGAAAAAAGCATTGACCAGGTTTTTTTCATAACAAAGAGCAGATCTTACTTTTTGCTTCCATTTCTAGGAATAGAATGCTGCCATTAGACCTATTTCTTACAGTTTATTAAGAATTCTATCCCAAGTTTCCTATCCTTATTGGTCATTTGTCGCACTCATTCCTGTTAGCTCTTGCTTCTAATAACTGAGGGAAATTAGACTGAAATCCATTGATTAATATCAAGTTATATTTGTTCACATCTCTATGGTGACTTAACTTGCAATTTGATTCACATCTCCAAGCACGGTACTGTAGCATTTAAGCAATAGATTTTATTTGTGTAGAGTTAAGCAAATTGCTCTGTGGTCTGGAAAGCGGTGGTGCAGCATTTTCCTTTGGTCGGCTCTGGATTAGTGTGGAGGATAGGAAATGGGCGACTCACTCATATTGGACTGGACCCTTGGGTTGGCTGTAGGGGAGGTCATGTCATGCCTGTGGACTTGAGGAACTTCTTGGCAGCTAGAGGTTGCCATTTTCTGGATGATGTAGAGGATCCGGGATCATCTACTCTTTGGCATCAGGGGTGGATCTCTGCACAGCGTCTTGAGATTCCTGAAGATATGCAAGGAGTTTGGGAGGATTTTCTCCGGATCCTAAGACTTTCGTATATACGACTGACCAATAGGAATGATGAACTTATCTGGGATCACCATCCCTCTAGAATTTACACCCCAAGGAATGGATATATCCAGCTGAATGTGGAAGCACATAACAGGGAATTGGTGTGGTGGTGGAAATATCCGTGGAAGTTAAAGTGTCCGAGTAAAGCAAAATTACTCTTCTGGGCTATTCTGGAAAATAAGGCTCCAACCTAGGACATTCTGCAAAAACGCTTCCTCCAGGGACCGGGGTTCTGTCCACTTTGTAAAGATGTGGAAGAGACCATTAATCATCTATTTGTTTATTGTCGGTTTACTCAGGCAGTTTGGGCTGATATATGCAAATATCTGGATTTAAATGTGAGATGGTGGGGAGCGAGTGTCCATGAAGCATTCCAATTGTGGTGGACTTTACAAAAATCCTCTCCCATCCGGGCTTCCCCTTGTATTTTCGCATGGGGCATATGGATTACCAGAAATAAGATCATATTTCAAGATTGCAGGATTCTGAAGGAGACTGTAGTGGCACAAGCTGTGGCTGTTATCCAACACTACAAGACACCTGTCAAAGAGATTAGAACTCGACCTGTGAGTGAGGAAATGATCGATAAAACCATGCCGTGGGCATATTTTGATGGTGCTTCTCTTGACCATCGATCGGAGTGTGGTGGGGGTGGAGTCCTTTTCAAAACCGAGTCTCATTTCTTTCATATCGTGGCTGGTTTGGGGAGGGGATCTAACAACTATGCTGAACTTATGTCTCTTAGGCTACTGCTGTTATTTGCACTTGAACAAGGATGTCTTATCTCTTCAGATATTTGGCGACTCCAGGATAGTTATTGACTGGGCAAAGGAGATTACTCATTGTCATGTGATGGTACTCATACCTATACTGGAGGAGGTAATACGGTTAAAACAGTCATTTAATCATATTACATTTACACTTGTCTACAGGGAGAGGAATGGGATGGCCGATCAGCTTTCCAAAGAAGCGACGCAGCAACATTTAGCACTTGGAACTTGGAGGATTACTATTCACTCTATTGGGGGCACCTACAGTTATTACCACAGACCATTTCATGAAGCTATAGAGGCACGGAATTGAGCAATAGCTCAGATTTTGATGACCAGGGATGGACGCCTATTTTAATTTCTGTAACAGTTTTTGTTTAGTTGTATGGATATATGCCGGCTGTAGATAGCAGTTATGTGATGGTCTGATACAGTAGTCTATCTGTAATCGGATAAATGCGGGCTGTATGAACAGCTGGACTTATTGTTTTGAAGTAGTATGGAACTTTGGACTTGATATTAATATGGGACAGTAAATATGTGTCAATGTAGGGATCACAGTGATCCTAATACATGTGCAGAATGTAATTTTGTTCATCTTTTTGAAATAAAATTACGACTTTTTCCAAGGAAAAAAAGGTCACAGCAACTATTAGGTCACAACAACTATTTGTGTAGAGTTAAGCCATACTCATGAAAGTTTTCATTTAAACAGAAAGATAACAATGTTCTCATTTTATGGTAGCCTTCATCCAATCCTGGGAACTTGGCACTTGGAGGATTACTATTCACTCTATTGGGGGCACCTACAGTTATTACCACAGACCATTTCATGAAGCTATAAAGGCACGGAATTGAGCAATAGCTCAGATTTTGATGACCAAGGATGGACGCCTATTTTAATTTCTGTAATAGTTTTTGTTTAGTTGTATGGATATATGCTGGCTGTAGATAGCAGTTATGTGATGGTCTGATAAAGAAATTCCCTTGTTTAAATTGATAAGAAGTACTTTTCTAGGTAATTTCAAAGCTTAATTTGATTCTTAGACCATTTCTTCTCAGAAGGCTGAAGGAAAAGGTTGAAGAGTCCCTGCCTAGGAAAAAGGAGATAATTTTGTATGCAGATATGAAAGAACATCATAAACATATCCAAGATCATTTAGTAGTGCTGATACATTCTGAGGTGGAATAAGTGCTCCAATGGTCTGTCCCAGTGATGTAATCGTTCGAGTGCTTGTTGGTTACAAGGATACATATCTTCATGTCTTTTATTAATTCAGTGATCACAGAATAATAATGGAGAACAACTGGCAGTCAAAGGATTCATTGGAGGCAGAGATTCAGCAGACAGATATTATTTCCAGATTCTTAGGCACAAGATCAAAAGGCAGAAGATCGATCCACATTTGAAGAAGCAGTTCCAGCTAATCCTAGATTTTGAGGATTAGAATAAGCCTTAAATTTCTTAGAACCATTCTAGGCACTCTATAAAAAATCCCTACTAATTATCTTTAAATTTTGAGTCAGCAATTCGATCTCATCATCTCGAGACAATTAAGGATTTGGTCAATATCTTCGAGCAACATTTAAGCACTTAATATACAGCTGGCAGAGAACCTAAAGACAGAGGATTATTTCTAGATTTGATGGCTTTTAAAGTTCAATTGTTTCCATATTTCCAGGACAAAGATTAAATTATCCAAATTCAAGGGTGAAATTAACAGTCAAAGGATCAAATTTGCATCCCAAATATCCAGGAGCTCGATGCGCATCTTCAAGTGGCATTTGAACATTCAAGACAGAAGAGTGATCATTTCCAGATTCTTGGCAGCAAATCAAAGATTTAGGATTTATTACTCGAAACTTGCAGGAGTTTGCTTATTCAACATTTATATATTTTATCATTGAATGTAACCGGGGTTTTGAGTGGGAGAGACTGAGAGGGCTGAGTTCTAAGTTTCAGAGACATACTTTTAAACTCTGTTCTTAAACTCTGCTTTTTATGTCTGTATTTTCATGATAGAAGATTCCAGTGAATGCAATGTTCAGATTATGTTTTCCTTCTATATTCATCTACTTTTTTTTTCCTATTTGAATGAGATGATCATTGATATAGGATATATTAATGGTTATGCTTTACAGATTCCCGAGTAGAATCTAATTTTGTGATCCTACATACATGTGCAGAATCTAATTTTGTTCATCTTTTTGAAATAAAATTACGACTTTTTCCAAGGAAAAAAAGGTCACAACAACTATTTGTGTAGAGTTAAGCCATACTCATGAAAGTTTTCATTTAAACAGAAAGATAACAATGTTCTCATTTTATGGTAGCCTTCATCCAATCCTGGGAACTTATCAAAGTAAATATTCAAATCCCCTAGGAAAACATAGGGACTTTTTAATTTATTATGTCCTTGATAGTGGTATGATCCGTCTGTTTCCTAATCTGCTATATCTATGAAACTTAACTGGAATTGCTACATATCTTAAATCCAAGCTAAACATTGGACACTAATTTTCACACTTTGTCATTGATATTTCTCAAGGGTCTATTTATTTGCTTGGGAAAAAATTACTTGGAGATAACTTTTATAATTATTGTTCATATCAAAGCCTATTCCTAGTACCTCATCTCACTCTTCTACCAATTTTTTGAGTCCTCCAATTTTTTTACCCAATGCCACCACCCCAGATCCTACACTATCATTCATGTACAACAAATCCTTCCAGCATCAACTAGGTTTCCTATTTGTTCATAATTATCAAATTAAATCTAAAATCACCACCCTAATTATGGATAATGGTAGCCAAATAAATATATTTTCCCATGATATTTAGTCTCCTATCTGCAACTCCCCACTACAGACCATCAAACTCCATATCAGGTTTGGTTACAAAATATGCTCCTCATCTAAATGTCACTGAGCATTATGTTATCACCATTTCCATTGGGGCATTTCAATATACTTTGGAATGTGATGTGTCTCCTCTCAATTGTGTATATTTACTACTGGGTTCCCTTACCAAATTATTCGCCATTCCCTATATGATGCTCACCACAACACTTATAAATTTTTTAAAGATGGAAAGGCTTGTGATCTCACATCTTCTATAACCCATTCACCTTCCTTGTTGTCCAACAATGTTGATGTGTTCCATGTCAATCTTCACAAATTCATGTCACTATGTGTGGTTAAATGGGTTAATATTGATAATGACTCCCATCCTTCCACACCCTATATGAATCCCTTGTTAGATGATTTTGTGTATGTATTTACACCTCCTGTTGGCCTTCCCCCCATTCATTTCATCTAGCACACTATTGATCTTGTCTCAGCATCTTCTCTTCCAATTGCTCCAATATACCATTTAGCCCCTCACGAATTTCTTGATATTGAGTGACATCTTCAATATGTCTTAAACTCTAGACATATAGAACCTAACTCCTCTCCTTATGGTTCCTCTACTTTCTTCATTTCTGTAAAGGAATCTGGTGCATGGCATCTTGTTACTTATTATCATGATCTCAATGAAGTGACTATAAAAAATTGATACCCATTTTCTCACATTAATGATTTGCTTATCCATCTCAAGGGTGCCCAATTCTCATACTCACAAGTAACATCTGTAAGGCTCGTTACAAGTATTATAGTATATAACTAGCATATATTATTATGTTAGTATTAGGTATGTGATTCAATTCTAGTCTATAAACATAGTTGGAATATAGCAGTAATCATCCCAACTAGGAGGTATCCAATGCCATGATATGGACTCTAGCATATGATCTAAATGCACTTGAACCCCTCAACTAGATATTCATGCCCATGAAACTGAGTGAAATCCCAGACTGAGTGATATTCTCCGTGATTATGAATATAAAATAACAGACTAGAACCTGGTGGCCACTACAACTAGGGGGCAAACAGCACACCAACTAAAAAGTCCTAAGTATACAAACCAGGCAAACAAAGATGCCTTCCGGAGAAGAGTCTGGGATGATGAGGGCCCAGAACAGATCAACGAAGGAAGAAAGACAGTTACCCGGGGTCCACAATACAATGACTAAGGGTGCAAGCGCTGGAATCACCCAACCGCCCTCCCAAAGACCTGCAAGGGATTTCCTCCCACGTTTGTCTTAGGTACAGCAGATATACCCTCTGCTGTCACCTGTGTATGAACCTAGAGTCAGATACTAAGGATACCAAAACATCGAAAACTCCTGGGGGAACAGTCACCGGTCGAATCAGAAAGCGTGGGCAGGGTAGCTAAGCCCGAAACTCGAAAGAGTCCCCAATACGCAATCCAATCCTGGCGTATGCTCGAACAGAAAGTAGGAGGAGTATTCCCAACAATCTGATCTCGCAATGACCTACTGCATAGATCCCAGGCAAGTTTTGAGTGAAATGGGTTTACCTGTGATAGTCTCACTACGATTTTTGCGTAATGTGTGATCTTGAGTGGTTTAAGGTGATTTAAACTCAAGATCCTAACCAAAACTAATTGGTGTAGTGTACCCTAAAAAAGAAAAATGTTTCTATTTCATTGTATTAAAAAGTTTTTAGGGCTGTTATTACTCAAAAAGGGTAGTGCTTTTGTGTGGCGTGGTTGCAACAAGGAAACAAAAGTGCCATAAAATCAAACTTTCTACAACAAAGCTCTTTTTCATTTTTTCATTTACTGGAAAGAATAAAAGAACAATCAACTAAATTATGATTCAATAAACTGACCACAAACAATGTTTAAATACAAGAATCAATCACTAAACAAAGTGCTGGAAAATATTGAAGTGTCTGGCCATATTCCCAAAATAATGAGGTTATTCCCAAAATAATCCTTCTTAGACTCATTTTCCATTAAAAACATCTAAAATCCATAAAGCATTGCATCTCATGGCCATATTTCAACTATGAATAGTTTACCAAAGGACATTATAATGTTTTTAGTAACAATGATGGGTGTATGCATCTTGATAATGGTTAGGACAGTATAAAAAGATCCTTGGTCATTTAACAAATATTCTTTGGCTCAAGTGTGGTGAAATATGCATTGCAACACCACATAAGACCTTTCTATGGAATATTTGGCCTCTAATTGGGATATGGCTATGATTAATTCATTTTGGGGACCCGTGATGGGTCCAGGGGCATAGACCATGGTTGAAAAGGAAAAAAAGGTCCTTCACGGGAAGATTAACCTTCTAGGACTTACACATTGTGAGTCGAGCCCCAATCATGAAACATGTCCTCTCTATGGTGTCTTTGACTCCTAAGTGTCATTCCATGTGTCTATATGGTGTCCTTGACTCCCAAGTACATACCCTTATTGGATTTCAAGTGGTGTCATTTCTGCTAAAATGTAATAAATTATATTCTAACATTATATGTTGAGGTATAAGGCATGCTTGATGTCTATATGGTCTATAGTTATACTTAATGGGACTAATAATTTAACCCAATACTAGGTCATAAAATATTGCTTCTTTCTTCATAGCCTTTGGACTTAGTTGTGCCAAAATGTCCCTTAACCATATGGCCCTCATTTTGGTTCAAAATTATTCCCTTGAGAATGCCTTTTTGTTTGGATCATTCTCTGTATTTTCTGATGACTGGGAGATTTTATCTGACATTAAGCAAACTCCTCGTAGTTCAATCAATACTTGCTTGAGTCTGACATTAGCAGAATTTTCTCAGAATCTCATGATGAGAGAGTTGAGACTATCATGCTCAAATGTATGATCTTTTTAAACCACATAGTCCTGCAAGCCAATATGTAAGTTGTGTTTGGGTCTCACCCATAACAATTGAAGAATATTTTCGTGCTCATGTTTTATATGTTTTTATATGCTATGAGTTTTCAGCAACCAAACCACTGCCCACTGCCCAGCAACAGAAAAATGATAGCCCAGCACTAGCAAATGATCAGTGATTACTTTTGTGTTTGTTGACAGTTTATATAGTAGGGGGTTGGTGGGACCAAGTAGAAAGGGCAGGAAACTAGTAACTATATTTTAATGATTTTAAAAAAATTTATCCTCAAAGACAGGTGCCATGGGTGAGTAATTCTGTGCACCTCTGGAGGGTGCAGGGTACCTCTGCATACCCAAACCCACGGGATATACTCTATGAAACTATCAGCAGAAAGAAAAATATTTAAAGGAAAAATTGTGTTATATAACTGTAAAATCATCTGCTATCAGCTTTGTACATTATCAATTTTCAGGGATTTGGATTTATAAATTCTAAATGCAGTGAGGAAGTACCCCACACCACCATTTTAAATGTGGTATGAGGTCAAAAAGATATTATTTACCTTTAAGATTTGTTTCGAAAGGAAACATCAATATTTTTTAATAATTGACAAATACTCGCAAACATGCAACAAAAAACACATTCATAAATTGGACATCGACTACCATACAATATTTTTTAAACAAAATTAGAAACTCAACTCAGCCCTCAGCTCAAGTGCATCAATGGACAATGTTTAGGTCATTATTGTGCTTTTGAAATATGTAGATCAATTAAAAAATAGAAACCAAAATTCAAAATGCTGATTATGATCCCCAAACATAAAATAATGGCATGATCTTTGAATTACAGAAGGCCACTAAATTACCAAGAATTTGAAACCACAAGGAATGAAGGGGAAAGCACATAACATACCCCACAACTAGTGTCAAAGGCAGCCCTGATTGATCCATCAGTCAAAGGAATTAGTTTATTGATATTTTCAATATAAGCATCTGCTCCATGAGGAAACATGGTTCCACCACCGGGGAAGTGAAATTTATCTCCATCAACTTGAATCCAATTCTGCACAGCCTTCTCTACCCTGAGTTCCTTGTGTAATACATTGGAAAACCAGATGAAATCTCGACTTTTGGGCCATGAAAATGGATCCTTATAGCCTGGGGGAATGGAATAAGGCATTTCAATAACTCCTTTTTTATGTTTTGGGCAATGATTTGTTTCTCTTCTCTTTTCAGTAACTTATCTGATAGGGGGGCAAAGTTTAAATATTTTTTTGCATCAAGGGAGTCGAACCACTTATATATTCCCCTAACCATCTTGGTTGACTTGTTTACATAGAAGGGAAAGGAGGGATATCAACCAACAATAGTGGATCGAATTGGGTTGGGCAATATTTAATGGTAAAGAATATGTGCATTAGGAAACTGCAAACTCACTTGTTAGCTTAGTCCCACCCTCAACACTTTTAATTAAGAGTTTGGTTGGCTAGTTACTTCCTCCCATATTTTGGATTTTTTGTAGGCCTTGAATTCACAATCAATCTAAGCCGGAGGCCGGTTCAACATTCCCACTCATCTCAGTAAGTTCCGCACTTCAACAAATTTCTTAAGGTGTGAACATTTTCTTAATGTGTAAAAAATTTACACCTCAAGAACTTGGATCCCTCTCGATGCTTAATAGATCCGGGTTTAAGATGGATCATATTATTTCTATTCTTTTGTTGTCTATTGGCCCATTTCATCGTTCATGTTGGGATGCACTTTAGTTTTTCAATGGAAAGGTGCATTGAAGGAGATATGTGAGTTGCATGCCAACAACCTTTTCCTATTCTATATTCTTCATGTTTTCAGTATTACATACAACATTGGGCGTAAATCTAGAATCTAGAAACTAATCTCATGAAAATACACAACTTCCACAATTACAAATATAATAAATAATAAGATTGATACCTCATCTTCCTATCAGACTCACTCCAAAGGCCAAATAACACTAAAAAAAATACTAGGAAAACACCTCTGGCTTTTCAAAGTACAGAAACTACCTCAAAAGATTGAAACATTAAATTTTTATATGATACAAAATATTGACAATCAATGCCAATATAAAAATACAAAATTTATATTTTAAATTCAGACTGGCCAGGTCTTTCAGATATGGAAGAGAAGAAAGTTGGATTGCTTGCTGTTTTTTATGGGAACAATGGTGCTGAAGCAAGTGAATTGATAGCTAAACTTATTCCTGAGTACTTTCTCCTTCACATGCACTTCCTTCTTAAGGGTCTTCATCCTGGTGATTCTTCTATTGGATTAAAGAAAATTTCTGAAGGGTTTCCAAAAGCAAGGCAAGTGTCTTGAATGGGCCAAAGAAGTATGATGTTGATTGGATATAAGCATTGTTTTAAGGATGCATCTATTACTGAAAATGATGTTAGAGGAGGAGAACATTATGGCCTACATTGTTTGGAAGTTAGCAGGAAGGAAGGAGAAGACCACTTTTCCTTTGGAGCATCCTTGAAGGATGGACTCATGAAGACACTTGAGCTTCACAGGTCAAGGTGTGTCTCATTAGGAATTTCTGAAGATTCAATGTACAGGACGATATTAAAGGAAGCATTACTAAGAGCAATATTTGATATAGATATTTCATTTACAAATGAAGCTCTCAGAAGTGATTTGCAATCTGGATCAACAACAAGTATTGTTATCAAAGATGATGAGTATGTTTTGGTTGCCAATATCAGACTGCATGAAAAATATGATTATGTTGTAGTCCCTTCACTATACCTTCCATTCCTAGGAATACAATTTCAATGTGTTTATCCTTGTTACTTCTTCTTGAATTTGATTTTTAGGTTCCTCGGCAAACTGCTTTAATGAAGGCAATGGCACAATATGCTACAAGATCCTCCTACAAAATATCCTTTCTGATCTGCAAACAAGCAACTGCTACTAGTAGGAGTCAACCTTGAGACATCCCTCCAGAGGGTTGTTAGAGACAAGCTCAGATATGAGAACAGTTCACTTTCCTTCATTGAGGTCTGGATCTAACTCAAAATGTCACCATAGGTTACTCAAAAGTACCTAGAATTGTTTCCTCGGGTGATATTTTGCATTATATCATGTAGATAGGATTTGTGGGGCAAAATTGTTAAACTCTCAGACTTCGTAGTTGTGGTTGGTTCAGACCATATGGAGTTTGCATTTATCCAAAAGTGAAGTAATAAGAGGCATGTCAAGTTGCTTAAACCTCTCTCAAAACAACAATAAGTGATTGCTTCTCAAGTATAGGATTGGGGCTCAATGGTTAGACAAACTCTGCAGTTCTTGTTCTATAGGAATTAAAGAATATGAGTTAACGATTTAGAAGATGGTTTGGTGCTTTAAAAGAAAAAAAAGTGAAAGTCACCTACTTGAAATCAAGAATGACACCCAGAAACTTTAGGACCATTGGCAGACATTTATTGGGCATTCAATCTTAGTCAATTTATTGGATTGACATCCATGCAATGGTAAACTGCTCTATTCCTGTGATGACAATAATGAAATCCATTATCCGAGTGTTACCATGGTGCTTGCAAAAAATGTTTCCAAGGGTAGCAATGGACCTAGAGGAGGAATATTTTAAAGGACGTGACAGAATCTAGTCCTGGTCCCCTAAACGTGATATGACTTAGAAGAGTGATAAAAGGGAGAGCTCTTGATTTTGATGACTAAAATGCATTTTTAATCATGATTAAAGAAATTTAGCACAAGCTCTCAAAGCTTGTCTTTGAACCTAAAATCAAATAGAATCATAGTCAAGATGCTTCGCTGCAGGGATTAATTCATTGATGCAATGACTTTGGATGTAGTTTTGGATCCATTTCCCTTTGGAGGGCACTCTTGACAACATGTTCTACACATACTTCATTTTGTGCATCAAAAAGATGACTGGATTGGAAGCAATTTATCATGCTATGGAAGAAACCTATAATTGTTATGTTTGACATTTGAGAAAATGATACCATGCTTCTGCATAAATGCTCAGAGCAGTGTCATTCAAGTGATGTTATTCAATCTGTCACAGGTCAAAGCATTAGATCATGTGTGATGTTAATGACTAGAGAAATGGAATTCGTCTGCAAGGGCATGTCAGATTGTTGACCTTGTTCAATGGTCATTACATCGATGCTTTGTTGCAAGATCTCCAATGGAGTCCCATTTTGATCTACACTTGAGTCTAATCGTGCTTGTTGATGCTTCCTACTTTCTTATCTAATGCATTTTATGACTTATTCTGCTTCTCTTGCTTCTTTGGTGGATGATGATTCATGAATCAAATTACTAGGAGAAATGGAAGCAAGCAAGCATTAGAGAGGTTAAGATAAATCGGCTCTTCAACTTCTATTTGTCTAGGCAATTGTAAATAAACTTATGATGGAAATTTTCATAGAAGCTTAATTTCAATACAAACTGAAGCATTTTGTCTCATCAATCCTTAGATCCTACCTCCCTTTTGTACCCAACCAATGTAAGTACAAAAGGTTTCACAATTTTGTCAAGTTCACACATGGCAATGTTCCAGCATACATAGAAATTCGATCCAAAGACAATGCCAATGTTGTGATGCATACTCAGGTAGAAAACCATCTTGCCAAAACTGAACATAAGTTGTGATTCCTAGAATTATCCAAGTATCATTCAGTAATGTTTCTACTTTTTGTGTTGCAAGTCAGGTGACTTGCTATAGGATTGCAATGCTACTATTAATAATTGCAGTTTTGTTGATTTTAGGCTTCTTTTCAATTGAATTTTATCTTTAAAATGGAGCCATCATCCATTTCTGCTATAACAATCTTCTATGTGCAGGAGTGTTGGACATTTTAGTAGGGTAGTTTGCATATTTTTGGATTTTTTGTGCAACTACCTTCCAGAACTGTAACAAGCTGCATTTCTGGTTATTTTCTAGCAACGGCCTTGATTTTTATTGGCATGTCACCAAACTTCCAATATTCTTCCCCAAAAGAACCATTGAAACTGTAGAAAACGGATGACAAAACCTCACCAATAGACAACTACCCTTGCAGCCATTTGACTCTGTTACTAGACTTGATGTTGGAAAATTCCATGATGCAAAAGCAAAGAAGATCAATGACGCTCAAAAGGCAAAGAGGACGAGCATCACTGATCTTCTTTGCTTATTAATCTTGGAATCTTCCCACATCAGGTCGGTCATAGTGACCATGACTCCATCAAGCTATGTTAGCCTCTCTAACTTGTCGAAGATGAATTAAGTGCTTGTCACTTCTTAATGGTGAGCATATCCTTGGGAAAAGCTGTGTGTGGAAAATATAAAACAGGACAATTTTGAGCTGATAGGGACCCTTAAAAATGTACAATAAGTGGATACAGCTAGCAGATCGATGGAAGCAGGTTTGACTGATAAAGTAGTGAACTTTCCACCTCACTATATGGACATCAAAATAAAAACAAGTAAAATCGGTTTTTTAAAAGATAACACGCCAAAGATGATAACCACTGCTGATTACTGTACAAAGGTTTAACTGGCAGAGATCACACAGTTTCTGAATAAGTATTCAATTTCAGGAAAGTGACAGCATCTTACTAGGATTAGTTACAGTTCTAAATCCAAAAGATAAGTCGGATACAATTTTAAGAAGACATCGCCCAGAAACTGCCAAAATCATTATCAAGCAGCTAATAGTTTAGTAAAAAACTGTGATCTGCCCAACTTCGACACATTGAAAAGAAATGAAAGAGGCAAAGCATAGAACTAAAGAAGTTGAGCAGTACCAGAGGGAAAGGCAAGCACAGATCAACAACCTTCAAAACGTTTACCAGCAGACCCTCATGAATTATGTCTCCATGCCTACAAGGTATGCCCGACAAGTAGAATTCAAACTCAATTCAGCTTCCATCGGCTATGAAAAACGAAGGGCGAGTTATAATAAAAGATTTTAGGACTTGCTCGCCAACCTCTGAGTAAAGTCACTAGGCCTTTAGCGGTAAACCCTTCCTAAGATAGCTTGATTTCTTGGCTTTGATCATGAGAATGTCTTTGAAGGAACAATGAGAACCAGACCTAGGCACAATGATAACGTCTAATCAATTTGTATCCTGAGGAGGTGCATGATATATATACGAATTCAAAACATGCAATTTAAAATTGAAATAAAAGGGCAGAAACTTCGTGAACATTCCAGAAGGAACTGGACCATGAACTGGGTCTCAATATCATAGTAGTGACTAGAAACTAGTAAACCCCAATCAAATAGATAGTGGGGAAATCTAACATTCTACATCCATAACACGAGTCCTCTTCACATGTCGTCACAAGAGTTGCCCCAGAAATCGAAGGGCGAGTTATAAACGAAGGGCGAGTTATAATAAAAGATTTCAGAGTCTGACAGCATTAAGAATTTGGGGATTAAACTCACAGTGTAATCATGGATCGAAATGAAACACGCAGGGTCTAAGATGGCAACAAAAATTGAATTGCAGATATTTCACATTGTCACATACCTCTTAATGCTCGAAACCCTTCTGAGAATCTGAAATGCACAGCTAAAGCAGTTTGCAAACCTCCAGGAGTCCAGATACACGCTACAAACTGGTAATCTTTGAAACAAATAGTAATTGAGCCTCGTATGGGTGAAAATCAAGAATTTTACCTCGTATGGGCGATGCTAGGGGTTGTATTGGCACTCTAGCAGCCAAATCGCGGGCGAATCGGACTCCAAAACCGCAATTTCTTCAAATCGAGGGCGAACCATAGCTCCAAAAAAACCCATGCCAGAATCGAGGGCGAATAACAACTCCAGAAAACCGCCATGCCAGAAATCACGGGCGAATGAGTTTCCAGGAAACACCATCCCTAAAAATCGGGGGCGACTGGTGCATCCAAGGAAAAATCACGGAAAATAAACTGGCGAAAATCGATTTTTCCCTATTTCTTCCACAAAAATCGCGAGCGACTGGTTTCTCCTATAAATTCTTCCTAAATACGATTTTGGCTATATAGTTGTTTAATATTTACAAAATAATAAATAGTGGGCTATTAAAATTAATTCTCAAAAACCTCTTTTACTTAAAAATTCGCCCTAAAAAAAATTAGAAACCTTCTAAATTCGCCATTGGGCTAAATTTCGCCCCTAAAATCATCCCTGTAACTAGCTAGCATGCTAATCCAAGTATGTTTTTCCTATATCAAGCTAGAATCCTACCTTGTGTTAGGATCTTATACTTTTGTGTTGTTGATAATGATTATTCATGAAGTCATAGGTTTGAATAGTCATGGTTGTATGCATATTATGTTTCTTACCATAATTGATGATATGACTAACCAGAAGAATCATGAAGGTATAGGTTTGAATAATCATGGGTTTTATGCATATTATATCTCTTCTCTTGATTGATGATTTAACTAACCAGAAGAGTCCTATAATCAAATAAGAATATGTATGAATAAAAGAAGACTTCCTTGAAACCTTGAATACTAATGTTTATTATCTGTGTTTGAATTGATCCTGACTATACATGCTTGAGATTATTGTGTTTTGATAATATTAAGATTATACTAATGAATGTTTGATTATGTATGAGACCTAGAGGATAACACAATGATGATACTAACAAGCATGCATAGGGATCGAGAATGTATATAAATTCAAGGACAGGTAATCCAGGAAGCAAAGATCAAGAGGGAGCACACTCCAGTAGTTTCTACAAGGATGCAGATATTCAGAGGGAGTTGACGACTTCTCACAATCCACATCAGAATGGAGTTGCAAAGATTCAGAGGGAGTCCACCCAACAAACAAACAAAGATAAGTATTTGAATTGTCATTACTTGCATATTTTATTGTTTAAATAATATTGTTCAATAATGTATATACTGATGTTCCTAGAATTAGGTTGTGTATTATGCATATTAGAATAGTTGCATTGATGAACAATATACTACTAATATACATGGGTAAGTGGCCTATGGCACTGTACAACATTCCATTGCTACTTATCTAGAATGAAACCTCTTTGCTGACATGTTGGGAGTTGTGCACACTCTTAACAACGTTCTGGTAGAGATTGGAAGGCATCTCGAAAGTTACAGGATATGGATAAATGTTGTATTGAAGCATTGGCTAAGATAATTGCATGACTGTATGACATATTTCTTAATGTGTAAGAATTTGTTCTGAAAACTATGAGTTGTTTTCTAATCATGCAATTTAACTTGTTGTGTAGGAAAGATCGTATACCATCACCTACAAAAGAAGGACTACAACATTTGTTCAGCAACAAAGTTATCTCTTGAAAATATTGAAGATATTGAAGTTACCAGGATATGGGAAGAATGCCATGATCCGTCGATCATGAAGAACGATGTTTGGGATGCGGTCCCAAGAGCTAAAGGGAAGTCTGTTGTAACTTCCAAATGGAACTATCAGATCAAACATGCTGCAGATGGCAGCATAGAGAAATATAAAAGTGATGAAATAGAAGATACACCAGATGGATTTCAAGACAACTTTCTTGAACGGTATAGTCATATATGTGTGTAGAACTTGGGGATGATGCACTATTTGTTTTTGGCATGAAGGTGTGGCAGAGTGCAGATGGAATCTTCCTTGGACAAGGGAAGTATGTAGTAGAGATCCTGAAGAGGTTCGGGATGATGGACTACAAGGCTATGGCCACACCTATGGAATCGAACCTAAAGCTTCTGTGTGATGCTCCATCTGATCCGGTTGATTATGGGCTCAAGTACGATGCGAATCAAAAGTTTAACCTGCAAGGGTTATGTTGATTCAAATTGGGCATGCAGTGCTACAGATAGGAAGAGCACTTCTGGGTGTTGCTTCAGTATGGGATCAGGTGTGATATCTTGGTTTAGCAGGAAGCAGTCATGCATAGCACTGAGTACAGCCGAAGCAGAGTATGTTGCGATGGATGAGCAGGTTGCAGATGTATTGACCAAGCCGTTGGCCAGAGTGCAGTTTGAGTACTTCAGAGAGAGGCTTGGTGCACTTCAAATCAAGGTTCCTTCCAAAGGGAAGTGATGAGTCTAGAAGATGCAGATGCACATGAGCTTTTCTGACATAGTTGATATGTTCTCCCTTGGTCGTGATGTAATTGCTGAGCCATTTTTCACATGGTGGTAGATGTGTTCTACCATGGTGAAAAAGTAAGGGTTGGAGCCTTCCCCGAATGGTGGTAGATGTGTTCTCCCATGTCGGTGGTGTAAGTGCTGGATGATGTGCATCTAGGCTGTGCTTCGTGGACGATGAGATGATCTAAAGAGGACGATGCTATGATGATCAGGAGGATCATGGATGATAAGCATCAAGACGATGCTCTAGTTACTACTCTGTATATGTATATATGCATCATGTTGGATGCTGGATATGATCAGTTGGATCATTTGTATGTATTTTGTATATGCATCATGTTGGATGCTTGGATCATGTATCTGTATATGTATCAGGTGAATACTAAGATCATGTATGTTGATATGTATCAGGTGGATACATTGTGTGGATCATGTATCTATGTATGTATCAGGTGGATACATTGTATGATCAGGTAGATCATGTATGATGATATGTATCAGGTAGATACTTGGTATGCATCAGGTGGATGCATTGTATGATCAGGATGATCGTGGATGACAAGCTTCTCCAGATGACATGCAGTAGGATGTTGCAGTGATGATGATCAGGATGATCATGTGTACATCAGGATGATGTATGGTGAGTATCAAGAAGATACTTTGTGGCCGTGGATCAGGTTGTGCAGATGAGCATGTCTGGGAGATCCTATAGGTCGGAGTTGTGTACCCGTAACAGCATGGGATGCTCTTTCGAGACATTGCTCTGGGAGGACATGTAATTTGTGCCCTGGGAGATCTTCAGGTCGGAGTTGTGTACCTGTAACATCCTGAGATGCTCTTGCGAGGTTTTGTCCTATGGCATGTAATTTGCTCCTGGGAGATCTAGACAGGATGAAAAAGGCCTCAGATGCTTCAGCCAGGTTTTGCCATGACCACATGTAATTTGCTCCTAGGAGATCTGGACAGGATGAAAAAGGCCTCAGATGCTTCAGCCAGGTTTTGTGGTGGACCACATGTAATGTACTCCTAGGAGATCCGATAGGTAGAGCTGTGTGCTCGTAAAAGCTTGGGATGCTTCAGCCAGGTTTTGTGGTGAGATCACATGTAATGTGCTCCTAAGAGATCCGACAGGTAGAGCTGTGTGCTCGTAATAGCCTGGGATGATGCAGCCAGGTTTTGTGACGCACGTAATAAGTCCTGAGGATTCCATAGTATGGCCAGTGATGATGAAGACCTGCAGGTGGTGGGCCTACATCCAGTATGAAAAAGGACTGGCTCTGTAGAACTTCCTATGACGAGTAGAGTTAGAGATTGGTTGAGATAGCAGCGGCAGTGATGATGACTCGATGACGATTATCAGTGATGATGATCCAGAGAAGATGACTTGTGCAAGAAGACCTGTGTCGAGAAATACCTTCCTATTTAAGAGGGAGTGTTGATGTATATGTAACTTCGGAATGTATTTCACATATATTTATATTGTATTCCTATAGAGATGTTATTATTCCTCTATACGGAAGTGGTTGTATTCCTATAGAGATGTTATTATTCCTCTATAAGGAAGTGTCCTCATTTATATTGTAAGTGTCGTAACTTATACTTGATGGGTTATTAGACCACCTTGTTGGGGTCGGCCCTGTATAAGTCATGTGGGTCAAAGGGTTATTAGACCACCCTATCGGGGGTCGGCCATGTGGGTTAAAGGGTTATTAGACCACCCTAATGGGGGTTGGCCCAGTCAGCATTATGTTAAGTGGTTAAGTTGAGGCCGACCTAGTTGAGTAAAGGTCAAGTCAAGTTAGTGTATAAATAGAGAGTGTGTCTCTCTCATTTTACACATTCTATTCTCTCACTCACACTTGGGAGAGTGGCGCACTTGTGGAGGAGGAGGCTCTGCTGCTAGGAGAAGACTATCTCTTGTATTCTGGTTGTATCATTGCTCTATCTATCTCTGAGGAAGTTATTGGGGTTTTTCACCTTTATGGTTTTCCCCAAGTAAAATATGTGTCTCTTGTGTGCTTGCATTATTGTGTCCATGATTGATATGCTGTAGATTTCCTGTACATGTTGTTCTCTCGGTTAAGATCCTAGATCAGATTGAAGTAAATTCTGAAAATTTAACAGCACGAGCGTTCGGGTTATTGTTAATTCGTCTCAAAGGGAAACGAGGTGCTTTGGGATCTCCGTCTATGGGCACATTGGGTATGCGGAGAGGTTGGTCTGTTGGGAGGGTACTCGGAGATGGGTCAGTAGGTGTGACCTCGGGGGCTGAGCCGTATTGGTTTCGGCGGGTTTGAAGATTGACATCATTGGATGACATCATTAGCAAATGGTGAGTGTTGGACTCTGCATGCTGGTAGTCGGTTGCCGCGTAAGTAATTTGCTGCTATGTTGCAGCGGATCCTTGAGGGGGATAATTTGGACAAGTGTTTACCGTGCCTTGGTTTGGTAAGGGATTTTGCAATATCATGGGTTGTTGCTAAGGAGGAGGTGCTGGCTGTGCAGCATGTCCTTGTCGTTGGGCGTCGTTGGTCCAGAGTTGATGCGCTTGATCTAAATGGGGACAATTATGTGTGTAATGGCTGTAGACTCCACATATGGAACATGGATGGTTTGTTCTCAATTTATTATTTTTGGCCTGTTTTGGTGGACGATTAGGGTTTTGGTTGGGGGGAGCAGCATTATTATTATTTGGAGGATTAGGTGGTGGTGCACCTTGGTTGTGTTGCTGGTTGTTTCCGCGGTTACGCCCTCTTCCGCGATTTTGTTGACCTCCTTGGTTACACTGGTTGTTCTGGTTTGGAGGCTGGTTTTTCTATGCGTACACATTCCCTTGGGTAGTAGGTGGGTTTTGAGGTCGTGTAGGCTCTGGAGCCGGTCTTGGTGGGTAGTAAGTAGGAGGGTTATGAGGTGGACCTGGTGTTTGTTGCGGTTGTGGGTAACCTTGAGCTGCTGGAAGTGTTGGAGCAAGAGGTGTTGTCTGTTGAGGATAATAAGCCGCTTGGGCTTGTGGCTGAACTGGAGTCTGGTGGGCCACCTAGTTATAATATGGAGGTGGTACATAAGTTGATGGTGCTTGGCCGTAACACTGTGGTAGACATGAGGGTCCATGAGTGTGATGGGTGTGTATTGCTGGAGCATACGAAGTTGTGGCTCCAGAAAGAGATGTAGCCCTAGAAAGGTCTGGGGCATTATTTGTACTCATCAGGGTAAAAGGTTTGTTTTGCACCATAACCTAGCCGATAATACTGTCAGCGACATGGGATGCCCCCGGCGTGTCAGTCTGGGATGGATTGTCGCACGGGGCGTCAAGTAAAATGGTGTATAGATATCCAGACTGGGCATATATGAGGTCGAACTGCTGAGCTTTTAAGATGGCTTCTTCTTCTTACTAGGGTCATTCAGAAGCTACATCTTTGGCTATGAGGGGGAGGAGTGATTTGAGGAACCAATCCAAAAAGATACGGTCGTCAAACTTTATCTTGCAGAGGCTACGACGCTTACGCCACTCATGGATATGATCAGTGATGTGTGTAGCGGTGTTCTGTCTACAAGACAAAAGTATTTCCACTCCTGCATAATAGCGTACAGGTAGTTGAAAGAACTGGAGGAAAGTTGAGGCGAAGGATGTAAATGTGTTGTGAGTCCCATGTGGTTGCTCAATGTACCATTTGGCTGCAGAGCCAGTGAAAGTTCTTTGTAAAAGTCTCAATCTAATAGAATCATCTACTATGGAGTTTGAGGAACACCATAGGTGAAACGACATGATATGGTTTTGGGGATCTTCCCCAGCTTTTCCTTCAAATTTTGGGATATCTGAGGGAAGCTTTGTGGGCATGGGGGGCCACGCAGGGTCATGTCTAATAGGGTCGTTAGTTAACCTTGCCAGGTCTGGTAAGTTTAGACTAGCCATGTATGGCAGACTGGCAGATGGGTGTGGCACGGTCACTGGGGCATAATTGCTAATGGTAGCATTATGGAATGGTCCAGTGCCCCCTAAGGATATGTTAGGTGTGAAAGGGATGTGTCCTCCAGCCGATGTGGTGTGGGAGGGGCCTGTGCTCCCAAGTGAAACATGTGATGCAGATGGGTTAGGAATGGTTCTAGTAATCCTTGGGATCTGGGTAGTGGCGATGAGGGAGGTGGTGACTCCCATGTTGGGCATACCTAATGTAGGTGTTGGTCCTGTGTCGGGCGTGCCTAAAGCGGGTGTGGCCCCCATATTAGGCATGCCTAAGGGGGTTGTGGCTACCGTGTTTGTCACGGTAGTAGTGGGGGGTTGCTGATGTAGCCCCAACAGCACTGGTGAAAAGGGGGTCAAATTGTGATCCAGCCATGGGGTTGGTCGGTGATGTCTCGGTAGGGTGTTCGGATTCAGCCTCAGAATCAGATGTAAAATGAGGCGCGTCAGAATCGGATGATTGGGTTCTATGCCGATGATGTGTGGAGTCAAGGGATAACGCTCTACGTCTATGACGTGTAGAGTCAAGTGTACCAAATTGAGAGGGTTCACCCTGAAAACGACGGGATTGTCTTAAGCTCTCAATGGTGAGAGATGTCTAGAAATACCAATGGATGGTGGTGAGATAAAAAAACTCAAGACCCTAATGCAACAATGTGTGCAAGAGGGGAGTGTGAAAAAACAATGGCTCTCAGGCCAACAACCAACCTCAAAAGCACTTACTATAATAGATGTGTTATAGTAAGTGGAGGAATCAAGAAAAGTGGTTAGAATACCAAAAATCAAGCAGCTCCTAGAAAAAAGTGGTGCTTACTAGACCAAGGGGGGTAGCAGAGCATGCAAACGCCTAACTAAAAGTGGTATTATGACTCAACGAAACATATCCTCTGCAAGGTGATGAAATCCAAGTCAGACAATATGAGTAGTGGAATCAAAGGCTAGATATCCCCCTACCGGGAGGGACATCGGGTAGACAATCCTAAAAATTGGTCACTAAGATACCCCGTTCATGACACGTTCGATTGGGTGAATCTGCAATTTGGTTCTATCGATGTTGTACTCCCATATAGGTGGTACACCGAGAACTGCGAAAGGTATCCTTCGGTTACTGAATGGATAGCGGTATTCCACTCAGGCTTCTGGAACCAGTCTGGCTACTTCAACCCTTTTAAAGGAGAGGCCTTCCCGATAAATTGGTGTATAACCGTGTCAACAAATAATAAGGGATTTTTGGGACCCTAAAAGTCAAAACACTATGTCTCAGATGTAAATAATTGAGGGGTGTTATTGGAACACCTATCCCCCCAATCCTACCTAGCTACAAGATTCTTTAAGTGTTCCCCAAGTGGGGTTAAAGTGTTTGTTGAGTTTAGGAAGATTTTAAGGCTCAGTTAATTAAAAAAGTGGCAGATTGGGTGGAAGTGTGATTATTTAACTGAAAAAAAAAAAAAGAATTTGCCTCGCTTGGGCGACTAATTACAAATTAAAAACAAGACGATTTCAATTTGCAAAAAATAAAAGGCTTTTTTCTGAAATGTAAATGCTTTAACAAAAATAATTCGAAAACTATGGAGTTTTGAAATAATTTTTTAAAGGAAAGCAAATATCGTAAAAAATGCTAGAAATAAATGGATTTCTAAGTGCTTGCTTGGGCAAAACTATTGAGCAAATCGGAAATATGGTTCGAAATTTGCAAATAAGTGAAATCTATGATCTAAACAAAGTGCTAAAAAACCTTTCTTTCACTAGTTGAAAATTTTTAAAAAGATTTTAATTGAGCATATGTAATAAAAAATGATTTACTATTGCTGCAATAATTAAAACAGAATGTTGGAAAAAATTGCAGGAAAAATAATGTTGGACAAAAGAGGCTAAATGGGCAAAAAATGCAGCAGAAATTTTTCTAAAAATTGGGCCGAGCGAAAAACAGCGGCATCGCAGGTTTATGGGCAAAAGTCGCGATGTGCATCGCGGGTTTAAGGCGCACAGCCACGATGTGCAGCGCAGAAAAAAGTTGCGATGTGCAACGTGGAAAAAAACTGCGAAGCCGCAATGTGCAGCGCGGGAAAATGCCGCGAGGCAGCGATGATCAGAGCGGAAAAAGGCCGTGAGGTCGCAATGATCCGCGCGACTGTCGAGCAAAAAGACGCAATGAGAAAACGGAAAAATGGTCGCCGGAAACGAAACCGAAAAGTGAAATTCCGGGTTGTTAAAGGCTACAGAAAGGGACAAAGGCTAGGGCAGCAATGGATATGCTGTCTAGTATGCCAGATCTAGAAATTGGAATGGTAAAAACTAGTAAAAAGCAAAGATCTAAAGCTAAAATTTAAGATTCAAAAATTCGAATACCAGCGGAGTCGCCAAAAACTGTTGCTTGGTTTTTCAACCAAGCATGTGCAAGGATGCACCTATTAACTTGTAATAGCAGTCTCGAATGAAAAGCAAATAACAATAAACTGAATCTAATCTAACATTAACATGTATAAGAAAAGTAAAGAACTAGATTGATAACAATAAGCAAATAAGACAAGAAATTTAAAAGAATTTGTTTTTGTATTACCCCAAATGATGAGGATGATGGGTGTTGAGCAACTCCAAAGTTGAGAAGCTCCAATATCCAATGGTCTCTTCTTCTCCAAAGCTTCAATGGGATTCTTCAAACTCGAAATGGGAGGCAATGGCTCTCAAAGGGAATTTGGCAGCATAAGGATAGGATGAAATGTGGATGGAAAGTGAGGAGCCCCTATCACCTTTTTATAGTTTTTGGTGATGGGGAATACCATTATGGTTTTGAGGAAACCAATGGTATTAACCAACATGGTTTAGGTCTCTTTTTTCTTTTTTGAATATTTTTAATATTTTTATTCCCTTTTAATATTTTTTGGGGAATTTTGGACCCTTTTTTAGGGTTTTTGTGTATTTTGAGGAAAAATATATATTTTGAGGGGAAAAAAATGTGTATTGTGGTCTTTCTGGTGACCTTTGGATGGCTTTAGAGGCTCAAATGGTGGAAAAGTGGACAAATGGGCCATGTGAATAAGGGAATGAGCTAGTGAGCACTTTTTGGGTGTTAACAAAGGGTTTCTATGTTGTGGCTCTGGTTTCTGTTAATCATTCCATAATTACTGAAGACTTGTCAAACTTATGTAATGATAGAATTGAGTAAGGTTTTTGTGGGTTCTTCTAGGGAAGGTTCCTTTGTTGTTTTTCTTGTTTCTTTTGAGACCAATGGTGCTTCTACTAGAGTTTTCATTCCCTTGCCAGAATATGTCTTGGATTCTATAGGGAGCATGCCCCTTCCTTAACTTGTTCCAAATTTAAATTCAGATTCTTCCCTAAATTTGGATTCTCAATAGCTTGTCCCTATGGAAACCTCCCCCTCTTATAAGCATATTTTGATTAAAGTACCCTTGCAGGTGTTTTCCAATCATCCTTATATTCACCCTAATGTTTCTCTCATTCCCTCTATTAGAATGGAGAATGTCACTCGACGGACTAAAAAGAAATAAGGTAAGTCCAAGAAACCCAATAACTCCCAACGGGTGTCTGTTAAAGACTTTAAACTGTCTACTAATCTTAAGTTTAACCTTTCTCAAGCCCTTAGAGCAGAGCATCACATGAAGGAGTCTACTTAATGTTGATTTTATCTTCCAATATTTGTGGGTTGGATGGGGCCAATAAGACTAGGTCCATTGCCATACTCTTAAAAGCTACTAGTCCGGATATTATTTTAATCCAAGAGACCATGTGTTCTATGGAACACATGGTTGAAGCTTTTTCTAATTTTTTAACTGGTTGGGAGATTTGTGATGTTGACTCCAATGGTTTTTCTAGTAGTTTACTCTCTTGTTGGAATCCTTGTGTTGCTGCTTTCAAGCCTTTTAATACATGTGGTGGTATTTTGCTGGAGGGTCATTTTTTAGGCAATGATTTGACTTTATCTATTCTCAACTATTATGGTCCCTATCATGAGAGGGAGACTTTTTGGACCTTATTGGAAGCAAATGGTTTGTTGAGTTTCCCCAATATCTTACCGGTGACTTAAATTTCACTCTATCTTCTACATAAATTTGGGGCAAATCGACAAGATTGGATCCTCTTGCAGGTTTCTTCAATAAATTATTAGGCCGATCTCATTTGATTAATGTCCATCCAGCGAAGTTGTCTCCTACCTGGTCTAATAAACGCTGTGGGGAACTTGGCATAAGTAAGAGGTTGGACGAGTTTGTTATTTCTAAAACTTTGGCTATGGCTCTATAAAGATACGGAACTTGGTTAGTCAATTCCTTCATTTCATACCATGTGCCTATTCTTCTTCAGATCGATGGGTTGAAGTCTCCTCATTGTTATCCTTTTAAATTTAATAGCATGTGGCTACTAAATCCGGAGTTCTGTCTTATGGTAAAACACAACTGGAATTCCTTCTTTGTTAATGAGTATTTTAGTCTTATGGATAGAATTGTTCATAAATTAAAAAGTTTGAAAAAACTAGTGATCAAATAGGAACGAGAGCAAAAAAGGAAAGATAAGGAGGATCTTGTTAATATCGAAGGATTGATTAATGAGATGTTCAATTCTAATTTATCTGGTATTTGTTCTATGGAAGAAAATTTGAAGTTAATGGAGTTAGAAAATCAGAAGGCTACTTTATTAAAACAGGAGGAGATCACCTAGTGGTTGAAAAGTAGAGCCACCTGGGTGGCTCTTGGTGACAGTAATACTCGATTTTTCCACAATTATGCTACCTTAATAAGAAATATCAATTCCATTTGGGATTTATTGGATGAGGATGTTTGTACTATCAACACTCATAAGGAGTTGGATTATGTTGGAAATTTGCTTACTTACTTGGGACAATTTTCTACATAGAGGATGGTGTGGTCCTAGTTATTGCTCTCTCTACAAATATCATTACGAATCAATGGATCATTTATTTGTTAATTGTACTTACGGCAAGTCCCTCTGGAAGGCTATTTGTGATTTCTTGAACATTAATTGAATTTGGGGATTTAAATCTGGGGATGGGAATTTCCTTCAATGGTTTAGGAGGTTTGATGATTATAAAATTCTTCCAGCATTCATATGTTGGGAAATATGGAAATCTAGAAATTATGTGAATTTTAAAGGTAAATATTTGAATTGCTCTTCTAGTGTCCTCAGAATTATCAATCTGTTTAAATACTATGCTAGTGTGAAAAATATGAAAAAGAAGGCATGATAGATTCGCAATTTGCCTCCTCTTTCTTTGGCATATGGTTTCTTTGATGGTGTTGTAAAGGATGGTATGTGTGGTATTGGTGGTGTGCTGAGAATTAATGAAGAACGTTATTTCAACTTGAAATTGAATTCTGGATCTGGATCTAACACCAAAGAAGAGATGATGGCCTTATAGTGTCTTTTGTTCTTTGCTTGCTCTTTGGGCATTGACTCTATCAAGATATTTGGTGATTCGTTGGTAATTGTCAATTGGGAAAACGGGTTATGTTACTTGCTGGTTATTTCTCTTCATCATTGGTGTAAGCGTTATGAAGAGCTCATTTCGTCTTTCCAATATCATATCTCTATTGAACACATCTTCAAAGAATTGAATTATGATGATGACTTGTTATCTAAAGCTACACTGGAGGATCGTGAAGGTTTTTTATACTGGGAGGAATTTGTGGAAGATTTTACAGACAGCGGCGATTCTATCTACATTTTTTATTAATATTCTAGATATGATCACTTTGGACTGCCATCCTTCTGTTTATGTAGTCTAATCGGTTGGTTTTTTTTCCTTTGTTGCTTGTTTGGTGGGCTCTAGTGCCTTGGTTTTTTGCCAATCGTGATTTTTGTTAGACTTGTGTGGAGCTTATGGTGTTGTTCTGATGTACTTGGAGACTCTTTGGAAAGGTTTTGTCATCCTTTTGATGGTTGTATGATGGCTATTGGATTTTCCAGTCTAATCTTTGTACTTATAGCAAAAGTACTGTGTTTTTTCTGCTTGAAAAAAAAGGTTTTACATATAATTGCCAATAATGATGATGATGATGATGATGATGATTAAAATTAAAAATTGGTAATTGGTATTTAAATTTTATTGTTTGAAAAATATATTAATACACTATAATATTTATGTGAATTCATGATTCACAAAAGCATTTCAAAGTGTTTCGGGTTGTTTGTCCACTCCAAAGTAAAATACTTCTAACATTGTTGGTGTGTTGTTTCTATAGATCTAATAGAATACTGAACTAGTTGATTATCATATCTATTATTCTTACCAACCCAATTTATAATTATGAACCTACCTTATTATATTGTGCTTACAACAAGTTGTAAGTCTTAATACACTATAATCCTTATTTCAACTCATGGTTCACAAAAGTATTATGAAGTGTGAGAGGTTATTTTCCCTCTCTAATCTAAGATACTTATAACATTGTTGGTGTGTCGTTTTCATACACTTAATAACAAAGTATGTTACTCGATTAGCATATATATTATGTCGACATATGCTTTATTGTAGATGTTTCTTTTGTTGATGCATCTACACAATTTGATCTGTGTTACAAAGTAATGTATTCTCTTTGTCGTCTCCAAAGCAAACTACTTCTAACATTGGTGGTGCGTTGTTTCCTTACACTTAATGACAAAGTACGCTAGGTGATTAACATATTTATTATGTGGACATATGCTTTATTATAGATCTCTAGTGTTGATGCATATAAACAATTTGATCTTTGTCGCAAAGTAATGTCTTCTCGTGGTGTATTAGCCCTTGAAATTCTTTGAACAATATTCTCTATGACTTTCCTTTTGCATCTTCAATATATCCATGTCATTAATTTAACTTATTATAAGAGACAAAACTCAACTCAATGCAACTAATTCAACTTATCTTAAAAGGTAGGTACTAATCAACTTTACTGCTCATTCCAATTTTACTGCTCATTCCAATTTTTTATATGTTTGCAATTGATCATTAATTCAATGATTTCATAATCCAAATTATCAAGTGTCAAAACCTTTGACCAAGTTAATATATATCAATGTCTTTTTCACTATATTTTTGAATATTTTTTAAAAATAGATAATAAATCTCTTCCTTGTATTCCTGCAATTAAAATTTGATTTCTCAACAATTGTCAATCCATAGAAACTAATTATTAAAAAAAATTATAATCCAAAACAAACACGAATTCATCTCCATTTTAATTACCAAAGTCTATTAACATTTATAATCATTTTTAAAAAATATGTCATTTTTTAACTTTTTCTTCATCATTATTAATAAATGAAATATATATTATTAATAAATGAAAAGCATATCTTAACCACTTTGAAACAATCCTTTCCATAATTTAAATTATTTGTAACTTGTCTATACATTTTTAATAATTAAATTAACCCTATATAAAAAGTATATACACAAAAAAAAATATGCTCTCTAACAAATATCAATCATTCTCCAATTTTACAACTATTAGATAATACAACCAAAAACAACACCATCTCTACAACCCAACCATATCATCTTTTTCACCTATAAATGTCATCATGACCACTTTTCATTTCTATGATGGCACAATCTCTACCTCGACCATAATGACCAGGAAAAGACTTAATGGCAATTGTAACAAATTTACTCCAAATAGCCAGGTGACAAAAGAATAAGAACTAGCAATTGCACTTGACGGTGCATTAAGTACATTGTATTAAGGGGATGAGGTGGTTCAAGTAATGGTGTGAAGCGTAATGAATAGCAAAAACAATAAAAGCTAAAAATGTATCAAATATGAAAGAAAGTGGTGCATGAGAAGATGTAAATATATTTTATTTTACATTGGAAATATTTGTTATTTATAGTAGTATATGTATTTTTATTTTGCAACTTGGGGGGTGTCAGTACGGTAATGAACATTGGTAAGCAAGTGTAGTTAAAGTGTTCGAAGAGGAATCTCCATGTGCATATTATAGTGTAGTTGTACTGTATAAAATCTCAAGTTACAAGATAAAGATGTTTTCGAAAGGTAGTAACAATTGAGTGTACATGTAAATGTCTTGTAATGAGGTTGTTATTCCAAGAAAGGGAATTTTTTTTTTCATTTTGGTTGCATGGAAGGTGGGAAACTTATTTCTCAAATCAATGTGTTAGAGTATGTGCTTCTTGTGTATCTGGGTTTATCAAAATGATGGATTTGGAGATAGTCACAATAGTCTTACCATTGAACTAAAATACATGGCCTCCCTTAATTGCAAGCATAGGGTGGGTTCTTGAAGAGCATTAATAGGCTAGTTAATTTCCTTCCACATAGCAATGTTCCACCACAAGGTCACATCCAAGCTATAGCTTGACATGTCCTTTAGATGGACTATTTTTTTATGGTTTCTGATCAATTTTTCCTATATATAGGGGAGGTAGGGGATGTGTTAGTGACAAGACCAATAATATCAACAATGGAGTTAACGAATGTTGGTCTAATTCCATTAATAGATTTGAATGTGAAATGTTGTTAGGGAGTCACAATGTTGAATAGGTTGGATGTAAGAATATCTCCCAATCATTATTCAAGTAGTTATACATTTTGTTTTCGTATTTGGCAGTGCCTTTGGAGATCAAGTAAACATGTCCAATTTGGATTTGGTTATAAAATGTATCTACATAATCATTAAAGCAAGTTATGTGTATCCCCTTCCTCAAGGTCAATAAGTTCAAAGCTAAAGGCTTTGCCATATACTTGTTGGTTCTTGAATTTACAAAGGGCTCTTTTTTTTATTTCGCTCGACCCTTCTTTTTTTTTATTTCGCTCGACCCTTGATGGACCAAGTTTATTTCTACGAGCTTAATGCTATGATAGGAACATGTGTTTGAATGGTGGAAGAGGAAGGAAATTAATTAAGTGTGAGTTGTTTTTTCAAAGGTGGTTCTTGTAATGATGATGAAGGGATGACAGTTTTGAGAGTAGGTGGGAGACATATAGTGATTGGATAGCTAGTCAATATTGTTGAAGAATCGATGATTTCCAAGTCTTCCAATATGATAGTCGTGTATGGAAAATGAAGATAAAAAAATACCAAGTGAGCGGTTTAGATATGGGAAAACAAATATTTCTGATAGATTAATAAAGATGAAGGAATCTTACTTGCATTGGTTAAGGATTGCATAGGTCCATTTTTTGAGGTGTGTAATTGAACACTTTTGAAGTGTTTGGGTAGCAGCAAGGGAATTAAACTATCTCTTGCATAATAAATCTAGTAAAAAGGGTTTTAGCAAGCTACTATAACTCTAGTAAAATAAAATTCAATGGATTTCTATGCTTTGTTGCAACTATGTTGAATCCCAAACAAATGAAACCCTATTCCACTGTGTAATATATTTTTTGTATTAATGCAAAATATTGATGCGTTAACACAAATGGCTTGGTGATGGCTCATAAGACTATAATTTGTGTTTGTGTCTCTATAATTCCTCACACGATATGCAAAAGTCTATGGCAATTGAAGAGAAAATGGTATTTATATATGTGAAAGAGATGGTAGTTAATACACTCTACTCACAATAGTAGTTGCAATTGCAGTCGATGGAAATTTATGTAACTTCAAATTTGGAACAAGCATGGGGGAACTATGCATGTTGAGAGAAGTAACTTGAAGAGCCTCAACTAGTTGGTTGTGAGCATGAATTACTTTAGTAGTAGGGTTCTTGAGAGCATTGAGGATATTAAGGAGCTAGCCATATTAGATTTGAATCACAACAAAATTGAGCATTACATGTCATCTAAATATGGGGATCTATTGTGCGGGAGAAATAATTCATTACGATGATGTCGCATGATCCTAGGATCATGTCAATTAGAGCCATTGACATTAGAACTTGTTGCATATCCCCTATTATAAAGATCAATGATCAATGATGGAGAGGTATTAGATGTTCAACCCAAATAATATCCACAAGTGAGGAAATATCCCTTGTCATCATCATTGAGGCTACCTCCAAAGGAGTCATGTGTGTAATACACCAATGTTTTAAGCCCCGGACATATGTAATTATTATTTTTGTTTTGTTATGGTGACACAAGTTGTCGGGACTATGTACTTGTACATTACCATTATTATTATTGTTTAATAAAATTAACTAGCTCAACATGGACTATAAACGAGAATGGGGGCACATGGTTTCCACTTGTAAGGGGGTTGGGTACTAGGAGTTGTTACTCTCCCTAACATTACTTGTTGGACCCTATTCTTGACTATTTTGGCCTATGGAGTTACTATTGAACCTTATTCAAGGTATAGTGGACCCCTCTTGCACTAGTGTGCCCTCATAAATATTTGGTGGGTCCCACTTGGTGAATGCACCCTCTTTGGATTAGAGATACTCTTTTGTGGGACCCACTTGCAGTAAGGCTCCCTCTTCCTAGATTCTAGAAGTTGTAAGCTATATTTTAGCTTCCACCTCCTTGATTTTTTCCTCCACCTCCACGAGTGCTCCCTTGCTCCCCAAATCTAGATGGAGCTCCCTATTTTTGTGCTTACAGGTCATTGATGATCCTATTGGACTCACTCTTTCACCCCTCATGGATAGTGCGCCCTCCTTGTGCTCTACTCCTTGGTTTTTGGTAACTCCTCCTCATGGTGCTAATCTGGGAAGGGAATCTCCTAAGCTAAGCCATCACTCAATCAATTTGAGTTAAGTCTCCCTGCTAAATCCTAACCACACCTTAACCAATTCGAGTTGGTATACTTGGTTTGAATTTCCCTCTTTTAGAGTTATTTACACATGATCTATCTCCTTTTTGTGCTAGTTAGTGAGTGGGTTGGATAGTGCTCATTATGACTTGTGTTATGTGTGAGAGAGTGATGTTACCAAATATTTTATGGTTGTTTACCTTCAATCCCTAAAGGACCATTGTGTTTATTCTAGTACATAAATCCATTGGGTGAGGGTGGTGATATCCGAAGGGTCGTGGTGAGCACAGGTAGTCAGAACTCACCGGGTAGTGTAGACGGAAGGGAAAGTAAGTGGTGAGGGAGTGAACTTTGGCTACTCTAGTTGGGATTACCTCTACTTGTGGAAACATGTCCTCAGCTCGGGGGTGACTGTCATGCTGAGAGATGCATGAGCATGGCATGTCTATGGCTGGGAGGAACGTGGTCATGTTGAAGCCAGATGCATTCTTTGAGATAAGTATTTGCTTATGTGTTATTTATTTTATTTTATTATGCATATGTATCGTGGAGGCTAAATTGATTGATATTTATGTTTATGGATGTTATGTTAGCAATTGAATGCAGGATGGACGGACCTCATGCTTATATATGTTATATGGATTATTATGTTAATAGTTGACTGTAGGTGGATGGCCTTTGTGTGATATAACACCTGGATTGCGAAGAATATTTTATATCTTCTCTAACTTCTCTATTCTCTCATGGATAGATGGTTGTAAATGGAAGCCATCATTTCTGATTTCTCTCATGCTTAGATGGATGTAAGTGGAAGCCATAAGATTCGATTTGTAATGTGCTCAGATGACTGTAACTGGAAGCCATAAGATTCAATTTGTAATGTGCTCAGATGGATGTAAATGGTAGCCATAAGATCTGATTTGTAATGTGTCTAGATGGTTGTAGATGGAAACCACAAGATCTAATTTGTTTTAGTGTTAGATGGATGTAGATGACATCCATAAAATCTGATTGTATTAGTGATTGATGACTCGAGGGAGGACATCCATGAAATTTGATTTTACTAGTATATGATGGTTGTAGGGGACATCCATGGGATCTAATTTTGAAGGCTATGTATGGAAAATTGTGTCTCTGTGGCTCTTATGGTTCATGTTGTTGTTAATTCTCACTATCTAACCATACATTTAGCACACACATAACATAATAATAACATAACCTCATGTGAAAGACAATCGAAACACACTGCAGGAAAACAATTGAATACTTACAATCAAGCTATCTTGCACATAGGCTAAGTGATATTTACTTAACCATTGTAGAAACACTGGATATGTCTACCATAGTGTTTTACTCATACACATTCAATGTAGCGATCACAAAATATTTACCTTACATAGTTGGTGCTTTAGAAAAGGGAATGCTCTAATATGCTTGTGTTACATTTAATAAGGCTGAATTTTTTAATCTATTGGATTTTGGCATGTTTTCCTTGTCGTGGATACTTTATTCCGCTATCCATTACCCCTAATCATCCTTCCCTTGGGTTTCCTGTTGTCTCTAGCCTTGGATTCGGGGTCGGGCAAACAACAGAGTGGTATTAGAGCTTAGGTTCCAACTCTAATATTGTTGGGCCTTCCATAGATTTGTAACTTAGTATATTTTGGAATGTGTGATGTAAATAGAAGAGTAGTATGAATGATGAATGAACATATTCTGGTGTGTAGACTTCTAATGGTGATTCACATTGAACATATTACGGCCACCAGTTATGTCAGTTTATGAATGACAAAGCAGTGAGTATTATTGAATTGCAATTTTAAAGTCTAATCAAAGCACTGAAGAGTAAGAAGCTAGTAATTGTGGTAAAGAGATTGGAGATGGAAGAAGGGTAGATTCCATACATCCCCTAAGAAGAGTTTAATGATCTCATTGGGAAAAATCCTGAAAAGGGAGAAGCAAGGACAAATGGACACCAAGGAAGCATTGAACTCTTGAGTTTGGAAGACTCGGTAAGAACTTTGAAGATGGAAGTAATAAATTTTAGAAAAGATAATGAAAGGATCATTCAGACTCAAGAAAGAATCATGCATAGTCTGAATCAATTACAAGGAGATTGGAGAACCTCACCAAGAACCAATGTTCCAAGGAGAGATTATGAGAGGTCTAGATCATCTTCAAGAAAACCTCATCATGTACCCTCTGCAGCGAAGAAGAAAGGGTACTCATCAAGCAGCTCAAAAAGCATCCCTGAAAGATCCCAAGTAAGATATAAGAAGAGGAGGTTTGCATGGAATGAATTGGTGGGAGAACTAAGGAGAATCAAGCATCCAACCTTTGATGGACAAGCAAAGCAAGGGGAGGATGTCGAAGCTTGGTTGTTGGGACTTAGAAAATTTTTCCAGTTGCATTAGTACACATCAAACATGTACTTTCTTGGATATACATCCCATCTCGGGGGTGGTCTCTCAGCTGAAAGAATACGGGCTGGACAGAGACCTATGGTTGGGTGGAATGTTGCTCTCACATAGCCAGTTGTTGGACAGTTTCATCTTAAAGATAAGTATTCTCTGTGGTTTGAATTATGTTAATTCAGTGTTCTGCCATGTTTTTAATTGATCTATGTTATTGATATGTTGGATGTATGATGTAGTTGTGTGTGGATAATGTTTATTTCCTCTGTGTTTATATTGAGTATGAATCTGCACGCATAAGTTTTTATTTATTATGAACTTTGTTAGTAATGTATGGGGCTGAGTTACACAATAAGCCTGGAATGTTTAGTCATGTTTCCTCCCTTGCACCGGATCGACAGGAGGGGTCGTGACACCATTGTTGCCACTGTCCTACTCCTAAAATTAAACCAACTTTTGATAGTTGGCCAACCAGTTGATTCCTTTCTCTATGAGCATGTTGGAAAGATATAAAAAGGAAGAGTGTTGCAATCATGTCCACCTCCTAGAATTTAGCAGCGAGGGAGATATTCCTAGGCCTACATATGTGTTTGAGCCAATTAACCACTAACATAGAATCACCAAATACCTGAATGCGTCTACTTCTCAAAGATACAGCTAAAAGGATAGTATATTTGATAGCCAATAATTCAACACGATTGTTGGTGTTGGGACCAGAGGCAACAACGAATTTATTCCATCATTGAGTAGAGAAATAGATAATCCCACCCATTCCTCCCTCATGTGGATCACCTTGGGCTGCTCCATAAAAGAAGCACCAAGGGATAGAGACATCCACCACTTCTACTGATATGGTACGTGGAATATGAGCAGAATCTTTCTGTGGCATGTAGTCAAGAATGGCCAAGCACTTCGGAGCATAGACCATCAGTGGGATAAATTTATCCTGAAAAGTAGCCAAGTTACGTGCATTCCAAGTTGACCACATAACTACAATAGGTAGATCCAATCGATCAGATGTAGCTGGATCCTCAATCCATCTTCCCAAAGCCTCCGATATGTTGATGCCATCCTAATCAAAGAAGATCCCTTTGATAAAAGAAATACCTCGTCAGATCCGTTGGATATAAGAACAGGAAATAAGTAGGTGTTTGATTGTCTCTTCGTTGCATATGCATAATGGGCATTGGCCCGGGCCTTCGTAAATATTTCTCTGTAAAAATTGCCAAACTGGAAAGCGATTCATTAGAGCTATCTAAACAAATATTCTCATTTTTAGTGGGAAAGCCATATCCCAGATAACCGATAACCACCATACAGGATCCAGACGATCGTGTTTTGTGTAGAATTACTCGTAAACCACCTTGGGGGTATATTTGCCTTCGTTCTGATTCAGAGACCATATGATATCATCATTTCTATTGACCAGATGGATGGAATTATTATGAAGATTCATCATATAAGAGTCCCATGTAAGTTTGTCTCTATCATAGAAGTTGATAGTATCTGCATCGAGCCAACCTTGTTTAGAAAAGGAAGTATGGACTGGATCCTATACCTGTGCCAAATAAAAGATCCCCCTATCCTGTAGGTGGTCAATCATATGGGGAAGGAGACTGTAGTGATATGCACTGTTAATCCATGGATCAATGCCGAGGTGGACTGATGCCCCATTTCCAATTTTCCAACATAAACCATCTACCACTAAATCAAAAGCATTGAGAGAAACTCTCCATGAGAGGGAGATATTCTGATAGTTGAAGGTCTGACTTATGATTCAGTCCTCAATTGACAGTGGGTAGATATACTTACATTGTATGACAGACGTCCATAAGGTGTTTCTCTTGATAAGATGCCAGATGATTTTGGCTAGTAGAGATTTAGTGAAGCAACCAAGATGCTTGATACCCCATCCTCCCCATGTTTTAGGAAGAGTGAGTCTATCCCAGGTGATCCAATGAAAGGAGGAGGAGCTATCATATTTCTTCCATAAAAATTTGCTGCAAATTTTCCTTATGGTATTCATAGTACTGGTCGGAATGTGTGAGATTTTCATCCAATAGACTGGTAGAGCCCTCGGGACAGAATTAATTAGTACCAATCTACCACCTTTTGACACCCATATATTACACCAAAGCTGAACTTTCCTTTCTACCCTGTTAACCAGCCAAGACCAGTATTCGATACAATAGTCATTTGGTTTGATAAGGAAGCCCAAGTATGGCAGGACCATATCTGCATTAGTCAGCATAAATGGAAAAAGTGCGTGTATCCAAGCAGTAATCTCAGCCTCCACATTCATAGTAGATAAAGATGATTTGGTAAAGTTAAAGGACATACCAGTAGCTAGTTCAAACCTGTCGAGAATCCTTTTGATAGTGATAATGTCTCTATCAGAACCCGCTGCAAAAATCATAATGTCATCGAGGAACAATAGGTGCGTCACGCTAAGGTTGGCCTCAAACGTAAACCATAGAAGGAACCCGATGATTTTGCATGATGGATAGCTCGGCTCAATCCTTCCACAACAAGAAGGAATAATAAGGGAGCAAGCCAGCAACCTTGACGTAGTCCCCTCTCAGGCCTAAAAAAGCCTAAAGACGATGCATTGACAAGAATAGCGAAGGACACATATTGTACAGTCGACATAATCCAGTCGACTATCATCAAAGGAAATCCAATCTATAGAAGGTTGAGCCTCAAGTATGTCCAGTTAACTTGGTCATAAGCCCTACGAAGATCAATTTTGAGGACGACCGTCGGGGATTTTTTGATACATACGAACCGTTACACCAAAACCCCGAGGTGTTAGTGAAGGCTTCTCACTAGGATCTTAACATCCCACCATGCTCCATAGTCCAGACTCTAGGCTGGATGTGCACCTGTACGGTAGTGTCCCCTTTGAGCCGTACGAGCCCCGGACGAATACTGCAATGCCGACGTTGCCACCCTCTCTGTGACTCGAAACTGGGTGGAGGCTCTGATACCAAATGATATGAACTGTTACACCAAAAACCCGAGGTGTTAGTGAAGACATCCCACTAGGATATTAACATTTTTTAATTTTGCTAGAGTGGAGAATTTCCTGGGCAATGCCTATCGCATCATGAATGATTCTCCCTTTGAGAAAATCATGTTGTTCATGTGAGATTCCATCCGACAAGATGTCACGGATCCTGTTTGCTATAACCTTAGCAGTCATTTTATATATACTGTTGCAAAGTGAGATCAGTCGATAGTCCCCATAATTTTCTCCTTTATATTTCTTGGGAATCATGGAAATAAATGTAGAATTAAACACTTCTAGGATTGTCCCTTTTTTTTGTGATTCCTCTATGATGAACAGGATGTCTTGCTCAAACAAGTTCATGAATTCTTCATAGAATTCGATGGCCCAACCATCTGGGCTCATACTTTTCTCATTCTGCATAGATTGAACTACCTGCCTTAGTTCCTCTATAGTCACAGGTTGTTGGAGGCCAATAGTTTGTTTGTCATTTACGATGCATGGATATTCCCCGGCCAAACTCATCATATGAAGTAGAGGAATTTGTAGGTCTTGTTTGTAAACTTTCTTGAAGTGATTGACCGCCAAATCTAAAAGAGCTTGAAACCCTAAATAATTAGTTCCCATCTCATCCTGGAGTTCCCAGATGGAATCAGTATTCTTTCTATGTTGAATATACTTATGGAAAAATTTGGTGTTGTCATCACCCTTATGTAGCCATAAGGCCATACTTTTTAATATGGCAGTGGACTCGTCTTCAAGTAAAATCTCCTTCTTTCCGCTCTCCAACAGAGTAATGTCTTTATTTTGGGCTTTAGTGGAGAACCCTGCCGTATTATGATCATAAAAATCCTCCAGTCTTTCTTCAATGTCCCTAAGTTCTGAAGAAATGGCTCGTCTTCTGTTATCAATCCATGGGATAGACATACCTTTAATCTTTTTTAGGTTATTACAGAATTGCACAACTATGGAGATACCATTACCTCTGTCAAATGGAGTCCACTCTTTAACCATCATACCTTTAAAATCCATGTCCTTAAGCCATCGCATGTCGAACTCGAAGGGACTCGGGGGTTTTATGGCCGCATGAGATAATTCAAGAAGGATGGGGTGGTGGTCAGAGTCACCACCAACCCCAACCCATTGCTCAATAGAGGAAATTGAATGTAGAGTGCCTTCATTAAGGAATAAGCGGTCGACGCATTTAGCAATATAGGCTTCTTCAGACCTCATCTTGTACCAAGTCGGTCTAAGTTGAATTGGCGGAATGTCAACCAAAGAATGGACAGATAACATGTTTCTAAAGAAATTTGAAAGGGGATCGCGGTGAGATTGAGTACCCCATATCTCAGTGTCCCCCATGGTGAAATTTAGCTCACCAGCAATAATAAGTCAGTCCACCTGTAGAAGTCTGAGCGAGTAGAAACGATCCGAGAAGACTTCTCAATTTAGGTATGACCCATAGACTTTAGCGAAAGCATATACCAACCTTGTTTCTTTGGAGAAAAGAATAGTCCCCAGCATCGAGTGTATGGCCCAACTATTGGTCAAGAGGAAGCACAAGGTTAGCCACCCTATTATCAAATCTCCAGAATGCCCAGCTGCATTAGTACATACGAAGGACCAACCCGGTAAAAGACTATGCAAATCCTCAATAATATGTTCCCTATAAGACAAACTTTCTTGAAGCAATACAACTTGTGGTCGATAGACTTCTACCAACCTCCGCAGGGCTAATTTTTTGGAGGGTATCCCTAATCCTCGAATATTGATAGAGAGGACTAACATTAAGGTAACCCCTTCCCAGGTTTGCATGCTCTAAGCGACCCTTTGATACTTCTCTGTTGACCAGCACTAACCTTGATAGCTGCCTTCTCTCTAGCCGAGTCCATAATGGACCTCCTTCCTCTAAGCTGAGGAGAGGATAGTGAGAGACCGCGAATAGGACCCAATCCACGACTTGACTTCTTCAGCTTCTCGGACTTGAATCGTAAATTATAACCATAGTCGACTGTAAATAAGGATCTCAGGAGAATCCTACTCAATGTCAAAGTCACTGTAGGTTCCGAGACATTGTTTCCCTCAATAGGGCCAAGAGATAAACCATCCAAGATGAATGGGGAGACCAGGGAATCAATAGGAGAAAGGGATGAGTATAGTTGGGGGGGACTTGGTTCTAATAGACAGGGGGGAAGGGGTGAGTAAAATGTAGGATGTGTGTGAAGCCCTTCTGAGAGACGAGGAGCCTTGTCGGGGAGGTGGACCCAGGAGAAGATGTCACTAACAAGTGTGAGGGCCAATGTGAATCCCATCAGGATAGCTTCAGTAGATGAAAACGTAATAGTAGAATCCCTCAATTCAAAGACCTTCTTAAGAGGTGGGTCAATCAACATGGAGGGTCGAGACAAAAATTCTTCCACGCCAATAGAAAATAAGGAGGATGACTGTGTGAACATACCTGTTAGTGCAGTTTCATCATCCAAGCCCTCTGGAGAGTGTATCACATAACACAATCCCGGGAGAGGCATAAATTCGTTGACGGAGTGAGGAAGTGGAGTGGGGGCCACCTTACCCAAAACACCAGAAGTCTCCTTAACCGCTTTCTTCTGCCAGAAATTTTTTCCTAAAGACTTATTTGCATACTTTGGCAAGGTGACCATAATGGTGGCAGCCATTGCACCAAAATGGAATACCATAATAATCTATTCTCTAGGTCCATAACCTCCCTCGCAAAGTTATGTCTATTTCCTTTGGAAGGACATCACGTAGGTCGAGTTCAACTAATACTTTCGTTATCGATAGGATGCCAGCATATAGGTACCCCATATCCGATTTCAAGAAGATGCCCATCTCGTTACCCAATAGTTGGAAAATCTTAGGAGACCAAATTTCAAGTGGGAGGGCTGGGAATTTGACCTAGATGGCCTGCTTATAAAATTTCTCAGTGCGTAAGTCAAAAAACAGCGTCAATCTTTTGAGTCTAAGCACGAACAAGTAAAGTTCCCAAATCCCTAAGAGAATGGTAGTCGCGTCCTTGGCCTTTTCCAGTACCACCCCCATCCATCCTCTGGTTAGGACAAAAAGTCGAGGTTTGTAACCTAAGAGGGGAGACCATGTACGAGAAACCCGTTTCCTAAAACTCGATATGCCAAGCCGACGGCCACCAAATCGACCCTCCAAGGCATGTTTAGACATAGCAATAGCTCCATTCATCTCCACATCTTCACCAAGGGCAAGGTATCTCTTACCGGTCTTCCTAACGCAGGGTTTAGGACGAACACCCAGAGCAAAAATAGGTTGGCTGTCATAGATGCTCTTAGAACCAGAGACCGTTTTGGATAAACCTTCTAGAGCCAGGATGTGGGGAAGAGGCAAGAGCCAAAGTCTTTTCCTTGTAACAAAGTGTTGTTCGAGCACATGAACCCAGAAGGTATTCATTACCACTGGACGGTTGGCAGAAAGGGACATAAGTCTGTACAGACACCTAACCAGGTGGAGCTTGTAGAGAAGAGGAAGGTACCTCTGATAAGAGTGCCCTCGAAAAAAGGGTCTTGGAAGGCCAAAAAGTCTCGAGATAAGTATCTAGACCATCTATCATAGGAGCTCCAGAAGGTGTGCCAATCAAGAGCCCAGAAAGCCTCTACTACACCTCGGTACTGTAAACCCGAAAAGGACCCGCCATCGCCAGTTGTAGACCCTCCGGTGGAGACTTGTAATTGATTGTAGCAAAGTGACTAAAGTGACTTACATAACAAGCAATGTATGCACTTGTTGCAAGCATTGTAATGCCAATTTGTACATATGGTTGTTTGGCTTCTCATAAATGTAGTTGTCATTTTACTTCTTGTAATGACTAATTGCTCGATCATTGACTTTATTGGTTATATAACAAACTCCAACTTTGTGTTAAAAACTAGATTTCCTATTTTGTATCTTAGTTTTTATATTGTATTTGATTTTGCACCAATATCCTTGTTCTTAAAGACCTTATTCTTGTTGTTGTATTTGTAACTTCGGAATGTATTTCACATATGTATATTGTACTCCTGTAGAGATGGTATTATTCCTCTATACGGAAGTGTCATCATTTATATTGTAAGTGTCGTAACTTATACTTGATGGGTTATTAGACCACCTTGATGGGGTTGGCCCTGTATAAGTCATGTGGGTTAAAGGGTTATTAGACTACCCTATTGGGGGTCGGCCCTGTCAGCATTATGTTAAGTGGTTAAGTTGAGGCCGACCTATTAAAGGTGATTAGGCAAGTCAAGTCAAGTATAAATAGAGTGCGGGAGGCACTCTATTTGATCATTCACTTTTCACACTCATACACTCATTGGAGAGTGGCGCACTAGTGGAGAAGGAGAAGCTGTTGCTAGGAGACTATCTCTTATGCTTGGGTTTTGTATCATTGCTCTATCTATCTCTGAGGAAGTTATTGGGGTTTTTCACCTTTATGGTTTTCCCCAAGGAAACTCTGTGTGTCTATTGTCTCTTGTGATTTCTTGTTGTGATTGATATGCTTGATATGTTGTACATGTTATTCTCTCAGTAAAGATCCTAGAGTATGTTGAATTAATGCTCAAAAATTAACATGGTATCAGAGCTAACCTGAGAAGAAGACACTATGCAGTTACGGAAGCTAGGGCTTCTTGTTTTGTGGGTTTCTCTCCACGGAGCTTGAAAGGAAGTAGGGCAGATTGACTCTCCTCAGCAAGGTGCATCTTTATGTCCAATCAGAATTCAATTCTGAGCACTTTCAGTTTTGGCCCTAAAAATTAGGGTTTCCACAAAAATTGGAATTTTTGGAATCTGAGTCCATGGCTGGAAGCTCCTCAGAAAAATCGAAGTTTAGAGCTTTAGATCGAACTTTTTGGTTGGGTGAAGCTCCAGGAAAATCAAACCCTAGTTTGGGGTCCTCTCTAGTGAAGCCGGAAATTAGGGCTTCTGCAAAAGTTGGAGTTTCTGAAATATGAGACCATGGCTGGAAGCTCCTCTGAAAAATCGAAGTTTAGAGATCAAGATCGAACTTTTTGGATGGATGAAGCTCCAGGAAAATCAAACCCTAATTCAGGGTCCTCCCTAATGAATCTGGAAGTTTGAAAAGCAAATTTGAGGGGTGAAACTTTGTAGTTTTAGGGTTTCTCTGACAAACCCTAATCCAAGTCCAGATCCAGATTTCTGCAAATCAAGTGGATTGGGTTAATTCTAGAAGAGAGTGAGTTGGACACCTACATAAGTGAAGGGGTTCCTGTCCCAGAGGGTGAAGAGACTAAGGCCTTACACAAGAGGAACTTGGTCAAGGCAAAGAGGATCATTGTTGATTCTATCAAAGACCATATCATGCCACATGTGTCATCTCTGAAGACACCTAAGGAGATGTTTGATTCCTTGACCAAGCTATTTGAAGGGAAGAATATAAATCTGAAGATGACCTTGAGGAATCAATTGAAGAATATCAAGATCCAGAATGCAGAGACCATGCAATCTTATTTCTCAAGGGTCTCCCAGATAAAAGAACAACTTGAAGCTGTGGGAGAATATATAGAGAATGGAGAAGTGGTAATGACCACTCTTAATGGCCTTCCTAGATCATGGGATTCCTTCATCCAAGGAATTTGTGCTAGGAAGAAACTTATCTCATTCAATAGGTTGTCAGAAGAATGCTCTCAGGAAGAAGTTTTGATTGTAGCTCGAGAAGAAAAGATGGGGAATGAAGATCAAGCTCTCACAGCACATATCAAGAAGAGGACACTTTTCCTCAGATTGTCCTAAGAACAAAAGGAACAACAACAACAACTACTACAAGCAATCTGACAGGTATGACTTATATGTATGTTTTGAAATCTGTTCATGATTAAGTTTATAATATGATTGTCTTCATGTTATTGAGTTTAGTAACAATCTTGTTTAATTTTAGACTTGTCTTATCACCCTAGTAAAAGTATGAATGCATGATAGAAGACCTTCATTGATTATGGTTATGACACTTATGATTGTACTAATGCACTGTGGTGTTGTATGAGGAGAATGTTATCCGCTAACATGAAGGTACAAATCAAGTCCTAGATCAAGACCATAGTGACATGAAGACAAAGACTCATCCATAGTCATGGATCACATAGAGGTATGTATAATTTGGTTCTACAATGGTTAACTTATGAGTTATGCAGGTCAATGAAGAGAACAAGAAAAACATTGCTAGACATAACTAGCAAATATGATGACCAGGTATGTTTTTCCTATATCAAATTAGAGTCCTACCCTATGTAAGGATCTTATACTTTTGTATGATTGATAATGATTACTCATGAAGTTACAAGTAACCACTTATACTATGAAACGAGAACTTTATACTATGAACGAGAACTCTAGCCATAAAAACCATGATTTTTGCCAAAAAAACACCAAAAACACCCCCCAAATAGAAAAGTGTTGATACCAGTATACTCGCTTTTTTTTTCAGGGTAAAAATAGAGCCATGGCCTAAACATCCCATATTGTTGTTTACAAATACTTTAAATCAACCCCTAAATTGGAAAAAGTTTTTTTTTCTTCAAGAGATAAATTACAACTTTTTTGAAACTTACATATAAAACAAAAAAATTAAAATTAAACCAAGCCCGCCCATCCCTTCCCCTTAAAATTATAACAAAATTCAAAAAAAAAAATTAAGAATTTATAATAAAAAAAATAAAAATCAAATTTATATATATATATATATATATAAACAAAATTAAAATAACAAAAAAAAGTTATAACAAGTTTCAACTTAAAATTAAAAATTTCAATTAAAAAAAACAACTAAATACAAATTTAAAAACTTAAAAACAAAACAAAAACAAAATTAAAAAATATATATAAAACTGAATTAAACAAAAAACAAATTTAAATGTGAGAAGTCTATCAAGGTGATGATGAGAAGAAACTTGAGCCTGAACCTTAAACCTGAGCCTGTTGTTTTCAAGGGCGACATGCACTTGTGCTTGAGAGGTAAGGAAGTCTATCAAGAGTTAAACGTGAGAAGCATATCACAATCAGTTGCAGAAGATTGACTTCTCTGGAATATTTGAAAGAATAGCCTGAACAATCTTTCACTTCTAGCACCCATATATAGATGAGCAAGCTCTGCCAATATTCCAAAAATTGGATAGTTACATTAACCTTTCCTATTCAACGTGTTAAAATCGGTTTAAGTAGAGCGGACGACTTGGGCTAGGGATCAAACTCGATTATAAGACCCTTGGGTTCACATTTTCACAATCACGCACATCGTCAATCCGTATTTGTGTAGGAATATGGTGTGAGTCTGCATGCAGGTACCTATCAGTATGGGTCCCCTTCCTATAAACCTGATGACATAGGGATCCACACCATCTTTCTACACAAAAAATAGGGGCATTAAACACCTTTGTAACTCATTCTATCAGAGTCTTGGATGAAGACCACCTTGAGCAAGAAATAAATCACTTGACCAATGTCTTCAGAATGAATGGATACAATAAAAAACAAATCATGAATGTTATCCAAAAGGCTCATAGAAGATCTCAAAAACAAAACAAGGACATTAGTGGAACCAATATTACCCTTCCTTATATTAAGGGAACAATAGAAGTTCTAGCTAAGATCCTTAGAAAGAATGAAATTAAGGTTACATTTTCCCCACCAAACTCAGTAGGAAGAATGCTAGATTCCTCTAAAGATCTTGTGGAACCAATGAAGCAGAAAGGTGTATACGGTTGCTCATGTGGGATACCCTATATTGGGGAGACTCGATGTTCCATTCAAGTTAGACTCAAGGAACATTGTGCGGACATCATACATGATCATCATAAAAAATCAGCATTAGCTGGCCACGCCCACAACTCTCACCACCACATTCGCACTAAGGAAACACAATTGATTGCAAAGGAAGAGCATTATAAAAGGAGAAAGATCAAGGAAGCTATAGAGATAGAGAAGGTTCCATTGAATAATAGAGATAATGACCTGAAATTAAATTAATGTTGGCGCCCTATAATCCAACATTTTAAAAGCAATAACTCACAAATAGAACAAAGGAACTAATAATTAAATGACTATTTTTATTTATTTATTTTTTTTTGCATCTTAGGGATTTCTCTTAGTAAATTTGGAGTATGTAGATAAAGGGTTTTATGCTAGTATTACTTATATATTTGATTGGTCTTTAGGATAAAATGTTCATTTTAGTTTAATTTGTTAAGGTCGACAAATGATGTTCATACAATTTAGTATTAAGATATTATATTAACTAAGTTTTCCAATATATTAATTTATTAGTAAAAGTTTATTTTTTTATTAAGTTAACTTAATAATTTGTCTAAGTTACTATATTGGAATTGGATCTATTATTCTAGATTTTAGGGTTAGTTTATTAAGTTAGCATAGTATTTGTTAGGTTTGAATTTTTAGTATTAATTGAAATTGGTAGGAGTTAGTTTTTTAAATACTAGTATATTAATAACATTATTAAAACGTTTTAGGACTGGTAATTTTTGTGAAACTAAGTGGATGAAAGTTGAATTGGGTATAGGTGCAGAGACGGGGGATGGCTCTTAGGGTTTCGAGTGGTGCTGTGTTGCAGGAGACTGAGTATGGGTTTCGGAGATGCATTTTTTGAGTAACAGCGACTTGGAGTCAAGCTGGTTCAAATTGAACCAGCCCAGTACCTACCAAGTATAAAAAAAGTGGGAATATCGGGTGTACGGTGTTGCTCAAGTTTGCTCTTCGGTTCTCTCGTCGCTCAGTTTTTTATTATTCTGGTGGTCCCTTTACAATGTTTGGTACACTGTTGGATCCCTATTTGGTTTGGTTTGCTAGCCATTTGCCATATTAGTTGTTTTTTGTGGTTACTGGTGGCTTCCCTACCTAACATATTGTCGGTTGTTGGGTTCCATTGGATGTGGAAGGTTTGGGCTGGTTTGTTGGGCGTTACTTATCGCCTCTCACTTTGACCTGTGACCTGGAGTGTACCGGGCGATGGGGTCACCTTTTTGCAGGTTTTTGAAAAATTTTCAGTCTTTTGTTTTTTTGTAACCAGTCATTTTAAGGCTTGTCTTGGTACTTGTTGACCTGGTGATCATCTACGTTCCCTGACATTTGGTGGGGGCAGATGCCGGTAACCGGTGACAGTTTATGATGGGACATCGGCATAGACAATATGGCATACATTTGAAAGGGGTGGATTTCGATACCCCATTGCCATTTTCCTCGGAACAGAAGAGAAAGGTTTTGGGTGGGGCTGATGAATGTGATTTTGGGGTTTCTTCGGAGCCTCAGACTACTGCACAGTTTCCGGCTAAGTGGCCTACTAGGTTCAATGGTGGTAAGGCTCGGAAACGAAGAGCCAGTAAATCGCTAAAAGTGAGGGAGGGTTTGATTCGGCATGAGATCCCATTGGAGACTAATCTTGAACGCATAGAAATGCTTAGTAGTCGTGCTATTGTTGGTCGTCTTGAGTTCACAGGGGGTGACCATAAGGACCTGGTGGAGTGGGTTCGTAAGTCATGGTTTCCCATTGTTGGGGATATGCCTAGGGTTTTGCAGCTCATCAATGGGTGGTTGATGTCATTTTCTCTAATCCTGCACATGTCGGTTTGATACTGAAAAGGTTCTGGAGATTTAAAGATGGCTCTCTCTGTCTTAAGAAGTGGCATTTTTCGTTTGACCCTGTGCGGGAGGTTCAAAGTTTCCAACATTTGTGGATGATTACTCCTGGACTCTCGATAGAACTCTGGTCGGAAAATGTTTTGATGGGGATTGCCAATTTGGTGGGTAGGTTTGTTCGACTAGACTCGTCCCTTCATAGCTTCGACAAGCGGTTGGCTCGAGTAATGGTGGAGTTTGAGATGGAAAAAGGGTTACCAGAGGAGGTGGAATTAGTCTGGGGTACTAGGGTTTGGAGGCAGCGTCTCAACTATTTCCAGGTACCCTTTCGGTGTCATTTTTGCCTTCGGACTGGTCATATACATGCAAAATGTCCGGATGCTAGAATACAAGCTCACTGGTGGTTGTCTACGGACCGCTCGGGGTCTTCGGTAAAAGCTACTACTAGCACAGACGATACTTCTTCTGATGATGCTCCTATCTCGGGTAAGTCTAATCCTCATATTGGTTCTCCCATTCCATACATTCCTGAGGAGGATCTTTTATTAGCTCAAGCTGCCGATGTTATACTTGATAAAAAATTGGCCTCTGGGGACATTGTGATAAAAAAGGGTCATGAGAGGGTTACGTCTCCCAATTTACATTGTGACCCATCTTCTGTTAAGCCTAGACATTGTCGGGGTTTATTTGGTGACCTAGATAAGCTTTCCATTGACACTGATACTTCTAAAAGTCCCCTTCAAGAGCGGTGGCAGGCATCTGAGTTGGGCCTTGGGGATATGGGGGATACTTTATGCCTTGAGTCTGCCTTCCCTATCAGAGAGTTGGGCACGGGGATACCTGTTGATCATAGTGGGATTGATGGGGTAACCAAGGTCATTCTGGAACAGGGTCTTTATACTACTAGTGATAATGTGTTATTAAATGAAGCTGGGTAAATTCCACCCTCGGATGTTATTACTCCCTTGCAGATATTCTCAAAAAACCCCTCTGACAACCCGAAGGTATTGTCGGTTAATTCAGCCAAATTTCAAAATGTAACCATCAGGAAGGCGAAGAAATCTACTAGGAGGGGGAAGGGTTTATATGAGGATTCGGTGTCAGATTTTACCCCTTTGACTGATCGTTTGAGGACTAATGATACTGTGCAGAGTCCTGTGACTCATTATGTTTCTGGTTTTGGGGGGTTCGGGAAGGGGCTGGATGATGTGTTGGTTACAGTTGGGGGCCTTAGAGCAATTTCCCCCCGGGACATTGTTTCTTAATGTCTATTTGTTCTCTTAACATTTGAGGGTTGGGGAGGGCTTCTAGGGGAAGGTCCCTGTCCAATTTAATTTCTACTTCCCGGCCTAGTATTTTATTAATCCAAGAAACTATGTGTGAAGATTATGTTGCTATTTCTAAACTGGATGGGGTTGTACCTGGGTGGGGGATTTCAACAGTTAGCTCTAATGGTCTGTCTGGGGGTTTGGTTGTTGCCTGGGACCCTAGGGTCTATTGTTTTTGTTCTTTTCGGACCACTTGGGGAATTTTGTTGGAAGTATATTGTAGGGCTTCGGAGCTGCACTTTTCATTGTTGAATTGTTATGCCCCATATATAAATCAGGAGGTCTTTTGGCTAGGACTTCAGTCCTCTGGTATCTTAAACCGGGATAACATCATTATAGCGGGGGATCTAAATTTTACTAGATAAGTTTCTAGCTAATGCTATATTGTTGGAGAATTGTAGTCGGTATCGGTGCTGGGTTGGAGGGTGCAATGTATCGGACCATTGGCCTATCTTTTTACAATTGGAGGAGGACTTTTTGTCTTCTAATTATCCTTTTAAGTTCGACAATTCCTGGTTATCAAATGAAGATTTCGATCGTCTGGTCATGGAGGTGTGGCCTAGAATAGGCTGTGACACAGACTTCAACTCTGTTGATCTTTTTTGTTATAAACTAAAGGTTTTGAAAGGTGAAGTTTCTAATTGGATACATAAGAAAAAACAGTGGGAAAGGAAATTGTTGGTTGATGTGGAATCTCAGTTGCAACAACTCTATCTACAAAATATTGAGAACCCACTTATTGGACCGGAGTTGGAAAGGCTTAAAAAATTAGAGACTGAGAAGGATAGGATTTATCTGATGGAAGAGAAGGAATGGAGGTTAAAGAGCAGGGCTTTGTGGGTGAAGGCGGTTGATAAAAATTCTAGATTTTTTCATAAATATGCTTCTGGTAGGACAAATAATAACACTCTTTGGAAACTGGCAGATGATGATGGGGTTGTGTATGCTAATGTTGGGGAGCTGCAGGCTCAAGCTTACAAGCACTTTTCTCATGTTTATTCTGATGACAAAAGGTGTGATATGTCCTCACAACTACAGGTTGCTCGGCTTTTCCCTAGATTTTTTGACCAAGATGATGCTGATAAGTTATACTCTGTTGTCACATTGGATGAAGTGGAAAGCACTCTTAAATTGTTTGCAAAAGAAAAAAGTCCAGGCCCTGATGGCTGGACGGTGGAACTTTTTTTACATTTTCTGGATATCATGGGTGATGATATTGTTAATATGGTTGAATACACTAGATGCCAAGGGTATCTATCAGGAGCATTAAACTCTACCTTCATCACTCTTATATCAAAGGTGAATGATCCTATGACCTTTGCAGATTTCAGACCCATTGCATTGTGCAATTTGACATACAAAATTGTTTCCAAGATCATTGCAAGTCGTTTAAAGCCAGTCTTTTCCAAGTTGATCACTCATGAGCAGTTTGGTTTCTTACAGAATAGGCAGATTCATAATGTTGTGGGTATTGTCCAAGAATTGATTCATTCTATCAAAAGTAAGAAACACAATGCTATTCTGTTTAAATTGGACCTTGAAAAGGCATATGATCGGGTTAACTGGGACTGCCTGAGGATCTTGCTTATTCAGATTGGGGTGCCAGCTTTGGCTATTAGATGGATCATGGCTTGTATTAATACTACGAATATTTCTGTACTTGTCAATGGCTCTCCTATGTCCTTCTTTAGTTGCTCAAGGGAGATACGCCAAGGACGTTCGATGTCTCCTATGTTATTCATTCTTGTTATGGACGGATTAAGTAGATTGATTCAGCAAGCTAGAGAGCAGGGCAAGTTCAAAGGTATTAAAATTGCAAGGGAACTTTATTTAACACATGTCCTCTTTGTTGACGACGTGCTGATTGCTGGGATGGCATCGTTGGAGGAATGGAAATCTCTCTAGAATATTATTGAACTTTTATGTAAAGCATCAGGTATGAGAGTGAGCATGAGGAAGTCTCACCTTTATCAATATTTGGTGGATGGTGTTAGGATAACAGAGATTCAGTCTGTTGTCCCATATAAATGTAACAAGGTTATTGAAGGATTTACTTACTTGGGTTTTCTTCTGAAACCTAATGGATACTTGGTTAAAGATTGGGATTGGCTTGTTAAGCGATTTGAAGCCCGTATTACTCATTGGACATACCACTTACTCTCTATTGGCGGCAAATTAACATTGGCCAAATCTGTCTTGTTGGGGACGCCGGTCTACTGGTTTTCACTTCTCTCTGTCCCTCGATCGATGATTAATTCCTTGAGGAGGCTTATTTATAATTTTTTATGGACTGGTGGCCTTAAGCGGTCTAATTTGGCTATGGTGGGTTGGGAGAGACTATCACTGCCTCATAATTCCGGTGGTTGGGGATTGAAGGATCTTTCGATTTTTAGTGATGCATTGAGATTAAAAAGTCTCTGGCGTGCTATTTATGGTGGTTCACTGTGGTCTAATGTTATACATCATAAATACATCAAGACCAATATTTCATTCTGGTTAAGACAGCCGAGTAAAAAGGTGAGGGGTGTTTCCCCTATATGGAGAGGGTTCATGAAGGTATATTGTTGGTTTGCACATTATCTTTGTTGGAAAGTTGGTAATGGGTCTGAGGTTGCTATCGGTGTTGACCCAATTCTTGGGTTAAATGGGGATTATACATTTTCGATGGGTCTCTCTGCGTACCTGAGATCGGCTAGGTTGATTACCATTAACAACAGTGTTAAAAATTATTCGAATGGGTATTGGTTCAATGCTTCAGATCTGAATTTACCGCCACCTCTGTGTGAAGAATGGGAATCATACACTTGTGATTTGAATGGTGCCGGTATCAGGATTTCTACTGTGGAGGATGTTGTGGTTTGGGCTAGAAATAAAGCTACTGGTATTATTACTGCTTAGTCTGCATATGACTGCATGATTTGCAGACGTTGCATATTCCCAAACCATTGGTGGTATTGGAAGGTCTGGCAATGGAACTTACCTTTGAAGTTGAAATGTTTTTGTTGGCTTCTATTAATGAATCGGTTGAAGACGTGGGATAATTTATCTATGATTGGATGGGTCTGGCCCAATCGATGTATCTTATGCAAGTCACATATGGAAACAGTCTCGCCTCTTTTTATTGACTGTACATTTACTGTTTCTCTTTTGGAAAATTTCTACCACGTCTTTGGCATTGGCCATGTTTGGCAGGGATCTACGTTGGACGCATGCCTGAAAGAATGGATGCAACAATGCAAACCATATGATACATTGCCTATCTTTTTGTGCTGGGCTGTGTGGTCCGTGAGGAACAAATTTACCTTTGAAGAATATCCTCTAGATTTCAATGGCACATACAACTTCATACTTTCGCAATTTCTGCAATATCAAACAAATGATGTCGTTTCTGTCCAGAGGAATATTGGTGTGTTCCATTATAATTTACAGGATCCTGTTCTATTTTTTGATGGTGCTGCTAGCTTTGGAAATTGTGGTGCCGGAGGGGTGATTATTATTAATCAGCACCATCAGTTCTTACTCCATCTTAAATGTGGAAGAGGAACTAATATGAAGGCTGAACTTTTGGCCTTATGGTGTGTTGTTAATGTTCCACATATCTTCGGGCTTCCATGTGTCAAAATCTTTGGTGACTCATGGGTCACCATCAAATGGGCTAGGGGAGAATTCGACATTAATGTACTGGAACTTGATGGCTGGTGCAGAAGAATCAAAGAAATACTTCGGTCATTTTGTTCCTATTCTTTGGAGGACATTTTCCGTGAACACAATGATCAGGCATATCGACTATCAAAGCTGGCACTGGAGGGGGTAGAGGATTATGTGATTTGGGAGGAATGCTGGGATCATATGGTGATTAATGATGGATCATACAACATCATGCTTTGATTCTTCTTCTGTTTTTTGTTTTTGAAACATTAGCATATAGTGGAAATTTGACATATTTTGTATTTTGAGTCTCATGATCGAGAAGATCTAGTGTCTATCCGGTTTCTACCTGTCAGGAGTCCAATAATTGATGGTATAGTACTTTGTTGGGATATATTTTGAATCCAGCACTTGACACTCTTTTTTGGAGTTGTACGTGGATTATTCTACCTTTGATGGAGATAATTATGTACTATTTGATTCAGCTTTTTTGAATAACAATAGTATGCTTTTTTCGTGGGAAAAAAAAAAACGTCTTAGGACTATGATGATGCAGTTATGCATGGAAGAAATAGATCGCTACGGCCACAAAAGATTTACGTGGAAGAGGATGGAGGTGAAAAAACAATAATGAAAGGAATAATTGTTCGGAGGAAAAAATAAAAGAACAGGTTTTGAAGCTGCCAGAACTCGCCAGACTATACAGGATTATCATTTTCATAATTGAACCTTTTTTATGATCTGAGATGACACTTCCAAGATTTTACAAAGGCAAAGGTCTCAACAAATAGTTATAACAGTCCGATGCTCACTTGGAGGCTAAAGGAGTCCAGACAGTCCGACACTCACTTGGGCACCAAAGGGCTGCCCTGAGGGGCGGCCCTTTGGCACCCAAGTGAGTCGCGCTCCGATCAGGGGCAGCGCGATGCTCACCAAAGGGCTGCCCTGAGGGGCGGCCCTTTGGCATCCAAGTGAGTCGCGCTCCGATCATGGGCGGCGCGATGCTGAGCATCGCGCCGCCCATGAGGCTCCGCTCACTTGGGCGCCAAAGGGCCGCCCCTCCGCTCACTTGGGTGAGCATCGCGCCGCCCATGAGGCTCCGCTCACTTGGGCGCCAAAGGGCCGCCCCTCCGCTCACTTGGGTGCCAAAGGGCTGCGCCTCCGCTCACTTGGGTGACGCTCACTTGGGCTCCAAAGGGCCGCCCCTCCGCTCACTTGGGCGCCAAAGGGCCGCCCCTCATGGGCGGCGCGATGCTGAGTATCGCGCTGCCCCTAGGGGCGGCCCTTTGGCGCCCAAGTGAGCGTCGGACTGTCATCATTCCATTTGAAGCTCGCTTTGTTTTGAAGCAGCCGTCTTGGCTTCCGCGTTTAAATTGCTGATGAATTTGCGATGATAGCTATGGAGTTATAAAATTGTGATTGTGAAGATTAGTGTTGACTTTCTGTATAAATTCATATGACTGTTTCTGCGCAGCTTCCTAATTAGTCCTGAAAAAGAAGTAACTTTTATTTGCATTCAAAATTCACTGTACTCTCTCTCTCGATATCTATGCATCACCTTGAATCATCCTAACGTGCTTATGATCAAATTTATTTTAAATAGAATCGCTTCGCCTTCGTCGCCCTTTTAGTTGGATCCCGGTTTGAATTTGCGATTTTTGGTTCGAAATCTCTCGATTACAATTATCTATTGATCAAATTACAAAATAGGCATAACCCAAAACAATAATGAAATATAATTATGTAATGTTTACGTAAGATGATCGAAGCTCAAGCGTCACCGTTCCAATTCCATTGCATCTCTTATCTTGAACGGCACGCGGTATGAAATAAATATATATATCGTGAGAACACCCATATCATTTTCAGCTTCGTAAAGTTATGTCCACCTCAAATTGATTGCTCATGCATCCATTAAGAACGTTTTTATTTGCTATAAAAAATGAATGTATAGTATCATCATTGTCATTGAAATATTTATATTTTTGAGAGACAGCGAAAGCGACAACATCAACTTAATTATTAATAAAGAATACAACTGAATCAAAGAGTTAATCATTCATATTCATAAGAGATTTAGCATATAAAGAAGATGCCAACAACATCACATGTCCAAAGTATGCCTTAATTAAAGATAGGCTATTGATTTGTGAAGCGTAACAAATTATTATCTATATAGAAATATGTCAATCAGGAATTAAGACACGTTTCAAAAAACTGAGGACAGATATTTTAATTACAAAATAAAGTGTAAAAGGAAACGTTCTTATTAGTTAATGATTTAATATAATATAATGAAAAGACTGGAACAAAATAATAAAAATATAATACTTTAAATATTATAATAAAAAATCATTTTATATATATAAGCGATATTAATACAGTGGCCACTACGACTAAGTTCAGAGCCGATGCAAGCTTAGAAATAAATAGAATGGTAAATAATGATAGAGCCTTTTCTAACCAAACCGATGGAAAAATACTATCAAAAAGGTTGTGTTGATTAAACTTTAACCCACTCCTATTTCCTTACTTCAATGGAGTGAAGAATCTAAGCAACATATAAGGATGATTTATTTCAAAGTACGACCTCTTATTGTTGACGAGGTTAATAAGTATCAGGTGAACCAATAAAATACTAAATATGGTTAGTGAGATTAATTATTAAGATTGGATTTATATATAATATGTTTAATAAATTTAAATTTAATATAAATGAGCAAAATGATTAACTCTATTAAATATTAATGAATATTTAATAGATTTAATAATTTTGCTCATTTATCTTGAATTTGAATTTATTACACATAAATGAAAGTATTTAATTTGAATTTGAATTTATTACACACAAATGAAAGCAAATTATGCGGATTTTTTTTTATGATTGAGATAGTTTAAATATTATTTAATATTTAAAAGAAATATTCAATTATATATATTTTAGATATTAAAACTTATACATCAATTTATTTTATTAGCTTATACAATTTCCTTGTACTCTTAAAAAACACCACACTTATCTCAATGTAAAAATGGACTCAAATTTTGTAATAGATGACATAGAAATTAAAGCTTTATGTATAATCTTATTAGTTAAAGATGCCTTTCTTATGTGTCCTTGTGTTATTCATGAAACCATGTTTCCTTTGATGAAGTTTCATTTCATTACCACATGATTTATAAAGTGTCATGAATATTCTATTAGAAAATTATGTTACCATATTTTCAGTGATATTACAAAAATGTAATGTTGTGCTTTATTTTACAATAATTTCTTATGATTAAAATGCAACATTACAACTCTTGATTTAGGTGCTTGAGCATGGGGAGGATGGGATTGAAGGGCTCTAGTTGGAGGACATGGAGGCCCTTTGTACAACCATTGCCTTATATAATGGGAAAGTGACATCCATGGTTTCAGTTAGACACTCAACAAGCAAAATGTTGGAAAGGCATAATTGATGAGTGGGTGAAAAAATACACCAAGCAAGTAAAGGCATAATTGATGAGGATGAAATGTGGAGGGAAATGAAGTAATGGATTCCTCTCATGTTGGAACCTCTCACACTAAAGATATAAATTAGATTGATGTTAAATTTGACATTTTTTTGATAAGATATATTAGTAATGTTTTGACTTTCGGACTTTATTTTAGAAATAAAATTTCTATATATAATGTTTTTAATATGTTTTTTACAAATATATGGTATAGTTTTTCTTGAATTTATGTGAATCGTCACTTTTCGGAAAATAAGATGAAATAGTATCATTTTTATACAAAAAATCTCTTAAAATTCATTGAAAATGGTTTTAAATGTCTTTATTTTCTGGATTTTTTTACAATTTTGTCAAAAAAAATGTTTTATTTTGTTCATAAAAATGTCTTATTTTATAGAAAAAATTGCAAAATGTATATGTTTTTCATTATAAATTGCTTTAAAATGTATGTTATTTTGTTAAATTTCTAAAAACACACTTGAAAATAGAAATTAAAAATATTTTATGACAAAGATAACTCAAAGGCCCAAAAAAATGCCTAAAAATGAAAATGTGTGATACTAGTATTAACCCTTTTTGAAATGGAGGTAAAAATAGCTACTAAAATTAGGAGAGAGAAAAACGAGAAGTGTGTTGAGTTCTCGTTTCATAGTATAAGTGGCTAAGTTTGAGTAATCTAGGGTTCATGCATATTATGTCTCTTACCTTGATTGATGATATGACTAACCAGAAGAGTTCTATGGTCAAATATGAATATACATGAGTAAGAGAAGGCTTCCCTGAAACTTTGAATGCTAATGCTTATTATCTGCGTTTGAAATGATCATGACTATACATGTTTAAGATTATTGTGTTTTGATAGTATTAAGATTATACTAATGAATGTATGATTATGTATGAGATCTCAAGGATAACACAATGATGATACTAGTAAGCATGCATAGTGATCGAGGATGCATATAAGTTCAAGGACAGGTAATCCAGGAAGCAAAGATCAAGAGGGAGCACACTCCAGTAGTTCCTGCAAGGAAGCAAAGATTGAGAGGGAGTCCACCCAACAAACAAACAAAGATAAATATTTGAATTGTCATTTCTTGTATATTTGATTGTTTAAATAATATTGTTCAATGATGTATCATGCATATTAAAATAATTGCATTAATGAATAGTATACCACTAATATGCATGTAATGGGTAAGTGGCCTATGGCACTGTACAATATTCCATTGCTACTTATCTAGAATGAAACCTCTTTGCTGACATGTTGGGAGTTGTGCACTATCTTAACAATGTTCTAATATAGATTGGAAGGCATCTAGAAAGTTACAGGATATGGATAAATGTTGTATTGAAGCATTGGCTAAAATAATTGCATGATTGTACGACATATTTATTTATGTGTAAGTATTTGTTCTGAAAACTATGAGATGTTTCTAATCATGAAATTTAACTTGTTTTTTGTAGGAAAGATCGTATACGAGTACCTACAAAAGAAGGACTACAACATTTGTTCAGCAAAAAATCTATCTATTGAAGAATTTGAAGTTCCCAAGATCTGGGATGAAGTAATGATGCCATGATCCGTCAATCATGAAGAATGATGTTTGGGATGTGGTCCCAAGACCAGAAGGGAGGTCTGTTGTGACTTCTAAGTGGATTTATAAGATCAAGCATGCTGCAGATGGCAGCATAGAGAAATATAAAGCAAGTGATGAATTGGAAGATACACCAGATGGATGTCAAGACAACTTTCTTGAAAGGTGTAGTCGAGGAGGAAGTGTATGTGGAGCAGCCACTTGGTTTTGAGACACATGACAGAGAGTCATATGTGTGCAGGTTGAAGAAAGCCTTGTATGGCTTGAATCAAGCTCCTAGGACTTGGTATGGTAGGATAGACAGCTTTCTATCCAGTTTGGGCTTTACCAAGAGTAAAGTGGATTCCAACCTTTACTACAAGGTTGAGGAAGGAAATCCAGTGATACGACTTTTGTATGTGGATGACCTGTTTATTACAGGTGAGGATAGGTTGATTTCCAATACGAAGAGGAAGCTTGCTGTCGAGTTCGAGATGAAGGACTTGGGGATGATGCACTATTTTCTAGGCATGGAGGTGTGGCAGAAAACAGATGGGATCTTCCTTGGACAAGGGAAGTATGCAATAGAGATCCTGAAGCGGTTCGGGATGATGGACTGCAAGGCCATAGCCACACCTATGGCATCGAACCTGAAGCTTTTGTGTGATGCTTCATCTGATTCGGTTGATGTCATGGTGTATCATCAGATGATTGGGTCCTTGATGTACCTGATGAACGCTAGACCAGATATTTGTTTTGCGGTGAACACATTGAGCCAGTTCCTAATAGATCGCAGAGGTGTTCACCTAGTTGCTGTAAAGCATATTTTGAGGTACCTGGAGGGTACAATTGATTATGGGCTCAAGTATGATGCGAAACAAAAGTTTAACCTACAGGGTTATGTTGATTCAGACTGAGCAGGCAGTACTGCAGATAAGAAGAGCACTTCTGGGTGCTGCTTCAGTATGGGATCAGGTGTGATCTCTTGGTTTAGCAGGAAGTAGTCTTGTGTAGCACTGAGTACAGCCAAAGCAGAGTATGTTGCATCTTGTTCGGCCAGTTGTGAGGCAGTATGGCTTAGGAAGCTACTGTCTGAGTTATTTGATATCCCGTTGGATGCTATTAGTATCATTTGTGACAACCAGAGTTGTGTGAAGCTGTCTGAGAACCCGGTGTTCCATGACAGGTCGAAGCACATTGAGATCAAATATCACTATATCAGGGATATGGTGCAGAGAGGAGCAGTGAAGCTCCTGTATGTTGCGACGGATGAGCAAGCTGCAGATGTGTTGACAAAACCACTAGCCAGAGTGAAGTTTGAGTACTTCAAAGAGAGGCTTGGAGTTCTTCAGATTGATGACACTTCGAGGAAGAAGTGATGGATACATCTGCAAGAGCCATTCCAAGCATGGTGAGAGGAGGATCCTTCCCATGGCTGTGGATGTAAGCGCTGTGTGATAAGCATCAAGACGATGCTACAGTAATTGTTGTGTATATGCATCATGTTGGATGCTTGATATGATCATGTGGATCATGTATATGTATATGTATCAGGTGGATACATTGTTGATCAGGATGATCATGTGATGATGTACATCCTGGGATGCTCTTTCGAGATTGTGCCATGACCACATGTAATACTGACCTGGGATATCCGATAGGTTGGGATGTGCGCCCGTAATAAGTCCTGGGGTGCTCTTGCGAAGCTGTGTGGTGGAAAATCCTAGATTTTTTCTAGGTCACATCCAGTATGAAAAAGGACTGGCTCTGTAGTGGAAAATCCTAGATTTGTTCTAGGTCACATCCAGTATGAAAAAGGACTGGCTCTGTGGTGGTAAATCCTAGATTTGTTCTAGGTCACATCTAGTATGAAAAAGGACTGGCTCTGTAGTGGTAAATCCTAGATTTGTTCTAGGTCACATCCAACATGAAAAAGGGTTGGCTCTGTAGATGTGATACATCCAGTATGAAAAAGGACTGGCTCTGTAGATGTGATACATCCAATATGAAAAAGGATTGGCTCTGTAGATGTTGATACATCCAGCATGAAAAAGGGTTGGCTCCGTAGATGTTGATACATCTAGCATGAAAAAGGGCTGGATCTGTAGATGATGAAGACATCCAGGTGGTGGGCCTACATCCAGTATGAAAAAGGACTGGCTCTGTAGAACTTCCTATGACGAGTAGATTGGAGATTGATTGAGATAGAAGCAGCAGTGACGATGATTCAATGACAATGATCTAGTGATGATGATCCAGAGAAGAAGACTTGTGCTAGCAAATATGTGTCAAGAAATACCTTCCTAGTTAAGAGGGAGTGTTGTTGTATTTGTAACTTTGGAATGTATTTCACATATGTATATTGTACTCCTATAGAGATTGTATTATTCCTCTATACGGAAGTGTCGTCATTTATATTGTAAGTGTCGTAACGTATACTTGATGGGTTATTAGACCACCTTGATGGGGTCGGCCCTATATAAGTCATGTGGGTTAAAGGGTTATTAGACCACCCTATTGGGGGTCGGCCCTTTCAGCATTATGTTAAGTGGTTAAGTTGAGGCCGACCTATTAAAGGTTATTAGGCAAGTCAAGTCAAGTATAAATAGGGTGCGGGAGGCACTCTATTTGATCATTCACTTTTCACACTCATACACTCATTGGAGAGTGGCACACTAGTGGAGGAGGAGAAACTGTTGCTAGGAGACTATCTCTTATGCTTGGGTTTTGTATCATTGCTCTATCTATCTCTGAGGAAGTTATTGGGGTTTTTCACCTTTATGGTTTTCCCCAAGGAAACTCTGCGTGTCTATTGTCTCTTGTGATTGCTTGTTGTGATTGATCTCCTTAATATGTTGTACATGTTATTCTCTCAGTAAAAATTCCAAAGTATGTTGAATTAATGCTCAAAAATTAACAATTATGTGGTTGGGTATATGTGTAAATGATTCTCAAGTTGAGTCAACATTACTACACTTTCTATTTAAAATACAAAATGTATTTGTTATAAATTATATGAACCTACATAAGGAAATTATGTAACTTTTGAATAATGGAGTAAGAGCCTTACCTTCACAAATTATATCTAGATTGAAATTATGTCACTTTTGAATAATGGAGTAAGAGCCTTATCTTCACAAATTATATCTAAATTGTTGTTTCATGTGATAAGAGAAGTGGTGAGTATCGTTGTGATTTTGAAATTCATACATTCTACTTTATTCAAATATTTTAGTTTTTATGTTGAGGTTCTTACATTTTTATCTTATGTACACACTTAAACATTAGAGCTTGGAATGAATGGAAGTTTCCTTTTTTTTCTGTTTCATATTCATTATTCAATTTTTATCATTTTTTTAAATTTAAATTACACCATTTGGATTTCGTTTAAATGAAGTCATAACTTTTAAATATTAATATTGTATATAAAAATGTTTTTTAATTTTCTCCTATATCAAACTTATATAACAAGACAAAGATGTTTAAAGAATTCGAGTTAAAAGACCCAAAAATATAGAAAACTTGATCAAATAAGCACACGACTAAGGTTAGTTTTGAAAAGATTCATGGATCTTAAGATCAGATCTACCATTGCATTGCATAACATCTCCCTCTACATTAATGGTAAATCTTCTTACTAAAATAACCCAAATAAATATCAATAATTATTATTAATAACCAATTTGAATATTAATATTAATCATTATGGTTTTCAATATATTTTATTTATTACAAAGTGATTATGTTTTTATTTTATTTGTTACAAACCGATTGTGCTTTTTATTACGTCGATAGGCGTTATTTCTCAAGGGTTATTTTGAGGAACACTGTTCTTTTTCGTCGTCCCTCCAACGAATCCAGTTTCGACACCTATCCACATTCTTGTCCAGCGGTTCCTTTGTTTGCCCGCAAGTTTCTGGTCTACTCTGTGCTCACCGTGCTAGGGTTGAACAGGTTGCTTGTTGTAGATGTCAACAAAACCCTTCACTGTGCTCGCCGTCCTCGGGTTGAACAGGTTGCTTGATGTAGACGTCAACAAAACCCTTCATTGTGCTCGTCATGAACCCTTCACTGTGCTCGCCGTGAACCCTTCACTGTGCTCGCCGTCCTCAACCATCTAATCTGCAATAAATCCCTTCCTGGGCTTGATGGACAGCGTTCCTGCACTAAATCCCTTCCTGGGCTTGATGGACAGCTTTGAAGGCTGAAATGTCAGTTTTCAATTAAGGTATTCATTAAGGTCCCTGGACATCTTGTCAATCCAGCGACCATATATTGGGCACAGATGCAGACGCTTCAGGTTTCATCAAATACTTTCAGCGAAGATACCAAGTATTGTTCTTGTTTCTTTCTTTCCTACTCTCTTTCACATGCTATGTTCCTGCATTTTCATCTTCTGTGTTCTCATTTTTATGAATACTACCAAGCATGCCATTATTATAATCAAAATCAATAAACTTATTGCCATGTTGTATCCTTCAGCTTTGTTTGTGGCGTCCCCTTCAATCGTTCCCTTTCTTTCTACCGACAGATTCATCTTCTTAGGCTAGGAATTAGGTTTAATAATATTCATGCCTGGGCGCGGAAGCTGTGAGAGGGTAGTGGATTTGATCCCCTGATGTTTTCTAGCATGAGAACTCCACTTCCTCTTAAAATAATATGCAAACATATTACAGACAAATGAAATTAAATCTAAGCTAAAAAAAAATGCATTGGGTTTGCATTCTAAGTAATGAAATCTAAGCTAAAAAAAATGCATTGGGTTTCATCGATTATGCCTGGAATGAGAGATTATCCCAAACTATCCCTTGAGAGATCCCATTATTATCTTTAAAGACTGCTCCATCAACGGGATGCATTTGGTGCATAAGTTGCCTCCATTTATATAAGAAAGAAACTAGTCTCAATTATTGTTTGAGCAACCATTTTCCTCATTCATAGAACAAACAATGTAGAATGTATAGTTGTCATTCATGATTTTGCCTCAATTATTGCAGCCTCACCACTAGGATTCCTAGACTAGTAGACCTTCCACGTTGAAATTGCTCGTCTCCTAGAAAACTCGTACTTTAGTTTTATTAATGGAAATAAAAGTGTATCTGAATTACATCTACAAGTATCTCTCAAGATTGTATGTTAAGAAAGAAGCAATCAAAAGATGAAGTTCTGCAATAGCAACCGGCAAGGATTCCGGAACATCTTCTTTTGGATTACTTTCATGACTTAGATGAGCTTATATATTTGCTCGCTTATAAGTTGCATCCTATTCATGACAAGGGACTTAGCTGATATTCTTTAGTTCATATCATACTAAAGACACTAAAATTGTTCATCGCAAAATACCAAGAGATTAAGAATCTCAGTACAAATACCTAGGCAAGACATAATAAAGAAATAAGAATATTTTATTGAGAACATTTATGTTACAATGATACTGTACAATACTACTTGACCAATACAACATTTACATTACATAAAACTCAGTTCAAGCAGAGTCAATTTCATAATAACTAAATTCCATTAAATACAGCTGAAAATCCCCAATAAACAAACTTCAGTTGTCACTACGATTCATCTGGTTTCAGAAATCTAGCATACTCCTTTTGCACCATTTCGCCACCACTTACAGGATCAAATGAACATCTATAGAAGCTGCATACATGAAATAACAATGCTAAAGTAATCAGGGACTTTTATCTTTGCTTCAGAAGAGTGTTTGTGTATTAGTTTTATCATGTTAAATCATAATTTTGTTAAATATCAGTAATGCTAACAAAATTCCATCCAATCAATAACATTCAACAACAAATATATATTTTTCAAGTTACCTTCCATCTAGGCCAGCAACGACAATAGTGTTCTTTTGATGGCCAAAAGCTACAAGAAATTGTAATCCCTCCGACAAGTGAAATTGAGCAAAGGACCACTGAGAGCTAAAATATCTTGGTAGTACTCCTACAAAATGAATGTTCACTGCTCACATTTGATTATTATCACATTTGGTCCTTGAAATCACCTTGAACAAAGAACACAATTATATACATATATTACATATCAAAATTCAAGCTCAAATTCTTACCTCTCATAAAAGAAAGTGAAGAGTTGGGATTAGCTCCCATTGAGGGAATCACTAAGCTTACCACTAGAACCATTTGTGGCTGAGAGACCTTGCATAGCATCAACACTCCTTGGATATTCTCCTACCCTTGGTACATTGAGGCCAAAAATGTGAATTGTTCCCTTCTCACTTGAAACTGCCAACCACTGATGATTGGAAAAGAAGTCCAGACTATAGATTTCTGCTCTATCAGCACCTCTACGAGCCTACATTCAATTATATTCATACTTAAAAAAATGTTTATAAACGTACAGGAGAAATCACCATCATTCAATATTGTAGCTCATTACTTGAGGGATTGTTACAATGTTATAAATCAGTTGTTCCCAATTTAAGCAAATACCACTCTTCATGCCCGGCTATGAAGAGAATATGTTTAAGATTTCAAAAAATATTATTGTGAAAATTCCGACCTGCAAAAGATAAATTGCAAAATAAAAATAGGTGTTTTATTTAAGCCTTTAAACATTATAGCAGAGCATTTTTGGGGAATAATTTGTTGCCCTTCTCTAGAAATATATCTTTCATACTTACATGCAATATCTAATATCCCTAAAGGTTATGTTTCAAATATTTTGAAAAATATCCGATGATATTCTCCTTTGTTTCAAGTATGCCAAATCTCATTCAGAAAATTAGATTTCAATTTCAATTTTTGAATATTGAAAACACATTTATTTTTCTCCGTTTTGACCTGAAAATATTTGTTTCCATTAAAAAAACATATAATGATATAAAAGTCACGCAATTTGACTGAAACCTAAGTAATCCAATAGTTTCAGCAAATACACTTCATTTAAGACAGCAGATTATGTCTGGACTTTTAACACATAGTATATAAAGCAATGTGAGTAATATTGTGTATACATTTAACTGAAAACATAAATCCTTACTTTCAATTTACTCTTTAGCTCACTTTAGCTCACTTTATTTCTAACTCCTTCCCACTTGTCTTGCAAATCTCACAGCACCATACCAGAGTGAAGAATACATTTGTCCGCAACATATCTAAATTTTTCCCTCGTTTGCCAGGTATGTTTGCTTTGGTTCATCACTTTCAGTCCTCCACCATTTTTCCTTTACTTGTTGCTAGCTCATACCAACAATAGACTTGTCTTATACATAATGCATGCTCTCATCTCCTTACACCAATGTGCCCATGCAAATGTATTATTTTATTTTTTCCTTTTCAATCAATCTAATTTACCTTCCGTTTGCTATATCGTATATTCTCCCTGGAATATTTTATACTTATATCTTACTTTGATGTCAGCAGTTCTTCTCTTTTTTTTTCCCAACCATAACAATTCTAATTATCCATCCTTCTACATAAATTACAGAATATACTTCTTCTCTTAATCTGCATCTGCATAACTAAAATCCTATAGCTTTAATTGGAACAATGCACCTTGTAGCAATTTTCCCAAGGACATAGTAATGTGATGAAAGAAAACTGCCCACATAAAACTATGATACCTTGGCTAAAAAACCCATTGCATTACTATCACCACTATTGTCCATTTCACATGTGCATCCGTACTTATGTTCACATCTTGATATGCTATATGATACCCAAGTAATTCCAACATGTCTCCCAATGCATCAACATACTTGCACATCATTCACATCTTACCTTTGTACGCTCATCTAGGAAATCTCATTTGACGGCTAAGATGAGAATGACATATATCTACTCATTGTATTTCGTACAAACTGTTTTCACAACAACTCCCTTGAAATTTTCACATACATCTATTCTATAGTAATGAATCTTTACTTATGTTAGTTCTTGCATATCCTTTATAGTCTCCTTGTTTGTTTTCTAGAAACAACATGGACTCTGTTGGTGTCCTGCTTTCATGGCAAATGTCCTTCATCTAAAACAAATCATTCTTCATCATTTTTTCATATTTTTTTCCCAACCCTTTCTGCTTTTATTTTATAATTTAACACACAAACTATACTTGAACTTTAAATCCCTTACAAATATAATACTCTTTGTTTCTTTCCATTCTCTCATTAGGTTAAAGCTTGCTACACCTTATACTTTCTAAACATGGAACTTCTTTTCTTTCCTTCTTATTAAACCAACATTGTTTCCAACAAACATAAAATTTCCCATGCTCACATTTGAAAATGTACATTTTCCAACTATACATTTTACTTTTCTCATCACTACATATTGAATGGATTTATGCATAGTTGTCTCAAACTCCTTTCCTCAACTTAGTACTTGTATCTTTACATTTTTCCTTCTTCATGTAATACTCAGGAAACCCCCACGTAATGGAACCACCATTGACAGAAAATGCTATATCTCTGCTCTTGGTTGGTTTTGTACATCTCCAACCATGCCTACAGGTTTTTTCACTAACCCCAATCGGATCAACGAAGGCAACGACTCCACGCTACCGGCTGACTATCTCTGATGGCACCAACACACATCAGACTTTGCTCCCAACAGCCTTCAACTCCCTCCTTTTAGATGGAGAACTCCAAGAAGGCTCTATCACCAAGCTTTCCAAGTGCAACTGTACCATCGTTCACAATACCACGTACATCTCACTTTGCAAAGTTTTTTTCCCTCCTTTTTAAAAAACTCTTACTTCAATCCTGCACTTCATATTTTAACCACCCCCTCTTGGCACAAACTTTAACATATTTTTTAATGTTGTGTTTTTTTCTTATCAGGACTATTACAATGCTCGACCTCGAAGTTCTCCACCACAAGCTAGCCCTTGTTGGGATCCCTCTCCCTCTCGTACTACCAACGAATCTTAGCCTTCCAACTGGTTCATCAACTAGCCAACCCCTTTGCCTCACAGAAGACAACGTTAATTTCTCACCCCATACAACACCTCCACCACTATCCATGCCATTATCTATTATTCCGTTCAAAGCACTAATCCCCAACTACAAAAAATGGTCCATTCAAGGTCGCGTAGTTGCAAAGACAAACATCCATGAATACAAAAACCAAAAAGGACCAGGGAAACTATTTGGTTTCAACCTCCTTGACTACTCCAAAGAAGAGATCCATGTATTTGCTTTTAACAACTTTGTTGACTCCTTCTATCCTCATATTGAAATAGGCAAAGTTTACACTATCTCCAATGGCACAATCAAACCAAGAAACCCCACATATAAACATTTGAACAACCATCTTGAGATTATCCTTTCTGCCGCGTCAACCATCCAACCTTGCCTACATGATTTCCCCTCCATTCATTTACATTCCTTCCACTTTAAGACAATCAATAACCTTCAAAATTCATCATTAAATTCCATAGTTGATCTTGTTGGCATGGTCATCTCTGTCTCCCCTGCATCGACAATTCGGAAGAGAGACGGCTCCGAAACAAGCAGGCGAACTGTTTCCCTTAGAGACAAGTCATGCTTCAACATCGATGTCACGTTGTGGGGTCATCATTTCCACAATGAGGGCTCTCAACTTGCTTCGTTGTACTCCTCTTATCCGCCCCCCATCCTCGCAATCAAGGGCGGACGCCTTACAAAGTTCAATGGAAGAACAATTGGTTGTGTTTCGAGTACTTCCCTGCTTATTAATCCAAATATTGAGCCAACCCACCTCCTTCATCAATGGTTTCATGCCAATGGATTCCGTGCAGCTTCCCCATCCTTGAGTCGAAAATATGCAAGCTCTTCATCCCATCCACACCCAAAGAAAACAGTTTTGGAATTGCAAACCATGCAACCATCTGAGAAGGCACTATGGTTCTTTGTACGTGCTTCCATCGTTGACATTAACATGGATGACTTCCACTTCCTTGCATGCCCTTTCTTTGTCGATGGCATACAATGCATGAAAAAATTTCACACCAAGCTTTCAACATTTGGCATTGCAGCAAGTGTGATGGTCAATTCCCAAAGTGTGACTATAGGTACATTTTGAAGCTCTCACTACATGACCACACCGGGAAGCTCATTGGAGCAACAACTTTTGACAATGCAGCAAAACAATTGCTAGGTATCTCTGCAAAGGACTTGTGCCTCCTGTCCAGTGAACCATCAACCGTAAAGGAAATATTTCTACACTTAACTTCACGTCAATACCTTTTCACCTTATCCATTAAGACAAAGACTTTCAACTCCACTGCCCGATTGAAAACAACCATTGTCAATTCCGAAGAGCTTCCTTATGCCGATGCATCATCCATCCTCCTCACATAAATAAATGCAGTAACACCTCATACCCATCCTATTTCCCGTCGTCTCTAACCTCCCCTCAATACAGCATACCCATCCTCTCTTCCAACATCCCTTTGCATTTCCCTCCCCTTCATCTCCGCCCAATTATGTTTCTTCCACTTCATCACTAGTCCTATCTCTATTTCCCATCACCTTGCTTCCTTGCGTTAGATAGGCTTTTACTATTATATGATTTCACTTTTCGTAAATCCTTAATGTATTCAGCTACTATTTCTTTTATTCCCATACTACTCTATATGGTGCCCTAAACATTATATTTTTAACTATGACTTACAATGGTTCACATACACTATATTTATCTATATGCGTGCAACCAAAATTGACAATTCGCTTACATGTATACATCATTCATGTTGTTATTTAATGTGTTGTGCTTCTTCTTATTTACTTCTCACATAGATATATATGCTCCACATGTATCCACACATGCTTTGCACCTGCTTATTGCACCACTTTCATGTGGACTTGTTTGTATATTCACAAATACATTATGCTATCTATTATGCCTTTCTTTATGTTAAAATATGTGCATCCCTTTTTTCCACAATTTATGTATTTATAACATCCTACAACCCCATTAATGTCTCATCCAGGTTCAACACAAAGCTGGTTTTCTTCAACATACCGATGCCTTCTGGTGATCGAAATGAACAAAGAAATGCACGTAGAAGGATTTTGTATACGCACAGAAAAGATCGCCTCAACACACAAAGATGCCTTCTGTATCAATCTAGACGTGCCACCCTCAATGATGCACCCATCCCCTCCCCCCCTCCACTTGAAAACCTAAATACTCCACCAATGTAGGCCTCCACTACACCCCCTCTTCCAACCACCCCATGCAACTCCTCCTTAAAAGACATGCAATACCGGTTTCGTAAACGACTCGACCGCCTCCACCCAATGCATGTATCCTCTGTATGAAAGGAATCCTATGTAGGCATTCAAACCAAATTTTCAAATGGAATTTATACATGCTCTTGTTGTACTAAAGAACGAAATGGCCATTGCTTCTCCTTAGACAACAACATGGACCCTAGCAACCAGCCCTCAGTACTTGCTAGGCTTACTCAAACTGAAGAAATGCTCATTGCTCATGTCAACCCCATACTTCAAGTTACCCATGGACGAGGTGGCCAATACAAATACTCTGGCCATACTATTAGTTTCCCCCAAGACATCTCCACAATCGCCTCCTCACTTCCATGCCTCTTTCCAGACTTGGACAACCTTGTTGTTCAAAAATTAAATGCGACAAGCAAGCCGTATGAATTCATTGTTATCCGTTCCAATGTCCTTGCTGCACTAGAATTCAAAATGTCCAATGACCCATATTACAAGGATGTCCAAATTAACCTACTTTCATTAAATGATTTGCCACTTCAACCCACAGATGTGTCCTCCCTTCTTCGTCATTCCACTACCCCTGGCCCAGACCTCCAAGTACCCTTGCCCCATGATGATGATGCAACTCCTTTCTTTCCATCCACAACAAACCCCCAAACCTCCTCCTTCATTTTCTCCCGCCCAGTTTCCCGCACTAAGACTGAAGAAATTAGGCGCTTTGCCTCATCAAGCTCTGGAACACCAAACATTTCTATTGACTGGCCCCCCATTGGCCTTTCCCCAATCAATGAATACAACACAGAAGGCCTCCTCTCTATGGCATTTCCAACCTTGTTCCCCACTGGGGTTGCCATGTTAAAGCAACCACATCTTCTTGAAATTGGCATGCAAGAATATGCTTTACACCTTATGTGCTATCATGATAATAGATTTGGCCAACACCCTCACTTTCGCTACTACTTGTACAACCTTATGATGCAACATCGAATCCAAGCCACTGCTGCAATCTTTGTTAAACGTAACATACAAGACACACTCCCTGCAACTATCTTGGCCTCGCGCACACAACTCCAGGAAATTTTGTATTCTCATGTTGCTGACCATGACATGCATTTTGGATCTTCCCTTCCCGGCACACACTCTTATTGGAACAAAAGGCGAGGTGAACTATACAATATGATCACCCAACTTGGTAGCCCAACCTTTTTTTTACCCTTAGTGCAGCTGACACCAAATGGCAGGACCTTCACATGCTCATGCCTATCCATCCTCCAACTTCATTTCCCGTGCAATTCCAATGGATACTTCATAACCTTATAACCAACCCACATATTACGTCCCTATACATGCACAATAGATTCACCATCTTCCTTGAAGAGGTCCTTCAAAAAACATTCAAGACAAAGTATTATTGGTGCAGGTTTGCCCCTCTCATTTGTTGCACTTATTTAGTTCAAACATTTTACAATTCCACTTTTTTCCTCACTACCTGTATACCCTTCTTTATATAGGTATGAATGGAAAAATCGAGGTTCTGCTCATATACATGGATTCCTTTGGTTGGAGGATTCACCCAATATGGACAACCTCGAGCGGGAGGATCCTCAAGCTTTGGAAGCTGCAAAAAAATACTTTAACAACTTCTTAACTGCATGGAATCCATGTCCATTGCACCTTCGTGCACCCGCATTCCATCGAACAAATCATGTAGATCCTTGCACACTTGAATTAGCATCCATACTTGTAGGAAACGAAAGTGTTGACTATGAAGCCCTTGTCAATTGTGTTCAACGATACACAAAATGCAATGAAACATCTTGTATTCGCAAAAAAGGGCCAAACCTTGTTTGCCGCTATGGTTTCCCCTTCGAAATGCACACTACATTTTCTATGTGCATTGATGTTGATGGGAAAAAAACATACATCCATGCTAGGAATGATAAAAGCTTAAACATACACAACTCTCCCATGCTCTCAGTATGGAGAGCAAATGTTGATTTCCAATCTGTCCTCTCCCGCCATGTTGTCCTGACATACATTTGTAAGTATGCATCAAAATCAGAACGAAATTCTGAAAGCTACCATGACATTCTATCCCGTATTGCACACGTTGCCCCTGCAGATGAGCCAGTCTTACTACCCATCTGAAAAGTTCTATCAGAAACTGTTGCAGATCGGGACATTGGTGCACAAGAGACCTGCCATATGCTGCAAAAAAATCCATTGACCCTTTCGAGTCATTCCTTTGTGTCTCTAAATGTTTCCCAAACTGTTTTCAAACGTGTCTCAGAAAACCTCCCAAACACCCCTCCCCCACCCACCTTCATTGCTACATACATGCAAAGACCTCCTTCACTTGAGCAATTGAACCTTCTAGAATGTACACGTTCTTGGTCCTACTCTGCACGTAGGAGAAACTGCCCATGGAAACCCCACATCACACCTAATATTGTGCGTGTCCTTCCCCGCTTCTCTGACATCCCTCCTTCTACTTCCCCTCTTTATGTCAAATTTTGTTGGAGTGAACTCCTCCTCTACAAACCTTTTCGTGTTTTGCCAAATGACATTGGTTGCTCAGATTTGGATATTGTCTCCCATTGGGAATGCTTTCATGGACCTACACTTCCTGGCATGTCGAGCGACAACCTACTTCCCCCCCTAGATCTTGCTGCTAAAAATTCCGCCCCCCCAATGAAGTTAATGGACCCTCCCCAATGGACATGTCCGAATGGGAATTTCTGTCTCACCTCCACCTTGGAAACAACCTCCAACTTGATGATATCGACATGCTTGGACATCGTGACTTTGACACAACACATAATTGGGCCAACACACATATTCCCTTACACTTGCAAGACTCAACCATCTCATTCATTGACTTGAACCGCTCATCGAACCAAGTACATCATCAACCCTTTTCAAATTCCACATCTCCTAATTGCTTATCTTCCACACAACGCACAACCTTTGACCTTATTATGTCCCACTACACATAAGAAACAACCAATTTCCCATTGAAAATGATCATCCAAGGAACTGCAGGCACAGGAAAATTGTATTTGATTGGTTGCTTGCAAGATGCATTCCGTTTGGCATCTGGGAATAGCCCATCCCCCCTTCTCCTACTTGCTCCAACCGGCGTCGTAGCATTTAACATAAATGCAGTAACGATACATTCCAGCCTGCGCATACCCATAACCACAATGCATCCTCTTGAGGGCCAAGCACTTGCCATCCTAAAAGAACACCTCAGCCCTATATGTTATGTCTTGATAGATGAAATGAGTTTCATTGGTCCAAAACAATTGGCCAACATTGACGACCATCTTCGTGAAGCATTCCCTTCCTTTCGAACTTGCCCTTTCGGTGGCTGCTCTATCATCCTTGTAGGTGACCTTGGCCAACTTCCCCCTGTCAAGGATATCCCTATGTATGTAGGCGCACCACGTGGTAACACACTCTGGCGAAGCTTCAACACGTTCCTCACCCTCTCCATAGTTTTTCATCAACAAGGAGACAACCCTTCTCAAATTCAATTCTGAAACCTCCTCCTCAACCTCAGAAATGCAACCCCAACTATTGCCAATTGGAACCTTCTCATGTCGAGGTCATCCTCTTCCCTCCTGCAAAACGACAACCAAGTATTTGACCAATCCACGCACTTGTTCTCAATTAACAATGTTGTTACCTTGCATAACAAACAAATGCTTAGACAACTCAATGTCCCAATTGCATGTTGTACCGCTAAAGTTAGGAAGCAACCATTTGCACTTGCACCCAAAGATGAACAACTCGCTATGACTTTGCTCCTTTCCATTGGCCAACAAGTTATGCTTACCACAAACCTTTGGGTCGAGGCAGGCCTTGTTAATGGCGCTCTTGGCCAAGTTGTTGCAATTCTCTACAACACCGATACTACTCCACCTAACCTTCCTTTGTTTGTTGTTATAAATTTTATCAACTATAAAGGCCCACCATGGGATGCTTCCAACCCTAGCTATGTGCCAATCCTACCTTTAACATGGGGATCTCGTAGGAAACTTCCACTTCGCATGGCTTGGGGTTTAACAATCCATAAAGCACAAGGGATGACCTTACAGAAGGCAACAATCGACATTGGCAACATTGACTATCAAGGTCTTACCTTCACTGTTGTTTCAAGAGTTAGACATCTCTCGGACCTTCGAATAATGCCAACCTTCTCTTTTGCTCGGTATGCACGTATGAAAGATAGCTCTTTTGTTCAGTGGCAAAAACAAGAGGAACGTTTAATTGCCTCCAAATCAATTCCACCACATGTCCATTAACACATGTAGTTGCATATGGTTACAACCAATGCATCATTTAGTCTACTCTTTCTCTAAATGGGACTAAACACATGTGTACTATATTTTTTTGTCTCAACTTTTTTCATAACTATTGTTGTTTACACAAAAGAACTATTACAAAATACCATACAAAACAAATTAAATTGCCTTCACTATTGCTTTGCACTTGCTAGAAAGAAAACATTTGATTTAGTCCTTTGTACACATGTTTAGCTTTCATTTATTGTCTTCCTTCATTTGTTCCTCTACCAAATGCCATTTACTTTCATTTCACATTTTTTCTATGCTTCGCACATGTTAATATACACTTCCTTCCACTTTTTATTATTCCTAGTTTTCCCAAATGAAAATGAAAAACAAATTACTTCCTATATTCATGTATATCTATCTTGTTTGTATTTCCCATGTTTTTTTCCTTCCACTAAATTACAATTAAGTTGTTATGTTTATTGCCTTCTAGCATAGCATTTCAATTCTAGCATTTTCTTCAATCTTCAATACAACATAAAAAAAAAATAATAATAAATAAAATTGTCCTTTCATTTTTATGATATCTGTATGGTTTGAACTTGTCAAGAGTTTATTTTTTTTCCTTTTTCAATTTTAGCACTTTCACAATAGCCATGGATATGCAGTGCCTCAACATCCTTGTTGACTTCGGCCGACAGATCAAGGAACAACAAGCAGGACTTCAACGAATCTAAGCACACTTCCAACGGCCTTCCAACCTCCCATTGAATTACTTCCAACCAACTATTAAGCTTCTCTCAGAATTGAGAGCCCTCCTTCAACGCATTATCCATATGCATGAAAGGGACACTCTACGCATGGCCCGAGAATACTTGCTACGCCGCAACCCACACCTTTCCCCATACATAAATCGCAGATGGTGCTGTCGTTGTCATAAGCCCGCTTGCATCTATGATTGATGCCTCCTATCTTTCAGTTTTGTTTCACCTCTCCTTCCACCCACTTTTCCCCTGCATTTGTATCATCTGTTGCCACTTTCACATACCTTTACGCCCACCAACCCCTTTTTTTTTTCCCCACAACTTTCTCCACTAGCCATTTCTACCTTCCCCACTTGTATCTCCTACCATATTTTCAACCTCTGTTTTGATTCACTCAATGTATTATCACATCATGTCAACCACAAACATTGTACAAATGAACTACATCCACTAATACCAAACTACATGTACATTCATGCACACATAACAAGTGTAAACAAACTCTCATTTTATGTTTTCCAAGTTTTCAACTACACATTTCAATGCAAACACAAGTATAGATATATTCGAAATGTATATATGTATGTTGTTTTTCCCATGAACTACATCCCACTAATATGAAAATACATGTACATTTTCTGCACACACAACAAGTTTAAACCCAATCTCATTTTTTGTTTTCCAAGTTTTCATCTACACATTTCAATGCAAACACAAGTCTAGCTATATTCCAAATGTATATATGTATGTTGTTTTTCCCACTTTTATCTCTTCCTGCAACTCTTTCATATCACATCTTTACATTTCTTTTCATGGTGCCTCTATAATTGGTTCTACTGTAGGTATCTCCTACAATTTTATTCTACAATCACATATTGTAATATTTTTCCTGATTACATTTACATGTATTGCCCATTTTTTTACACTACTACAATGATACAATTTGTACATTGAGTTGGTTTAAGATGCTCTCCTTAGGAGAGTACATGGTCTGTAAATATTACTTGTTGCGACAGCTCGCTACTGTTTTTTTCAATTTCATACTACACTCTCTTCTGCTGGAATCATCCTATTTTCGTCCCATCAAATGCTACACTTCCTCTGGATGCACACAGAGCATCCAAGTTCCAATCGAAATGGTACAAAGCTCCCCACCATGCCTTTTATACTACATTTCCATTCTATACATATATACAATTTATCTTGTTTTACCCTCTTACATAACTTTTATTGTAGTTCACATTCAAATCACAGCGAACAAGATTTCCACCTTACCACCTTGACTTCCATTACAATTGTTCATTAAGGTCTGTATAGAATCTACAGTTGCTTTTTCTTTCCTTTTGATTATGTTTAATGTATGCTAGCTCCTTTGCCATTTCCTTTATCAATATTTAAGCTAGGATTTATTTTCACCACCTTGCCATTGCCTTTTTTTAGGCATGTGGATCCATGCTTCAACACCTTTCACCTCAAGCCCTTCGTGGTAACATAAAATGGTAACAACCCTTTATCCATTTCCCCTTCCTTTTTTTACTGAAAGTTGTGTGAGCCTTATTTCATGGAACATTGCAGTCAAGGAAATTGGCACATTCTACTAAAACAGCGAGTCAACATAACCCGAGGATAGTCTTCCTGTTTTGACAACATGATTACCTCACATCTTCAGCAAAAACAAAAATGAATCAGATCACACGGGTAAGAGTCGTGTGTTAACATTATTTAAATTCATTATGATGTTAACATTTTACTTTACAACTTGCCATTCTTGACATTTTATGGATTATTGCATTGCTTACACTTACAAACAAATTCTTATGTTGTTCTCCTAATATGATTCTGTGTTGTGTTTCATTGGACTTAGAATACCTGCACGGAATTTTTGTCACTCTCGACTTTGCTCAAGTGCCATGAAGGGATTCTTCTGTTCTTGTACATCATCTTCGTGGGGGGGACTCATCTTGTCTCTATCCAACTTCTGCAGGTGCTTTTTGGGATATACATCATATGCTCTTGTGGAAGCCTTTGTATAAAAGGAACATACTGTCCATTAGTACAGTCAAGTGTTTATTAGTTGTTGTTGTGTTGATTTTGCCTTTCTTTTTTTCTCTTCACAGATTAGTCAAGCATGGAAACTTATAAAATGTCTCATCTTTTTTTTCATTCCATTATTGAGAACGAAATTGTAACATTCCCTAATAAGATTAGACGTATTCCAAGATGTTAGTGAAAACTGAAATGAAGAGACACCACACCACACCAGACGTATGGGCTGTGGGAGAAGAAACTTATGCATTGTATTAAAGCCAAGTGGACAAAACTAAATAAAAAATTTTATCCACAACCTGTACCACCTCCTACAGCTATTCCTGTAGCTTACCAATCCTTCTCCCTGTACTCTAACACTCTTGCTTTCTCTACAACAGTCATTTATTTATCAACATTCTTCATATCAACCATTCACTCCTTCTTCATTATGCCCAATAATCATTATAAATTTATCATCAGGCCTATCATAGACAGAGGATTTCATTCAACTTTCTAACCTTTCTCTGATTTCTTTTTTTTTTCTCTCACCTTTCTAAGCTATAGGATCACTTTAATTAAATTAATGGAAACTCTACATCAGATCTCTATCTCAACCCTTGTCTTTGTTCATATTTGGAATTGTGCACATACTTCTCAAATAATCATCTCAAGCTCAGATCTCTAGTCACCAACACTCTTTTTCTCAACATTGAATGTGCATCTCTGTGTTGTTCTCTTCTGATGTTAACCAAGTTTGTGTTCTCAAAGGGAATATGCTCTACTATTTAGACTCAACTTATTTACGGTCTCAAAGGTGGAGTGACCATCCTCCGATGTCCATCATTTTCACATTTGTATCATGTCATGAGCTCAGACAACAAGGCATACCCTAAGATTTCAGTGTTCAACAAGGTCAAAGGAGTACCCGGACTGATCTCTGACTTGATTATTAGTGATTTCTGTGTACATTCTCATCACGTCCGTGACATAACAACAATTGCAAAGACAAATAGCCATTACACAATTCTAATACAAGCAACTACCTGCAAAACACTTCATTCACCCACTGCAATTTCACCATTCAATGAACCCCATGAATCTCTTAAAAATTGCATTTTCTCGGAAAACCTCTTGCTACTCCCCTAACTGACCCCATTATTGACACCTTTGTGTTGGCTTACACTGTTTTCTCTGCAATTGACCCCAACTGCAGTGCTCGAGACTCTCATGTTCCTGTATGTTTATATATACATATGCATATACTTATTTGTTTTTGTACTTGCATAGGGGCAGGAATTTTACTAGAACTACTTTCGTTGCGTAGGTATTGGCTCCATTGTCTATTGGGTTTGTTGTTTTCATGGTGCACTTGGCCACCATTCCCATCACTGGTACTGGCATCAACCCTGGTCATGGTGCACAAACAATCCTGGAATGACCATGTACGTATTTATATCAATTTTTTTTCCTTGTTGGGTTGTTATAATAGTTTCTTGTCAATGTATTCGGTAGCTCAGGGTTTGATATATATATAGCTTGAAACTACAAAAGTGTAGCATAAAATCAGGTCCATGGTTTCATTTTAATGGATGCAAAGCGTTAGACTCTATATACATTAACTATTTTTTAAGTTACAAGTGTCTTTAAAAATATAAGAGAAAATCATCTAATCCCTTTTTTTAGTGCTTCTAATTTGTTAAAATTTGCTAAGATCCTTTTGATTTAAACCAGTTGAATTGCTTCAATATTAACATTAGGATAATCCAGTAGAATTAGTATTTGTTAAAGCTGATACACTAGCTTCATTAGTATGGTTGTTGTATGTGCAGTGGATTTTTTGGGTAGGTCCTTTTGCTGGAGCTGCATTAGCCGCTGCCTACCACCAGTACATTCTGAGAGCAGCTGCCATCAAGGCCTTAGGATCATATCGAAGCAACGCCAATGTGTAACTGGTTGTAGGTAGGAGTTGTCTGTAATTGTTATGGGATATTATGTCTAGCACTGAATAAGACCAAGTGGCAGCTCAGTGAGAACTGATTTGTGGAAAGTAGCTTCTTCTATCATAGCCTTGATTAGGGGTTATATTGTTGACTATTAAGAGTCAGAAAGATTGAGGAAATATGGATTAATCCACTGTTGTTGCAAAAGCAGTAAGAATGCTTGTAATTTATGTACAAATTGTGCATGAATGAACTGAGAAACATGCAGAAGACAAGCTACAACGTCAGGGACATATTCAGCAGACTTGATCTTACAACAGAAAACTATCATAAAAATTAAAATCTCTGCTCTATAATTTTATAAGTTTGTACCATGTATTTTTGTTGTGGGGCCATCTCTTGTTTCTTGCACCACCAGTTGTAACAGAGAAAAGGTTAAAAACATACATTTTAAATACTTCTTATTCTTGATAACTATTTTATTTATAAGAAGAAATTGAGATAAAAAAAGATAAAATAAAATAAACTTCCTGAAAAACTATAAATCCTAGAATACAATATTTACATCCACTTCATCAATATTATGAGTACTCAATTCTTATCCGTTCTGTCCTAAACATGAATTCATACGTTATTTATTTTGTTCTTTGTCTTTTCTCAATATGCAGAAGCATAGTATGTTATGTAATCGAAAAGTAAAAGCATAGTATGTTATGTAATCGAGAAGTAAAAGCCCCATTTTCTAGAGAATACAATACAACGACACTTGTAACTGTACATGAAACTCTGTAACTGCAGTTTATCTTAATAAAAAATTCTCCACAGGGATGTTGGTGTTTGAACATGATTTCTATTTATCTCAGTTCCATTTGTCATATATCTATCGTGTTCTATTCACTTTTTCCAGTGTAAAACTAAAACTATTCCATACATTTATTGTTTATTTTCTGAACTAACAAGAACATACTATTTTTTTTATCTCTTCCTCCTCCAGGCATTTCAATTCGTAACAATAAATAGTGGGTTTTTTTCAAGCACATGATTGTTGTTATTGGTGTATAATATATTTAATCAAAAGTATGCAGGATTGGTTTTGGCATTCTCTACTATTCATTGAATGAAATACCCTCCTAGCCTAGCTCAAATATAAGTTATTGTCTTGAAAAGCATTGAACCCAAGGCCGCTATAACTGCGCTTTGCCTTTTTCCTTCAAAAGACAATCTCATGACTGAAAGAATGAGATTGGCTTCATAACGCTTGAGTGGGGGCCAATTTCCTGTGAAAACCATATAACTTGTAAATTCCGGGGAGTAGTCTATCCTTTATCAAAACTATAGTAAAGCTTTTCTATTTTTTTTATGTACATATTTGTCATTAGTCAACTAACTGAAAAATTAGTTAGTTTTGTTATGGGTTTTGAAAAAAACTTTTGGAATTCCTCATTATAAGGAGGGCATCTTTTTTTTAGAACATTCTCCAAATATGCAAGCTCTATTATGCCCTCCATGTTCCTGCAATATCTATTATTCTTGTGCCATAAAATTGATGCCAGTTACTTATGTTAACTTAGTACTTCCGTTTTCTTTATATTATTACATATCGGCGTATAATTGCACCTTTTTGGGGGCAATAGCTAGTTATATTTTCTTAAACTATAAAAAAATATTATATAATAGAAACAATTCCCCACCATTTACACATATTTGTTTAAAAAACATTTCCTAATATCAAGAAAAACTTATAATTATATTTATTTTTGTGATTTCTATTTCAAATATATTTCTTTATGTTAAATTTGTAATCTATATAATTTTTCATTTAAAATAATATTAATGTAAATATAAATGTCGTAGTCTACTATTCTTTTTTATCATTTTTCCTAAAATTTGGTACAAATTTTTCGAATCGCAAATATAAGGTGATAAAATTGCATAATCCAAGTGTTGCGAGGGATTTTTAGGGCGTTGAATCCATTTCTCAATAAAAAGTGGATTCTAAGCATTGAAAAGTTATGATATGGCCATATTCAAATCATCGAATTCCATAAAAAATCCACCGAAATGTCATAGTTGTATAATCGTTAAACAACTAAAATATAACTACAAATATATATTTATATGATAAATAAATTAATACTTAATTTAAAACTTAAAATTAATTTTTTTAACATGTCATTTGAAGCTTATAATTAAATTTTCTTTTAATATTTAATTTAAAACTTATAATTAAAATTTCAATCATGCTTTTCCACCAAATTTCCATATTATTAAGTTAACAAACACTATGACATTTTTTTTCCAAAGAAAAAAATGGAAAATAATTATATTCATAAAATGATAGACATAAATTGTTATGTGCATAAAGAGACCATACAAGATGCACTCCATCCATGGTAGGAAGTCAATTGTATCAATACCTTCATTCTTATAATGCTTGACTAGGCATTCTAAACTACAATTTATTTATTTTTTGTAAGTTGGTGGGTTTTTTCTATTTTCTATTATATAAAGGAAAAAATATAATACAAACATGTGACAGTCTTTCTATTGCCATCAACCCTCCAAAAAGGAAAGCGAACTGACGACAAATGGACCCTTTTCCATATAATCGTACTAAGATGTCTAAACCACAACATTTTTAAGCTAAGCAGAGTATTAGGCTTCCCATGGGGGGAACCAACTTTGAGTCCAATATACAAAACCAAAATCTATAAAAGTACATACCCAAGGGGAAATAATTTCTAAAAACAAAGTAATTCATATCAATGAAATCAGATAGAAGGGAAAGGATGGTGTTACTTGTGGGATATCGCGTTGCTTTGGTGCGCCTCTCCCTTTCCTTTGTCCATCGTAGCTTTCCCTTTATCCAAATAGGCCATCATAACCAGTGAATCCACTCCTAGTCGACTAGAAATCACAAAGCTCCAAGTCATAAAGGCCTCCATTAGATCCTTCATATATGTCAGCTCCTTCACCAATCTCTGCTTCATCTTCGTTGACACTTGGAGCGCCTGACCAATGAAGAATTTGGTTTTACAATATACATCAAGTTGTATGAGATAGCGGGTGTGGCACGTTCTTGCTATGGTGAAATCAGGGCACCAATAGCTCTCCTCAATTTCCGAATTGAGTTCCTCCTAACGCTCCCATTCGACCTATGCTTCTTGCACAATGTGACTAAGCAAATCCTGGACCTCAGGGGTTGTAAGTCTCCTATACTAAGAAGTCGAATTCCTATCCTCTGTCTCTGCCCGTGAACGATGTTGGGGCCGAATTGATTCACCGCAACCTATAGATATTCAATGAAGGGGATGACCAGATTCCCCACGACCTCTAGAACCTCGACGAGGGGCCATCCTCAAAACCAAACCTGAACAACTGCTGAGCAAACTGCAACAATTACATAGGAGTTTGAATAAATTCCAAATAGCTTCCTAATCCCAAGTGGCGTCATCAATGAGGAGAGGGCTCATCTGTGTTATACCATTGCCCTCCTACCAAGCCATGAGCATCTCAATGCAAACAAGCATGTACTGCACCCTTCCTCCATCTCTCATCATAATTCTCGGGGTGGTGGAAGAGTTAAAGGACATACTAGTAGCCAATTCAAACATGTCGAGAATCCTTTTGATAGTGATAATGTCTCTAGGAGAACCCGCTGCAAAAATCATAATGTCGTCGAGGAACAATAGGTGTGTTAGCTGAGGTTGGACACAAACTTAAAACCATAGAAGGAACCCGAGGATTTTGCATGATGGATAGCTCGGCTCAATCCTTCCACAATAAGAAGGAATAATAAGGGAGAAAGAGGGAAACCTTTACTTAGTCCCCTCTCAGGCCTAAAAAAAACTGAAGCCGATGCATTGACAAGAATAGCGAAGGACACATACTGTATGGTCGACATAATCCAGTCGATTATCATCAAAGAAAATCCAATCTGTAGAAGGGTGAGCCTCAAGTATGTCCAGTTAATTTGGTCATAAGCCCTACGAAGATCAATTTTGAGGATGATCGTCGGGGATTTTTTAATATTGGCAGAGTGGAGAACTTCCTGGGTAGTGCCTATCGCATCATGAATGATTCTCCCTTTGAGAAAATCATATTGTTCCTGTGAGATTCCATCTGACAAGATGTCATGGATCTTGTTCGCTATAACCTTAGCAACCATTTTATATATACTGTTGTAGAGTGACATCGGTCAATAGTCCCCGGAATTTCTCCTTTATCTTTCTTGGGAATCATGGCAATAAATGTAGAATTAAACATTTCTAGGATTCTCCCTTTTTTTTGTGATTCCTCTATGACGGCTAGGATGTCTTGCTCAAACAAGTTCATGAATTCTTCATAGAATTCAATGGCCCAACCATCTGGGCTCAAACTTTTCTCATGCTGCATAGATTGAACTGCCTGCCTTAGTTCCTCTATAGTCACAGGTTGTTGGAGACCAATAGTCTGTTTGTCATTTACCATGCATGGATATTCCCCGGATAGACTCATCATATGAACTAGAGGACTTTTTCAGTCTTGTTTGTAAACTTTCTTGAAGTGATTGACCGCCAAATCTAAAAGAGCTTGAAACCCTGAATAATTAGTTCCCATCTCATCCCGGAGTTCCCAGATGGAATTAGTATTCTTTCTATGTTGAATATACTTATGGAAAAATTTGGTGTTGTCATCACCCTTATGTATCCATAAGGCCATACCTTTTAATCTAGCAGCGGACTCGTCTTCAAGTAAAATCTCCTTCTTTCCGCTCTCCAACAGAGTAATGTCTTGTTTTTGGGATTTAGTGGAGAACCCTGTCATATTATGATCATAAAAATCCTCCAGTCTTTCTTCAATGTCCCTAAGTTCTGAAGAAATGGCTCGTTTTTGTTATCAATCCATGGGATAGCCATACCTTCAATCTTTTTGAGGTTATTATTGAATTGCACAACTGCAGAGATACCATTACCTCTGTCAAATGGAGTCCATTATTTAACCACCATACCTTTAAAATCCATGTCCTTAAGCCATCGCATGTCGAACTTGAAGGGACTCGGGGGTTTTATGGCCGCATGAGATAATTCAAGAAGGATGGGGTGGTGGTCAGAGTCACCACCAACCCCAACCCATTGCTCAATAGAGGACATTGAATGTAGAGTGCCTTCATTAAGGAGGAAGAGGTCGAGGTGTTTAGCAATATAGGCTTCTTCAGACCTCATATTGTCCCAATTCAGTCTAAGTTGAATTGGAGGAATGCCAACCAAAGAATGGACAGATAACATGTTGCTAAAGAACTCTGAAAGGGGATTGCGGTGAGATTGAGTACCCCATATCTCAATGTCCCTCATGGTTAAATTTAGGTCACCACCAATAATAAGTCAGTCCACCTGTGGAATTTTGAGCGAGTAGAAACGATCCAAGAAGACTTATCGATTCAGGTATGACCCATAGACTTTAGCGAAAGTATATACCAACCTTGTTTCTCTGGAGAAATGAAAAGTCCCTAACATAGAGTGTATGGCCCAAATATTGGTCAAGAGGAAGCATGAGGTTAACCAACCTGTTATCAAACCTCCAGAATGGCTAGCTCCATTAGTACATAAGAAGGACCAACCCAGTAAAAGACTATGCAAATCCTCAATAATATGTTCCCTAGAAGACAAACTTTCTTGAAGCAATACAACTTGTGGTCAATAGACTCCTACCAACCTCCGTAGGGCTAATTTTTTGGAGGGTAGCCCTAATCCTCGAATAGGTATAGAGAGGACTAACATTAAGGTAACCCCTTCCCAGGTTTGCATGCTCTAAGCGACCCTTCTCTATCAACCAACACTAACCTCAATAGTTGCCTTCGCTCTAGCCGAGTCCATAATGGACCTCCTTCCTCTAAGCTGAGGAGAGGATAGTGAGAGACCGCGAATAGGACCCAATCCACGACTTGACTTCTTCAGCTTCCCATACTTGAATCGTAAATTATAACCATCGTCGACTGTAAATAAGGATCTTAGGAGAATCCTCCTAAATGTCGAAGTCACTGTAGGTTCCGAGACATTGTTGCCCTCAATAGGGCCAAGAGCTAAACCATCCGAGATGAATGGGAAGACCGGGGAATCAATAGGAGAAAGGGACGAGTATAGTTGGGGGGGACTTGGTTCCAATAGACAGGGGGAAGGGGAGAGTAAAATTTAGGATGTGTGTGAAGCCCTTCTGAGAGACGAGGATCCTTATCGGGGAGGTGGCCCCAGGAGAAGATGTCACTAACAAGTGTGAGGGCCAACGGGAATCCCGTCAGGATAGCTTCAGTAGATGGGAACGTAATAGTAGAATCCCTCAAGTCAAAGACCTTCTTAAGAGGTGGGTCATGCAACATGGAGGGTCAAGACAAAAATTCTTCCATGCCAATAGAAAATAAGGAGGATGACTATGAGAACATACCTATTAGTGCAGTTTCATCATCCAATCCCTCTCGAGAGTTTATCACACAACACAATCCCAGGAGAGGCGGAAATTCATTGACGGATTGAGGAAGTGGAGTGGGGGCCACCTTACCCGACTCACCAGAAGTCTCCTTAACCTCTTTCTTCTGCCAGAATTTTTTTCTAAAGCCTTGTTTCCATACTTTGGCAAGGTGACCATAATGGTGGCAACCATTGCACCGAAATGGAATACCATAATAATCTATTCTCTGGGTCCATAACCTCCCTCGCAAAGATATGTCTATTTCCTTTGGAAGGCCATCACGTAGGTCGAGTTCAACTAATACTTTCGCTATCGATAGGATGCCAGCATACAGGTACCCCATATCTGCTTTCAAGAAGATGCCCATCTCGTTACCCAACAGCTGAAAAATCTTAGGAGACCAAAGTTCAGGTGGGAGGGCTGCGAATTTGACCCAGATGGCCTGCTTATAAAATTTCTCAGTGCGTGAGTCGAAAAACGGCGTCCATCTTTTGAGTCTAAGCACGGACGAGTCAATTTCCCAAATCCCAGATAGAATGGTAGTCGCGTCCTTGGCCTTTTCCAGTACCACCCCCAGCCATCCTCTGGTTAGGGAAAAAAGTCGAGGTTCGTAACCTAAGAGGGGAGACCATGTACAAGAAACTCGTTGCCCAAAACTGGATATGCCAAGCCAACAGCCACCAAATTGGTCCACCAAGGCATGTTCAGACATAACAATAACTTCATTCATCTCCACATCTTCACCAAGGGCAAGGTATCGCTTACCGGTCTTCTTGACACAGGGTTTAGGACGAACACCCAGAGCAAAAACAGGTTGGCTGTCAGAGATACTCTTAGAACCAGAGACAATTCTGGGTGAACCTTCTAGAGCCAGGCTATGGGGAAGAGCCATAGTCTTTTCCTTATAACGAAGTGTTGTCCGAGCACATGAACCCAGAAGGTATTCACTATCACTGGACGGTTGGGAGAAAGGGACATAAGTCTGTACAGACACCTAACCAAACCAGGGGCTTGTAGAGAAGAGGAAGGTACCTCTGATCAGGCCTGGAATTTCAGATTCCTTCTACCTGTCAAACATAAATTTGATGACGGTTTTGCATTTATCATGCCTTTCATTTTACGTTTTTTACAAATTTTCAAGTGTCAAAACCTAAAACTTAAAAGAAACGAATTAAACTATTTTTAAAACATAATATTATTATTGATTTTTTGGGGGGATATTTATGATATTTATCACCGTTAAATATTAAGTTTTACCATAAAAAACTTATAATAAAAAAATAACCTCTCTGAACTTATCCATTCATTGATCTTTTCTATGAATTCTTAAAAGCTTCCCCAACACCCATCATTACTTTTTATTGATAATGATGACCATGTCCAACACTTACCATAACACCGTATATAATTAATATAACACAGTATATGGTGTAATTTCAATATAATGCCTAGAAATTTAAACTTCACATTTTCCAACTAATTGACAACATTGATAAAAAACTTTATTGCGCCGAGAGGCGCTCTACAGCCCAGTATGAGGGAGATCTTGTAACATGTGTCGAGTGTTTGTCGAGTTTGTGGAGTAACAAATACAAAGTAAAAAGTAATAAATATTATGTCGGCCATAAACAAAAAAGAATAATACAAAGTAAAAAGTAAATATGAGACTTAAACTAGAGAATTAGAGCTCAGGATTAGGTGGTAAATATTATGTCGGCCATAAACAAAAAAGAATAATACAAAGTAAAAAGTAAATATGAGACTTAAACTAGAGACTTTACTTTTTACTTTTAATACAAAGTAAAAAGTAAATATGAGACTTTAGAGTCAAGAGTGTTTGTCGAGTTTGTCTTGTCGAGTGTTTGTGGAGGAACAAAATAACACAAAGTAAACAAAAAAGAATAATACAAAGTAAAAAGTAATAAATATTATGTTGGCCATAAACAAAAAGAATAATACAAAGTAAAAAGTAAATATGAGACTTAAACTAGAGACTTTAGAGCTTAGGATTAGGTGGCTCAGGTATTTCACTCAAGGAGCTCTTCAAGCAGAGGTTTGCACCTCAGGAGATTTGATCCCTCTCGACACTTGATAGAGCCTAGGATTTGGATCTAGGCTAGTTTAGTAAATTTTAAAAAATTGAATGCATTTTAACTCCTAACTATGAGAAGTGTTTTATCCACACATGCTATCAAAAGAATATAAGAGATGTCTAGATAATGGAATTCCAATTTCCAATTCACTGCTATTACAAACTTAGTGTTTTACAAGCATGTTGCTTTTATATTTGCAATTTTGGAGAAGTCTTTCTACAGGAATTTCCATACTCCTCTCTTAAAGCAGATAGTGTTATATATGAAAACTACTTATTTTGGTGTTAGAATTTGAGCTTAACAATGGTATAAATAAAAACTGTATCATTTGGGTTAGATCTTAGCAAGATGGGGTATTTATATATACTTTGTTCAAAATTGTTGGGAAATTGTTGGTTTTTTGGCTTAAAATTTTACTTAAAATTATCATTAAAAATAATTTTTACTATGCATATGTTTTCCATGTTCCTAAGACTAGGCATCCTCTCCTATACATTCATCGGGGTTGTTTATTTAAACATTTGATTGAACCAAGTTCTTGAGAAGCATACTTCAACAAGGAATTTAAAGATTTGTCCCTCACATCAAAGAAAAAGAGCAAGTCCCACAATTCCTATAACTTTAGTTTTCCCATTGTGATGCTGCTATAACATTTCCCTTTCTCTTTTGAAATCTTCTAATCCAAAGTGATTGCATATTTGGATACACTGAATTTTCTTCAAACTTTTTATATCAATTTTTCGTCAAAATAACAAATTAAATCCAAGGCTAAAAGAGAAGGTTGGAGTACTTCTCGCCCTTTATAAGTTTCCATGTCGCGTCACATCATTTTATGTCTGCAACATCAGATAGAATCTTCCTCCATTTTCCAGTAATGTCGGGCTGGTATCGATGCTTCTCTTTGACTACTTTGGGAGTCAAACATACACTCAATTTCAACGAGCAAAGGAGCCACGTGAGTCCTATTTCAACGAGCAAAGGAGCATAGCAGTCCCAGTTTTGCCCTGCATCCACCGAAATTCTGAAGGCTGGAAATGGTAAAAGATCAAAATGATTGCTTCCCTTGACTGCTGCAATGGCACTACGAGCTCCTTCAAACATAGACATGATTCTGCATATCTATTTCGAAGGTTGAACTATCTCCCTCTTACATTCCAAAAATTCGAAGGTTGAACTATCTCCCTCTTGCATTCCAGAAATACTTGTCATAGGGTTGGAAATTGGAATGAGTTGTCTCTCCACTGAATTCAAATTCACCTAATTCATTAATGAACACCAACAACACTTCCCGCCCTGCCATGCGTAGTTACTTCAAGTTATAAACTATAGTATGGGCTTGGTATAACTACTTCGGGTTATAAACCATAGTATGGACCTGGTATAAACTATAGATATAATAAAAAATTATGACGTGTAACCTAAAATGCAGAACGTCAAATTAACAGTTTGGAAAATCTTTGACGCGTAATGATTGACATGCTAGTTTTGTATACACCTGTCAAATACGTTCGCAAATGGAAAATACGTCCTACAGACCGTCAAATTCCAGGCCTGCCTCTGATAAGAGTGCCCTCGAAAAAAGGGTCTTGGAAGGCCAAAAAGCCTCGAGAGAAGTATCCAGACTGTCTATCATAGGAGCTCCGGAAGGTGTGCCAATCAAGAGCCCAGAAAGTCTCTACTACACCTCGGTACTGTAAACCCGACAAGGACCCGCCATTGCCAGTTGCAGACCCTCCGGTGGAGACTTGTACTTGATTGTAGCAAAGTGACTAAAGTGACTTACATAACAAGCAATGTATGCACGTGTTGCAAGCATTGCAATGCCAATTTGTACATATGGTTGTTTGGCTTCTCATAAATGTAGGTGTCATTTTACTTCTTGTAATGAGTAATTGCTCAGTCATTAATTTTATTGATTACATAACAAACTCCAACTTTATGTTAAAAACTAGATTTCCTATTTTGTATCTTAGATTTTATATTGTATTTGATTTTGCACTAATATCCTTATCCTTAAATGGTTGGGTGCATGTGTAAATGGTTCTCAAGTTGAGTCAACATTGCTACACTTTCCATTTAAAATACAAAATGTATTTGTTATAAATTATATGAACCCACATAAGGAAATTATGTAACTTTTGAATAACGGAGTAAGAGCCTTACCTTAACAAATTATATCCACATTGAAATTTTGTAACTTTTGAATAATAAGAGCCTTACCTTCACAAATTATATCTAGATTGTTGTTTCATGTGATAAGAGAAGTGGTGGGTATCGTTGTGATTTTGAAATTCATACATTCTACTTTATTCAAATATTTTAGTTTTTATGTTGAGGTTCTTACATTTTTATCTTATGTACACATTAGAGCTTAGAATGAATGGAAGTTTTTTTTTCCTTTTTCATATGTATTACTCAATTTTTATGAATTTTTTAAATTTAAATTACACAATTTGGAATTCGTTTAAATAAAATCATAATTTTTAAATATTAATATTGTATATAAAAATGTTTTTAGTATTTTCTCCTTTATCAAACTTATATAACAAGACAAAGATGTTTAAAGAATTCGAGTTGAAAGACTATGGAAAACTTAGATCAAAATAAGCACACGACTAAGGTTAGTTTTGAAAAGATTCATGGATCTTAAGATCAGATCTACCATTGCATTGCATTGCATACATTAATGGTAAGTCCTCTTACTAAAATAACCCAAATAAATATCAATAAATATTATTAAAAACCAATTTGAATATTAATTTTAATTATTCTGGTTTTTCAATATATTTTATTTATTACAAAGTGATTATGTTTTTATTTTATTTGTTACAAAGTGATTATGTTTTTTATTATATTTTCTTTAACTATAAAAAGTATTATATAATAGAAACAATTTCCCACCATTTACACATATTTGTTTAAAAAGCATTTCCTAATATCAAGAAAAACTCATAATTATATTTCTTTTTATATTTTTATTATAAATATATTTCTTTATGTTAAATTTGTAATCTATATAATTTTTTATTTAAAATAATATTAATATAAATATAAATGTTGTAGTCTATTATTCTTTATGATCATTTTTCCTAAAATTTGGTACAAATTTCTTGAATCGCAAATTTAAGGTGATAAAATTGCATAATCCAAGTGTTGCAAGGGATTTTTAAGGCGTTGAATCCTTTTCTCAATAAAAAGTGGATTCTAAGCATTGAAAAGTTATAATATGGCCATATTCAAATCATCGAATTCCATAAAAAATCCACCGAAATGTCATAGTTATATAATCGTTAAACAACTAAAATATAAATACAAATATATATTTATATGATAAATAAATTAATACTTAATTTAAAACTTAAAATTAATTTTTTTAACATGTCATTTGAAACTTATAATTAAATTTTCTTTTAATATTTAATTGAAAACTTATAATTAAAATTTCAATCATGCTTTTCCACCAAATTTCCATATTATTAAGTTAACCAACACTATGACATTTTTTTTTCAAAGAAAAAAATGGAAAAAGACTTTATATTCATAAAATGATAGACATAAATTGTTATGTGCATAAAGAGACCATACAAGATGCACTCCTTCCATTGTAAGGAAGTCGGTTGTATCAATACCTTCAATCTTATAATGCTTGACTAGGCATTCTAAACTACAATTTTTTTTATTTTTTTGTAAGTTAGTGGTTTTTTTCTATTTTCTATTATATAAAGGCAAAAATATAATACAAACATGTGACAGTCTTTCTATTGCCATCAACCCTCCAAAAAGGAAAGCTAATTGACGACAAATGGACCCTTTTCCATATAATCGTACTAAGATGTCTAAACCACAACATTTGAGCTAAGCAGAGTATTAGGCTTCCCATGGGGGGGAACCAACTTTGAGTCCAGTATACAAAACCAAAATCTATAATACTACATACCCAAGGGGAAATAATTTCTAAAAACAGAGTAATTCATATCAATAAAATCATATAGAAGGGAAAGGATGGTGTTACTTGTGGGATGTCACGTTGCTTTGGTTTGCCTCTCCCTTTCCTTTTTCCATCGCAGCTTTCCCTTTATCCAAATAGGCTGTCAGAACCAGTGAATCCACTCCTAGTTGACTAGAAATCACAAAGCTCCAAGTCATAAAGGCCTCCATTAGATCCTTCATATCTGCTAGCTCCTTCACCAATCTCTGCTTCATCTTCATCTCCTTCACCAATAGCTCTCCTCAATTTCCGAATTGAGTTCCTCCTAACGCTCCCATTCGACCTATGCTTCTTGCATAATGTGACTAAGCATCCCGGACCTCAGGGGTTGTAAGTCTCCTATACTAAGAAGTCGAATTCCTAGCCTTTGTCTCCATTTGTGAATGATGTTGGGGCCGAATTAATTCCCCACAACCTCTAGATCTTCAATGAAGGGGATGACAAGATTCCCCACGACCTCTAGAACCTCGACGAGGGGCCATACTCAAAACCAAACCTGAACAACTGCTGAGCAAACTGCAACAATTACATAGGAGTTTGAATAAATTCCAAATGGCTTCCTAATCCCAAGCGGTGTCATCAATGAGGAGAGGGATCATCTGTGTTATGCCCTTTCCCTCTTGCCAAGCCATGAGCATCTCAATGCAAACAAGCATGTACTACATCCTTCCTCCATCTCTCATCATAATTATCAGGGCGGTGGAAGAGACCAAATATGAAATCTCCCTCCCAAGTGTTCATGGTACTATCAACCCTAGTGTCATGGCACATGGGCATCCGTTTGAACCTCCACCTTTTGTCAACCACATCTGCCAGCAATTTTCGGTGGGCCTCAACGCCTAGGAACCCCATTTGGAGAAAACTACAAAAAAATCATTCCCACGGGAAACTATAACAAAATGTGTACATTCCATAAAAAAAAAAGACTAAACACCATAAAATGTCCAAGCATAAGATTATCCAGAAGGCACACTATGTGTAAAGAGGAATTTCGACTTCATACTAAAGTCTCCCATCCTTGTACTCCATCTTGATCAAGGTAACTTCATTCAACAAAAGAGAGTTCTTAGAAAGACCATCCATGTATCTATTTAGCTCCCTCTACACATGGGTAAAAGAGATCCATTCAAAACTTGTTATTTCTTCCTTGATCAAATTCAAAATTGGCCGAGGACAAAGGATCTCAATTTTTTCTTCTTATTTTCTCAGTCAATTACAACTTGCGAGTTTCCCATAACCTATAATTTTTTTAAACCATTTTGTTGATCTCTTCTAAGGAGCACGCATAATGCACAAAGATTCGCATGCATATTGATGCCATAGCCAACTACAAATTTAAGATGTATACAATTACTAGGATTTTTATGTTTTTTTTGTAAGTAAGAGGAAACTATATTAATACAAACAAAATATACATAGATGTGTTTAGATACCAGGAAAACCAAAACAATCCTCTAGAATCAAGAAAGAGCATGGAAGCAAGCCTACCTTAGGGGGAAACCAGACCAAAGAAGGAACATAATCTGTCTCACAAGCTTAAGTCTGTGTGACCAACAATTAATGCTAAAACTACCTATTACTTAAACACAAAAAACTTGGAAATGAACTATAATGCAAGAGATATAAAACATATTTTTCCTTTGCATGAGGAACCTAAGGTAAAGATGGAACTGCGACCTCTTAGTGAGCAGCAACAACAGAGGAATCTGCCCATTCTTGGCTTGCAGTAGGAGGTTGAAAGGTGCCTCAGTGACGTTCGATAATCCAGGTCACCACCGATAGAATATAAGCATTTTGCTCCTTGACAGTCTCCATGCACTACTTCAACTGATGAAAATCTTCATCCTTAGGTAGCATGTCCACAAACACCATTGTCTTGGTGTTCCAATAAAGTTACAAAGTACTATAAAACTGGGAGTTCTAAGTTACGGTGCATCCCAAATCCAATATTATTCCCCCCACCTGTTGCTCAACTTCCTCATCTTCTTTGAATTCACTAACCAGCTTAACCTTGGTTTCCAGCACATGCATCGCTGCTTGATCCTTCTCAATGAAAAAATCATGCTAAAATTCAACAACCTCTACAACATCCTTAGAAGCGTGTGACGAACTAGCGAGGGAGGGACGGGGTTTTCATCCACGGGGAGCCGTGAGAAGGTGAAACATAGGAGCCAAAGTTTCATACACCTTCTTGATGAGAACAAAATCAAACTGCTTGAGGGAGTAGAGCATAAGAAGGAGAACGACCATGTCCTTTTCCTCACAATTTATCTACACTCATAATACCCATTAACTTCAAACGTATCAAGTCTTCATTGCATTTCTTGGCCATGAAAAAAACATAATGCTAGGTCGTGTGCCACACTCCCAAATTGTGCAAGCTTTCAAACTCGCAATCCTTCAAACTTGCACCATTAGCCTACATGATTGTCCAGTTTAGGTGAAGTACCAATCCATTAACCTTGGTAGTATGAGACCCTCCCACCTATCGCGTTGGGCCCTGTCCCGTCACATCCACTCTAGACACACAACCCTCATTTCCAGCAGACAACCCATATGAGGATACTAGAATTTTTATGTAAAATTGCTTTTGCGCCATAGATTGTAGGATGCCCTTGGCTTGTACCATCGAAAAATCCCCACGGAATCTCGTAGTTAAAACATGACATTACTAAGACTCTTATTTTGCTACTTTAGAGTTGGTCTTGTTTTCCTTTACCATCTTGATAACCATGTGAACAATTACATCAACAAGGTGGCTTTTATCTTGGAAGATCAACATATTGTGTGCCCACAAGACCCAATACACCAATAAACTCGATAGAGCTTTGTAATATTTAACAACACCATCCATAATCCATTCTTGTACACATCCTTCCAAAGAATCCACATTCTAATTAGATTTTGATTTCAAATTAGAATTGGTCTTGCTCCAAACCTCCTTGGCATAAACACATCTCACAAATAAATGATAAACAGATTTAAAGTCCTAGGATCACAAGAAGTGTTTGCTTGGTCTAGCTCAACCTCTCTTTCTATTATCCCAGGTCAATATTTTATTACCTAGAGCCAACCATAAGAGAATGTTCACTTTCAATGGGCTTGGTAATTTCCATACAGTTGTCCACCACCATCTCTTTTCCTCTATAAAATATTCCTCCATTCTAGATGAATATCCTAACTTTATCGTGAAGTCACCCAATGATGGATTTTTAGTCCAGCAAAGCTTGTCTTCTTTTGCTGTTAAATTGATTTCTCCATGAGACAAATTCTTAACATACAAGCTCCACTCCTTACCCCTGGGCCCCTCCAGCCCCAAAACCTCCACAGACTTCCAATTTTGGTTCCATTCTCTCATTCTATTTTGTTCCGCAACATCATTTAAATAAAAAATCTCGATTTCATGAAGTGTCTGAGTCAAATATTCAAATAATTAAAAGACCCCTCCACTCCTAACCATGGGTCTTCCCCTACTTGAATCATCTGGCAATCCTTGATCTTCCACATTGTTCAGGTACCAACTAGGCAGAAAGCTTCAACCAACGCCTTCCAAACAATAAAACCTCCTTTTGCATTTTTACGTCCCTCCCTAAATTAATCTCCAGATATTCTTAGTTACTTAATCCTTGTTGAAAGAGTATATGTTTTTGAGGTCCCAACCACCAAGGTTTTTAGGAGTTTCCAACCTAGACCATTTAACTAGCGGAATTCCTTCAGTTTCCTCTTTCTAGTCCATAAGAAACTGAAGCACTCTTTTGTGATCTTAGTCAAGATCCCTTTAGAAAATTTAGCAATGGCCATCCAAAAGAATGGAAAATTTCGAGAATTGACATAATTAAGATCAACCTTCCTCCCCAAGAAAGCCAATAATTTACTCGAATAGAGATCCGAATTTCAATCTTGTTATGCATCCACATCCAATCATCAAATCTATACTTATTGGGTTTTAGATAGAACCCAAGATACTTAACTCCGTTCTCCAGATCTTTGATAGAGAGAGACAATTTCCCCTATTTGCAAGGCTTCATCCTTAGACATCCCATTGGAAAACATAGAGGATTTGAGTGGGTTAATTTCCATACCAGTAGCTTTACAATACAAGTTCAAAATTTATTTAATCTTCTCATCTCTAGTTCCTCACCTTCTCCAAAATTCAAACTATCATCAATGAATAGGAGGTGAGTGATTGCTACTGAATTCAAAATTTTGATTCCTTTCATATCCCCTTTTGCTTTAGCTTCTTTAATGAGGAAGTCGAGGCCCTCTTCTATCAACAACAACAAGATTGGGGACAAAGTGCATCATTGTCTAAGACCACGTAAAGCTTGGAAAAAATCTAATGGACGCCCATTTATTAAGACTGCAAAGGTAGCAGATTGAACACATCCTAAAATCCAATTGACAGCCTTTAAGCTCATACCCATCTTAATCAACAACAATATGATGTGAACTCACTTAACCTTATCATAAGATTTAGTTAGATCGATCTCTACAATTGCAACTTTCATTTTTTCCTCCTTGATAGAATGCAAACCTTCCTTGGTCATTGCCATAACATCATGGATTTGACGATTGAAAAGGAAATCGAACTACTCCTCTGTAATGTATGGTTTTTGAAATGAGCTTATAAATAAGATTATATAATGAAATAGGTCTATGCTAATTTTCAGAGCCTAGGTGACTATTGTCCTATGTTTCCCTTTAATTAAATAAATCAAATTTGAACTTAGTTATTCACAAAAATGAATAGTTTTGAACATGCAACAATCACACATATAGTTGAAAATGAACAACATAAGCATGAGCACTTTGCACACACACTAGTTTACTCCTTCAATTTAGATTTTCTTTAAAGATTAAAGCCTACAAGGAAACCTCCATAGCTGCCAATAACAAGCAACTATACAATTCACTCAAATAAAGTAAAACATGCACCCACCGAAGAAAATATGCCCTCATAAATCAATAAAATAGCTTGAAACTTGTCGATATGTTGCACGATTGTTCATATCATTGTACATACTTGTTTTGTACATTTTTACGAAAATGTCTCTAAAATGTTATAGAAGTCCATATGGATTTGTACGACTATACATATCTGTGGTACCTTCGGCTTGCTTGTTGAGGTTTGTTTGATTCCTGATCTAGGCTCCTCTCTGGCACTCTAACTTTTCTCCTCGATAAGTTTCTTACCTTCGGACCAAATTGTCATCTAACAAAGAATGAATGTGTCTTTACCCTCTACTTTGACCTGTTTTTATACTTTAGTTGCAAGCCTAATACACCAAAACCCTAATATCTCAGTGAGTGTTATGAACCAATATTCTTACAATTATCATAAGAGACAAGAGTACACACCAAGTTTGTCTCTGAATGCTTCAAGCTTCCCTTTTGCTAAGGTCTTGGTCAAAATATCAACAACTTGCTAATTTGTGGGTACATACTAGAGATTCATTGCTCCCTTCTGAATCTTATCTCAAAAGAAGTGATACATGATCTATATGTGCTTAGATCTATCATGAAAAATAGATTCTCAAAGAGTTTGATACAACTCTGATTATCACAGTAAAACACCGTGATAAAATAAACATGCTAGCAACTTGCAAAGCCATATGGATTCACAACTAGCTATACTTGTTTCCATATACTCTGCCCATGTTGAACTAAGTGCTACAAAAGTTTGCTTCTGACTGAACCACGATATCATCGTCGATCCCAATTTGAAGCAACACACTGAGGTGCTCTTCCTATCTAATGAACTACCTACCCAATTTGAGTCTATATACACATGCTACTTCACTTCACCTTCTCCAAGATATCTCAGTCCATACTCCATTATGCCCCTCAAGTATTTGAGCACATGTTTTGATGCTATCCAACGCTCTTGGACTGGCTCCACCGTGAACTAGCCCAAGGTGTTCACTACAAAACATATATCTAGCTTAATGTTGACCAAATACATCAAATCCCCGAGGTTGTTTAATGTACACCTCTTCCTCAATTATCCCATTGAGGAAAGTTGTCTTTACATCCATTTGATGTATCCTCCATCCCATAATAAAGACCAAAGACATCATTGCTCTAATGTAAGTGTGTTTGGAAACTGGAGCAAACGTCTCCTCGTAATCCATTCCTTCTTTGTCAGAGAACTCGCTTGCAAAGAACCTCACTTTGTGCGTTGCCATCTACTTCATGCTTGATCTTGTAGAGAAATATGGAAGTCATCACTGACTTCTCCTCAGTCTGGTCATAATTTCCCAAACATCATTCTCCATGATGGAGGTGTACTCCTCTACCATGGCATCCATCCAAAGCTGTTGGTCAGCTACCTCCTAAAAATTGAAAGGCTTGAAATCTATCATGTTTCTCATTAACGCCATGTAGTTTAGAAACTTCTTTAAAGATATGCTCTCCCTGATTGAGCTCCTAAGAGCCTCAACTTACTCCTGTGCATCCCTCAATGTTTGAGTGAACCATTAAGGTCTCCTGACAGTACTGGTAGGAGTTGGTGGCTCCTCCTCTACATCTAAAAGTTGTTTCCCTCAACTAGAAGTTGTTGGTGACCCTGGATCAACCTTTGGAGCTTCCTGCTGCTAATCATTTGTCATTGGAAATGGGTCATGACACTTCCTATATGCAAAGTCTTCCTCAAACTTTACATCCCTTCTTACAATTGTCTTTCTCTCCCTTGGAATATAGATCCTGTAAGCCTTTGAAACTCATCGTAGCCAACAAATAAACCCCTCCTGCTAGAGGGATCCAACTTGGTCCTCTTCTCCACTAGTATATGGATGTAAACTAGACAACCAAAGATGAAAAAATGACTCACATGTGGCTTCACACCAGTGAATGCCTCCTCTTGTGTCTTGTCCCTAAAAACCTTGTGAGGACACCTATTTTGGATGTGGATTGTTGCATTGCATGCTAATGCCTATAGAAACATCGACAAATCCTAGTCGTGTATCATGGCCTTAGAAGCCCCTATGATGGATTGGTTCTTCTGCTCTAAAACACCATTCTGTTGTGGGTTGTACAGAACAATGAACTCCCCCTTAACTCCTACATCCTTGCTGAAATCCTCAAAACCATTGGAGGTATACTCACCCCCATTGTCTGATATCAAAACCTTAATCTTATTCCATGTTTGGTTCTACACAAGAGCTTTGAACTCCTAAAACATGTTGAAGACTTTATCCTTGGTATTTAAGAAGAAGATCCATGTTTTGTGAGAGAAGTTATCCATGAAGGAAATATAGTACATGCTTCCTGTGATTGATGTTACTGACACTGATCTACACACATCTGAATTCGCTAGATCGAGGATCCCCTTAGATTTGTGCTTACTACTTTGGAAAGTAGCCTTGGCATGCTTTCCAAGCGCACACCCTCAACACATACCCTCTTGCTCAATGCTGAACTGTGGAAGACCTATGACAATCTCCCTCCAAATAGGCAATGCCTACTAACGTAGGTGCCTCATCCTCTTGTGCCATAACTCACACAAGTACTATATGATATGAACTAGGGCTTGAATAGGTTCACCCTATAACTTGTATAAATTGCCTTCTCTAACCCCAATCACCTAAGTTGATCCTCGGATAGACTCCTTTGGTCTAATGAGGACTTACTAGTTCTTGAACTATACTGCATAACGCTTATCTTCCATGACCAATATTGAAAGTAGATTCTTAATAAGACCTGTAACAAATAACACATCATCAAATTCTAATGAGTTACTTGATTTGAGTTGGAAAGGAACGATACTAACTCCTACTGTTGGATATTTGGCATCATCACCAAGCTCAACTTGAACTCCTGAGACATGCTTTGTTGGAATTGAGAATAGTTCTCGAGCTTATATCACATGCCTTGATGCTCCACTGTCCACATACCACAAATTATTATACCTGGTCCTGCTACTTCCCTTTACTCTTCTTCTTCTATGGACACTATGATGCATAATGGTTGTTTTTATGACATATGAAGCACTTGATTTTACTCAAGTCCTTCTTCCCTGACTGTGAAGCTGACTCATCATTATTTAACTTACCCTTGTTGGGTCCTTTACCTCTATCCTTCTTTGCCTAACCAAATGGGGCATGCTCACTGTCATCTCCCTATCTGCTGACCTTTGACTCCATCCGAGTATCCTCTTGGATACAGTCATCCCACAATCTTTCCTAGTTTGTAAGATTCTCTCGAGCACAAAAACCCTGGACAAATGTTTCTGATTGAGGTGGGAACCCATTCCGTTCCTTGTTTAGTAATTCTTTGTCTTCAATTTTCTCCCCAAACGCTGCAAACCGATCACGAATTTGTGTGACCTTCATCAAGTAACTGGTGATAGTGTCTGATCTAGTCATCTCAATAGATTTGAACTTGTTGTGCAATATCATCTTTCGGTTAATGTTTTCGGCCTGGTAAATACTAACTAGAGCATCAAACATATCCTTTGATGTCTTCTTTTCTGATATATGAGGGCTCAAATGATCCTTTATAGCATCCATGATCATCCACTTGGATCTCACTTCTTTCTTCTTGTGAGCTTCCAAAAGCTATTGATTTGTCGGCGAAGCTACCACATCCTTGACGACACTTGTGATTTTCGACATAGTTTCTCTATATACAAAAATTCCAGTTGCAGATGCCATTGAGACCATTAAAGAGATGACTGATGAAAACACTGCCAAACTTGTGGAAGTATGTTTAAAATACACATTCTTCACATTCCGAAAATAATTCTATGAATAAGTATAAGGCGTCGCAATGGGTTCACCCCTCTCTCTGATCGTGGCCAATCTTTACATGGAAATTTTTGAAAGACATGCCTTAGACCTATTCCCCCTCAAACCGAAAAGATGGAAACGCTATGTTGATGACACTGATGCGGTGTTACCACACAGGAGAAACACCTCAAATCAATTTCTCGAACACCTCAATAGCCATAACAATAACATTAATTTCACCATGGAGATCGAAGAAAACAAAAGCTTACCTTTTCTTGATGTCATAGTCTCAAGAAAAGAAGATGGATCAATATCCCACTAGGTGTTTAGAAAAAAGACTCACACTGACAGATATCTACATGCAAATTCACATCATTTCCCACCTCAAAAAGTCGGTGTGATCAATACCCTGGTAACAAGAGCCCTTATAATCTCAGACAAAGAACACATTAAAGAGGAAATTGATCATTCAGAAGAAGTGTTTGAGGAAAATGGATACCGTGGTAAACATTTCAGAAAGATTGTTGCATCCTCCAAAAAACCTAGAAAGAAGACAAAAGATAATGAAGAGAACGCCAATAACAAGAAAATACTCCTCCCTTACATAAAAGGAACTACGACAAATTGGTTAAAAATCTAAAAAGAAACAAGATCCAAGTCTTCTTCACCCCTCCCAACACTATTAGAAATATGGTTGATTCCTTAAAAGATCCAATTGATCCTAAGACATACATGGGTTTTTACTCCATCCCTTGTTCCTGCGGTAAGTTATACATAGGAGAAACTGGGAGATCCATGGAAACGAGATTCAAGGAACATAACGCCGACCTGAGACATGGCAAACATAAGAAGTCATCTCTTGCTGAACACGCACACTTAACTAGTCACCAAATTTGTTTAGAAAACGCTAAAGTCATAGCTAGAGGACAACCTAATTAAAAGAAAAATCAGAAAGAAAATCGAAATCAACCTGAACCAAAACTTCTTTAATAGAGATGATGGCTCTAAGATCGGTGACTCCTGGAAACCACTTCTTCATTCCTTGCAACTTAGAGGACCTTCCGGGATTAGTAACTAAATAAATTAAGAAAATTAAAACTTAAACAACTAAAGAATAATCACCATCCCTTGAAAAATTATAATTATAATTATAATTATAATTATTATTATTATTATGATATTTACAACATTCACCTCCCTTAGATAAGAATCATCATCATTATTATTAAAGACTTTATAATCATCCATCAACTTCTTTAGTATCATTATGACTATACTATACCATAGTAAAGAAACGATATTAAAATAATACTCACCTCTTTACATGGCAATCATTATTATTAATGCAACTTTGCTATAATAATGATTATAACAATCATTATTATATCATTGTTATTATTATAATAATGATATTTATAATAATCTCCTCCCTTAAAGTATAATCATTAGTATAAGCAAACCATCAATTTCATTAGTTTCAACATTACTATATTATACTATAATAAAAATGATACTTAATAATAATAATATTAAAATAATAATCACCTTCTCTCTTACATAATAATCATTATTATTATTATAACTAATAATTCCTTATTATTTTATTTTTACGTTTAAATTAAAATTAAATATAGAGCTAAATTTGAAAACCTAAAATATTAATAAAATCGACTCTCATCATTAGAAATAATTATATCAAAGAGTCATATAGATAGGTTCACGAGCATCTTAATCTCCCTTGGGCTTCAATTGTCTCCTAATGATGATCCCAGAGTAGGGATCGAAACATCGAGTTTCAAATTGGTTAAAGCAACTCCTTCTTACTACTCAATTGATCCTGTGTATGGTTGTCTTCAAACAGATATCCCAGAGGTCATTCTCCTCTAATAGAAGAGTTACCATGACTTTTCATGAAATAAATTTCAAGGCACCATCCAATCTATCTTGGAACCCGAGGCTAGTTGATGCCATTTCTGACATCTAAAGTACAAACTCCCAAATCAAAATAATTATGAAACCCTTGTTGTTGGTCCTTTGCTACTTGCAGTTGATCTACCCACTATAATCCCATAAAAGTCTCAATCATAGAGATGCTCTGATACCATGTTACTTTTTAGACCCTAAGTGATTGTTGTCCTATGTATTCCTTTAATTAAATAAATTATATATGAACTTAGTTATTCACATAAATGAATATTTCTGAACATGCAACAATCACAAATATAGTTGAAAATGAACAAGGGAAGCATAAGCACTTTGCACACGCACTTTTCTCCTTCAAATAAGCTTTTCATTAAAGATCAAAGCTTAGAAGGAAACCTCCACCACAACTCCCAATAACATGTAGCTATAAGGTACACTCAAGCAAAGTAAAACATGCACTTGAATGAGAAAATTTGCCCTTAGAAATCAAGAAAACAACTTGAAACTTGTCGATTTGTTGCACGATTATTCGTATGGCTATACGGACTTGTTATGTATAGGTGTACAGATTTGTCCGTACAATTGTACCAAATTATGTACGAATTTGTATGCCTATATGGACCTGCTGTACAGGTCCGTACGATTGCACAAATATTCTATACCTTCAACCTATTCGTTGAAATACATCTAATTGCTAATCTGTAATCCTTTTTAGCACTCTAAATTTTCTTCTCACTGACTTTCTTCACCTTCCGACCAAATTATCATCTAGAAAAGAATGAATGTGTGTTTACCATTTACTTTGACTTTCCTACTTTCGCTGCAACCTTAATCTCTTGGTGAGATCGACGGTTGAGATTAGTCTAAATCACTAATGCATTAAAAATGCACTTTATCAGACTCAACATCAAAATATAAAACCACTACACCCTTTAATTTCCAAGTTATTTCTTCTTTTTTCAGAAGGTCCATCCTCTTTTCCTCAAGAGTTTTAAGGGATTCAACTTCTTCATCTAAAAAAAAATCTCGAATGAGTTTCCTTCAAAAAGAAGCTTTATCTTTTAGTTCGGCTTGTGATCTAGTGGCATAAATATTTTCCCACCCTCTTATAGTTGCATTAATCTTCCTCAAAGAGGCTCTAAATTATTGTATGGTTGATTCTACCCTATTTGGGTTGATATGGACCAATCAAAATTTGAAAGTCTTCTTCAAGAATCCATGAATTATTAAATTTTATTGGTGAGGGTGGCTTTTTGTTTTCTTCATCCAACCTAACATGGTTGGTTGATGATTTGATATCCACCTAGTGCCAAACCATGCTTTTAGTCTAGTATGCCCACAAATAAAATCTTTTGCAACTAGGAACTTGTCCAGGCGTTTAGAAATTGTGTCCCTTCCTTTTCTCCCATTGCAACAGGTAGGAACTAGCTTCACAAGTTCTATATCAATTAGACAATTTTCTTCAAAAAGATGAATGAAAAAATCCCCCAAAGGATCCATCTTGGCTTTCTGCCTCCAAATTTCCCTTAATGAGATCGTTAAGTTTAGGTCCCCGCAAGTTTCAAAATTCCTACTTCCGATAAATCATCATAGAAAACCTTTCTTTCCACATAAGGTCCATACAAGTTCAATATCCTCAAAGAGTGATTCAGCTCCTTCGAAGCTAATTCAACCAAGATCCTTGAACTCAAGTTAGTTGTAGAGGAGGCTATAAATCCAGGACTCCAACCTGTAACTAAATCGCCTGAGTGACCTTCAACATCAAGAGAGTTGAAGGACCAATCCTTCAAACAATTAAAAAAAATCGACTACTTTTTCACTTGAACACAAAATTTCTTGCAACAAAATGATATATGGCTTACAAACTCTAAAGAGTCTTTTAAGAGCTAGTTGTTTATGAGTCCCTTCCACCTCTCTGGAATTAAATGATAACAAGATCATTGGGTAACCTTTTGCAAGGATTTCCTTGCTCTAAGAGCCCTAACAATAGTGGTTTGTCTTCCTTCCTGAATATCCTTTTTAGCTTGAGATTTTGCCAGTAAGATATTCAAATTCCTTCCAACAATAGGAAAATTGTCTTTGTTCAAAGCTATACCTCCTTTTACACTAACCTCTACCATTTTTTTCTCTTCTTGATCTAAGACCATAATATGAGGATATCATATTTGAAATCTTATTGTTTTTATTATGAATTAATGAATACGACCTCAAAACTTCTTGGAATACAAGAGAATCGTTGACTTCATCTACCTTGACGGGAATAGAGGGGGAGCTTAGACCGTCTTTGTTCAGACAAACCTTAGAGCTTTCCAACACCTTTTTGGGGTTCAAAAGAGGGGAAGAATTTAAAGGTAGTTCCTTTCTAGACGAACCTTCAGTCCCCACTAAACTAGAAAAAATCAAAGTAGGCAAGGAAGTGTTAAAGTTACAGCATATTTACTCATTCTCCAAGTCAATCTTGTGCAATAGGATTGAGCCTCATGTGTCAAGGTAGTGCCTTAGGGAGACTGAGATGGACTCATGAAACTTGGAGTAGATTCTTGAGTTGGACTTAAGAATGACTAAGCCTTATGTTTAAAGGTTAAGCCTCATGTGTTGAGGTAAGTGCTTTGTATGTCAAAGTGATGATGTTGTACAGTCTTGCTTGTTAAGGCTAAGGTCTTGAGTGTCAAGATCGATCCTCATGTGTTGAGGTAATGCTTTGAATGTCGAAGTATGAATGGTGTGTGATGTACTACTAACCATGGTTGAGCTATTAAGTCTCCTCTAGAGATTGACCACCTCTAGCGTGAATTACTTTAGCATATGACCACTTGGAACAATAGTAGAACAAGATGATCACATTATTGGAAAAATATCCTTGGCATATTTGATATGATAAATAAAGTAAAGATGGCACAAGTGAATCATGCAGATAAGACAAGAGAAAAATATAAGATATGTTAAGATAAGATAAAACTCTAATTGTTCACTTCAGTGATGTTAACAATAAATACTTCAGTTAATTAAGAGAGAAATCGATTTGTTTACTTCAATGACATTAACAAGAAAGACTTCAGTTAAAAGAGTTAACTAAGTGATAACAAAGAAGATCTAGTTAACTAAGTGTTTGCATGACAACACTTGAGTTAACTAAGTATTTGCATGATGACACTTGAGCTAAACTAAAAGACAACACTTGAGTTAACTAAGTATTTGCATGATGACACTTGAGCTAAACTAAAAGACAACACTTGAGTGGTCTAGCATCCAGTTGAAGGGCGAATCCACCCTGAAGTAGAAGATCTAATTAACTAAGTGTTTGCATGATGACACTTGAGTTAAATTAAAAACGACACTTGAGTTACGACACTTAAGTTGCGACACTTGAGTCAATAACCTAACTAAGTGATCTAGCATCCATTTGGAAGGCGAGTTCATCTTGAAGCCATAAGGATATAAACTAAGCCAAGAATGAGATTTATGACACACTTGTAATGTCGGCTTTGACGAGATCAAGGTGAAGAGCAAATCTCTCTTGAAGGAAGTGTGCATGTGACCAAAACATCGAATTAGTCTTAGTGCAGAAGCAACTGTTGGGTTCTTCTATTATTCTCTCTTCTCTCTTGCTCTGTGATTGCACCAAGGGTGCTTGGTATTTCTCTTTGATAATGCACCAGGGGCGCTTGATGTAATATGCTCATTGTAAAGACATTCTCTGCTATCTATCAATATTCTAAGGAATATTTTGCTGGGGTTTTATCCCTCAAGTAATAGAGGGTTTCCCTAGGGTAAATACCGTGTCTCATGTGAATGCTTATGCTTTTGATTATTCATTGATTTCAAGTTCTACTATAATTCTGCATTAAGATAAAAAATTCATCAAGAAGGACTAAGGGAAACCTTACCAGAACCTTCTTAGTTCTCTCCTAAGGTGGCTGGAGAAGAAATGTACCCAACCTAAAATCCTTGCAGTCTAATCCCATCTTCAACGAAGACTTCCTAGACCTCCAAGGCACTAAATTTTCTCGACGTTCCTCTTTAGAAAACTTAGAAGACGGGGGAGTGTTTTCTAACAACAGTTTATTTGAATTCTTCAAATATTCTCCAACTTCCAAGGCCCTTAACCCTTTTTTGCATCTAGATTTTAAACCCAAATATTTTTGTGTGGCGAAGTCGCATTTTCTACTTGCTTACATTGTGCTTTGAGATGATCGACTTCCCAGCATAAATGACATCTGAAGGGAATCTTCCAATAGTCTAATCTCTATAAAAGGTTCACTTTTCCCATTTGATCTCTACTTCCAGTGCTAACTCTTCTCTTAAATCGATCTCTACTAACATCTTTGCCATTCTGTACTCTGGGCTTTCTTCCCACCCATATTTGATCTTACTAAAATGACCCAACAAATTTCCAATATTTTCTAGGACATGCTTCTTCCATAAAATCCAAGGAAGGCTTGGAACTAACACTTGGATTTTCTGTAAGTAATGTGGTTCCCTTAAGGGATCAAAATTTGGCTTCCACCTTTTTAAAACCAGGCCCAACGGACCCTAACCCCATTGCTTACTCAAAATTGAATCTGAATCTAAGCCAAAATAAAGTTGCAGCAACCTCTTGCTAGAATATAGAAAACCAACACATATCCTAGAATTGGTTCCTAGGAAGCTTCTAGCCAACTTCGAAGAGAGCTAGTGTTGACCAACTTACCCATGAATCTACCAACTAGGGTTCGCCCCATTAGGCCCTGGACTTCCTCCAACCCAACATCGAATCCAATAGTCATACTTACTTTTGTCGCTTTAGAATTTACACATTTTTTCCTACGACCTTTAGGAAGATTCTTTGCCTCTTGCATCTCAAACATTGAAGCTTTTGGGGGTTTGTCTCAAATGACGAGGTCTCATAACTCTTCTTCTCCTGCTTTACTTCTTTCTCCAGAGGGATAGTTCTGGATCCAACTAGATTATGGGAAGTGGAAACATCTGGAATGCCTTCATTAAGACTACCTTTCACCTTAAAATTTTGCCTAACTCCTGTGAGGTCCAGTCTTGATGAAATTAGTCTGGATGAAATTAAATTCTCTCAACTAGGCACCAATCTCGGCAAGCACTTGCATCCTCCATTTGTCCCTTTCTGGCCTTGAATTAGGCGTGCTCGTGAGCCGAATCCCTTTCCTCACATTTCAAATATTTTCCCTAAATCACAGGATCAAATCACCATCACCATAGTCCACGAGGTCAGGATCCATTACCACAGTAGCTCTGTAGACACCCAACAATCCTAAATTCCCAATCACCCAAAGAGGGTGGAGGGTACTACACTAGGAGTTCCAGGGAGGTCACCCATCCCAATACTACTCTAGCCCAAGCGTGCTTAACATTACAATACAACTTTCAATCAACACTATGACATTATGAACCCCAATGTTTGATGGGAGAAAGATCTGTCCACAAGTAGGATGCTTCCACCAAGTATGTGGCTCAATCAAGCAATCCCCACAAGTGGCTCCCACCTTCAATCCCTCCCATGAGATTTGAACCCAAGACTTGATGAAAATAAACCCCACACAATCCACTTGAGCTAGACCTCATGGGTTTAAAGAAATTACATATTCTCTTTAAAAAATCTTTAAAAAAAAATTAGGTCGAGAGAGAAGGAATTAAGTTTTTTTTTTCAAAGTGAAAATAAGCGAAAATAAATGATGCCTGTGGAGACTTCAAAGTGAACTTGGCTGGAACAACGCCGGCACCATGGGTAAGTGCCTCTGGGCTCTTGCCGTGCTGCTTCAAGGAACAGAAACCATGGTTCTCCTATTCAAACACAATCACCTGAATCGCTTTACTCTGTTTGAAAAGAGTCTAGTAATATACCTTTGCCGGGTCTTTCAGAATATCACCCCAATAATAACCAAGAACGTAGGCAGAGTTGCCTCGAACAAAGTCGGGTAATTGGAGGAGGCAGCAATTAGATTGCCCAAAGGACAATCCTTAACAATAGTTTCAGGGCGTCGCCCGACTCTGAACAATTCGCTCCAAGCCCTCCGGTGATTCGATCTGCGGCTAAGTGCGTTGGTCTCCACCGAAGGAAGGCTGCACCATCACCGCCCTTTCTGATTTTCAGAGGATTCCAGTCGTTGCCCTTACCAATCACATGATATACGATGTTTCGCCTCGTGCTGTTCCTCACCACAAACACTCTGCACTCTGCAGAAGTCGACACCACAAACACTCTGCACTCTGCAGAAGTCGACACCACAAACACTCTGCAGAAGTCGGCGTATGTCCGAAGCATGGAACATTACCTCCCACTATTTTTTTCTAATTAGGAATCTCCACAACCAAAGAACCAAAGAATGGGTTTATAACGTAAATTATAAGCCAGGACGAGGCCAACTTTGAATAGAATAACGATATACCCACCCTCAAGATGCGATCACGAGGTTTAACTATTCGAAATTTGAATGAGTAGGATTCTGGGAATTTGGGAAACTTCTTGCGAGATTTTATAATGCCTGGTTTGGCGAGGGATGTGACGGGCTTAATTGAGCTGACACAGCCTCGGTAACGGACATGACGTTCTTGAATGTGATAGAAATACCAGGTCAGCACAGTCAGCCGGAGTAAGAGCTGGTTGTCTACAGTGTTCACCGGCGCCGGCAGGGTTTCCGGACGTTTTGGATAATAGATATCCCAGGCCCAATCCGTGTGGCCATACTAGTAACTCTTCATGACATCTTTTGTGGTATGTGTATAATTCCGAAATATGTATCAACATCTCAACACCCGCAGAGTTTTCGTTTTTGCGGCAATCCTTGCTATCGTTATAATTATCATTCTGCAACATTATGATGCAGAAGGAGCGCCAGCAAATGCACAAGTAGAGCGTTTTCCAGGCTATAATGGAACCCTTCCCTCGAATCACTATGCTGGGTATTCATCTCTCTGTTCTTAGTAAGCAAGATAAACCTACGTTTTCAATTTCACTGAATGAACATATAGCTTGTCATAGATAAAACCATAGATTCAATATGCAACAGACACACCAGTTTTCAGTTATGTAATATTTTTTATTGTGCAGGTATATTACAGTGGGAGATGAACAAAATAAGAGGCATCTATACTATTACTTTGCTACGTCAGAACGGAACCCGGCCACAGACCCCGTTGTTCTTTGGCTCAATGGTGGCCCCGGTTGCTCTGGTTTGAATGCGGTTCTCTACCTCCTAGGTTAGTTTTTCCTACTTATTTCAATTGGCCGTTAAAAACTTTGGCATCTTGGACTGTAAAATGGCAAGATTACCCTATTTTGAACTCAGACTTTTCGTTTTAATTGGACTGGAAGATGCTTAAGTGCTTATTATTATTATTACGAGTAAATGAAGAACTCATGGATTGAGTCGATCAGTTATTTAGGATACTATAAAATCACGATATCAGTTCATTAAGATGAATATTTGGTTTAGTACCTTTGTTATGATATAGCCCAAACCCATCTAAACTCTGCTCTGCTCTGCTCTCATATGTACCTTGATGGGTCTGGGCTTGATAAAGCCTACACAGAAACATAAACCTAAAAGGAAGAATCTGAAGTGTAATTTTAGGCTTTAGTTAATACATTCCTGATTTTTCCAAAGTGTATGTTTCTCACCAGAAAGCATTCGAATCTAGGTCTTTCGTGGGAGGCCTTGTAGAATCACCTAGGAACCTAGTTGTAATAGTAGGAATATAAAGTAAATAAAGAAGATTGATACTTCTCAACAAATGCCTCTTAAAGACACTTATTACATTATGATATCCTAACCTTTTCCCATAATAGAATACGTGTTAGCTCATATGCCAAGGGCCTCTCTTTTATTTTTATGTTTTTGAAAAATATGTCATATATACACGAAAATATTTACATAAGCTAAGTTAAAAAAGTGGAAGGGTATCTACAATGGAATTTATATCCTCTTCCTCAACTCTACTAAGGCTGAAATAAAATCAGAATAAGTTACTGCATAAGTCACCTGGTTCGAATTCATGTTTGAATTTGTCGACTTTGAAATTCGGCAAAAAATCGGCACTTGAAATTTTGGCAATAAAAATCGGCATAAAATTCGGCATTAAGTTAGAATGACTGTAAAATAAATATGGAAAATAAAAAAATATGAAAATTTTCAATAAATTTCATCATGCTCATTAAACTATGAACACGAAACACATCAACAACCAAAATTATAGTCATAGAATCATAGAAATAATGAACACATCAACATTAAATGAAGTATGAACATGATAGTCATTGAATCATAGAAATAAATATATGGCAACATGAGTGATTAAACATATATTTTGAAAACATTAGAATCTACATCTTGATTGAAATTTAAAAACATATTCATAAAGTGATAAAACATAATATTAAAATGTCATCAATATTTATGCTAGCCACTATTTAGCAAAATAGCATCCCAAAAAGAAACTAGAAGTCTAGAGACTAGAACGAGAACACAAGTTTTATTCTTGTTGTTCTTGTGGCCTACTTGTTACATCAAAAAGCTCTAAATCATCAAGAGCACTCGGGGGAGTGAAACCACTAGAATCACGATCACCATTGGATTCATCACTCTCATTGTCAAGATCATCTTGATCTCTTAATGCATCTGGAATAGGCTCCAAACCTCCAACCATGGACTAGAAGAATTTGTCTCATCTTTAGCCACATTGCTTAAAGCCAATTGCAAGTTACTGCGAACATAAACAAGATCTCCTAATTTTTCCGATAACATGTTTCTTCTCTTGGAATGAATATGGCTAAAAGCACTCCAATTCCTTTCACAAGCTGATGCACTTGATGTCTGGCTCAAGATACGAATTGCAAATTTTTGCAATTCTGGGGCTCCTGATGCATAAAACTCCCACCACACTGCTGGAGCAGCCAAAGCCTTATCTTTCTTTGTTGCTGCGGTTCCAAATAGACCTTCTTGTAACCTGTATGCTCTAATCTAGGATCTAACCAAAGTTGCAATAGACTAATCTGGATGCATCCTGTCAATAGCCTCATAAAGTCCACTCATGACCTCTTCATCTTGATGTCTTTGTATCCCAAACAATGTAGGGTCTAGAGTCCAGACTCCAAATAACATGCTGCTGCATGTAATGGGCTATGCATCATCTTCCATCTCTGATCAACTACCTCTGATATCTCTTTATAATCAACTTCCACATTATCAAAAGCACTTGCAATCTTTTCCTTGCAACGATCCATGGCCTCATAAATAAAACCCATAGAAGGCTTATCACCATCAACCATGCGGAGCACCTCAACAATTGGATCACACATTTTTAGAACTTTTTGAGCATTTTCCCAAAAGCTATTGTTGCTTAGCTTATTTGTTCAACATGCTTTCCCTTTGAATCTTTTGAAAGGTGAGATCTCTCCCACTTAGTAGTGCAAAAGATACTTCTTATGGTTGCTTTTTCCTCAACAATTCTTTTCAAAGTGATGTAAAAAGTGGCAAACCTTGTATCACAAGGTCTCAACAACTCTTTAGATGCATTTTTCCTATATAAGCTCAAAGTGAGACGATGATTAATGACAAAGTTTTGTTAATTTTATCTAGAGATCACTACTCCCCGTGGATGCCCTGAGAACTCAAGCGGTTTGAGTCTCTATAAATCAATAATGCAATAATGACTTAAGATACAAACACAACAGTTCTCTTAACACTTCAACAATAAAGCACAATAATCACACAACTCAGGATATACCCTGGAAACCCCAAACGGGGAAAACTAGCTATTTGTGGGGCTTTCTTCTATCTCGAGCCCAGAGCAAAGTAAGTAGAATACAAGTACATACAAGATAACTCAGAAGGAACAACCGAACCTGACAGGGTCAAAACCCTAGATTTGCATGCAACAACTAATGCATGCACAGAGGAAATGTGCCCTAGCTATAAACTGAATCTGGATCTGTCTGTAGGTAACTCTCTGTCGGTACTGTCTCTCTCTCAGCACTACTCTGATCTGCTCAGCCAAAGAAGAATGCCAACTGCTAGATCTAATGAATGTGCTCCTCTCTTCATGGAAAAGTGCGCCCTCCCTCCAGATGTCAGATGCTCGTACGGAATCAGATCTCAATAGATCTGAGCTTTGATTGTCACAGTCCTTCCTCAAACACTGAGGCAAGGATACTCCGAAAGTCTTAGCTGCTCAATCGGTCAACTAGATGCAGAACGAGCTCCTCTCTCTTCTGGAAGTGCTCCCCTCTCTCCTTTGAAAGTCACCCTCCTCAATCTCTGCATAAACCACACTGATGAACTCTCTTTGTCCTCAGTAACTGGGAACCAAGTGCCTCTGATCAAGTGAGGTCTGATCCAACTTAGATCACCTCACTCTCCCTACTACAAAATGTCAAGATCCTAGTGGGCGGCCTTCACTAACACCTCGGGGTTTTGGTGTAACGGTTCGTATCATTTGGTACCAGAGCCTCCACCCAGGTTCAAGTCACAGAGCGGGTGGCAACGCCAGAATTGCAGTGTTCGTTCGAGGCTCGTACGGCTCAAAGTGGACACCATCGTACGGGCGCACATCCAGCCCAGAGTCTGGACTACGGAGCGTGGTGGGATGTTAAGATCCTAGTGGGTGGCCTTCATTAACACTCGGGGTTTTGGTGTAACGGTTCGTATCTCAAAAGCTCCTCTCTCTCTGAGAAAGCTGCCCTCTGCATGCACAATGCGCCCTCCTCACTTTGACTGATCTCTCTCAGATACGCCTGTTGTCACCCAAAACTGACATGCGTGTATTGAAGCCCAATGTCACCACACTCCTCTCTTCCTCACTTAAGGTTGGCTCTTCTCCAACTCAAGGGGGGCTTCCTTAAGATAAGATCACTAAGGCAGGTGCAATAAAGGGGAAAGGTGAATGGAAGAGGCTGCCTTAGGGAAACGATTGTAGGATTGAAAGTAATTTGATTAAGTGATGGGAAGGAAGGGAGGATCAGTCCTCGAGGAAAGACCAGTGTCAATATACCAGAAGGGAGAATGGAGTCAAAAGAGAACTCAAGGGGGCCTTGCGTTATATGTGATTGAGGGGGAAAGATCGCATGATTGAGCAAACCTTGCTCAGTCTAGTGTAAACAACGAAATTTACTTCCTCTTTTTCTAGCTGCAGGAGGTGCGCTATGCAAACAAAAGATCAATATTACACAATCAAACTAGATTAAATGCAAAGATCAATGCCCGTGTATGCACGCTCACAAAGGGAAAAAGAATAGCAGCTGCTAAGATTCTCCACCTTCCAATGTGGTGGAGTACACCTCTCTATGGCCTCATCCATGCACGGAATATAAAACTGAAAATCTAGTAAAATTCACACTTATTTAAGTTCATACAAGATGACGCCACAGTTCAGAAAAAGTGCTCCATTGTATCCCAAAAAACCCCAACATGATATATTTTCTATTAAGCTCAACAGGGAAGAAAAACTCCCAACTTTTTCCATCCTACAAATGAAAGCCTGCTAGCTTCAAATATAGGAAAAGATGCAATATGTCGCCCTGTTTAGGGCTCTGCAAGAGTGCCAGAAAAAGTGACACATGTGCAAATGAACTACCATTTATGTAAGAGATGACTTAGAGTTGTTGGCGCCAGAAAAAAGGAGTTAAGTGTGCCGACTTCCAAGTGTATGGGTTAACTCGGAATTCAGGCTTGGTTGCCCTCTCCACCCATCGACTGAACTAAAACTCTAGACCTGGTGCAGTATTGACTAAATACTGGACGCCGTGTTATCAAAGATGCCCACAACCATACGATTTATCCAAAGTTTAAACTTTTGAAATGGAACTCCGAGCACACAACTTGAGTTGGTGTTTCCAGGTGGACGGATTCCTCAACTCGCAGCTCTCTCAAACGGTAGCCGAATGGTGCTGAATAATTCGATGGTTTTTTGCTTTTGTTTATAACTCTATTACACCTGTCACAAAAAATCACTGATCGAAAAAGAAACTCTGCGCAAAGGGTTTCCCATTGATTCGTAGCTGCTCCAAAAGGTTATCATAAAGGTGCACCTTGATTAAACTCCACGTAGCAACAAATCACGTCCGAGAGGGTCGGTGATTGCCAACACGTCTTTAATGAATGAAGTGGTGGATTTACTGGAACGTAACCACAACTGCCCACGATAATGAGTTGATTTTGCTTCACAATGGAACTCGCATCGACTGTCAGGGTAAAGAGGGACTAGCAAATCAGCAGGTAGTCGAACTACTCGATCACCATTTCTGCAGCTCACAATTCCACGTCGATTTTTGACTCACAAGCGGATTTGGAATGCCAAGTATGGCCACAAAGGTAACTTTAACTCATGATGTAACTGATTCCTAAGGCGTCAACTTTGAATGTTTGAGCTAAGAACACTTTTCAAATCGCAACCTTGATGGATTGGTGGCTGAGTAATAACAACTGCGATGAGCAAGGAGGAGACTTCGATGTTGAACAATCAATTTAGTCTTCAGCGCGATATTTTCCAGGAGTTGTCATCGCTTATAGCTTTGGCTACAGGAATCTTGGCATCCTTTACCACAACATCAATATCATAAAGAAATTTAACAAGCTCCGCCTCCGTATGGCTGTTTCTTTGTCGGCTGCAAACATTTGGATTTAGCAGTGCGTAATTCATTTTGGTTGGGCAGCATGGTCGTGTCCAAGGTGTCTACTTTCTACACGCAGTTCAGTTTTTATTGCTGCTTGACCCTTAGGTGACACCCGATTAGCTGCCTGTGTGGATCCCACGGGTCTTTGTAAAGGCTTCAAAGCCATCATGATCTCAGCAAATGAGGGCCGCATCTTTGGATCATTAATAGAGAGTGGATCAATGCTCTGTCCACAAACTTGATAACCTTTTGCTGAACGTTCCTTGGTTCCATTAGTTTCGCGTGTTGAAGATCTGCCACCTCCCTGAACTAAGCGAATACCATATTTGAAGTCATATGTGGCATCCGCATGAGAGGGAGAATACGCTAATGACATTTCACTGTAATCATTTCCTCTTTGATTTGTATTTGGCACAAGCACAACAATTGGAGTTCCAGTAGTCTGACCTTCAGAAAGACCCAAGAGAATGCGGCATGTGTCAGTGTCTTCACGAGGAGTAGTGATGCAACTTTGTCCTGGCCTCCTCCTGTCAAGCTCCACTTGCATATCAACTTTAGACAGAGGAATTTGAGGCGGGCATCCATCAATTACACACCCTACACCTCCACCACGGGATTCTCCAAAAGTGGTAACACGAAATAGAGTACCAAATGTGTTTCCTGTACCAGCTCGTATCTCAAATTTTCTCGAGCGCGTTTGCTGGGGAAGGATCTGAACCGTCCTTAACCTGGCAAGATATGCCTTGGGAGCACACATCCCAGGCCTCTCCAAGGTTCCACAGAAACAACTTCATCCACAGATTTAGGTGTTCTTTCATTATTGATAGGCCCTGGAGAAATGTTTTCAAATAGAGTTGTAAGAGAAGATACTGCTTGGTAAGGATTTGTTGACTCTTGCTATTTGCATGGATTCAGTCCAGCTGAGGTGAAAAGGTCAATCAATAAATGAGGTTGCACTTGCTCATCTCCAGACCTTGTGCTAAGCCTGAACACATCTACAAGACACTCTGTTGCAACTTCAAGACCTTCAATATCAACTCCTGGAGCAGGTTCAACTTCCACTGTATCATTACATGCATCTTGATCTTGTTTAGAAGTGACCACCCATGCAGATGGGGGGTAACATTTGGCTCCTACTTGGGGACATGTGCTCTCCTCGAGAGTACATGAGAACCTCAGATCTGAGTATTCGTAGACCAGAAGCAAAAAGAACAGTGTGGTGGGGATGGCTCAATTCACATCCCAAGACCACATGCTTATTACATAACTGAATAGGAAAATGACAACAACAAATGCTCATGCAAGAGCTTTATTTCTCCTACCTACACTAACTTAACATGAGACAAGAGAATGTTAAGTATAATGGTACAACCAATGGAACCACTCTAGCATCTTATCCCTGCTATTTTTCTTTTCTTTGTGCTCGATTCTAGACCAAAATGAGGATAGAGTCACCATAAAACAGAGATGTCTTAGAATTTGCTCATGAATAAAGTTGAACTGTAATGGCAGGTTATTAGGATATAAAAAATCATCAAAGTTTTGGCAGAAAAAATCAGGATGTGCACAAGAAGCCTCTATCCATTGATGGATGGGGCTCACATACAAACCTCCATCATAAGGGTGCTCGAGCTGATCTGCCAAACAGGTATTGATATCTTCATTAATGAAATGAACCTGAGGCAGATCAGAATCTTCATCATAGAAATGATCTTCATAAAAAAACTGTTCGTGAACATTTTTGGTGACATAGACTTGAGGCAGCTCCATATTTTCAATGGCAATATCAAGAGGTTCTTCAGCAATATCTTCAAAAAAGGACCCATCTAATGCTTCTTCAATGGGATCCTCACAAAAGTGTTCTTTGAGCTGTCTTCTTTGATCATTAAAGTTTTCTTCAAGGATCTTCTCTTCTTTTGGTTGAAGACGGGCCCTAGGGAGGAGGGCATCATATTCTTTAGCAAGCTGCTCAATCTCATCAACTGTTCCTTCATGCCAGCGAAGGAGAAACCTCTTGAAAAACCCGCCAGTGAGTCGATGGATTCATCCAAAAGGCCATAGAACCAACTTAGTGCATCCCCTTCCAAAGTTATAGCAAAAACGATCATAAGATCATCCTCATGATGAACATTAAAATCAAACATCAATTTGCAGAGAGAGGCAATATGATGGGTGGCTGAAACATCATCATTTCCATGGAACTCTGGAATAATGTCATGCACCTTCTCATGGTCGTAGCACTCATTAGGAAATCCACGGATATTTGAGAAATCCAGTGGGGTGAAAGCTTCGTGCAGAAGAGCACGATGTTTTTCTTTATCATCATCCATAAATGCAATAATGAGGTACTAAATTTGAAACATGCATATAGTCATACCTCATACCAAACTGTGGAGTCGCCAAGGTGAGCTTGAAAGCTTTCCAATGAGTGTGCTCACCTCTACACCCAATAGGATCTTCAAATCTACAAAAGGACAAGGGCTTCGTCCCTTCGTGGAGTCGCCATGTGAGAAGAAGAATCTGCAATATAATCTCCCACAAATGTTAATGAAGCATAGTCTTCAGATCTACGGGAACTGGACTTTGTCCCCAGCAACGACGCCAAAATGTTGTCACCCAAAACTGGCATACGTGTGCTGAAGCCCAAAAATAAGCACACCAGCTCGATGACAACTCTCAAAAGAGAAGCCGATGTCACCACACTCCTCTCTTCCTCGCTTCAGGTTGGCTCTTCTCCAACTCAAGAGGGGATTCCCTAAGATAGGATCGCTAAGGCAGGTGCAATAAAGGGGAAAGGTGAATCGAAGAGGCTTCCTTAGGGAAATGATTGTAGGATTGAAAGTAATTTGATTAAGTGATGGGAAGGAAGGGAGGATCAGTCCTCGAGGAAAGACCAATGTCAATATACCAGAAGGGAGAATGGAGTCAAAAGAGAACTCAAGGGGGCCTTGCGTTATATGTGACTGAGGGGGAAAGATCTCATGATTGAGCAAACCCTGCTCAGTCTAGTGTAAACAACCAAATTTACTTCTTCATTTTCTAGCTGCGGGAGGTGCGCTATGCAAACAAAAGATCAATATTACACAATCAAACTAGATTAAATGCAAAGATCAATGCCTGTGTATGCACGCTCACAAAGGGAAAAAGAATAGCAGCTGCTAAGATTCTTCACCTTCCAATGTGGTGGAGTACACCCCTCTATGGCCTCATCCATGCACGGAAAATAAAACTGAAAATCTAGTAAAATTCACACTTATTTAAGTTCATACAAGATGACGCCACAGTTCAGAAAAAGTGCTCCATTGTATCCCAAAAAACTCCAACATGATATATTTTCTATTAAGCTCAACAGGGAAGAAAAACTCCCAACTTTTTCCATCCTACAAATGAAAGCCTGGTAGCTTCAAATAGAGGAAAAGATGCAATATGTCGCCCTGTTTAGGGCTCTGCAAGAGTGCCAGAAAAAGTGACACATGCAAATGAACTACCATTTATGTAAGAGATGACTTAGAGTTGTTGGCGCCAGAAAAAAGGAGTTAAGTGTGCCGACTTCCAAGTGTATGGGTTAACTCGGAATTCAGGCTTGGCTGCCCTCTCTACCCATCTACTGAACTGAAACTCTAGACCTGGCGCAGTATTGACTAAATACTGGACACCATGTTATCAAAGATGCCCACAACCATACGATTTATCCAAAGTTTAAACTTTTGAAATGGAACTCCGAGCACACAACTTGAGTTGGTGTTTCCAGGTGGATGGATTCCTCAACTCGCAGCTCTCTCAAACGGCAGCCGGATGGTGCTGAATAATTCGATGGTTTTTTGCTTTTGTTTATAACTCTATTACACCTGTCACAAAAAATCACTTATCGAAAAAGAAACTCTGTGCAAAAGGGTTTCCCATTGATACGTAGCTGCTCCAAAAGGTTATCATAAAGGTGCACCTCGATTAAACTCCACGTAGCAACGAATCACATCCGAGAGGGTCGGTGATTGCCAACACGCCTTTAATGAATGAAGTGGCGGGTTCACTGGAACGTAACCACGGCTACCCACGATAAGAGTTGATTTTGCTTCACAATGGAACTCGCATTGGCTGTCAGGGTAAAGAGGGACTAGCAAATCAACAGGTAGTCGAACTACTTGATCGCCATTTCTGGAGCTCAAAGTTCCATGCCAATTTTTGACTCACAAGCGGATTTGGAATGCCAGGTATGACTGCAAAGGTAACTTCAACTCATGATGTAACTGATTCCTAAGGCGTCAACTTTGAATGTTTGAGCTAAGAACACTTTTCAGATCGCAACCTTGATGGACTGGTGGCTGAGTAATAACAACTGCGATGAGCAAGGAGAGACTTCGATGTTGAACAATCAATTTAGTCTTCAGCGCGATCTTTTCCAGGAGTTGTCATCGCTTATAGCTTTGGCTACAGGAATCTTGGCATCCTTTACCACAACATCAATATCGTAAAGAAATTTAACAAGCTCCGCCTCTGTATGGCTGTTTCGTTGTCGGCTGCAAACATTTGGATTTAGCAGTGTGTAATTCATTTTGGTTGGGCAGCATGGTCGTGTCCAAGGTGTCTACTTTCTGCACACAGTTCAGTTTTTATTGCTGCTTGACCCCTAGGTGACACCCGATCAGCTGCCTGTGTGGATCCCATGGGTCTCTGTAAAGGCTTCAAAGCCATCATGATCTCAGCAAATGAGGGCCGCATCTTTGGATCATTAATAGAGAGTGGATCAATGCTCTGTCCACAAACTCGATAACCTTTTGCTGAACGTTCCTTGGTTCCATTAGTTTCACGTGCTGAAGATCTGCCACCTCCCTGAACTGAGCAAACACCATATTTGAAGTCATATGTGGCATCCGCATGAGAGGGCCGATAGACTGAGCATATATACTGTCACATCACTGTGTAAATAATACTTACAATTACTTGTGTAAACTGGGCATACATACTGTTACGTAGCATGTCACTGTGTAATTTCAATCTTAACTGTGCTGTCCCTCTTCAAAACTCGGACTGTGATAACAAGCTCGGGACTGTGTTCATTCAGTTTGTGTGAGTTGGATGCCTTTACATACTTTTAACTCTATGCAACTTCTGGTGTAACTCTGTATGCAGAGATATGTTATATGACCAGCCTCCAAACTGCCTTCGGATGCCCTAGAAAGGTCTGTCCAAACTCCTGTGTAACTCGTGAACCCAGAGAAAGAGATATCAGGATATATACCAGGATTTGAGAGAGGTTTATCTTCAATCTGCAGCTGCCTTTCCGAATTTTAGACCACAATTCAGAGCATATAAAATCTCTTCCAAAAATATTAGCTTCAAAAACCTTGACTGTGGCTGCCTCAGGCTCATCCGAAATTCAGAGCTCTATATGATTTTTTCTTGTGATAAATGAAAACGTTGATCTTCTATTTATACACATTTTCCATAAATTAATTTACTGGGCCGACTTGTCTTTAGTTTTTTTTTTTTTAAATTGATTTGCTGGCCAACTAGTCTTTAGGGCGAGATTTAATAATCTTAATATTTGTTTTACTGGGCCGACCTTAAGTAGGGCCTTAAAAACGAGTAGTAGTCCATATAGGAGGAGGTGCCACGTTGGAGCTTCAAAAATGTTGTCTTGTCCACTTCAAATCATCTAGGAGCCACGTCAAGGGAACCATAAGAATTTTAATACATATATTTGAGGAGGGCTGCCACCTCATTACATTTCCAGATTTCAAGACCTTAAATCCTTCTTCCTTCGTCATAATATGATTTTTAGGGCTTCAAAGTCCTCATATGTCAAGGTCTCCATAACATGCAAGTCTTGGGGCTTCAACACCATTCAGTGCCTTCTTCAACAAGGTAACTTCTTCAAGATCATCATTGTACACAATAAGGGGCTCTAAGACCTAGGTATGTGGGTTTAAGGACCAACAAGCAATAGTTCCATTATGTTAAGATCATTTTCAACAAGGTGGTTTTCATATGTCATGTGGGCTTAAGGACCAATCATCAATACCAAGTGCAAGAGCTTAAACTTCTTATCAAGATCAAGGACATCATTACGGAACAAAAGCTTCTTCAATAATACAAAGGCATCATTAGAGCTTTTAGGTCATGCACAAGGGTTTCTTAACCATATGGCTTCATCATGTATATCATTTTAAATGACCACAAGATGGGTCATTTCTACCTGTCAAGAACAAGGAATTCACCTAGGACATCGCACTATAACATCAAATTCCATCAAGTGTGGGCTCACCCAAGGATCAAGCTACCAGGTATAAGGGCACTAGTCAACTGTGTATGGGCTCCAAGGATTATGCTACTACATCATCCAACAAACAAGAAGACCACTACAAGTGCAATGGACTCATAGATCATCAACTAGATTTAATGGCACCAAGATACAACTTAGAGGCACTTAATTAAGTCAAGGGTTGACCAGGGCTTTTGCCATTGTTCCAAGGACTCCAAGGGCTTCAGACTTGGGCTTGGACAAGGTCAAAAGGTCTCCTTTGATACATACAACCACAGACCAAACACTAACCCTCAGCCTCAGGGGCTCCACAAGGGGCACCAAGACTCAACAAACCCTTACAATGCATTGTTGGCATCAATGACAACTTTAATGAACATATTTTCCATGGTGGTCGAACCTAGGGAGGTTATTAAAGCCTATGTGTCTGTATTTTTCACATGCTAGCCATCAATATTGAGTCATATGGACATGTACTAGGTCCCCTAGGGTTTTTTCAGTTGATTCAGACAAAAATAATGTTTCCCGTTTAACGGGCTTTTTTAATAATTTAATTAAAATATCCAAAAAGGTGATAAAAGTGTGGTTAGGAGGTGAATTTTGCCATGGGAGTGCTCGTTTTCTAACCCAGAGCACCCACAAAACCCCTAAACCCACTTTTCCTAAGTTCTAAGTGAATATTATTCACTTATTTAATATTCTCTCAAAATAAATTTTGGGGAATTATTTAATTAAAAAAATAAAGATATGAGAGAAAATTAATTTCCTATTTCAATGGAATTTGGTCCAGTGAAGGCCTAGTTGAGTTGGCATTTGCATTTAAGGCATATCTCAACCAAAAAGGGATCAAATCAAGCAAGATTTTCACAAGGGCGAGTTGTCATCCTTGAGGAAGTGCACCATTCCTCTCTTGGGCGTCATCCTTGAGGTGACAAGCTTGTATTTGATGGGAGATAATCTCAAGGTTTGAGTGGGGGTGCCCTCCTTAGGTGGCAGCCCACTCACTCTCCATCCCTCAATTCATGCATCAATCAAAGATTGGAGTGGGATTTGAGATCCCTTTCTCAAGGAATGCGCCCCCCTCTTCCCCCCCCCTTCATAAATTCACCCTCCTTCTCTCATTTGCTATATAAGCAAGGTCTCTCAAGCTTGTTTATATGATATGAAGGCATAGAACCTCTGCTCCTGTAATGTGTGAATGTTCTTTTGAGTAATAAGATTTGAAGACTTTGGAGGTCTATTGTGGCTCTTGTTCCATGCATGTGCTATTGGTTTAGGTGACATCTTTCTAAGCTTTCTTCTTTATGCAAGTTAATGATTAGATCTAGCTATATTGGAACAAGCATTTGCGGTTGTCAATTTGTTTGTTTAATGTTCATGCTTTCAATATTTTAAAGAGTAATATTAGTATTCGGTTGTACGATTATTCTCTTTGTTTTGATTGATGAGCATACTAGTTTGATCTTGCTTGTTTGAGAAGTGTGTAAGCTTTGTAGGAAGCCTTAAGGTAAAGGGAGTTTGGAGCTTGGTTGCATCCACCCTCTTTCCATCATTTTCAAGAATTGGATCTATAGGTTTCTTGTCCACAAATTCCCCTTCTTCATCATCTTCTAAGATCAAGCTTGAGCTTGAGGGTTTCCTTCTATCATCTTTCTACTTTCAAATATCTCTTGGATACTTGTTGCTTTAGCTTAGTAAAAGATAGATCTACATCTTTTGCAAATCAAATATCTTCTTTTATCAAGCATAAATATCAGATCTAGAGTAGCTTCAATTTTTACTTTAAAAACTGGATCTAGATTCATATTTTTCATATTTGAAGTGTTGAAAAGTTAACTAGGGAAGTTGTTCTTTGAAGGGCATGAAAAGTTTTGCATGCACAGCTACATGCAAAAGTGAGTTTTTGCATGCACTCACTTTATGTTTTTGGTAAACCTAATTTGCTAGTGAGGTATTATAAGAAGGTAGGAGGTCACTGACAGAGGGTACTGAGCAAACTGATAAGAGTTAGATTTGTTTGAGAGGTGGGCGACTTTCCTGAGAAAGGAGGGTGCATTCTTTGAGGAGAGAGAAGCTTGTTCTACTTTCGGTTGACCGATTGAGCAGTTGAGACTTTCAGAGTATCCTTGTCTCAGTGATTAACGAAGGATTGTGACAATCAGAGCTCAGATCTGATTCTGTATGAGCATCTGACAGCTTGAGGGAGGGCGCACTTTTCCATGCAGAGGAGGGGCGCATTCATCGAATCTAGTAGTTGGCCTTCTTCTTTGGCTGAGCAGATCAGAGCAGTGCTGTGAGAGAGACAGTACTGATAGATAGTTACCTGCAGACAAATCCAGATCCAGTTGACAGTTAGGGCAGATTTCCTCTGTGCATGCATTAACTTGTTTCATGTAGATCTAGGGTTTTGACCCTATCGGGTCCGGTTGTTCCTTCTGAGGTATTTTGTACGTACTTGTATTCTGCTTACTTTGCTCTGGGATCGACATAGAAGAAAGCCCCACAGATAACTGGTTTTCCCTATTTGGGGTTTCCAGGGTACATCATGAGTTGTGTGATTGTTGTGCTTTATTGTTGAAGTGTTAAGAGAACTGTTGTGTTTGTATCTTAAGTCATTATTGCATTTTTTATTTATAGAGACTCAAACCGCTTGAGTTCTTAGGGAATCCAGGGGGGTAGTGATCTCTGGATAAATTAACATGGTATCAGAGCCCTGGTAAGGGTCAAGGAGAACAATCACACTCATATCTGCGAGCTGTACACCATATCTGTGTGGTGATCTCAGTTGGATATCAGATCTGTGGAGAAGATAACCAAATCTATTAGATTTGAAGTGCAGAGCCTAGATCTGCAGTTGCAGAAGTTAGATCTGTGCTTTCAGGATAGTTTTTGAGATCAAAAGACCATGACTACAAGTATGAGGGATGATTAGGTTTTTTTGCACTTCACGCTCTTCAACAGATGTAGATAAGCATTCTACTGATGAGATTGACAGAGAGTTGGCTCTTAACTCATGCCATTCATTAAGTGCTTCTACTTCTAGTGTATGGTATATAGATAGCGGAGCCTCAAGCCACATGACAGGTGTTCATAGGTACTTTATAGATCTTGTCGAGGATGGGCTAGATCTTGAGATTGTACTTGGAGACAATTCTACTGTCAAAGCAATAGGACAAGGAACAATCTCCTTCCAGAGAGAATCAAGAGAGTTTATGAGAGTTCGTGATGTTCTATATGTCCCGTGTCTAAAGAAGAACTTGATCTCTGTTTCTACTATTGAAGATCGGGGATTGTGGGTGATGTTCAAAGATGGAAATGTTCTAGTTCATCCCAAGGGATCCAACGATACCTCTGCTGTGAGGATTGGAGTCCGCTGCGGAAAAATTTACAGGCTCAATTTTCAGCTTCATTATGCCCTGAGTCATAGCAGCCTGGATGATGATTGTGATCCCTGTGAGCTTTGGCACAGGAGGATGGCTCATCTACATCATCCAGCTTTGAAGATCCTGAGGGAAATTGTGACAGGAGTGCTTGAGTTTATCACCGAGCATAATGATGTGTGCAAAGGATGTGCTTTCGGTAAGTATGTCAAGACATTTTTTCCCAAGAGTGACAACATATCTACAGGAGCACTTGATTTAATTCATTCCGACCTTTGTGGTTCGATGTCCACCACATCTTTGAAGGGCTACAAGTACACTATGTATCCTTCATTTATGGCTACTCCAGGAAAACTTAGATTTATTTTCTAAAGAGTAAAGAATCAAAAGAAGTATTGCACAATTTTCAAGAATTCAAAGCACTTGTGGAAAATCAGACATAAAGGAAGATCAAGATCATTAGATCAGATAATGGAACTGAATTTACCTCCAAAGGGTTCAATGGATTTTGTATCTAGGGGGGCATCAAGAGGCAGTTAACAGTGCCCTATACACCTCAACAGAATGGGGTTGTTGAGAGGAAAAATAGGGCTATTGTTGGTGCTGCTAGATCTATGTTGCATGACCAGGGTTTGCCATTTTCCTTTGGGTTGAGGCATGTAACACTGCTGCTTATATTCAGAACATGAGTCCTCATAAGGTCTTGAGGAACAAAACTCCAGAAGAAGCTTTCTCTGGAAAGAAACCCGAGGTTGGGCATTTCAGGATTTTTGGATGCCTTACCTACTCGCATGTTCCTTCAGAGAAAAGGTCAAAACTGGAACCTACAACCGAGAGGGGAATTCTTGTTGGATATGATGAGACTTCGAAAGCCTATCCCATTTACATTCCTGCTCTCAAGAAAATTGTTGTGATGCGGGATGTGAAATTTGAGGAGGATCGGGCTTTCCGGAAGTCATGTGACTTCCAGAGGAAGCTTTCTCTGGAAAGAAACCTAACGTTGGGCATTTCAGGATTTTTGGATGCCTTACCTACTCGCATGTTCCTTCAGAGAAAAGGTAAAAAATGGCACCTACAGCCGAGAGGGGAATTCTTGTTGGATATGATGAGACTTTGAAAGCCTATCCCATTTACATTCCTGCTCTCAAGAAAACTGTTGTGATGTGGGATGTGAAATTTGAGGAGGATCGGGCTTTCCGGAAGTCATGTGAGTCAGAGAAGGGAAAACTGCAGGTTGCTACATCTTTGGATGACACAGGTCAGAGTGCTATTCCACAGCCAACAGGGTCCCAAGTATCTGGGGTGACAGATTCTCAGATAACAGGTTCCACAAGCACAAAAATAGGAACTGGCAAAGGATCTTAGGTTGGTGGTCAACCAGGATCAGGGTCTCAGATTACAGGCTCTCGGGTTACAAGGTCGAGGACTACAGCTACCTCTACTGGAGGCATTCATTCTCATACAGTTGATTGGGACGAGGATGAGGAGTTCTCCTCACAGGATGTTACTTCAGGGAAGAGGAAGCCCAAGTGGATTCAAGATACCTTGAAGGAAGCCCAGCAGTGGGAACTCCCAAGAAGAGTATAAGAGAGCAGAAGGCACCACAGAGGTTCTGTAGTTACTTGGCTATGGTGAGCAGTATCAGTGCGTTAGAGCCATCCTCATATGAGCAAGCAGTAGGTGAGCAGGATTGCAGAGATGCCATGTTGGAAAAGTATACTTCCATCATGAAGAATGATGTCTGGGAAGTTGTGCCCATACCAGAGGGAAAGTCAGTTGTTACCTCTAGATGGCTCTAAGATTAAACATGCTGCAAATGCCAGCATTGAGAAATACAAAGCCAGATTTGTGGCTAGAGGGTTCTCACAGATAGAGGGAGTTGACTATGATGAGACGTTTGCTCCTGTGGCCCGATATACTTCCATTAGGACCGTGATCTCTGTAGTAGCAGAGCTGGGATGGAAGATTCACTAGATGGATGTGAAGACAGAATTTCTCAATGGACTCATATAGGAGGAGGTGTACATTGAGCAACCAAAGGGCTTCGAGATCCTTGAGAGAGAGTCTCATGTATGTAGACTAAAGAAATCTCTATACGGCTTGAAACAAGCTCCTAGAGCTTGGTATTCTAGGATAGATACTTGCAGCAGTTGGGTTTTCAGAAGAGCGAAGCTGATCCCAATCTCTACTTCATTGTAGTGAATGGGGATCCTCTTATTCTTGTCGTGTATGTAGATGACTTATTCATTACAGGGGCGGAAGAACTTATCAGTGGTTGCAAGAAAGATCTTGCTTCAGAATTTGAAATGAAAGACATAGGGTTGATGCACTACTTCTTAGGCATGGAGGTTTGGCAGAAGGATGGTCATATCTTCCTAAGTCAGGGCAAGTATGCAATGGACATACTGAAGAGATTTCAGATGCAAGATTGCAAGCCCATGACTACACCAATGGAATCCAACTAGAAGAAGCAAGTGGCTTCTAAGAGTAAGTTGGTTGATCCCACCAGGTACCGACATCTCATTGGATCCTTGATGTACTTGGTCAACCCCAGACCAGATTTGAGTTTACTGTCAATACCTTGAGTTAGTACATGGTAGAGCCCAAAGATGTTCACTGGGTGGCAGCAAAGCATGTACTTAGGTATGTCAATGGAATAACAGAGTATGGGTTGAATTATGTGAGGAAGGGTGGAGTGCAGCTAGTTAGTTTTACTGATTTTGACTGGGCAGGCAGTGCAGGTGACAGGAAAAGCACCTCCGGGTGTTGTTTTAGTTTGGGTTCGGTAGTAGTGTCGTGGTTCAACAGGAAACAAAAGTCTGTAGCACTGAGCTCTGCAGAGGCAAAATATATGGCGGCTAGTTTAGCCAGTTGCGAGGCTATTTGGCTTCGCAAAATGTTGGTGAGCTTATTTGATCGGCAGTTCGAGCCTACTGTGATTCACTGTGATAATTAGAGTTGTATCAAACTCTCGGAGAATCCAGTATTTCGTGATAGATCCAAACATATAGAGATCAGATATCATTTCATTTGAGATCATGTTCAGAGAGGATCAATTGAGCTTCAGTACATATCTACAAATGAGAAACAAGTTTGAGTACTTCAGGGAGAAGATGGGAGTGATGGGAGTGGTTCAGATGAGAACATATCTACATTTGAGATCATTCTCACAAAGTCCTTGATGAGAAACAAGTTTGAGTACTTCATGGAGAAGATGGGAGTGGTTCAGAATACTTTCCTGGTTAAGAGGGAGTGTTGAAAAGTTAACTAGGGAAGTTGTTCTTTGAAGGGCATGAAAAGTTTTGCATGCACAACTACATGCAAAAGTGAGTTTTTGCATGCACTCACTTTAGGTTTTTGGTAAACCTAATTTGCCAGTGAGTTATTATAAGAAGGCAGGAGGTCATCGATGAGGGTACCGAGCAAACTGATCAGAGTTAGATCTATTTGAGAGGTGGGCGACTTTCCTGAGAAAGGAGGGCGCATTCTTTGAGGAGAGAGAAGCTTGTTCTGCTTCCGGTTGACCGATTGAGCAACTGATACTTTCAGAGTATCCTTGTCTCAGTGATTGAGGAAGGACTGTGACGATCAGAGCTCAGATCTGTTGAGATCTGATTCCATACGAGCATCTGACATCTTGAGGGAGGGCGCACTTTTCCATGCAGAGGAGGGGCGCATTCATCAGATCTAGTAGTTGGCCTTCTTCTTTGGCTGAGCAGATTAGAGCAGTGTTGTGAGAGAGACAGTACCGACAGATAGTTACCTGCAGACAGATCTAGATCCAGTTGACAGTTAGGGCACATTTCCTCTGTGCATGCATCTGTTTGTTGCATGTAGATCTAGGGTTTTGACCATGTCAGGTTCGATTGTTCCTTCTAAGGTATTTTGTACGTACTTGTATTCTGCTTACTTTGCTCTAGGCTCGAGATAGAAGAAAGCCCCACAGATAGCTGGTTTTCCCCGTTTGGGGTTTCCAGGGTACATCATGAGTTGTGTGATTGTTGTGCTTTATTGTTGAAGTGTTAAGAGAGCTGCTGTGTTTGTATCTTAAGTCATTATTGCATTTTTTATTTATAGAGACTCAAACCGCTTGAGTTCTCAGGGCATCCAGAGGGAGTAGTGATCTCTGGATAAATTAACATGAAGCACAAAAAAATTCCCAATTTTTCCAAGCATGAATTTTGTAATTTTTTGTGCATTTGTGTATGTTTAACCCACTAACTTTGCATTTTTAGCTTGCTGGTTTTTAGCAGGTCAATGGAAAATGAGAAGGAATCTCTGGCCAATTTTCGCCAGAAAGTGCCAAAAAGACATTTCGTGTACCCTTTTTCACCTTTCTTTCATTCTATAAATTTGTAAGCCCTTAGATCCAAGTTTAAATGGACTAAGAGGTAGTTCTTTGAGAAAATATTATAACATCTATTAAATGAGAGCAAGTGGGACACAACGCCCACACCCCATCCCCCCTGGTGGGATTCGCAATGTCAAATTTTGTGGTGTGATTTTTTCTGACAAAACACAAACCACATTTTACTGCAGGACTGTATACTTATAATATTTCATATTTTTTCCATTTTATTTCTCAAAAGTAAATTAGAAATAACATCTATCTCGTTGCCACGAAATATGCTCTCACCACCACATGAAGGCATTGCTGATTAGTGGTGGTTGATCAGAAAGTGACACATAGATCCGGTGATCCATATATTTCTGTTTTTCTTTTAGCATTTTTCAAGCATCAAATTTGAAATAAACATTTTGCTACCGTCCAAAGTATGCTCTTTCTCCTTGCGGGCATTTGCTTGGTCCTGGGGAAATTAGAAAGAGTTGTAGCAACTTATTAATTCTCACATTTTAATTAAGAACTCATTTTAATAAAAGTAACAACCCCATACGTAGTGAAAATCCGACACTTAGAACATTGAGTTTTGCGTGGGCAAATTCCTTAGAAGAAGCGGGAACAACTGGGAGGCGACCTCAAGGCACAGTTAGGCTACACCCTTGTTGGTGTAGTGTTGAACACCGCCCTAGAGAGTCCATTCCATCCCACACGTCTTCATGAGGAGCCACCTTCACTCAATTTCCAGACATTGCTCCTTGTACCTCACGGTATATCTGGAGTTTCCCCTTTTCCCGTAACAAATTTCAATCTTTAATAATTTAAAACCAACCAAGATACACTTGCAAAACTTTCCCTTTCAGTAGCAACTATTATATATATAATGACTCCATTGGCACTGATCTCCAACAACAACATATTTTACATTTGATTAATATCATATCAGTAAATTGTTGCTTAATCCTTCTTTATGCTAGTGGTGGTTGTTTATTTTCTACTATTTAAAGCATTCTCTTAAGTCTTTTACAACAAACTTAGGACGCGTGCTCGATCTGGCCTTTAGGCAAGGAGAGGATGTGAGAACACCAGAATCTCTGGTTTCTATAACCTGTAAAAATATCTCAACTTGACAAGAATAACCTTTAGTAGCACAAGTTTTATAAAAAGGCCAATGAACCACCAGAGAATAATTGGTACAAAGAAAAAACTACTCCCTGAATAGCCGGATCTGAGAGAGAGAGACAGGGTGCGTCTCCCTAGCCAATGTGCCCCTCTACCAAATCGTCCTCTTCACCTGCAAGTAAAAATATGGATAAAAAAATGTGCAAGATATTCACCAAGATCCTCAGTGCAATGGAAAAGTAGTTTCAATCACCATAGCCATACATCCAAATCCAAACCAAGATCCAAGACTTTCTCACAAGAATCAAATTTTATTCCAATAGCCAAGCACCAAAAGTCCTTTTACAATGAGGTGGGTCTCTTCCTTAAACAGGAATGAGAGAGACCAAAACCCTAACGACTTTTTGAATGAGTGGTTGAGATTAAAAGATACATCAATGATAATCAACGGCTGAGATGAGCCCGAATACAATATACATGGATCACTCAAAAATAGAGGGGGCGCACTCACTAAGACGCCTTAGGGGGACACACCACATGATAAGTGACTAAGACACATGACATAAGCACATGGTGGGGCTAGGAGGTGTAACATATCCTTCTCTAGCATGACCCCATGGCACAATAACATATAATAACTCAAGATAAGAGCATAATGTGACTAAATGACCAAATCATGGCCCCTCAATGACATAATAATAATGCCCAAAATAATAGCCCGGAGTGCATGTGGACCCCAATGAATGCTGCAAGTTGTGCCGAAAGGTGTGGGATGCATCACAAAAATTCTTTGAACAAACCTTATGCCAATTCCTTGCCTCAATTGCCCAAATCGATTTCCTTAGTGACCATTTCTTCCATTTTTTATTCCTAGAATATCACCTGTAAAATAATAAAATGTCTATATGTCTCTGCCTGGTGCCCCGAGCACAAATCTGACCGTACCAAAATGTTTGGGAGCATGGTATAATGGTAATAACAAGTGGCTGGACCCCATACTCCCTTTGTAGCACCCTAAGTGAACCAAAATAATCCCAAAAGTATTGAACAAGCCATTTTATATGGCAAATATGAAATAAAGTGATAAATTGACCACAATCCCATTTGAAAGTGCTTGAAATTGATATCTGAGTGTACCAATGGAATCAAAAGGTCCAAATGTAGTAGAGATGAGTACTCATACATCATGTGGCCACTTGGATAATCATCTTGTAAGCTCAACCATGCTCAGACAATAAAAATAATGGTCTGTAAATAATAATAATAATAATAATAAACACTCATCAAACCATCATATGAAACCTGTGTCTGATGCATGGAACCATCAAATGGGTACCATAGGACCACAAATAATCAATCTCGAACATCAACGGTCCAACTCATCCTGGATCTTGTGGTTGACTTGGTCAAATTGGGTTGACCAGGTTAAAATTGATCAAAATAATGACCCAGGCTCAAACTGACTGATGCTGCAAGTACACATGGGTAAGACATGCTCCTCTAATTATTTCAATAGCAAGACTAAAGTATAAAATGGCATTTACTGGCGATTTAAGCAAATAAAACATTAAATACAAGTCTAGATTAAACCAATCAATTACTAAGAAAAAGACCCTCAAGTGTATACTCATTTTGTGGATGTGACCATTTTGCTAGAAATGGGTGAAGGTGGAAAAGACAAGGCTAGGACAAGGGGATGACTTTACAACCTCAGCACTGTGACACTTTAGATAAAGGGAAAGGGAAAACCACCTAAGCATATGTTGGACAGAAAACACACAAGGAATGGCAGTGTCTCACAAATGGAATAAGTTGATTTGAGGAGTGCCTATTCAACTTTAGCAAATGTCTACAACTCACATCCAAGCTTGAATCAAGCTCCGTGAGGATCTTTTCTAGAACTACCGTGACTAGGTGCACAGTTAACCGTAACTTGAGGTTATAGGGGACACTTAGAATTAGCTGTTCTTTACTCCATCTCACATCCCAACCCATAGGCTCCGTGAAGAATTAATCATTACATTTCAATCATGGCCACCACTGCTCTTTAGGCCTTATGACCCTTAGGATTTTCCATGTGCTTAAAAACACAACTAGTTGCATCTTTCATCTAGGGTGTTTTGCATTTCATTTCATAGCCCTCTTTCATTGTGCTTAAAAGTACAGTTTTACTTTATAGCAATGGGCTTGCATAGAAGATATAACAATGAGTCACATATGCATGTAATGATGGTAGTGCAATTTGCTTCAAGTTTAGCTGACACAACTCAGGCAACTAGGGGGATCATCCACAATCAGAACCAAACATCGGGGGAAACCTACTAGAGAGGTCAAGGCTTCAAATCCAATTCACTTAAGCTCAAGAACCAACACCAGTGGGTTCTCCTGGCCTAGAAGGATCAAGGCTCTAGTAAGTTTTGTTGCACAACTCAGAGCCGAGACACAAAACAACAAGGAGTCTATCCAACATAGATGCATAAGTGGGGGAGTCCTCCATATCATAGGCTGAAGTGTAAGTCAGGATAAAACTAAACACAGAAGAAAATAGATGGATGGGGAAAGGTGATAGGTGATGCGATAACTAGCAAGCCATAAATGGTGGAAATGACCAAGTCCATGCTACTTAAGAGGGTAAGACAAACGAGCATAGACAAGAAATTCTGATTCCAAGTAATTAGACCACTTTAATTCTAAACAGTCAACCAATAACCATATATATATCGCCAGATCATGACCACTAAATACCTAGTCAAGCTACTAAGATAAGTAAAAGATCACAATATAGGTATCCAATGTACAACCATATACTTGCTGGGTCATATACCTGTATCCATCATCTGAACCATCAACTGTCACTGGAACATTGCCGCGACATAACTCTGGGCACTATCACACTGCTCTGTATGGAAGGAAATGGCCACCTCAGTCATCACATCTGGGGTCATGAGGCTCAACCATGGCATAAGGCTGAAAATATCTGCTCTGGTTCTATTGAAAATATGAGTGATCATAGAATAGTTGCTCATCATTTGTTGATCTCATGCATCTCATAGTAAAGGACTGGCTCAGAAAAGTACTGGAATCTGGTCTGAAGACATGGTAGCCTTGGCTACTATGAATGTGATAACAGTCCCAAAGATGCACACTAGCTCGAAGGAACCAAGGAGGAAAGGCCAATGTCACCACACTGATCCCCTTCTCGCTTTATGTTGGGTCTTCTCCAACTCAAGTGGGAGTGTCCCCTATGGTTAGGGTTTTAATAGGCAAGGCAATGAGGAGCAAGGTGATTTCAAAAGGGTTTCCCTAGCAAAAGTTTGTAGTATAGAGATATACATTGTTTGTTGGGAGGATAAGGGAACCCACTTCAAAGTACGAGTGCCAATCCAACTTGGGGCAAATGGAGTCAATAGGTTGCTAACTTACAATGCCTTGCTCAAAAAATCATCTAGAATGAGTAAGTGCTCCAAGCCTTCAACCCTGTTACCAACTGAGTTGCACTACAGTTGGACTTCAGTGAGCCGCCAGTATTGCACATTTACTTGTGCTTTTTTTCAGTGTTCAAAAGTTCCAAGTTTGGCCCTTTCAGGGCCCCTTTTTTCAGTTTTTGTAGTACATGACTTTGACCCACGGGGTTTGTAATAAAGCGTTCTAGCATGGTGGTCTTTGAGTGACTCGGTTCCCTAGGACTTGACAACCAAAGAAGGTATTCCAAGGAGTTTTTTCCCTTGTCGATTATGCCTTGCCTTTAGCCGAGTATAATCGGTGAGGTTTTCTCCTGCTCCTCCAAAGCTGGAATGCCCAAAGTGGAGGTTAGGCCTTAGGGGATTATTAGAGCCCATTTTATAACATGTATAAACATGCTAGGCGCTAGAATTTTATTGTTTTGTCATGTACTAGGTTCCCCTGAAGTTTCAGTCAATTCCGACAAAAAATATTTTTCGCATTTTTTAAGCCATTTTTTAATGGTTTAATTAAAAAATTTCAAAAAGTGATAAAAGTGTGATCCGAAGTCGGATTTCGGCGCAAGGATGCTCGTTTTCAAGCTCAGAGCATCATCTTTACCTTGGTACCCGGTTTTCCTGTCTTTCGGGTAGTCAAAGCGCCCCGTGGAGCAGTTTTTCCTATCAGAGCTTTAGATTAGCACTTTAATGCTAAAAAACATCAAAATGCACTTTGGGCAAATGATTTAAATTATTAAAAAAGTGGAATAAGTCACATGTCAAATGACATGGCACTTATTTACTTGGGCTAAGCGACTTTATCCAAAGGTGAAAGCATGATTTTAATTTACATTTTGGAAGGGTTATGAGTAAAAGAAGCAAACCGTACGGATCCTCACGTGGGCCATCCTTCACCCATGCGTGAACCGATTAACATGGCATATGGTGTCATTAGAATTGGTCAAATTAAAGATTATATCATATGGTTTAAGGCATGTGTATTAAATAATTTTATAAAGGTTATGAGCAAGTAAGAAAATCCGTACGATTTCCTCACGTGGGGCCAACTTCCACTCGTGACATGGCTGTGAGTATTGGTTCAAGGATGAGTAAGCATGTGATGGGCATTTAAGATTAGAACTCAAACCTTGTGTCATAAATTATTAAGGATTGAGTAAATATTTCACACCACGAAATTGAAGCTCACGTGGGCCATCACTCACTCCACGCAGCCGTACGGTTTTAAATGGTTGTGAGTTATTCGGTGGGGCAACATCAACCAATCAAACTCTTCAGAAATCTCCATTCTTAAAGCTTCAGCAAAATTGGAAACATCATGATCGCCTTCCTTCACGTTGGCATCTTCTCCTTCAATTCGGTATCTTCCACGAGTGGGCAGCTTTCAGCAGTTTTCTTTCTGAAGTGTTTTTGTCCATTTGAAATGGTGTTTCTCCATTGGGTGAGAGCTTTTCTTGCTCTACAAGTTAGGAGCTTTGTCTCTTAGGGTTTTGCGCCCTAGCTAGGTTGGTGTTTGCTATAAATTGAGGAGTTTGGCTCCATTGTAAGGCATTGGAAGGTGGAACCTCTGCTCTTGTGTCTGTAATATTTTTCTGAGTTCTTAAGTTAATAAAGAGAAGGCTTTGGAGGCTACATTGTGAGTTCATGTCATGTGTGGATGCTTGATGCTTCAAAACCCATGGAGGTAACTTGTATCTTTTGCACAAGCATTATTGTTTATTGTTAGGATTGCACTGACCTTGGAAGGAAATCTATATTTCAGTAGGGTAACAAATATGATCTAATTCTGTTTGTTATTTGATGATAGTGTAAAATGCTTTGAATGTTATGCATCTCTTGCTTGAATGCTTCTATTCGCAAGTCTTTTATATTTTTAATATTGGTGCCATTTGATCCTCTTGTGCAAGTGCTTGTGTGAAGTCTTTTGTTGCAGGTTACCGGAGCTTAAGGAGGAGGCATGCATGTTAGCTTTGCCACTTCCCAAGCTACTTCAACGGAAGCGTAGTCTCTCTTGTTCCCACTTTTATGCAGGCTCCATTCGCTCAATTCTTTCCAGCTTACAACTCGGGTTCTTCACCTTTAGTTCAACTTCTTTCATTCTATCTTGGTTACTAGTTCCATAACTCTCTAGATCTCAAGTGTTGAAAGTTTCTTAAGGAAGTAGATCTAGATTTATTATTCTAATGTTAGTATGCTACAAAGTTTAAATCTTATTACTTGCATTAGTAATCAAATCTCTTATTTTCTAGCATTTGAAAGGTTAAATTTTTTAACTAGATTAGAGAAGAGAAGTGTCCTTTAAAGCATTTTAAAAGATAAATCTAGCAGTTGAGTGCTTATAGTTTCGGTTTGCTATCTCTAGAGAAGGCAGCCAAAAGATCCTAGCGAGATAAGCTTTCTAGCTTGTCTTTCTAGTTGAGTTTTTTTTGCATCTTTTGCTTGTCTTTTTACTTAGAATTTTTTAAGATAATTGTAGGCTTTTCTCTCAAGGTTTTTCTAAGTGTTTCTTGGTCTTTCTTGACAAAAGGAGCTCGCTGGTTTTTTGGTTCTGCATATCAGAAAGTAATTTCAAAATCATTTTAAAGACTCCTAAGTTGTCCAAAATACCCTTTTTTTACATGCTAGTTTAGCTCATTTTAATTTTTTGCAATTTCTAGCATTATCAGAACACTCGTAAAGTGTTTTGATTGTCTTTTTAATTAACATTTTTGCTTGCTGGTTTGATTTATTTGCCCAACAGGTTGGAGCTTAAAAACTCACAAGACAAGCATTCGAAGGCTTCCTGAACCACCCAGACAGAACCGATTTCAAGCACCATCGTTATTTCTCTCAAACATTGTAAACTGACTTGTTCCCTAATGATAAAGGGCAAGCAGTATTTCTTTTAAGTTTCCAAGTTGTAATAAAAAAATAAAAAGAGCACAACAGGCAATTCCAGCGCCTGAACCCAATCCCCTGGGGGGGATTCGCACCTTTTTTATTTTTTCGTTTTAGATTAGTTTTCATTCAAGCAGTAGTAATTAAATAACTCACTCAAGCACACAACGTCCTCCAAGGACCCGTTTATCATTTTATATGTTTTTGTGTTTATTTCAAATTATTCTGTTCTTAAAATTTAATCCTAAAATTAACCCCCCTTGCTTTATACTTGGGGGTTTAGTGTAGAATAATCATCCACTCACACGTCTTAATAAAACGAACAACGCCCCAAACCCGGAGTATGCTCTTGACTACTGCAGCTTAGTCGGAACAGTTGGCTCAATTAGAAACGGGTGCAAGGTAATTAGTGTTAATAGGACAATCCATCAAAATCCAATCCTAAGAACTCGGGAGGTTGCATGGACAGAATCCACAGAGTCAGCAGGTTCTTAAGCGGGTTCATCCTCGCCTGGTTGGACACTTGGTAAGGTTGCTAGAGCACTCAGTTTGAAGTTTAGTTTTCTTTTGGGCCAAACCAAGAATTATCCCACTCCTTAACTACTCATTTAATAATCATAAAAATTACCAACCGAGCCACTGCAATACTTTCACTGAGACTACACAAGCAACCTTACACAACAGCATTTGCAAGCATTTTTACATTCTCGGCATTGGTCTTTAATTTTCTATGTTTAAGTTTCAATCACAAATGTCGTTAATGCTTATCTATCTTGTGTTGGGTTAATCAATTGATTTAATTTGCAAGCAGTGGTTAGTTGTTAATTTTTCATCTCATCATCTTTTTAAACTCCTAGAATAGACTTTTATCTTTTGTTGTAGATTAAAAGCCATTGTTTAATTTTTATAGGGACCACCCCCCTTGGCTTCGCTAGGAGTAAGCCTAGACGGAGGAGTCGAGTAATCAGGTGACAGCACTTGACTCTCACTTGCCCCCAAGGACACAACGAGTGGCTTGAAGGTTTCCTGCCGCGTCCCCCCCCAGGTGTGTATTAGGCGGCAACAAACCCTTCATAGATGTATTGGAGGGTTCAAAATGCGATCACAAGGGGAAGGACAAGTCCTTCTGTTACCTACTTCCTTGAGTGAAACCCTCTAGTAGAAGGGGTTAGATTTGCAAAATCTTGATTAGGATTAGTACAAAGAAGAACCTCCCTCTATGCAAGAACTTCAATTGAATCCAACATAAAACTTTATACAATATCCAATCCAATGTGACAATCATGCCCTTCTAATGGCTTAAGAGAAGTAACAATGCTAGCAAATATGATCTTCAATATATAAGCACAATAGCAAGATAAATGCCACACATTCACAAGGGAGAAACCCCTAAACAAAATTTGCTCCAAAGAAAGATGTATCAATTATGCTCCAAAAGAGAGAGAGATCCAAAAATCCAACCATGAAATGAAATGAGGAAGTAGCTCTCAATTTTCAGGAGAGGCTAAAACTTCATTTACAATAAAATATTCATTATTTCCTAAGATCTAACCTAGGGTGGGGTAAAATAATACAAAAGCCCCACTCATTCAACTAACTCCTAACAAGTTAATTCAAAAAGGTGGTCAAAAGCCACTTGTACAATCATGAGATACATGGAGCCCCTCAATGAGGGGGAATGCTTCCAATAAGCAAGGGAACAAGTTGTTGGTGATGATGCCACATGGCCTCCAAAGGTCCCTTAAAAAAATATGCACCAAGAAATGTCCTCAAGAATGCCCTAAAGCTTCTCTCCAAATGGGGTCTTCAACCCACCATGTGCTCCAAGCAACCAAATGATGTCAGCATTAGCCTCCAAAGGCTTCTTCAAAGAGAACTCGTTCATCAAACGACGTCCATATTGGGGGTTGAAACCACCAAGGATGTCCACTTGCCAACTTCCAAAGCTTCTTTAAGCAAAACCCTTTTCAAAGCATGCTCACAAGGCAACCAACCACTCACATGTGTCACCAAAGAAAAGGGCTGCTCCACCACTTTTGTCCACTTGGAGGATGAAACAATCATATATGTCCACATAGAAACAAACCTTTTCAAAGCAAAGCAACCCTCCTTCATGTGTCCACAAGACAACAAGCCCTTAAAGGCTACTCAACCAGAGAAGATTCATACAAAACCAACAGTCAATCCCATAGAACAAGCTCCATAAGGGTTGATGCCTCCTCCAAAACTCTTCCAAATTAGCTGAATGCTTAGCCAAACTAAGGTATACAATAATGATTGGGAGGGCATTAAGGGGAAAACCCTTCATAACTTAAGTTTCAACAAGGTGGATGATCCATAAAGCGAACTGTTATTAGATTACTCACTTAAATGATAGGATTAGAATAAGTTATATCACACAAGTGGTACTAGATGTGGGCGGCTTGTAGCCATTGCTAAAGAAAGATTCAACTCAAGCTTGTCAATATGATAAGTATTTATATTGAGTATATGATTTACATGTACAAGGGTCGGGCCTACCTAGTATTCATATCATCTATTCATGGTCCCATGTAGATCCAATAGCCCCAATCCTAGGACCCCAAGCATTCCATGTGCTCACATCTCTAACATGAAAGGCATGGTTTTTCTTGGCTCTTTCCCGTTTCATTTGGAGTTTAGGTAGTTTAACGCACATGGCAAATGAACACAGATATGATGCAGTGTACTACTTATCTTTTGTTGTTTGAATAAAGAAAAATACTTGCCTGCTTATCCTAATATCTAATAAGATGTCTTGCAGGCCCTTTCAAGTTTAACACAAGAGATGGATACCATGCAAGTTTCCCAAAGTTACAATTAAATCCATATTCTTGGACTAAGGTATCATTTGATCATGTACTTGATTATCAGCTTTTCTTATAACTAACTTCTGCATAGATATAACAAATTAAACTTTTTATATTAGCAGTGTCTTCTTCATATTATTTCTATGCAATTTCTATGCATATTGTTACCTCCTAAATTGACAGTTCAAGTGATACATCCCTAAAATATGTGTGCAGCCCCAGGGGAACTCAGAGGGACTACCCACTGCCACCACAGTAGCTCCCCCTCTCACTTTAGGCTGTTGCTCCTCCAGCACAGTGGGGTATCCCCAGGATAGGATTACTAAGTATATGCAATAAAATCTCAAGTATAAATGGATAATTAGACTTAGTAAAACAGAGATGTACGACATACTTCAGATTTAAGTGGATGGTAGGTTTCTAAGACCAGTGCCAATCCATGGGTTATGTAGTCAAGTAATACAAACAAAGAGGGCTTGAAGTTATGGAGAGAAGACATAGTCAAACTGTACACTGATTTGCCATGACTAGTCCAAATGGATTTTAAGTTACATGAGAGTGAGTGAGATCACTAACAATAGATGCACCATCACAGCCAATGTGTTTAAAGCCAACAAATAATGTGCAACCCTGATAGTGAAGGAAGAACCATAACATGAGATTATAAAGAAAAAGGACCAAGAAAGAAAACCTTCAAAGGCTTGGACAGCCCAAGCACCAATCTCATAGGATTAAATGAGCTATTAACATGTGCCACATCAAAGCTTTTATTACAGCAGAAATCTTCTCCAATATCCAAGATTACATCAAGGATTAAGGAGGGTTTATAACCTCACACCGAGTCCCTTCTCATGTGCAAAGACTTGCCTTCCAAAGAGTTCATTTCCCGCAGTCAAAGCACTATCCACTCAAACATAATACCATGATTATCCAAAAGAAAAGAGAGGTATGAAAAGAGAGCCTCACATGTACTTGCTTGTACCTTCACTTCCACCTCCTACATGTATCAACTAGGATTAGAGGGGTTTGCCCTATCAATCCAATCATGAGAAGTAATGGAGAGTTACTCTTTAAATAGAGTTTGATGGCTACCTCAATCTCCTTCCAATAGAATAATATCTTTTTCTCTAGATCCACTTATTACTCCTAGGGAATACAAGTCAACAACCCTAGAGCACAGTAAGACATTAAAATAAACAATAAAGTGGGGCTTCCACTTGTCAAACAATGTGCAAGATGCGTCCAACGTCCAAACTGATTTGACCAAGTACTAAGCTCTCAAAGCAGCACCATCTATGGGTACAGTCCTCCATAATAGATCCAAATAAAAGCCGACATGTCCACAATGAGGGAGCATTCCAATGAAAGGGTGGCTAGGTCATTATCCATAACATCCTCAAGCCCAAAATAGAAATAACCTCCAAATCATTTTCTCCACGATGCCAATGACCTCATGGGAATGTGTGCTAGTAAGTGGTTTATAGTTGTTATAAGTTTATAACAACCTCGTATCAGGGATACCTCAAAATATGTGCTAGGGTGTAGATCCATATGCATGCAACTAAAAAGTAAAAACCCCCAATTAACTCCATAAGATAGGGAGCGCGTTCCTCTGACAATGTCAACAGGCTTCCTCAAATCACGGATCTGATGTGGATATGTGTTTGATGACTTCCAGCTGTCACATACTTTTCTAGAAACCCAGCGATCTTCTTGAGAGACTTGTTCATCCTTAAAATCTGCTTTGAAAAGGTCAACGGGCTGCTTCTTTGCTCCTACCAAACTTCTTTATATTGTGGATCTCATCTAAATATGTGCAAGGATGGGCTGGAAACTGAACGACCTCCTTCTTTAGGACAAGAAGTAACTAAATCTTCAAAATGAGGGGACGCTTCTCTTTCTAAGTGTCAATACCAAATAGAGCTTGAACCCTGTCCTACAAATGTATGCATGCAATAATTCTGCTATATGTAACTGTCCTAAGTTAGGACGTTCTTTGAACTGTGCAAGTTGACCATTTCAAATGGTTTCTTGATTCATTCTCGACAGAACTCTCATATGGAATGCCCATTTGTAATATGAGAGCCAAATACCTTTGCTAAAATCAAGATGGACGATTCTCACGATAACAAGACTAGCACATACACTGCTGGTGAATATGCTCTCTCTCTCTCTCTCTCTCTCTCTATATATATATATATATGCTGATTTTCATGCTACAGGACCATGGATGACTGTATGCTGGAGAATCTGCTACATATCTGTCATTGATATTTTGTAAAAATGCCTTGAAAAGGCCTTCAAACATTCTTGCAACTACTGCCCTTAATGTACCCTCTTTGCTGGCTGTGCAAAATGCTAAAACAGTCCCAAACTTAGTGTATTGGTGGTCTTCTAACAGCACTTCCTGAATCTTGGTCTTTCCATCAGATCCTCATATTGCTGCCCTCACACAACCTTCAAATCAGCAGTCAACAACTAATAACAACACCCTCATTTGCTAGCATGAGTGGTGGATTAAGAGTTCATAAGCATGCTGGAAATGATTCTCCATGTCACACTGCCCATACAATGACTAACTCATACAGCGTAAGGATGTTCATTAGATTACCAGGCTCAATCTCATTAGATAAAATCAAACTTTGATAAATGGTATTCATTGATTATTTTACTTAGGTGGGTGCACGCCAGAACCTTTGGTGGATTCTAGTAGCTTGCAAAATGCTTCAAAGTTGCACAAAGGTGTCCAATGCCATCTGTTGTTAGTATTCCTTTCCTAATTAGGCACAAAGATTTTGAAATGAATGCCTTCGCAAAATGCCAATTTGGTACAAGTCCATCATAAATGTTGACTGCTCATGGTGGGTCTAGGAGGTGTACTCAACCTTCTCTAGTGTGTCCCCATGGCACAATAACATAAAATATATTATCAAAGTACAATAATGTGACCACATGGCCAAATCGTGCCCCCTCAAAGACACAATAAATCATAAAATATGTGTCGGAAAGTGTGTGGGCCCCACTGACTGCTGTAACTGCTCTGGAAGGTGTGGGAAGTATCACACATAATATCAAAATCAACCTTATGCCATTTACTTTCCTTAGTAGCCCAAATCGAATTCCTCTATAGCCATTTTACCATTTTTTATTCCTCGGTAAATCACCTGTAAAAGATAAAAATGCCTGTAGTTCACTTCTTCGTCACCCATGGCCAAAACTGACTGCACCAACATGTTTGGGAGTATGGCAATATAGTAAAAACAAGTGGCTGGATCCAATACTCCCTTTATAGCGCCCTAGGTGAAACAAATAAAAAGTCAAACTGCTATGCCAGGCCATTTTTTAATGGCAAATCTGCACCAGAATGATAAACTGAAGAATACCTCAACTGAAAATGCCCGAAACTGCAAACTGAATATCCCAATGGACTTAGAAGATCCAAATGCACTAAAGATGCATACTCATACACCATGTGGATAATGTAAATATTTGATCCAGAGATCACTACTCCCTCTGGATCGCCCTGAGATCTCAAGCGGTATGAGTCTCAATATCAGTAAATCTCATAACAATATAGACTCAAACAACTAGATCTGCATTTACCAATTGAAATATAAAAGCAATCAACCACATAAACAACAGATGTACCTGTTATCACATCTATGTTAGCTGGAGCTACCATACTGCAGACTGAGTGGTCGAGGACCACACAATACTTTTTTTTCCAGATCAGAGATCCGATGCCTTCAGAGGAGGCACACAGTTTTGTTCAGATTGCCCCAAGCAGATATATCAGAGGGGACAGATGGTTGTACAGTGGTCCAGACATGTTACTTAGCATTTACCGCAGGGTCACCCTTCCATGCCAGGATTTGATATGAGCCCATTGAGACAGTTGCCTAGTCTTGCTTTGATTGAGACTTGTTATCAACTGATTTGTACAATAGTTGAAACCTTATTGAGCCGCCAGTGTTGGAACACATCAGTGTTCACTTCCAGAGTATCTGGGTTTCATATTTTTGGGTCTAGCCAGTTTTGTTTTTTGAGTCGACATGACCATGGCCCCATGGGGGTTTGTAATAAAGTGTGCTAGTAGGGTCTGAGTGGCTCGGTTCCCCATGATTGGATTAAACAACTAAGGTATTCCAGGGAGTTTTTTCACCGTCAGATTATACTTTGCTTCAGGCGAGATATAATCCCTTGGTTTTTCTCCCGCTTCCTCCAAAGCTGGAATGCCCGATTTTGGAAATTTTTGCCATGGGGGGTTATTAGAGTCCAACTATAATGTATAAACCTACTAGACACTATTAGAATAGGTTCTGGTCATGTCCTAAGTCCCTAGGACCCCCAGAAAAAATTTCGAAAAATTTTTACCGGACGCGTCGGAATTGGGGTTTTTAATTTTTTAATTATTTTTAAATTTTAATTAAATTTCTCTATAGTTTAAATAGAGAAATTTGAGTCTGTAATATGTCAGTCATCATGGGTCCGAATTTAGTGTTTGATGGCTCGTTTCATAAGCCAAAAATCACACATGACCCATGGACCAGCTAAACCCAACTTTCGGATGTCAATTCAGCCTCATAATTAATATTTTCTCCAAAAAGTCATTTACAGAGAAATTATTAATTAAAATAATAAAATTGAATATTTTGGAGATAATCCAAATCTCTCCAAAATTAATCAATTTGATTAAAATAAAAGGCTAAATGACATGGCAATAGACATTTATGAGGATTCCAATCAACTCCAAGTGGCTTAAGTCAACTATCCAGTCACCAGCAAGAGATCTCCCTAAACCAATTCGCCCTTCTTCCTTCAAAAGTCGATTTGATGAGTTGTCAATTAATAAGTGGTTTGGTGGATTTGCATTTAAGTCTAGAGTAGGCTCCCTCATGACTCATCAATCACCATTAGCTTGGCTCTCCTTGCAATTCGAGTTAGTACCTACCTTTTCTCCACTTGTCACCCACCATGCCAACTCGCATCCTCCTCATCAAGCTCACGCACCTACCTTATCCTCACGTCAATCCTTGTTGTAGCATGTCTATTCGTTGGGTGATACTTCCCATGCCTAAATGAAGTTGAGCTTGCCACCTATCTATTCAACCTACCAACTAGTGCAAGTTGTCATTCAAGTTAGCTCTCCAAAGCTTGGTGTTTGTTGGAATTCGAACTACATGTCTATTTCCATTGGCTCTCACTCAAGCCAATTCGACCTAGGGTTTTAGCTTCTAGTTTTACTATAAAGAGAGGCCCTTTGGGGTTATTATCTCATGGAATTTTTGATGTAAAGTTACTCTGCCATTTTGTGATTGCAAAGCCATTGGCTTAAGGAAATAAAGCGACTTTGGAGGTCTATGTGTTGTCAAATGCTTTTCATGGAAATGTCTTCATAATATCAAGGTGAATTTGTTCTTGTTATTTGCTTGTAATCTCATATATTGATCTATAATTTGCTTAGAAGGCTTTCTTAAGCCCATAGGATGGGCATTTGAATACAAGTTGTCCATTTATGTTTGGTTCAAGTGTGATCTAGAAGGAGTAGACTGTAGTTGGAAATACTTATACTATTCTAATCCCACTTTTATTATGCATACAATTATGATCAAGATGTGTTTATGAGTGATTGCTTGTGCAGATCCCACAGGTTTGAAGAGAGATTTGAGCTAGGTTTTCATCTCTTCAAAAGGCCTACATTTTCTAACAAATTGTGTGTGCTTCAGGATCCTTCTAGAGTCAATCTCAAGCATTAAAGGATTTGGCAAAAAGCCTAAATCTAAGGTTCCATCTTTCAAACTCATTTAAAATCAACTTGGTTACCTTAGGCTTCCATTCTTCAAGCCATCTTGTCTTCTCCTTGAAACCCTTTGCTCTTGTTTTGCTAGCCCATTCCTCCTTGCCCTAAGTCTAGCCCTAGCCATCCCTAGCTCTCGTCCCACTTCTTTCACTTCTTCTCCTTCCTTCCCATTACCTTTTGCCTTAGATCTTAAGCCTTCATACTGGTCTTGTCCCACCTCTTTGGTCCTCTCTCTTTGCCCTCGTCTCCCTTCAAATCTTTGCCCTTCATTGCATTCGCTCTACCTAATTTCAGCCCTTGTCCCATTTCAAACTTCCTCCCTCCTTCCCATTCGTCCCATCTCTTTAGGTCTCCTCTCGTCCACCTCCAAAGTGCCCTAAAAAACACAAGCAAAACAAACACAAAAATTGTTAGTAGTATCTTGTTACATTTATTTAAAGTTGGTAATTAGATCTTACATTTTGGAATATTGGTAGTTTTGTGTTAAGTCCCATTTAAAAAATTCAAAAACTTGCATTTGCATCTTAAGGGTAATTTCTATTTTGTCATAGCTTGCATGTAGATTTAGATCTAGGACGTAGCTAGTTTCAATTTCTATTATTGTTTTCTTTAACATTAAAGGGTGCCTTGTTAGATGATTTGAATTGGTGTAGGTATCTTCAAAGGAGAAGAAAGTCAAGAAGCTTCTAATACAAGAAGCCATCAAAAATACAAAGAGGACGATCCAAACCAAGACTAGTATTTATCCTTTGTAATAGTTCTTAGGAGTTTATTTTAAATAGTTTCCAAGTTATTTATTTCAAAGTCCCTACAAGGGTTTCATTCCCAAGGGCATTTGTACTCTCATAATAAAGTTGCAAGTGGGGTTTTTAAGCCTCCACATTCACTTCCCCATTTGGGGAAGTCTTGTAGTCTTCATTGAGTGGTTTGAGTTTCTAGTCTAGATCTTTAAATATGCTCTTAGATTAGTTTCTATTCCAATAAGTTATTTTTGTTATCATTTCCGATTCACTTACCCCCATGCTCTCCCGAGTACGGTCTTTGACCTGAAAGAGATTCTTGGGTAGATTAGAGTTTATTTTCTGTTTAGTACTTTACTTTTCATCTTGTATTTTCTCTTCCAAACCTTGACCAGAGTAGAGCTAACTTTGGGATCGTATCCCAAAGGCCACATAACTTTGTGGTAGCTACTCGTTCCCCCATTAGCTTCTTGTGGACATCCAGCTAGCTGGAAGGTTTCCAGGACTGGTGGCTTCTAAGTGGTTCACCTTGTTCGGAGATTGATCCCACCTATTAGATTAGAATTTGTGTGGTAGAACACTAGATTTATTCAAAGTTTCATTTTATCTTGCAAGTAGTATTGTTAGCAATGTTCCATATCTTACTGATCTATCATGTTGTTTAATTATTTAAAGTTGAGATATCTTGCTACTACAAACTACTTTCGCTTCTTAAAACGAACCAAAGTCTCTTGAACTTAGTCAAATCCAAGTCAAGAGCACCCTCTATCGGAGGGCACTATTAGTCTTGCATTATTCCCTGCATTAGGCATTTGTTAATTAGCAAGTCTCTTGAACTGTGGTCATAAGATCAAGTCAAGAGCGCTCTCTGTCGGAGAGTTGAACAAAGTGCTCTAATAATAAAAATTTTCCACTCATACACCCCTTTAATTAATTTATCTTGGTCTCGTGTCCTACACCCGTATGCTCTGCCAACCGGAAACGGTTGGGATAGTACTCAGAAAGGTGTAAGACTTGTTAATTTCACAAGCGATAACATTAATTAAAATTTTGCCCAAAACCCCAACCAAGACAAAATTACTGAGTTCTTCCTGAAGAGGTGGTGCCGGGAATCCACTGTCAGACTCGAGGGCGGTCAAGCCGCAAGCACACTTGCCCTCTTTGCAATCTGGGTGCTCCCGACCTATCACCTAAAAGGTTGCCAGTGTTTTTATTGGTTAAGGTTCCACTCCTTTTGATACCTTTGTTCTTAGCCTTAATAATCAAGACAACTAAAATCTTTAATTTACCAAGATAAGTTGCAAAACGTTCTCAGGAACTTGTTTCTCAAACACTTGTATCAAGCATTTCAATCACTTTTACATTTTTGACTCCATAAGGCACTGGTCCTTCATCACAATATTTTATTTGCTTAATATCAATATTGGAGTACTTGTTTTGATTTGCGTAAAGAGTGATTTATTTCTTATCCAAGTGTATCTCTCATCTTCTATTTGCAACGTGGATTGCGTTATCTTGTTTTTTCATTAAAGTTTTATTGTGTCTCTCACTTTCAAAAAACTCCTAAACAACACCCATCCGCATCACAACACCTAAAAACATTTTAAACACACAAGAGCCTTAGACAACTCTTTTGTAGGAACTACCCCCCTTGGCTTCGTTAGGAGTTTACCTAAACGGAGGAGCTGGGATTCAGGTGACAGTACCTGGCTCATTGCTTGCCCCCAAGGCCACACCTCTCTCACTTGCAGTGAAGAGACAACTTTCGAAAGATTTCCGCTGCTGGTGTGCAATCTGGCGGACAACAAGACTATCACAGAGTATTGCTGGTTTGTTATTTGTGCCTGGATTCAGTAGAGATTCAGTTCAGAGACAGCTTCAGCAGCGGGTATATGGTGCGGCAGGTATTGCATTTGATGTTTATTGCTCATGATTGTTGGTTAGACTTGTTTATACATGATAGTACACTAACTTTGCATATGATGATTAATTTGGTGATCTAGTTATGGTTATGATATATGATTGGGCCCTTCGTGATGTTAGTCCACCCCTTCCTAGTAGGCTGCTGTATATGCACACAAGGTCACATCCCTACTCTTGGTATAGACTTGGTCACTTAGTCCCCCTTGGCAGTTGACTTTGGATCCACCTTCACCTTCTCCATCCATCCGACTCATCCGTGATAGTCTTTCCCGACTTGGATTCCGATTTGTGACCTTGAGGATCCCTTTCCCCACTGATCTCTGAGTATGCCATGATTCCCTGTCTATTGTGCCTCGGCTTTTTAGTGTGTGAGATGCACTCTCAAACCTGGGATTTGCTCTTGTCGGTTGCCCCCGATGTTGCAATGCAGTTAGGATTGTGTAGCCTCACCGGGTGTTCCCCATCGGTCATCGAAGCATGTATTGCTCACCCCCATTACTTTGCAGTATGAGCACCTTGATTATATCTATTGAGATATGTATGTAGCCCAAAAGGGCCATGATGTAAAATGAAGAAATGAAGAAATGTAAAGCAAGCCAAAAAGGCTAATGTAAATGTAAAATATAGCAAAAAAGGCTAAGTATGAAATTCATTGTAAAATCCATGCAATGTGTTTGTAAACACACATGGACACAGGTCAGTCGTACATGTCAGCATTTGTAGTGGTTATTTCCTCACCTAGTCCTGCGGGGCAAGGAGGGGTGAGAGGGAGCAAGGGACAAGCTCAAGATTGTCCCCTAGAGTCTCAAGTTACGGTTTGCCGGACACCCAGTTTGGCGGCTCTAGAAAAGAACCTCACGGAGTCTTCGGGCACGGATGTGAGTTGTGAGGTACTTGTTAGATGACTCGTGGCGGTTTCCCAGCACTATACCCATTTGTGAGGCACCGCCCTTCCTCGTCTTTTTATCATGGCATGCCTATCTCAGTGGACCCCACTTTCCCGAGTTATCCAAAAGGTCACATGATCTCTATCCTTGTCATCCCTAATCCTTCACCTTGTATTCCACATCACCCAAAGTCAGCTAGGTGGTCAAGTCTATAGGTTGTGCATAGCAGTTGAGTCTTTTGGATGCGGTGGGCCCACCTCACCTGGGTCCTTGTATTTTTCCGAGATTTAATGCAGTTTTTGATCACCATATTATTGTCATATTGTTTAGTAATGTACTAACTTGTATAAGGAAGCCTTTCACTTCATGATTGCGTACAGGTATTCAGCTAGCACCATTGTTGACCAGATTTGACTTGGTCAAACTAGGTTGACCAGGCCAAAAATGGGCCCAAACAAATGTTGCGACTGGAATTTTGATTTTGGTTAATTATTATCTACAGGGGACCCATATGAGCCTCCAAGTGACAAAATGCAAAAAGATCGAGGCGTTTGTGAGATTTTTAATTATTATTGGTCATTAATGACCTGTTTTAATTAAAAATCATGGATTTTGGGCAAATAATGCCGAAGTGATAGATCGGGGCCGTTCAAGTGGTCATTCCTACTATTTTTGGGGTCCATGATCACATTGCAGCAGACGGTTCGGCAATCCGGGCACTCTAGGTGGGTCAAAAGCCCATATTACATCTTCAGCAATAAAAACCAACAATAAAATACATGGAAAATAAAAAATTGACAAAGGCAACTATAGCAAAAGGCAAAAATCAATGGCTGGCAAATAAAATGGTGATCCCTAAGGTAAATTGGTAATGTTTGACATGGTATTTGTACATTGTGGGGCCCTCTCTTGCCCAGCTCACTAGGTTGGACGAATTACCCACGGGGGGCGTTTTTCCCCACTTGGCATAATTCGATTTTGTTGTATTTTGTGGTGGGACCTTGATGTATTATCTAAGGGGGATAAAACATGTTATAGACACCCCCTTAGCATGTATCTTATGTATTGTAGGGGCCCCACAAGGGGACCCCCTCTCCACTAGTGCGCTTCACTTGGGCAATTTGCACCCCCATGAGGAGGAATCTCCTCCATTCGATTTGATCATTGGGGATTAAATCCCAGCCCTCCATTTTGGAGGGAATAGGTTTCGAGGAGTGGCCTTTCTCTATAAGAGAAGGCACTCACCCATTGTATGGTCTCTCTTGGCATTTTTGGGTTTGGAATAGAAGAGAAAATGTTGTGCAGCTCTCTCTACTTGTGTCTTGTGGTGATGTTTCTTTGAGCTTGTTGATTGCCAAGCTATCTTGATGCACTAGTGTAGATTGTTGTTGTTTCCAGCATTATTTCTCGCCATCATTTGCAGCTAATACAACTCTTGGAGGAGGGCGCACCATTTGGCTGCCACTGTTGCTCCACTCTCCGGATTGGTAACAAAAGGGAAGTGTTTTTGCTATTTCAGCCAAGCATTTCTCTCATTTTTATTTGTATTGTTGTAGATTTCACTTGCTTATCATACTAATCTGATCTATTGTCCATTGGTTTTGGCAGGCAAGGGGGACGAATTGGTGGGACTGGGCAAATCAAGTTTCACTTGGGGACTTCTGCAATCGACATTATTTGATCTTCGGGACGTTTTAACCTCAACAAATCAAAGACTTCAGCTATTTCCAAGTAGGTGTTGCATTTCCTTCTCTTGTATTTCAATTTCTAGTTTGTTAAAGAGAGAAAATTCACTAAAACCCTAAAAATTAAAATCTTTAAAGTCCACTGTTAGAATTAGTTTTCCTTTAAAACCCACTAATGATATATGTTTAAATATCCATATCTCAAGTTTCATTTAATTCCGACCCCATTTACCCTTAGAATTAGGCACTGGTCTTCCACTGATTTTGCCCTCCTTGGGCATTTTAGCCAGTCACACTGCTGGGTCATTTTCCGGGTTGTGGGTACTCTTGATTTGAGTCTAGAACGTAATTTTATCATAAGAAATCAAGTTTCATTGGCTGGAAGTGATTATAAACGCTAATTTCTCGTTGCCCTAGGTCCATTTGACTCACTGTTTAACCATTTCCTTGGGTAGTTTTACTTCAGCACTTCACTTCCATTTCATGGTAACTCCCTAGACTATTTTAGCCAATAAATCACTAAGCTAATCCTATTTTCTAATCATACTTGATTGCTGGTCACTTATTACATCACTGTTATTTCACTATTTGTGTCCATTAGTTGGCTGAATTCAGACTTAGGAGCTCACCTACACCCATTCCTTGTTTTCATCTCTCATTCTTTTGGGATTTGGGTGTATTTTTGTCTCTCAACCATCACTGGTTGAGAGGGGTCTCCCCCTTGACTTGGCTACATGCCTCGTCTAAAGTGACTATAGCCTTGTCCTGTGTGACTTTCGTTCGTTGAGCAGAGGACTTGGCCATTGCTGGTTACACCTTCCTAGCTGTCCATCCTCTACCATCCCTGTTGGGACACCTCACTTCAACAGCTAGAGTTTGTGTGATAACATTTTTGGCGCAGTTGCCTGGGAGGTAGAGGCCTACCCGTGTTTTCTTTGAGTTTTGAGTCTTTTTGCTTGTTTTTCCTTTTATCATCGTATCTAAACTTAAAACTCTGTTGGCTGATTTCTTTTTGCATAATTATTGCAGCCAACGCATTTTTGTCTCATTCACCACTTCCCCTTCACGACATCCCACCTTCGGTGAACAAGGTATCTAGTTCACCTGCCGGCTCCACCCCGCGACTCCACTGGAGGCCGAATCCATCCGTACAACTTACGTAGCCTTGATCGTTCTGACACATCACATAGCACGCCTATCACTTACGTCAGACGAAACCTTAGTGAGCACTCCCCCAACTCGTTTTGGGAGGCAGTCAATTCTGCAGCCTTACCTAGTGTGGCAGTGCCACCCCCTTTCATAGCTCCCAACCCATCGCTAAACAACAACCAGATGGCTAACGCCAATCCTGGTCCACGTGCCTTTGGCCATATGGCTAGAGCTTCACCCTTCAGCTTCACTCAAATTCAGGGTGCTCCCCATGACATGCCGGAGAAGTATTTTGAAAAGATTCCAAAGTTCAGTGGGAGCACAGCCACCACGATTGAAGATCACGTCGAATCTATGTGGCAACACATGATGGCCTATGGGGCCATCGACGAAGATGTTTTTATGAGAGGTCTTTTTATGTCACTTGAGGGGGATTCCCGCAAGTGGTTTGATCGATTACCTGCCGGATCAGTCACTAGTTACGATGACTTCGTGACCAAACTCAATGAACAATGGTCGGTCAAACTGGATGGCAAGTATTTACTCAGCCAGCTATCAGGAAGTAAGAAAAAGGAAAACGAAACCACTCATGAATTCAACATCAGATTTGACAAAGTTGTGGCCCAGATACCTGAAACCATTCGCCCCAAGGACCCTGCTACCCTCATACACTACTTATATGCCTTCGAAGGATGGCTAGGGTACCACCTTAAGGACAAAGAGCCGGCTACTCTAAAGATTGCCCAGGATAATGCACGTAAGGCCGAAGCAAATGCTGCATCTATGGGAAAACAAAACTTCTTTAACCATCATGCTCCTTCCTCCTCACGCACTGATTCCCGTGCCCGCAAGAGAAGACATAGATTTAGGGAACACTGAGGACATGAAGGAAATGATTAAAACCCTCACCCTCCTTACGAGAGACTTGGCCAAGAGCAGGGGCTCAGATAGATACAAGGCTCCCTACGGCCCCAAGCCATATTGGAACCAAAATAGGAGACCTAATACTGAAGAGATCAAGAGACCCCCTGTAGCTCCTGAGATCCCTGACACTAGAGCTATTCACTGGTGCGAGAAATGTGAAGATGAGCACCCCGAGGCCGAATGCAGCTATATCAAACCAGAAGAACTTGTAGAGAACATCAATTTCATTGATGATGCACCTTTCGATTTGGGTTTTGGCCGGATCCTCATTGAGGAGGACGAGGAAGAGTATGACAAAGAAGAAGTAGGCCCCTCTTGTTTACCTGTTCACCCTGTGATTGATGATCCTCAACGAATCAAGATCTATAGGAGACACAGGGATGAGCCCAGGCACGCACCTTTCACGGAGAGGCACGAGGCTCCCCAGCCGGACCTCGGTACTAGCCCTCATCTTTCTCACGAGCCCTTTGGGCGTGGCATAGAGTTGGAGAAGGAATTAGCCAAGATAACACAGAACATCCCCATGTCTGAACTAGCCAAGCTCCCTTCAGTCCGAAGCCAGATCGCTGATTTTTTGGATAGCATCCCAGTAGAGAGGGACCTGTCAGATACCTCTGCAGACATCCCTAGTTCCCTAGACATTACACACGATGAGGAGACAAACACGGAGGATCCCCCGGTATCTATTCACACCGCTATTTACGAGAGAAAAAATGGGGGGCACCAGCCTTTCTATTTGACTCTCCGTATACAAGGCATGCTGTTGCACAAATGTATGCTCGACTCGGGGGCCTCTATGAACGTCATGTCGTTGCAAATCATGAAGGCTCTGGGCCTGGAGGTCACCCGCCCTTACGGAAATGTTTGTGGAATAGATTCCAAACAAGTTCCGGCCCATGGCCTGATCAAGAACTTGAGGGCAGATCTTTTCTCATGCCTAGATATCTCCACGCTTATGGACGTGGTGGTGATTGATCTTCCACTTGTCTACGGAATGCTTCTGTCCAGAAAATGGGTTGCCAGTCTAGGAGGGCATCTTCAAATGGATTTATCTTACGCCTCCATCCCTGACCCTAATGGGGTCTTGGTGAGAGTGTACCGGGAGCCTTTTTACAAGGGGCACATTGAGGGCATGGAGGATGCCATGCGGAGGACCTATGGAGGATGTGAGCCAGGCCAGGAGGGAATGTTTATGGCCTTTGGGGATGAAAGGGAGGATATTGATGATGAGGCCGCATTAGGACATCCTTTTGACAGGTTGCTCTCCACCCCTGCATTGCACTCACATGATGAGGATTCTGAGGAAGAAGGCGTACAACAACTTAGCCATGAAGATCTCGAGAATGAGCTGACAGTTCCTCCTGAGGGGCATGAGCCTATGGAGGTACGAGAGGGATCCCCCACGGGTCATTCTCGTCCTGCGAGCCTCCGGGAGCAGTTGGCTTAGCTGTATCTAGACGATTATTCTACCACGGGGATTGAGGGGTTGGAGTTCTCTCTCCTCGATGAGTTGAGAGCGATCACGCATAATTTTCCCGCATATAATGAGGAGGATCATGGCATGGAGGAGCGTGGCGAAGACACTCCCCCTCCCCTGGAGGATTGGGAAGTGAGAGGAATCCCACCCCCGGAGGAGAGAAGTTTTAGGACAATCCCTGAGATGCTGGCCATAATGAATGATAACCTTGCTAGACAAGCTAGAGGACTTCCCCCGCGCTACTGGTGGGAGGAGCCATCTTCCCAGGAGCCGCCTAATAGGGAGAGCGATTCGTCAGATCAAATTTTTTTTCAGGAGTTCTCCCTTCCCACCGATTTTACGGGAGAGTTTGAGCCATTACCGTTCATTACCCCACCTCCCTCCCCACGTCCGCATGCCTTCTCGAGTTTTCTCTTGCCTGCCGAGGTCCCTGTACCATAGAGTGAGAGGTGTAGCACGCACGCTGCATCTTTGCTTTCCACCCACCCCTCCACCAGGAGCCTGTCTGCCCAGCCTCTTGATTTTTGGATGATCGGCGAGACCGAGATTGGTGTCGTGCACCCTAGGTTTGTTGTTTCGCGGCCTGACCCGACCCCCACGAGGGAGGTGACTCCCGAAGTTCTGATAAGGGAGGTTGCGATCCCGTTGGACGGTGGATCCCATAGATTCGTTCCCCATAATAGCCATAGGGACCTACACCCTGATAATGGTGGAAATGTCGATGTATCGGTTTTCCGCGATATAGGCGTGGACCCTCCTTCGGTGAATAGGAGGACCTTTACCACGGGTGATCAGGTTGTCATACCAAACCATGTTTTTCACCACATGGTTCGCAACCATAGCGGGCTTCTGGTGGGCCCCTTTAGGATTGAGGTCCGTGACAGGGACTTGTTGGGCACCATTTTTCACCTATTTTGCCATATAAATACCTTCCATTTTTCTTCATAAACTTTCATACTTGATCCATAAAACCTTAAATTCATCCACAAAACCTTGGTCAAAGGTATAAATGTCGTTGCTTTTTAATAAATTGAATTATGAGATTTTTAAGGCATTTAAATTAAGGTTTTATTCAAAATTACAGAATTTGCTAACTTCCCGTAATTCCTCCCAGGTTGGATACTTGCAGGCCAGCTGGACACAAACTGAAGAGTGGAAGAAGATCCTCGATGTCCAAGGATGGTTAAATTTCTAACAAACTTATGATATGGCTTCTATGGGTGGCGAGTCAATGCTAGTCAAAGGTGACCACCTGTGCTGCCATCTAGCACAAGAATAGGCCAGTTCGATTTTTGTACTGATCTGGCCTACTTTCCTGGAGATGATGGGCGATTTCGAATACAGAAAGATTTTATTTGAGATATCGTTATTAATCTTCCATAGATGTAGCGTTTCAGTTTTTAAAAAACAAGTCGTATAAATATTTGATTTGGAGGAGGGAAACGGCTCCTGGATGATAAACATATGCTTTTGAAATAAAGACTCGAGATTTTGGTGATTTTACTATGTATGACCATTTCTGTGTGATGAAAGCGATTAAGTATTAGAGTTCTGTGATTTTTCCTTGCGTGTGTAAGTAAAGCATTGGAGGGCCCCCTTTGCCAAGCCTGCACACATATTTCTGCATCATTGCATGTGGTATGTTTTAGTTGAATCCTGTAGAAGTCGATTTCTTTATTGTTAACTCATACATCGTAGAACGAGTTAGATTATATGAATAGGGTTATGAGCTCTTCTAGCTAAATGGTTAAACACTGTAGGAGTAATTCCAATTGCATTGCTTATTTGATAGTGAACTGCTGAGAATAGTTAAACATCGCGAATTGTCTTCTTGTAAAGGAAATCAATGGTTGTTTGTTTTCAACAGTGAGATATTAGGCATTGTGATTCATTTCTAGGGTTTAGGTTTTAGCATTTTAAATCTCAGAGTATTTCATATTTGAATTGTCGATTAAATTAAGAGATCAAATGAAGTTGCTTATGTAAGGGAGGTTTTGCATTTCAAGGTTACAACATTCTAGCATTTAATAGATTTATTTCACAAGTAAACTGAATTTCCAGTTAAGTCTAGCTCTGAGTCTCTATATTTGGGATATGCCTCTAAGTCTTACAAACTCCGGATTGACATAAACTTAAGGTCTAATTTACACCAGTAGATTGGAACCCAACAGGACTCATATTTTCTATCTACTGAGGATGGGCGTTACTTCTCCATCCCCGTGAGTGGTCACCACCTCCAAGAGTATGTTCCCGGGTTCACCCGGGGGGATATTCCTTGATCCTAACCCTAGTCCTTTTCTCCTTTTTGTGACCAATAAGCTCTCGAGAGCAACAGCCGGTTGTCCCTCGCCTTTAATTTCCCCACCTTTGTCTGACGATCAGTTGCCCTTTTTGTTTTGTTTTATCTCGCTTTTCTTTCGCACCTTTTTACACCATTTGCCCCTTTTCTAGTGTCTTTTGTACCATAGTTTCTGTTCAGTTGTTTTTCACCTTTATTACACCTCATGTGTCGGCTAAATAAAATTTAAAATGCTGTAGAGTTGATTTCGTTATTGATATATTTTCATTTCAGCATTGTCATTTTTGTTTATTTCTGCTAGATTATATTATATATATGATGTATGTCCCGACGAGTGGTCTGCAGAGATTGGTATAGCGTCTGCATTTTACAGGGATAGGTACATATTGATGATGATGATGCAGATAGCATGCATGTGCATGTACGTTGATAATGATGAGAGGGGTGCTATGGACCAGAGATTTTGCGGTTCTCAAGCACTCTCTCCCTTAGAGAACTTGTCCTAGCTGGAGCTTGATGTTATCACATCTATGTTAGCTGGAGCTACCATTCTGCAGGCTGTGTGGCCGAGGACCACATAGTACTTTTTTTTCCAGATCAAAGATCCGATGCCTTCAGAGGAGGCACACAGTTTTGTTCAGATTGCCCCGAGTAGATATATCAAAGGGGACAGATGGTTGTACTATGGTCCAAACATGTTACTTAGCATTTACCGCAGGGTCACCCTTCCGTGCCAGGCTTTGATATGAGCCCATTGAGACAGTTGCCTAGTCTTGCTTTGATTGAGACTATCACAGATTATTGCTGGTTTGTTATTTGTGCACGGATGTGAGTTGTGAGGTACTTGTTAGATGACCCGTGGCAGTTTCCCTGCACTATATCCATTTGTGAGGCACCACCCTTCCCCGTGTTTTTGTCATGGCATGCCTATCTCAGTGGACCCCACTTTCCCAAGTTATCCAAAAGGTCACATGATCTCTATCCTTGTCATCTCTAATCCTTCACCTTGTATTCCACATCACCCAAAGTCAGCTAGGTGGTCAAGTCTATAGGTTGTGCATAGCAGTTGAGTCTTTTGGATGCGGTGGGCCCACCTCACCTGGGTCCTTGTATTTTTCCGATATTTAATGTAGTTTTTGATCACCATATTATTGTCATATTGTTTAGTAATGTACTAACTTGTATAAGGAAGCCTTTCACTTCATGATTGCATACAGGTATTAAGCTAGCACCATTGTTGACCAGATTTGACTTGGTCAAATTAGGTTGACCAGGCAAAAAATGGGCCCGAAAAAATGTTGCGACCGGAATTACGATTTTGGTCAATTATTATCTACAAGGGACCCATATGAGCCTCCAAGTGACAAAATGCAAAAAGATCGAGGCGTTTGTGAGATTTTTAATTATTATTGGTCATTAATGACCTGTTTTAATTAAAAATCATGGATTTTGGGCAAATAATGCCGAAGTGATGGATCGGGGCCGTTCGAGTGGTCATTCCTACTATTTTTGGGGTCTACGATCACTTGCAGCAGACGGTTCGGCAATCCGGGCACTCTAGGTGGGTCAAAAGCCCAGATTACATCTTCAGCAATAAAAACCAGCAATAAAATACATGGAAAATAAAAAATTGACAAAGGCAACTATAGCAAAAGGCAAAAATCAATGGCTAGCAAATAAAATGGTGATTCCTAAGGTAAATTGGTGACATGGTATTTGTACATTGTGGGGCCCTCTCTTTCCCAACTCACTAGGTTGGATGAATTACCCCCTTAGCATGTATCTTATGTATTGTAGGGGCCCCACAAGGGGACCCCCTCTCCACTAGTGCGCTTCACTTGGGCAATTCGCACCCCCATGAGGAGGAATCTCCTCCATTCGATTTGATCATTGGGGATTAAATCCCAACCCTCCATTTTGGAGGGAATAGGTTTCGAGGAGTGGCCTTTCTCTATAAGAGAAGGCACTCACCCATTGTATGGTCTCTCTTGGCATTTTTGGACTTGGAATAGAAGAGAAAACGTTGTGCAGCTTTCTCTACTTGTGTCTTGTGGTGATGTTTCTTTGAGCTTGTTGATTGCCAAGCTATCTTGATGCACTAGTGTAGATTGTTGTTGTTTCCAGCATTATTTCTCACCATCATTTGAAGCTAATACAACTCTTGGAGGAGGGCGCACATTTTGGCTGCAACTGCTGCTCCACTCTCCGGATTGGTAACAAAAGGGAAGTGTTTTTGCCATTTCAGCCAAGCATTTCTCTCATTTTTATTTGTATTACTGTAGATTTCACTTGCTTATCATACTAATCTGATCTATTGTCCATTGGTTTTGGCAGGCAAGGGGGACGAATTGGTGGGACTGGGCAAATCGAGTTTCTCTTGGGGATTTCTGCAATCGACATTATTTGATCTTCGGGACGTTTTAACCTCAACAAATCAAAGACTTCAGCTATTTCCAAGTAGGTGTTGCATTTCCTTCTCTTGTATTTGAATTTCTAGTTTGTTAAAGAGAAAATTCTCTAAAACCCTAAAAATTAAAACCTTTAAAATCCACCGTTAGAATTAGTTTCCTTTAAAACCCACTAATGATATATGCTTAAATCTCCATATCTCAAGTTTCATTTAATTCCGACACCGTTTACCCTTAGAACTAGGCACTGGTCTCACACTGATTTTGCCCTCCTTGGGCATTTTAGCTAGTCACACTATTGGGTAATTTTCCGGGTTGTGGGTACTCTTGATTTGAGTCTAGAACGTAATTTTATCATAAGAAATCAAGTTTCATTGGCTGGAAGTGATTATAAATGCTAATTTCTCGCTGACCTAGGTCCATTTGACTCATTGTTTAACCATTTCCTTGGGCAGTTTTACTTCAGCACTTCACTTCCATTTCATGGTAACTCCCTAGACTATTTCAGCCAATAAATCACTAAGCTAATCCTTTTTTTTAATCATACTTGATTGCTGGTCACTTATTACATCACTGTTATTTCATTATTTGTGTCCATCAGTTGGCTGAATTTAGACTTAGGAGCTCACCTACACCCATTCCTTGTTTTCATCTCTCATTCTTTTGTGATTTGGGTGTATTTTTGTCTCTCAACCATCACTGGTTGAGTGGGGTCTCCCCCTTGACTTGGTTACGTGCCTCATCTAAAGTGACAATAGCCTTGTTCGGAGTGACTTCCGTTCATTGAGCGGAGGACTTGGCTGTTTTTGGTTACACCTTCCTAGCTATCCATCCTCTACCATCCCTGTTGGGACACCTCACTTCAACAGCTATAGTTTGCGTGATACTAGTACCCTGGAACCCTTTTGGGGAAAACCAGCTAACTATGGGGCTATCTTCTCTCTCAAGCCCAGAGCATATAGATGTATAAATGACAATACAATGCAGGATTACCTCAATCGGTAACTCAATTTCTCTGAAATAGGACAGACTCTAAATTTGCATGCATCTAGCTTGTTGTCCGTCAAGATGCACACCAGCAGCAGAAATATTTCGAAAGTTGTTCCCTCACTACAAGTGGGGAAGGTGTGGCCTTGGGGGCAAGCAATGAGCCAGGTATTGTCACCTGAATCCCAGCTCCTCCGTTTAGGTTAACTCCTAACGAAGCTAAGGGGGGTAGTCCCTACAAAGAGTTTACTATGGCCTGATGTGTTTTTAATGTTTTAAGTGTATGGTGATGCGGATGGGTGTTGTTTAGGAGTTTTTTTTTTGAATGATGAAAAGATCACAACTTTGTAATTGAAAATAAGCACAAGATCAATGAGCAATCCACGTTGCAATGCAAGATACGAGATAACTTGATATACAACCACTTGAAGAAAATTAAGTACAAGTCACTCACATATGGAAAATTAACATAAGTACTCCAGATAGATAATAAGCAAATTAAAATATAATATCAAGGACTAATGCCTTATGGTGTCAAAAAATTGCTTGAGTGCTTGGGTTGCTTGATACAAGAGTTCGAAAGATATGTTCGTGAGATCGTTTTGCAAATTATCTTGGTTTATTTTGAAAGTTTTAAATGATCTTGATTATTAGGCTGGCAAGAAACAAGGATAAACGTCCAATTGGAAGAAATACTTTAAGTGGCTATTCACGGTGATTTGACGGACCGTCTAGTTATCAAGAGGTTAAGTGTCCAATGTTTAAACCACCCTCGAAGTCTGAACAACGACACTTCGGCTCCACCTCCCAGAATAGCACTTAAGTATTTATCGAAAGCAACCCCGGTTCGTTGGTTGTGGGGTAAAATTTTATTATGTTATAGAAGTTTATCAAGTCCAGCACCTTTCTGAGTACTAGCCCAACCCTTTCAGGTTGGCAAAGCATATGGGTGTCGGATAGCAACCAAAGTAAATTATTAACGGGATGTGAGTTGGAAGTTTTTATTATTATTTAAGCGCACAGTTGAGCTCTCCGACAGAGAGTGCTCTTGACTTTGTCTTATGACAAGGTTCAAGAGACCTATTTAATCTATATGCCTAATGCAAAGGGAAATGCAAACTAAATATGCTCTCCGACAGAGAGTGCTCTTGACTTGGATTACTGCAAGTTCAAGAGGCTTTGTTGTTTATTAGAATAGAAGCAACTTGCATGTGAAGAAAAATACACTTTCTAAAGTAAACAAATGATGGAAAGAAATAAGTACACACTTTCTAAGGCCAAAATTAACAACTAACTAAAAAATAAACAACAAGGTGGGGTCAACCATCGAACAAGGTGACCACTAGAACCACCAGTCCTTGAAAACTTCCAGCTAGCTGAATTTCGACAAGGAGTCTAATGGGGATAGAGAAGCTACCACAAAATAATGTGGCCCTCGGGATGAAATCCCAAGGTTGCTAACTCAAGTCAAAACTTGGAAAAGAGTTAATCTAGATACAGAAATAAACTTTAATCTAGAAAACTTGAAGTAAAACTAACTAAAGCATGCATGAAACAAACTTCCCCAAATGGGGAAGGAGAAACAATGTGTGGGAGGCCTTATCCCACCTAGCCTTTTTAGTTACTGAATTACAATTGTCTTTGGGAATTAAATCCTTGAAAGGTCTTTTTGAGAGAAGTAGAACAACTTATTGAAACAAAAACTTGAAAGCCCTTGACGGCTAATACAAAAGGAGAGTGGTTTTGATTATCTGATTTGGTTTAAGTCTTCTCCTTGAATGTAACTTTGATCCTCTTTGAATCTTGTCTTCACAAGTATTTCTTCTCTTTTCAAGAAACCTACACAAGCTTAACGAATCCTCAACAAGCACCTATTAAATGTTAATGAAAACTAAATGAACTTGAAACTAGGTGCAAAGAACTAAGATCTAATCTATATGCAAACAACGTTTTCAATGCAAGCTTTTGAGACTTATAAAATGAGATCTAAGCTACCCTAATGCTACTTTTCAAATCATGAAACTAGAAACTACTTTAAAGATCTAAGCTATAAACTTTGATAAACAATGCAAAACTTAGATCTTGAAATGAGATTAAACTATAGCAAAAATGTAATATCTAAATCATGAAATAATCCTAACACTAACAAGCTTACACTTCGTCTTTTGTTTGTATTTTGTAGGTGGACGAAAGGAAGAAATAGAAGGCAAGATGAGAGGAGATGGAGAGGAAGGACGAATGGAAGGAGGGTAAAAGAAATAGGGAGACGAGAGGAAGGAGAAGAGAGGACGAGAGCTAGGTAGAGGGCTTTGGAATGAGGAAGCGCGAGAGCAAGATAGAGAGGAGGGAGGCTAGGATGGAAGAAAAGAACAAGTGGGACGAGGGCTAGAAGGAGAAAGAAAAAGATGGATGGAGGAGCAAAACGAGAGGGCAAAAGGTCAAGCAAGCCGAAAACCAAAGGCAAGCTAGACAATGATCTCAAACTTGGAGAAGAAAATAGCTTTGGAATTCCACAGTTTGGATAGGTAGCTCTAGTAACCGATTAAAATTTTGTTGAAAGGTTGATGGAGGAAGCAAGAACTCCTTGTTTCTTTGAGCTTATAAAGCTTGAAATTCTTTGGCCACATGCCGAGTGAAGATGAACCTACAAAAACCTTATACTTTGGAAGATACCTGCAAAACCAATATACTCAAGCGAAAAGCATAGATTTATAGATGCATGTGATAGATTGTTAGCCTTCTTGAAATATAAATCTATAACTTAAAATTCCTAAGTACATAAGCAATACACAATATCACCTTGTTACAAGATGAAGTATGGCCACCAAGAGCCTCCACATTTTGACCTCCAAAGTCTCAACTTTATTAATAATCAAACAGGTTACAAATCCTCCAGAGTTTCTTTGCTAAAAAATCCATGAGGAATGAGGAGAAAAGACCTCATTATATAACAAAAGACGAGACTAGCCTACCCTAATTCGAATTGGCATGAATGGAGCCAATCGCACCTAACACAAATTCGAATTGCCATCAAATCCCTATCATATCCATGTCAAGCAAAGTTTTGGAGTTCTAACTCCACCAACAAGCTCGAGTTGTATTGAAGGAGATGAGGAGGTGGCCTCCACCTAGGCAAGGCGCCCCTCATCTTTCATTGGAATGATCACCCATCAAATAACAATGTGCCATGTGGTAAATTCGAGCTCCAATAGAGAATGACGTGAGCTCCTTTGAGAGGGCGTGAATGCCACATAACCAAGGCTTGGAGCCTTGTGATAAATGCTAACTCGAATGCATGGTGGAGTGTGTTGGAGTGTGCCCTCAATTTGAGGAGGGCGCCCACCTTGGCTTTTAATACAACTCAACTATCCATTTATCATATGCCAACACACCAAATCGAATTTTTGCTGGTGACTAGATACTTGGCTGGATGATGATTGAGATGATTGGAATCTTCATTAATGCCTAGTGCCATGTCAATTAGCCTTTTATTTTAATCCATTTGGATTATTTTGGAGAGATTTGGATTCTTTCCAAATATTCAATTTTTAATATTTTAATTAATAATTTCTCTGTAAATGGCTTTTTTGAGAAATTCTTAATTATGAGGCTGAATTGACATCCGAAAGTTAGGGTAAACTGGTCCGGGGATCATGAATGATTTTTGGCTTAAGGTTGGAGCCTTCAATCATTGAATTCGGATCCCGGATGACTGACATATTACAAATTGAAATTTTTCCATTTAAACTATGGAAAAATTTATTTAAAAAATAAAATAATTAAAAACCCAAACCGGAGGACCCGGTAAAATTTTTTCGACATTTTTTCTGAGGGTCCTAGGGACCTAGGACATGACCAAAACCTATTCTAATAGTGTCTTGTAGGCTTATATACATTAGTTGGACTCTAATAACCCCCCATGGCTAAAATTTTCAAAATCGGGCATTCTAGCTTTGGAGGAAGCGGGAGAAAACCTCATCGATTATAGCTCGGCTATAGGCAAAGTATAATTGACAAGGGAAAAAAATTCCTGGAATACCTTAGTTGCTTAACCAAGTCATGGGGAACCGAGCCACTCAGAATCCTACCAACACACTTTATTACAAACCCCGTGGCGCCATGGTCATGTCGACTGAAAAACAAAACTGACTAGCCAAAATTGGCTAGCCACAACTGATGGATCATCTGATACACTGGAGTACAAACATTCATCATGTTTGTCCAATGGTGGCTCTTCAGATAATCCAACTATAGTACAAAAAAGTTGGTAACATAGCTGATGCATGCATTGAAGAAGTAAGCCCTAACTGCCAAACTGGATTTGAGTGCTCTGAAGGTGCCTCTGACTGATCTGCCCTCTCTATATCTCTCTGCTCTGAAGACTGCCCTCTGATGAAATCGACCTCCTCTGCAAGCACAAGTGTGCCCTCCCCTCTGGATGTCAAATGCTCGTACTGGTCCGTATCTCAACATATCTGAGCTCCGATCGTCCCTAACCTTCCTCCTATGCTGAGGTAAGGCTATCCTGGAAGTCTTAGACTGCGAATCGGTCAATCCAGCTCACAACGAGCTTCTTCCTCCTCAGGAAAAACATCCTCCTCCAAGAGAACTTGGCCTCCTCCTATCTGCACAGAAATCACATTGTTGAGCTCTCTCAGCTCACAGTACTGGGTGTCTAGCGTCTCTCGAACTGAAGGTCACTGATCTAGCTCAGATTTGACCTTCCTAGCTCCTGCAGCAGCTCCTCTCTATCTCAGAAAGTCGCCCCACATGTGCAGCTACGCCCTCCTCACTCTAGCTATATCTCTCTTTGACAATGCAACTGAGTAACATCATCTGGGGACCCCCCTGCCTCTATAAATAATCTCACCGATGAATTAGGTTTTCCAAAACCCTAATTCCCGATGCATGCAAAAGGTCACTTTTGCATGCAGTCACTGAATGCTGACAGGTCATGCAAAACTCATGCATGCAAAGGTCAATCTCCCCTGAAGCTCTGCATGCAACTCCCACTAGACTCATGCCACTGAGTAGAGTGCCTCTACTCCATCTTGATGCCTATGCAGCTAATGTATTTCCATGTAAGGCATCTGAACCATGGAGGACATCCCGAAGTTACCATAATCTAACAGATAACTGTATAATCATATAATATCATAACCATGCCCGGATAGATAAAAAATAATAATCTGTAAATGATCAAAATCATAAAAATATCACAAATCACCATCTGAAACCTGTAACTGCTGCATGGAACCACCTGGTGGGCAATGTAAGACCATATATCATCAATCTTTAACATCACTGGTCTAATACATCTCTTGTTCTGTGGTTGACTTGGTCAAACTGACCAATAATATGACCCAGGCTAAAACATCAAAATGTTGCAAGTGTAATTTGTTATGACATGCTTCGTTAATCATTCAAACAACAAGGCTATAAACATAAAGTAGCATTTGACTGGCGGTTTAAAACAAGATATTCAATGTAAACTTCATTAATAATAATAGCTCAAAATAGAGCCTCAAGGTTATACTCACTTCATGGCTGTGATCAATTTGCTAGTAATGGGTGTGGGTGGACAAATACAAGGCTAGGGCAAGGGATGACTCTACAAACTCAACACTGTGATACTTTGGATGTAGGAAAGGGGATACACACTCAAGCATATGTTGGATAAAAAATAACACAAGGGATGGCAGTGTCTCACAAATGGACAAGTTGTTTGGGAAGTGCTTATTCAACCTTGACAGATGTCTACAACTCACATCCAAACTGATTCAGCTCTGTGAGGATCTTTTCTAGAGCCGCCATGACTAGGTGTCCGGCTAACCGTAACTTGAGACTCTAGGGGACACTTAGAATTAGCTATCCCTTACTCCATCTCACATCACAACCCATAGGCTCCGTGAGGAAATAATCATTACATTCAAATAAGGCCAGCAATCTTTGGATTTAGCATATATTTAACCATTGCTTTATTTGGGCCTTTCATTTCATTTCAATTTGTTTCCATTGCCAACCGTCTTTAGATTTGCCATACATTTATCCACTGCTTTTATTAGGCCTTTAGATATCCCTTCTTTGGGGATTTTATATTTCATTCATTTCCATAGCCCTTCTTTCATTGTGCTTAGAAACACAGTTTTGAATTTCATTTCAATGGGCTTTCATAAGATATACAATAGTTTCTAGATACATGTAATGATGGTAGTACTATATGTTTCAGGTTTTAGCCAACACAACTTAGGCAACTCAGAGCCGAGACACAAACTTAACAGGGATGCTTATCCAACAAAGAGACTAGAGTGGGGAGGTCCTCCATATCACAGGCTAAGGTGTAAGTCAAGGTGAAACTAAAATTGGAAGGTGATGAATGGATGGAGATAGTGAAAAATGATGCCAAGACTAGTAAGCCATATAATGGTGGGAATGATCACCTCCATTCTCCTAAGGAGGGTGAAACCAATGAGTATATACAAGAACTTCATAATTCTGAGCAAGCAAGACTATATATATATAAGTTAACAACCATGTCCATAATATATAAATAGATTGCAAGGTCATGACCACTAAATGCTAAATCAAGCTACAAGAATGACCAAAGAAGCAATAATAAACCAATACACAATCATATACCTGCCTAATCATATACCTGTACCAATCACCTGAATCATCAACTGTCAATTGGAACCTGTTGCTGCACATCTGGGCACTGCATACTGCTCTGTATGGTAAAAATGGCTACATCGGTCATGAAATCTGAGTTCCTGAAACTCAGTCATGGCATAAGGCTATATTGGTTGCTCATAAAATAAGAGTGATCCTAAAATGAATGCTCATCTGATGCTAATCTCAAGCATCTCCATGTAGAGGACTGGCTGAAAAAAGGACTGGAATCTGATCTGAAAATATGGTAGCCCAACTACTATATATGTGACAACATCTGGCTCCAGCTGGGACAAGTGCTTTGCTGAATAAAGCGCTTGAGAACCTCAGAATCTCTGGTCCTCATAACTTTGCTGCTCGTATCCTCAAAGATTGCACTCTAGCTCTGCATCATCTACGAAATGTAACTAGTATCTGCAAAATGCCAAGAGCTACACCAAACTCGCAGATTGGTCATCAGAAACATGCATGTATAGTCATAAATATAAAAAAAATAACAATACTTGAAATAAAATGCTGAAAATAAAGAATCTGAAATGGTCTTGCCGAATCTAGCAACAAGAATCTAATCAGATTACTAAAGAGAATGGTTGGTGAAAATAAGAGAAGCTGGGACACAAAGTTGAAATATGCTCTGTGGGCTGATAGGACAACAGTTAAAAGGATTACAGGGAAGTCCCCTTTCGAGTTCGTATATGGGCAGGATTGTAGGCTTCCAATAAATTTGCAAATCCCAGTGTATGACTTATTGCAACAATGCACCTCAGATCAAGAAGCCTTTCAAGCAAGAATTGATAAATTAATAGAACTTGATGAAATAAGAAGGATGGCATTTGACAAAACCATCATTGAACAAGAAAAAGTTAAAGGAACTTTTGACCAAAGAACCAGGGATGTAAAATTTGGAATAGGAGGCATAGTTTTATTATGGGATAAACATAAAGCGAATCCTGGAAACCATGGAAAATTTGAGAAGATTTGGATGGGCCCATACCGAGTATCAAGGATAGCTGGAAAAGGATCGGTTTATTTGGAGACTTTGGATGGAGATGAACTTGAACTTCCTGTAAATGGGTTGTTGTTAAAACATTACTTCCCGCCTGTCACGTGAACCTTGCCTTGCCTTGCCTGGTAGTTTAGAGTAGGTAGGAATTGAATAAGCCTGCTTGGGCAGTAGTTAGTCTTTTCAGCCATTGAGTCTGGCACCTTTTGTCTTTTCTTTAAGCTCATCTTTGAAGCTCCTAGTGTAGTCATGAGTACTTGTCATTTTCTTTTCCTGCACAATAAAACAAACTTTTCAAGTTATATCAGTAGATTAGATTTATTTTATGCATTTATATTTCTTGCATTTTCAGTTTCAGTATTGTTGTTTATTTGATCTCTCTCTCTCTATATATATATCCATGCGTCGTTTTGACATCTGGTGTGTGAGTTTGGTATAGCTCTGGCCATTTTGCAGATAGTAGGTGATATACTGGTAGCAGTTGCAGAGATAGAGTGCTAGATTGAGGATATGAGTTGCAGAGTTCGAGGACTAGAGATTCTGAGGTTCTCAAGTGCTCTTTTCAGCAGAGCACTTGTCCCAGCTGGAGCCAAATGTTATCACATATATAGTAGCTGGGCTGCCATACACTATTTTTCAGATTCCAGTACACTTTTCAGCCAGTTCCGTTACATTGAGATGCCAAGATGAGCATCTATTTTGGATCATGATTATTTTATGGATAGCAGTTTTAGTACCCATGCCATGACTGAGTTTCAGGACACTTAGAGAGATGACCGATGTAGCCATTTAGCCATTTAGACAGAGCAAACAGTATTGCCTAGAGTTGCAGCAGCAGTTTCAGAGGACAAATGATGGTTCAGGTATTGTGCATTCAGGTATATGACTCAGCAGGTATATTATGGTGTTCGGTTATATTGCTTTTATATTCATTCTCGTAGCATGTCTTAGCATTTAGTATCATGATCTGGCGATCATATAGATATGTGGACCTGGTTGTACTTTTATATATATTATATTGTCCCCACTCAGACTTAGAAGTTCAATACCCATACTTATTGGTTTTACCCTCCTTAGGGAGAATAGAGGTGATCATTCCCACCATACTTTGGCTTGCTAGTGTTGGTCTCATTATTCACTGTCTTCATCCATCCATAACCTACTAGTTTGTTTATTACCCTGACTTACTACTTGACTAGTGGCTTGGAGGACCTCCGCCCACTATAGCCTCTGTGTTGGATAAGCTTCCCTGTTTATTTGTGTCTCGACTCTAAGTTGGTGACAGAACTTACCTTTGGTGAGTTGGATTGTAATCCTAAATCATTTTGGTCGGTTGTCCCGATGTTTGGCACTGGTACAAACTCCCCCTAGTCACTTGAGATGTGTTGGCTAAAACTGAAAGCTCATGTACTACTTATGGAAACTTATGTAAATTCACCCAAGAAACTGTAAACTCTAGAATGTGTTTGTCAACACACGTGAGTAAAGGGAAAGAGCAATGAAAAGCTAAAAATACTCCTTGAAGAGTAGTATAATGAAAGGTCCAAAAAGCTATGGTTCTTAAACTCTATATCTAAACGATTGCTGACCTTATATATGTATGTATAAACAAGCCCTGGATGCAAGTTGCGATTAGTTGTGCTTATTAGTACACCTGAGATCCGAAGGGTTATGTAGGCCAAAAAGGCAATGGAATGAAATTAATGGATCCTAATGAAATTGGATCATCTTTTTTAAAGTAGACATGGTGCCTAAGTTGAATAAGCATTCTTTGAACAACTTACCCATTTGTGAGACACAACCATCCCCCGTGTTATTTGCTTGTCCAACATATGCTAGAGTGTGTATCCCCTTTCCATTTCCAAAGTGTCACAAAGTCAAGTCAGTAGTCATCCCCTAGCCTAGCCTTTTGACTTTTAGCCTTCACCCTCCAGTAGCAAATTGATCACAACTGTGAATTGAGTATGGTCTTGAAAGTCTGGTCTGAGTAATAATAATAATTAATGACTTTATATATTTGGTTTTAGATCGCCAGTAATGATTACTTCTTGTTATAATTGCTACTTGAATGGATTGTAAAGCATGCTTTAACCTTGAACACCTTGCAGCAGTTTGATGATAGCCTGAGTTATATTTTGGGTCATGTTGACTTGGTCAAACTCAATTTGACCAAAAGTCAACCATAGGACATGAGGTGGCAGACCTTAGATGATACAAAGATATGATATATGGTCAGGTACAGGTCACCTTGGTGGTTCTATGCAGTGGTTTCAGACTTATGATGATGATTTGTGCTTTTCAACACTTTTACAGGTTATTATTATTTGGTCTACCGGATATGATGGACATTTATTTTTGACCATGCAGAGATCTATATGGTATATGAGTACATATCTTAGATGAATTTGGGCTCTCTGAGTCCAATGAGACAGTCTGTTTTCAGTTCCGGGCAGTTACAGTGATTTTTAGCCTCAGTTGGCTATCCTAGTGCAGTTTTGGCCTATCAGAGGCCCTGTCAGAGCAGTGATGAGATTTGTTGAGTTCACCCAGGGCGCTGTGCATGGAGGGGGTGGTCCAGTCACTTGATATTACCATATTACCCCCCTCCCAGAGAACCTGGTGGCCTCACCTTGACAGTGCAGGCACTCCAGGAGGCAGTTTGGGCATGTTCACACTTCCCGAGGCAGTTAGAAAATGGTAAAAATGGCTATTGAGGGATTCAATTTGGGCTACTGAGGCAAGGGATTGGCATGGGATGACTTGTGATGATGAGTGGGATGTCTTCCACACCTTCTCCAGCAGTATTAGCTTCCAGTGGGACCCACACCCATCACTTCCGACATTTTATATGATTTTCTGGAGCCTCCAAATGCTCACGACTTTCCCAGAGAGGCACGATTTGGTGCTTTAAGAGTATTATTTTTGGGATATTGTGCCATGGGGATTGACCAAGGGTGTTAGAAATTACTCCTTGGACCCACCATGAGCTAGCTCTTATGTTTATTCATTGACATTTGGTGGGACCCCCTCTCTTAGGGCGATTTGGTCCATTGATGTATTATTTTATTAGTGATCCATGTATTGTATTGTTGAGCTCATCTCAACCATTGATTAGATCACTTTGATCTTTTAATCCTAGCCACTCATTCAAAAAGTGGTTAGGGTTTTGGTCTCTCTCCATCCTATTTAAAGGAGAGAGCTTCTCATTGTAAAGGGTCTTTGGCTATTGGAATCTTGATAATAGAAAAACATTATTGTGGAAATTCTTGGGTCTCCTTTGCATTTGGTGTTCTTAGATGGTGATTGGAAAGTCCTGTTATCACCTAAACTGTAGTTACCCCTATGGATGGATCCAGTCATGGATGGCAATAGGGAAGGGCAACTCAAAAGGTGCAACCACGATCACCTCGACCTCCAATATATATGGTTGTCACGCCAGTCGAGGCAACCTTCGCTTTATGTTATCTAGCCCAGACAACAAAGGGGGAGACCCGATCTACTCCCGACAGGAGAGATCAAAACCAAGACACCAAATCAGGGTATTTCCAAGTGAAGTTAGGTGTATGGTTTATCCTAGACCTAAAGATGAAGTCACAAGCCAAGTGGGGGGTTCAATAGGTATAGCTTTGGTTCATAGTTGATGTGAGAATGACTTATAATGTTTGAAGTGAGATCTAGGTTGAGTGTACTAGGTCAATGTCAAAAGATCCACTGCCTTGGGAACCGTGTCCAATGCAGGATAGTTAAGGTTTGTATTGGGGCTAACTAGTACATGAGACAAGCTTGACCATGGTTCATGATGTCTTCAAAGGTATAGTTTACCATGCATAGGTCAAACCACAAGTCAATCCAACAATCTAGGAAAGTTGAATTACCTTGTAGAGAAACCAGTGCCTTGGGAATTGGGAAGTGGAGTCAAAGTAGGGTTGACTTATGGTTTAGGACTCCTACAACATGAGATAAGTGGGCAATATAGGTCTTGATGGTTGAATATGTCTAGATCTAGGTTTGACCCAAGTGGACCACAATCCCTTAAAACAAGGAATGCTGTCCCCAAGGCAAGAATTGACAAAGTGATAGTCTAGACCTAGGTTTTGAATTATTCCGGTTTCAGATCTGCAATAATCTCAAGTACCCAGTTCCTAGAAGTGAGTGAACTCACTTCTCCAAGGTAGTGCGACTTTACCCAAGGAGGCTTCACTTGGGGTTTAGGTGGGTCAAATCATGTCGGATGGCATCCAAACTTTAGATCCTAGTAGATCGGTCAGGTAGAAGTAAGGATCTATAATTTCGTGGCAATCCACCGGTTAGATCTTAGTAGATCTGAGTTTTAGTGTTCCAAGTGGTCCAAAATGGGGATTAAATCCCTTAAAATGTGGAATGGGGCCCACAAGATAAATTTCAAGAAAGGGACAACCTGGGTGTATGTTATTTGATGTGTAGATGTCAAATCAAGTGGAATCTCAAACACCCATCACTTAAATCTAGGTCAACTTGCTCAAATGGTGAAGTGCGCCTTCCTTGGGAGAAGCTAAGTTGGCTTGGGAGAGGGGTCAAACTGAAGCCAATCCTCACCAAACTATAGATCCGGGATGCCGTGGATGCTATAGAGGTGGGTTTTCAATATCATGCCCAACAACCCACTAGATCTAAGTAGATCTAAGAAAATGTAAAATGGGGGTTTTGAAATATTTAGGGTTTTAACAATTTATGAGTTATGTCAATGGATTGGATAAAGGAAAGAGAAACAAACCTGTGGATCTTACCTGGATAACCTTGTAGATGCCTTGATGATGATGATCTATGCAATCCCGATCAATTTGGAAGCTTTGAGGTAGTTTCTATGCAAATCGATTTGGTCCAAGAAGCCAATGCGCCCTCTGTCCTGCACAACAAACGTCAACAATATCAGATTTGATGCATCAAGAGATAAGACTAATGCCACAAAAGAAGTAACAGAAAGATAGCATAGATCACAATGATACTAATGATAACCCCCTGATACAAGCAAATGCCAAGAAAGTCGATTTGAAGAAGCCTTGCAAAATCGCCCTTGTTGAAGTCGCCCTCCTGTAGACAAACAATGATTTCCAAAAAAGATAGATCTTACCACAATTTCCAAATGCTAGGTTGCAATAGACTTTCCAATCACCATCTAAGAACACCAGATGCAAAGGAGACCACAAGAATTTCCACAAGAATATTTTTCTATACCAATAATCCAAGAGCCAAAGACCCTTTACAATGAGAGGCTCTCTCCTTTAAATAGGAAGGAGAGGCACTAAAACCCTTAACCACTTTTTGAATGAATGGCTAAGATTAAAAGATACAAATGTCTAATCAATGGTTGAGATGAGCTCAACAACATAATACATGGATCACACATAAAATATAACATAAGTGGACAAAGTCGCCCTAGGAGAGGGGAATCCCACCAAATCATGATGACAAAATATCATAAGAGGCTCATGGTGGGTCCAAGGGGTAATTTTATCCCTCCTTGGTCAATCCCCATGGCACAATAACCAATAAATAATCATGAAAGTACCAAATCGTGCCTCCCTAGTGAAGTCGTGGTCCTCAAAAGACCTCAAAAAATCCACAGAAAATGCCATAAGTGATGGACGCGGGCCCCGATGAAGCTGAAACTGCTGGAGAAGGTGTGGAAGGTCCCGATCTATCATCACTGATCATCCCATGCCATAACTTTGCCTCAGTAGCCCAAATCGATTTCCTCAATAGCCATTTCTACCAATCCTGAAATGCCTCGGGAAGCGTGAAACTGCCCAAACAGCCTCCTGGAGTGATGGCGCTGTCAAGGTGAGGGCACCAATGTGTCCGGGAGGGGGGTAATATGGTAAAAACAAGTGGCTGGACCACCCCCTCCATCATCAGCGCCCTAGGTCAACCGGATAAAAGTCATCTCTGCTCCGACAGGGCCTCCAACAGACCAAAACTGCACTAGGACAGCCTACTGAGGCTCAATCATCACTGTAAGTGCCCGGAACTGAAAACAAACTGTCCCATTGGACTCAGAAGGTCCAAATCTATCCAAGATGTGTACTCATACACCATATGAATCTCTGCATGATCAAAATAAATATCCAATATACCGGAACAGGGCCAATAATAATGTGCTGTAAATGGCCAAACACTGCTGTATCCCAAGAATCATCATCATAACCCTGTAGCTGCTGCATAGAATCATCCTGTATGTGTACATAGACCATATATCATCTATCCATATCATCATAAGGTCCAACATCTCATGTCCCATGGTCCTCCATGGTCAAACTAGGTCTAACCAAGACCAAATACAACTCAGACCATCATCCATAGCTGCTGCAAGGTACCAAGGCTAATACATGCTCTATGACTTATTCGAATAACAATTATAACACAGAGTAATCATGACTGGCGATCTAAATCCAACTATATAGTGTCGTTAATTATTATTATTACTCAGACTAGACTTTCAGGACGATACTCACTTCATAGTTGTGATCAATTTGCTAGTGAAGGGTGAAGGCTGAAATAACTGGCTAGGCTAAGGGATGACTTGACTGACTTGACTTTGTGACACTTTGGCAAGGGAAAGGGAATACACACCATAGTATATACTGAATGAGCAGTAACACAGGGAATGGCGGTGTCTCACAAATGGATGAGTTGTTTAAAGAGGGTTTATTCACCTTCACAGATGCGCACAATCCATAATACAAACAAGGCCAGCAATTGTTTAGATATAACATTTAAGTTCCATTGCTTTTTGGGCCTGAAGTTTCCATAGCCTTGATCTATGTGTGTTTACAAACACATTGCATAGATTTACATTTATTTTTAGGCTTTCTGCTGCAGGTGTGTTTTTAAGGCACTTGTTTACCTGAGCACTTCTAGGTGTGTCATGGACAACTTGTTTACCTAGGTATTTATTTTTCCAAAAGATAAAACATTTTATTTTTCATGGCCATTTTCAATTGGCATTTCTTTCACATACAAGATATAGCATTTCATTTTTCAAGATTTTGTATTCATGGCAGCACTAAAAGTTTCAGGTTTAGCCAACACAACTTTAATGACTAGGGGGAATTCACAAGGAACTCCAACTCACCATAGGTAAGTTTTGTCACCAACTCAGAGCCGAGACACAATAAACAGGGAAGCTCATCCAATACAGAGGCTACAGTGGGGAAAGGTCCTCCATGCCACTAGTCAAGTAGTAAGTCAGGGTGATAATCTAAAAGGTAGGCCATGGATGGATGAAGACAATGACATGATGGAGCCAACACTAGCAAGCCAGAGTATGGTGTAATGATCACCTCTATTCTCCCTAAGGAGGGTATGTACCAATGAGTATGAATAGCGAACTTCCAAGTCTGAGTAGGGACAGTATAATATATATAATAGGTCAACCAGGTCCAAATATCTATATGATCGCCAGATCATGACACTAAGTGCTAAGACATGCTATAAGAATAAGTATAAAAGCAATCTAACCATAACACCATGATATGCCTGCTGAGTCATATACCTGAAAGCTCATAAACCTGTACCATCATCTGTCCTCTGAGACTGCTGCTGTAACTCTGGGCACTACTGTCTGCTCTGTACCAATGATATAATGGCTACATCGGTCATCTCTCTGAGTGTCCTGAAACTCAGTCATGGCATGGGGAATACAACTGCTGTCCACAATCTGATAGTGATCCAATGTAGATGCTCATCTCGGCATCTCAAATGTAAAGGAACTGGCTGAATAGTGTACTGGAATGAGAAAAATAATGTATGGTAGCCCGGCTACTATATATGTGATAACAAGTCCATTGCATCCTAGCATTTGGAATTTGTGGTAAGATCTATATTTTTTGGAAACTTTTGTCTTGTCTACAGGAGGGCGACTTCAACTTGGGCGTTTTTTCAAGGCTTCTTCAATTCGCTCACTTGGCATTCGCTTGTATCAGGGGGTTATCATTAGTATCATTGTGATCTATGTTATCTTTCTGTTATTTCTCTTGTGGCATTAGTCTTATCTCTTGTTTGCAGCAAATCTGATATGGTTGACGTTTGTTGTGCAGGAGAGAGGGTGCATTGGCTTCCTTGGACTAAATCGACGTCATAGAAAACTACCTCAAAGCTTCTCAAATTGATCGGGTTTGCATAGATCATCATCATTAAGGCATCTACAAGGTTATGCAGGTAAGATCTATAGGTTTGTCTCTATTTCTTGATCCCAATCCATTGGCATAAGCAAATAACTGTTAAAACCCTCATTATTCAAACCCACATTTTACATTTTTTCATATCTACTTAGATCTATTGGGCTTTTGGGTAAGATATTGAAAACCCACCTCTAGAGCATCCACGACAATTCGGATCTATAGTTTGGTGTGGATTGGCTTCCATTTGACCCCTTTCCCAAGGCACCTTAGCCTCTCCAAGTGAGGTCGCACTCTTTGGTTGGGTGAGTTTTGCTAGTTCTAAGACTTGGGTAGGTGAGGTCCCACTTGATCCATAATCTCCACACTTGATAACCTACCCCTAGTGCTTCACCTTGTGGGCCCCATTCCTCATTTTGAGGGTTGTGCCCCACTTGGGTCACTTGGTTGTGCATTTTGAATCTCAGATCTACTGAGATCTAGCCATTGGATGACCTTGATCTTCAAAACCCACCTTGCTTTACACCTCAACATCCCTGATCTACAGTTTGGTGGACATCTGACTCCATTTGGCCCATTTCCCAAGGCACTGATCCTTCTCCAAGCCCTCACGACTTTCCTGGGTTGTTGAGTTTGCTTGTGGTTTGATCTTTGTCTGGTTGCTTGAGCACCTAGATACTGTCATATCCCTTCATCAAGCAAAGCTAGAAAGCCCTAACTGTCAGATCTTTGATTTGGTCCCTGTTTTAAGGGTCACGTTTCCCAAGGCAGTTGATTTTGATCATTTGAAACTAGCTCTGAATCCTGGAATCATACCTAATCCTAGGATCACTGTGTGTAACCTTTCATTGCCATATCACACCTTTCCTAAGCCTCCACAGTGGTCCTACTTCCTTAATTCTAGGGTTCCATACCTGTCACCCTACAGACTTCATTAGATTGATTTGATCTGGTGATTGGGTTGATCTCTCCTGTCGGGAGTAGATCTGGGTTTCCCCCTTGCTATCTTGGCTTTGATAGCTAAAGCGAAGAGCGCCTTGGTTGGCGTGACAACCATCCATTTGGGAACTAAGGCCCTCTTGGTTCACTACTTTAGTTGCCTATCCTCTCTACCATCCGCCTTGGATCCATCTATAGGGGCAACTACAAGATTGGTGATAACAAACCCGTTCTCATCATGAGATTTCTCTTCAATTGATTTATCATTAAATTCACATGATGATAATTGATCAAGGATCGTATCAACAATCACCTGATCAATTTCATAAATTTGATCTCTAAGCACACAATGATCAGAAATATCGTTAATTACACAAGGATTGTGAAAAGACATCTCAAGAGCATTTTCAAAGGATTCACTAATGGAAGATTCAATCATGGATGCTTCCTGATGGAAATCATGGATATCTTCCTCTTCATCCGTGACTTCTTTAGGTAATGATGACAGGATTTTGATAAGCTCCCCTCTTATGTCAATGTTGAGGCAATAATCTTGAGGAGTTGAAATTTGCTCATTGTGATACATTATTTTCTCGTGAGACTCTATTGGCTCAGGATAAGAGGAATCAATTTGATAATCATTAGTTAATTCATTATTAGTATTGATCATCTTCATCAAGTTGGTTTTCATCAAGACACTCACTGTCTGATTGTTCTTTCATAGATTCATTAATGTTTTCTCCCCACTCACTTATTAACAAATCCATGAACATGTCATACCCAGTGATGGATCCTGGGGCTAAATGATCAAACCATGATCGGGCATCCCCTTCTAGGAACGCACTAAGAGCTCGCATATAGACATCCTCACCATCAATACCCAGAGATCCCATATAGTCCCAGAGGGCATCCAAATGACTTTCAATAAATGTTCCATTACTTCTATCAAAACGAGGCAACCTCCTGATGTATCCATTTGGCATAAGATGAGGTGCCCCATATATTTCTGAAAAATCAAAAGGGGATGGCTTGGGTTTCCTAAAGGCTCCAGTTGCTTGAGTTGGGCGAGAATCATTCACCAAAAGCCTTGGCTGGGATTGATAATTTCTAATTGGTTCACTTGGGATATTTGGGGAAGAAAATTTATTAGATGGATGAGGCAAATGATGGGCATCATAAGAGTTTTGATATGCAGGCTCATACCCATAATTATTTTGATAATTATCCTCATACCTAAATCTTGAATTTCTTTCATTATACTCTTTTAATTCTTTTACAGTCTGTTCAAAGTCACGAAGAAAATCTGGGTCCATTTATGAAATATACATTTAAGATTTATATGTTGGGTTCATTCCTCAGTAGAGTCGCGGGGTGGAGTCGCCAGGTGAATCACACAAGTAATTCACCAAAAATGTAAATGTCGTAGGAGAGGTGAGATGAGTGAATTAAGATGGTGATTGGGATAATTATGAAATGAAAAATGCAATCACCAAAACAAAATACCGGATGTACCAGATGCGATAAGATATAAGATAACACACGGACACTCGCAGAAACCGAAGGTAAGCCTCTACCTCCCCGGCAATGGCGCCAAAATGTTATCACACAACTCGTAGTTGCCCCAGTGGATGATCCTATTCAGGACGACAGAGGGGACGGGCAACCAAAGAGGTGACATAAGAGGGCCTCAATCCCCAAGATGGATTGGTTGTCACGCCAATCGAGGCACTCTTCACTTTATACTATCAAAGCCACAGATAATAATGGGGGAGATCCTGATCTACTCCTAACAGTAGAGATCTAACCCAATCACTAGATCAAGCTATATAGATAGGGTACATAAGGTGATAGGTGGAGAACCCTAGATTTAAGGAAACAAGGTCATTGTGGAGGCTTAAGGAAAATAAGAATAGACTATGTGTGTTTAGACATAGTGACTTGATGATTAAGTATGATTCCAGGATTCAAGTGCTAGTACAAATGATCAAATTTGATTGCCTTGGGAAATGTGACCCTTAAAATAGGGAAAGTGACCCAAAGAGTAGATTTGATGGTTTAGGTTTTCTAGCACAACTTGGATGAAAGATCTGACTGTATCAAAGTATGCAAGCTCACAAACGGGGTTCACACAACTAGAAAAACCAGCCAACCAGGGAGGGCGCAAGGGTTAGAGACCAGTGCCTAGGCATAAAGGGCAAATGGAGTCCTCATAGCATGATGCCCTTGAGAACCCACCCGGGGATAGGCCGTAAGATAAAAACCTAGAAATAGTTTGCCAGTAAACGAAGCAGTGCAACCCAGAGAATTTTCCGAATGATTTATAGTTAGGGTTTGAAAGTAAATGACAGATGGGTAGGTTAGAAGAATAATTTACATACCTTGCAAGCGTACCTGTGTCATGGAAATTGATGCTAGTATGTCGATGATTGTTCCCGCAAAGATCAAGTGAAGATTTGATGCTTTATCTTGCCCAAACGATTTTTCCCAGTTCCATTGATACGCCCCTCTTTTCCTACAATGCCAAGGAAAACGATTTCAATCGGCAAGCAACAATGAAGGTATATGCAAATGACGAAATGATAACAAAGAGTAAAAGGTACAAAGACAATGATACTCCTTGAACCAGACGAAGAGAAGAGAGAGAGACAAGGAGAGTCTCCTCAGCTACTGCGCCTCTCCTCCAATTCGACTTCTTCACCTGCAAGAAAAACATGGAGAATAGATATGTAAAATAACCACCAAGATCCTCAATGCAATGGATGAATAGTTTCAATCGACATATCCAACACCCAAAACCAGATCACAAGAGTTTGCAAAAATATATTTTATTCCAGAAGCCAAGAGCCAAAAGTCATTTTACAATGAGGGGGTCTTCTTATCGCCTGAACTGTAGTTACCCCTATGGATGTATCCCCTCATGGATGGCAATAGGGAAGGGCAACTCAAAAGGTGCAACCACGATCACCTCGACCTCCAATAGATGGTTGTCACGCCAGTTGAGGCAACCTTCGCTTTATGTTATCTAGCCCAGACAATGAAGGGGGAGACCCGATCTACTCCCGACAGGAGAGATCAAAACCAAGACACCAAATCAAGTTAATTCTAAGTGAAGTAAGGTGTATGGTTTATCCTAGACCTTAGGATGAAGTCACAAGATAAGTGAGGGGTTCAATGAGTATAGCTTTGGTTCATTGTTGATGTGAAAGTGACTTATAGTATTTGAAATGAGATCCAGGATTAATGTACTAGTTCAATGTGAGAAAATCCATTGCCTTGGGAACCGTGTCCAATGCAGGGTAATTTAGGGGTTGAATTGGGGCTAACTAGTACAAGTGACAAGCTTGATCATGAAGTATGATGACATTGAAGGGTTTAGTTCACCACACAAGGGTCAAACCACAAGTTAATCCAACAATCTAGGAAAGTCGAATTGACTTGGAGAGAGACTAGTGTCTTGGGAATTGGGATAATGGAGTCAAAGTGAAGTTAACTTGTGGTTGATGACTCCTATTGCATGAGATAAGTGGGCAATTAAAGTCTTGATGGATGAATAGGTCTAGATCTACAGATTCAAGGTTTGACCTAAGTGGACCACAATCCCTTAAAACAAGGAATGCTATCCCCAAGGCAAGATTTGACAAAGTGACCTACTAAACCTAGGTTTTGAATTATGCTCATTCCAAATCCATCAAAATCTCAAATATCCATGTCCTAGAAGTGGACCAACTCACTTCTCCAAGGTGGTGCGACTTTACCCAAGGAGGCTAAAAAGTGGGATAAATGGATCAAGACAAGTCCAATGGCATCCAAACTTTAGATCCAAGTAGTTTAAGCAAGTGAGGGTGTGGATCTACAATTTCACGACAATCCGATGGCTATATCGTGCTAGATCTGAGTTTTATGATAACAAGTGGTCCAAAATGGGGATTAAATCCCTTAAAATGTGGAAAAGGGCCCACAAGGTAGAATTCAGAAAAGTGACAATCGGGGGTAGGTTATTGGATGTGTAGATTACGAATCAAGTGGAATCTCAACTACCCACGTACTAGATCTAGGTTAACTCACCCAAACCAGGATGTGCGCCCTTGCTTGGAGAGTCTAAGTGCCTTGGGAAGAGGGTCAAATGGAGGCCAATCCTCACCAAACTATAGATCCGGGATGCCATGGATACTATAGAGGTGGTTTTTAAATTTCTTACCCAAGAAGCCACTAGATCTTAGTAGATTTGAGAAAATGTAAAATGGGGGTTTTGATTAATTAGGGTTTAAATGTTTTAGACAAGTGGATAGATCATGGAGATAGAACTTACCTTGAGATCATACCTGAGTGATGAAGAGAAATGCTTTGATGTTGAGGAAGATTCCCGCAGAGATCAAATGAGAAATTTTTGATTTTGCTTGCCAAATTGATGCCCTAGCCCACAAGTGCGCCCTCCTCTACCTGTCAATCCAAGGAAAATCGATTTCAATCAGAGAGGTCAAGTATGGAGGAAATACAAGTAAAATGCAATGATAACATAGAATAGAAGGTCCTGGGACAGTAATACTCCCTGTTACCAACGAAGAGATCCAAAGAAGAAGTAGGGAGAGTCTTCCCCTACCAATACTTCCTCCTCAAAGCAAATCGACCTCCACCTGTAGATGCAAAAACATGGTGCAAAAGATATGGCAAAACAAGATCTCCAATAACTCAGTGCAAAGGAAGAACCAACGAACGAACACCAAAAACATTCACCACAACATTGGAGATAGATGCAATAATAATTTTCTATTCCAATAATCCAGAGCCACAAGTCCCTTTACAATGAGAAGCTCTCTCCTTTAAATAGGAAGGAGAGGCATCAAAATCCTAACCACTTTTTGAATGAGTGGCTAAGATTAAAAGATACAAATGTCTAATCAATGGTTGAGATGAGCTCAACAATAAAATACATGGATCACTAATAAAATATAATATAAGTGGACAAAATTGCCCTAGGAGAGGGGAATCCCACCAAATCATGATGACAAAATATAATAAGAAGCTAATGGTGCGTCCAAGGGGTAATTTTAACCAACCTTGGTCAATCCCCATAGCACAATAATAATAAAATAGTCATCAATATACCAAATCGTGCCTATATTGACAAATCGTAGGCCTCAAAAGACCTCATAAATCATCAGAAAGTGCCATAAGTGATGGATGCGGGTCCCGATGAAGCTAAAACTGCTGGAGGAGGTGTGGAAGACATCAATCCATCATCACTGATCATACCATGCCAAGACATTGCCTCAGTAGCCCAAATCGAATTCCTCAATAGCCATTTCTACCAATCCTGAAATGCCTCGGGAAGCGTGAAACTGCCCCAAACTGCCTCCTGGAGTGCCTGCGCTGTCAAGGTGAGGGCACCAGTGTGTCCGGGAGGAGGGTAATATGGTAAAAACAAGTGGCTGGACCACCCCCTCCAAGCACAGCGCCCTAGGTCAACCGGATAAAAATCACATCTGCTCTGACAGTGTCTCCGACAGACCAGAACTGCACTGGGATAGCCTGCTGAGGCTAAATCATCACTGTAAGTGCCCGGAACTGAAAACAAATTGTCTCATTGGACTTAGAAGGTCCAAATCCATCCAAGATGTGTACTCATACACCATATGAGTCTCTGTATGATCATAAAATATATCCAATATACCGGAACAGGTCAAATAATAATAATCTGTAAATGATCAAATATTGTTGTAAACCATAAATCATCATCATAAACCTGTATCTGCTGCATAGAATCATCATGTACATGTACATAGACCATATATCATCTATCCATATCATCACAAGGTCCAACCATCTCATGTCCTATGGTTGACCTTGGTCAAACTAGGTTTGACCAAGTCAACATGACCAAATATAACTCAGACCATCATCAGAAGCTGCTGCAAAGTGTCCAAGGTTAATGCATGCTCTACAACTTGTTCAAATAACAATTATAACACAGTAATCATTACTGGCAATCTAAATCCAAATATATAATGTCATTAATTATTATTATTACTCAGACTAGACTTTCAAGACCATACTCACTTCATAGTTGTGATCAATTTGCTAGTGAAGGGTGAAGGCTAAAATAAACCGGCTAGGCTAAGGGATGACTTGACTGACTTAACTTTGTGACACTTTGGCAAAGGGAAAGGGAATACACACCATAGTATATACTGAATGAGCAACAACACAGGGAATGGCGGTGTCTCACAAATGAATGAGTTGTTTAAAGAAGGTTTATTCACCTTTAACAGACGCGCACAATCCATAATACAAAGGAGGCCATCAATTATTTAGATATAGCATTTAAGTTCCATTGCTTTTAGGGCCTGAAGTTTCCATATCCTTGATCTATGTGTGTTTATAAACACATTGCATAGATTTACATTTATTTAGGCTTTTTGCTGCAGGTGTGTTTTTAAGGCACTCGTTTACCTGAGCACTTCTAGGTGTGTCATAGACAGCTTGTTTACCTAGGTACTTACATTTCCAAAAGATATAACATTTTATTTTCATGGCCATTTTCATTTGGCATGCCTTTCATTCATGTGTGTTTAGAAACACATTGCATGAATGGGCTTTTCATACAAGATATAGCATTTCATTTTTTCAGATTTTGTATTCATGGCAGCACCAAAAGTTTCAGGTTTAGCCAACACAACTTCAGTGACTAGGGGGAATTCAAAAGGAACTCCAACTCACCATAGGTAAGTTTTGTCACCAACCAAGAGCCGAGACACAATAAACAGGGAAGCTCATTCAATACAAAGGCTACAGTGGGGAAAAGATCCTCCATGTCACTAGTCAAGTAGTAAGTCAGGGTGAAAAACTAAAAGGCAGGCAATGGATGGATGAAGACAATGAATAGTGGAGCCAACACTGGCAAGCCAAGGTATGGTGGAATGATTACCTCTATTCTCCCTAAGGAGGGTAAGACCAATGAGTATCAATAGTGAACTTCTAAGTCTGAGTAGGGACAATATAATGTATATAATAAGCTCAACCAGGTCCACATATCTATATGATCGCCAGATCATGACACTAAGTGCTAAGACATGCTATAAGAAAAAGTATAAAAGCAATATAACCATAACACAATGATATACCTGCTGAGTCATATACCTGAATGCTCATCACCTGTACCATCATCTGTCCTCTGAAACCGTTGCTGTAACTCTGGGCACTACTGACTGCTCTGTACCAATGGTATAATGGCTATATCGGTCATCTCTCTGAGTGTCCTGAGACTCAGTCATGGCATGGGGAATACAATTGCTGTCCAAAATCTGATAGTGATCCAATATAGATGCTCATCTCAGCATCTCAAATGTAAGGGAACTGGCTGAATAGTGTACTGGAATCAGAAAAATAATGTATGGTAGCCCGGCTACAATATATGTGATAACAGGTCTGTCCTTTAAATAGCAATGGGAGAGACCTGTTGCCGCCAGATTAGCACACCTGGTTAACGCAGTAGAAATCTATGCTACTGCTCGGTGTGCCCTTGGGGGCAAGTCTCGAGTCAAGGCTGTCACTTGATCTTGACTCCTCCGTTTAGGCAAAATTCCCAACGAAGCCAAGGGGGGTAGTCCCTAAGGAATGTTTCTAAGGTTGTTAGAGCTTCCGTGAAATGATTAAAGTGTTTATGTTTTTAGGAGTTGCTTTGGGTAATGATTAGGAAGGTTCCAAGATATGTTTGCAAGAAGAATTAAAGATGCTTTCACCAACACAAATTGAAATACTGCCAAAATAGATGCACGATACTTGAGATGATAATAAGCAAATAAAAAGTGCAAAGGACCAGTTCCTATTGGAGTCGATACAGTATAATAACTTAATAAGTAATGCTAAATGAAAGGGAAATGTTGTGCAAATGTCTCTTGGTTAATTTTAGATTATTATGATATGAATCTTGTTTAGGGAAAAAAGGGTGAACTCCCGAGATACCGTGAGGTACAGGGAGGAATGTCCGAAAATTTAGAAATCGTGGTTCCGTACAAGGACATGTGGGCTAGAACAGAGTCTTGAGAGCGGTGTTCAACACTACACCAACAGGGATGTAGTCTAATTGGTGCTTTGGGGTCTCTTCCCAGTGGTTCCCGTGTCCCAAGGCATAATTCCCCCACACGAAACTCTAATCGCAGTGCCTGGTTTTCACTTATCTTAAGGGGAGGTTGATTTTATTAATGAGTATTAAGTTAAGTGTGAAAAGTTAAGTAGTGATTCCAACTGCTTTTGGTATCCCTCAGCTCAGACGAACTGCTGGTGGGTAGAGCATATGCAATGTAGGAAAATGATTTATTCCAATTGAAGAAAGAGGACCATTGTACTCTCCGAGAGAGAGTGCTCTTAACCTGCTTTTCAGCGAGGTTCAAGAGACTTTGGATTCCTTTTATTTAACAATTGTATTGTGGAAAGTAAAATGCAAAACTGAAGAATATAACTCACCAAGTTTATGCGTCACTTTCTGTTCAACCACCACTAATTGACGATGCCTTTAGGTGGTGGTGAGAGCATACTTCGCGGCAACAAAATTGGTTTTATTTCTAAGTTTACTTTTGCAAAAAAGATGAAAAATTAAAATAAAAATTACTAAAATGGAAATTAAAGTATACACCCTGCATTTTCAAAGTGAGTGTGAAAGTTGTGGAGTTAGAAAAAAAAAATCTCAAAAATTTGACAAAATGCAAATACCCCCAGGGGGGATGGGGTTTGGGCGCTGAGTATCCCACTGCTCTCGTTTAATATTTACGAATGAAACTGAAAGAAGAAGTGCTTCTTAGTCCATTTTACTTGGATCTAAGGGCTTACAATGATATACAGGTAAAGTAAATTGAGTTGGGTGTCCACCGGGGTATTTTTTGCAGTTTCTTGTGGCCTTGGTCACTCAAATATTTCACTTTTATGTGCAGACCTGCTAATTTCCAGCGAGCTAAAGCGTTGCAAAAAGTGATTAGAATGCACAAATATACAATAAAAAATACAATTTCCAACTTGCAAAAATTATGGAAAATTTTGGCATAAACAAGTATGGAAATGGAAACTAGATCTAGCTCTTTTAAATGTGAAAAACTTAAGTACTTCTAAATCTGATTTTGAAAACAAGTTTGAAATAAACTTGAATTTCAGATCTAAACACTTGCTTCAATACAACGAAAAGAAAAAGGTTTGCTTGTAAATTTTTGAGAAAAGATAGATGGAAGAAGGAGAACCAAAGCTTGTTAGCTTTTATAGTTTGGAGAAAAATCTTGGTGCCTACAAAATATATTAGAAATGTATTTGAAAAGAGGTGATACCATGATCCACCATCGATTTTGAGAGAAGAGTCAAGACAAGATCAACTCTCAAAGTTGGGCACCAAATCCTATAACACAACCAATAGGCTTATGTACACAATAGATTAAATCTAGTAAATCAAATGGTAAGAAATGAGAAGGGAAAAAGTACAACCGAATACTGTTTGCTGCTCCTAATCTCTAGACATCCAATAAACATAAGCAAATCAAAAGCCTTGAATGCTTACCCTACTAGGATCCAAGATCCTGCCAAGCTAGTTCAATCTATTAGCATATGAAGACAAAATTGGAAAATTACAAAGTTAACTCAATCAAAATTGCATGCATGAAGTACAAGAGCCACCAATGACCTCCAATGTCTCCAACAATATATAATCAAATGAAAATGTTACAAATATCAGAAGCAGAGGTTCTATGCTATCCACCATATGCAGATGGAGTGCAAAGAGCTTGCTTAAATAGCCTCACAGAGGTGAAGTCGAATTCATGAGGGAAGGCGAGTTGGCTTGAGAGAGGGAGCCACATGTGAGGTCAAATTCCCTGATTTGAGCATTAAGCTTGAGTTCTATTAAATGAGAGGGCTGCCACCTCAAGAGGGCGCCCTCTCTCCCTTGCAATCCATGCCCTCCCCATTGGAGTATTCGCCCAACCTTTTCGAACCTTCTCTCGTGAATTTGCTCATGTGAGGGAGAGCGCTCTCCTCAAAAATAAAATATTCCAACTTATCCTAAAGTTTGAATTTTGGCATGTGTTTTTATCCTTTAATATAGTCGCACACCTTTATAAATCATGTGCCACCACTTTTCCAAAGTCTCTAATCATATTTTTTGACTTTTTAAAAATTTTGTCACTTGTGCATTTTGTTTTTTTTAACATTAAAATGCCATTTTGTCGCGTTTTTAATGAAAAGTGCTCCCAAAGGCGACATAATCGCCCGAAGCCTAGAGAAAGTGGGCACTAGGGTGAAGAGGACGCTCTGAGCGTCAAAAAGAGCCTCCCCACGCCAAATTCTGCCTCCATACGACACTTTTATTACATTTTGAATTTTTCTAATTAAACCATTAAAAATGGTCTAATTTACGGAATTTTTTTGTTGTTGTCGGAATCGACTCAAACTCCTAGGGGACCTAGTGCATGTCCATACGACTTATGACTGATGGCTAGCATGCAAAAATACATAGACACATAGGCTTTAATAACCCCCCTAAGATCGACCACCATGGAAAATACTCCAACTTTGGAGGTATGAGTGAAAAACTTAGGAATTATACGCCACTGAAGCGTAACACATAATTGCTGAGGAAAAAACACTCTAGAGTATCCCCTTGACAGCAAACCCTAAGGTAGGCCAAGCCTTTTACAAAATAATCATGCTTAGACCAACTTATTACAATTCCCCCTTGGGGGTCTGGACATGCAAAAATTACAAAGGGCAAAAAGTTTTGCCTTATGAACTCTGAACTTTGGAAAATGAACAATAATATTGTTCAAGTCTTCTGTGGTTCACAAGTTGTCCACCATGGTGCAACTTTAGTGGACAACAAGACCAAAACCCTAACCACCTTTTTAATGAGTGGTTGAGATTAAAAGATACAATAGTTATAATTAACGGTTGAGATGAGTTCAACATAAAGTACAAGGATCAACTCAAAAATATAAGAGGGCGCACTAGCTAAATCGCCTTAGAGGGGACGTCCCACATAAAGTGACAAAAAACATATCAATAAGCTCATGGTGAGTCTAGGAGGTGTACTCAACCTTCTCTAGTGTGTCCCCATGGCACAATAACATAAAATATATCATCAAAGTACAATAATGTGAACACATGGCCAAATTTTGCCCCCTCAAAGACACAATAAAATCATAAAATATGTGCCCGGAAAGTGTGTGGGCCCCACTGACTGCTATAACTGCTCTGGAAGGTGTGGGAAGCATCACACATAATATCAAAATCAACCTTATGCCATTTACTTGCCTAAGTAGCCCAAATCGAATTCCTCTGTAGCCATTTTACCATTTTTTATTCCTCCGTAAATCACCTGTAAAAGATAAAAATGCCTGTAGCTCACTGCCTGGTCACCCGGGGCCAAAACTGACTGCACCAACATATCTGGGAGTATGGCAATATAGTAAAAACAAGTGGCTGGACCCCATACTCCCTCTGCAACGCCCTAGGTGAAACAAATAAAAATTCAAACTGCTCTGCCAGGCCATTTTTTAATGGCAAATCTGCACCAGAATGATAAACTGAAGAATACCTCAACTGAAAATGCCTGAAACTGCAAACTGAATATCCCAATGGACTTAGAAGATCCAAATGCCCTAAAGATGCATACTCATACACCATGTGGATAACTGTATAATCATATAATATCATAACCATGCCCAGACAGATAAAAAATAATAATCTGTAAATGATCAAAATCATAAAAATATCACAAATCACCATCTGAAAATTGTAACTGCTGCATGGAACCACCTGGTGGGCAATGTAAGACCATATATCATCAATCTCTAACATCACTGGTCTAATACATCTCATGTCCTGTGGTTGACTTGTTCAAACTGACCAATAATATGACCCAGGCTAAAACATCAAAATATTGCAAGTGTAATTGGTTATGACATGCTTCGTTAATCATTCAAACAACAAGGCTATAAACATAAAGCAACATTTGACTGGCGGTTTAAAACAAGATATTCAATGTAAACTTCATTAATAATAATAGCTTAGAACAAAACCTCAAGGTTATACTCACTTCATGGCTGTTATCAATTTGCTAGTAATGGGTGTGGGTGGACAAATACAAGGCTAGGCCAAGGGATGACTGTACAAACTCAACACTGTGATACTTTGGATGTAGGAAAGGGGATACACACTCAAGCATATGTTGGATAAAAAATAACACAAGGGATGACGGTGTCTCACAAATGGATAAGTTGTTTGGGAAGTGCTTATTCAACCTTGACAGATGTCTACAACTCACATCCAAGCTGAGCTTCGTGAGGATCTTTTCTAGAGCCGCCATGACTAGGTGTCCGGCTAACCGTAACTTGAGACTCTAGGGGACACTTAGAATTAGCTGTCCCTTACTCCATCTCACATCACAACCCATAGGCTCTGTGAGGAAATAATCATTACATTCAAATAAGGCCAACAATCTTTGGATTTAGCATATATTTAACCATTGCTTTATTTGGCCTTTCATTTCATTTCAATTTGTTTCCATGGCCAACAGTCTTTAGATTTGACATACATTTATCCACTGCTTTTATTAGGGCTTTCGATATCCCTTCTTTGGGGATTTTATATTTCATTCATTTCCATAGCCCTTCTTTCATTGTGCTTAGAAACACAGTTTTGAATTTCATTTCAATGGGCTTTCATAAGATATACAATAGTTTCCAGATACATGTAATGATGGTAGTACTATTTGTTTCATGTTTTAGCCAACACAACTTAGGCAACTTAGAGCCGAGACACAAACTTAACAGGGATGCTTATCCAACAAAGAGGCTAGAGTGGGGAGGTCCTCCATATCACAGGCTAAGGTGTAAGCCAAGGTGAAACTAAAACTGGAAGGTAATGGATGGATGGAGATAGTGAAAAATGATGCGAAGACTAGCAAGCCATATAATGGTGGGAATGATCACCTCCATTCTCCTAAGGAGGGTGAAACCAATGAGTATATACAAGAACTTCATAATTCTGAGCAAACAAGACTATATATATATAAGTTAACAACCATGTCCATAATATATAAATAGACCGCTAGGTCATGACCACTAAATGCTAAATCAAGATACAAGAATGACCAAAAAAACAATAATAAACCAATACACAACCATATACCTGCCTGGTCATATACCTGTACCAATCACTTGAATCATCAATTGTCAACTGGAACCTGCTGCTGCACATCTGGGCACTGCATACTGCTCTGTATGGTAAAAATGGCTACATCGGTCATCAAATCTGAGTTCCTGAAATTCAGTCATGGCATAAGGCTGTACTGGCTGCTCATAAAATAAGAGTGATCCTGAAATGAATGCTCATATGATGCTCATATCAAGCATCTCCATGTAAAGTACTGGCTGAAAAAAGGACTGGAATCTGATCTGAAAATATGGTAGCCCAGCTACTATATATGTGATAACATGTCCATCTGATGTATCGTCCATCCCATTTGTTTGTCCCACATAATGTTGGCCCAATTTTAAATTTAATACAAATCTAATGAAATAGAGTATATATAAGTACACCAGTGTAGAATCGTAGATCCATCTTTTATTTGCAGTTGTTATTTAAAGTAAGATAAACAATACCTCATTTTTTATTACATTATGGAAATTATGGCACAGACGTTACAATCTTCTCAATACTAGGCTGTAGAATTTACCTCGCTTCCCTTTTTGCAACTAGCATAGATCCATCTTAACCTTGGCTCTATGAAGCGTGTGGAGTTGGATAAAAAAATGATTAGTATTTGAGGTGAAAGAACATTTAGATTTGCACTGCAAGCTTTTATGTAAAAACATTTAGATTTTCAGCTCGAGTTTTTTTATCCGATGCTTAATATGTCCAGATTTAAGATGGATCTATGGTAGTTAATTTTGTTTGGGGTGGTCCTGGGTCAGAGATCCTATTAAGAAGTTCATAACTCTGTTGAGATTGTTCTTCTTTACAGGTTTCCAGCATCATATTCGTGGATTCACCTGCTGGAACTGGATTTTCATATGCTGATACAATAGATGCCTATAAAATGGATGATGACAAAGCAACATTAGATGCATATACCTTCATCCTGAAGGTCAGAAAAGTTTGGTCCATGTGGAAATCTAAAATGGTCAAGTATTGATATAGCATCATATAACTAATTCAACGGAGTGCATGCTGTGTTTCCAATGCAGTGGTTTGAGGAGTACCCAGAGTTCTTACTGAATCCATTTTATGTGGCGGGCAGTTCATATGGGGGTGTTTATGTGCCCATTGTAGCAGAGGGAATAGTGAATGGTATGACACAAACTTCACAGTTTCAACTTTCTAACGACTTTTATTGCTTGTTTGTTTGAGCTAATTCATTTAATTCTGACAGTTCATACCATGACGTAGAATTGTTTTACACACCACTTTACTTTGTTACAGGCATTGAGGCTGGTGTAAAACCTATTTTGAATTTCAAGGTCAGAATATTTTCCTATACTGATTGAAAATTTATAGAATCTCAAATTCAAAGTGCATTTTCGTTTGTGGATAACCAAGCTTAAATGTTTCTAGCTGTACTTGCATCTTCTGGAACTGCTAGTGTTTTGCATGAACTTATTTTTGTACTACTGCTTTTGATTTCAGGGCTACACAGTGGGAAATGGTTACACGAATATGGATTTTGATTTCAATTCAAGGGTTTCATTTGCTTATGGCATGGGACTTATACCAAGAGAACTCTATCATGTATTATTCCTTTCATTGGTAACATGCATCTGTCAGAACTGTGTTGTATTCATTGCACAGCATTTTTACACGAGTCTAGTTCATGCAGAGTAGTTCTCAATAAACATCAGTCTTGTTATCTTCTCACATGGTTTAATTGAGATTTTGTTGCTGCGTTGAAGTGTTACTTTGGATTGTGATTTTGTACGTAAACAGAGCTGCAGATGGGAAAATATAAGTTACATTAAATCAAGGAAGTGATTCACCATTCCCATAGGGGTACATTGAAATATAAACTCACACCTTATAGTTATTTGAATCCCCTATGACTGTTCGTTTCCAATTTCCTTTGACTCATCACCTACCAACATGTCACATTGTATATACTGTTTACCGTTACATTTACATTTGGTTGTAAACATTTGACACACACATACTTACATGTTGACATTATCCCAAAAGCGTTACCATCCCTGCAACAGAATCAATAAACTGCAATAAATGGCAAAATCTGTTTTCTACAATGTAATCTTATTGAGAATGAATTTTAATAGGTTTAGAGACTTACTTTCCTTTGGTCATTTTGCAGGATTTAAAGGACACTTGCAATGGAGATTATCGGAATCCAAATAATTCTGATTGTTTGTTTAATTTGGAAGTATACCGACAAGTAAAAACTATTATCTTTACTTTTGTCTTTTATCACTAGGTTGCTTTTGCTGCATATTGCTTACTGGATGATTTTCTGGTAAGGTTTGTGTATGTGACTATGCAGGCAATTGATGGAATAAACTCCAATCATATTCTTTGCCTACCTTGTCACTATGAAATGAGAACAGAAGAGGTTGTAAGCAGCCAAGGAAGTTTTGAAGGCTCAAACCAGTTAAAGGAGATCAAGGAACCTGTTGTGGTAAGGAGGAGCATGCTTCCCTCTATTGTTATATCCCCTGATGCAGGTGGTCACCTTTTGCCATTACACCTAAATGAAGATGTCTATTGCTATGTGAGTATCTTGGACATATACTTGGTTATAATGAATGTGGTGTGAGTAATTCAATTTCAAGAGACTAGGAAAAACTCATCTAGTGAAAGTGGACAAATGAAAGCTTGAATGAACATATAAAATTAAAGTTTTGGATAGAGGCATTGCTAATTCCATGTGCTATAATAGACGTTGTATGGGTTGCATTTATGCCAATGAGGATGTTGTTTCATTATATTAAGAACCACAATAAACAAGTTTTGTTATGGACCTAATTTTTAAAGGTAACAGTCCAGTAATATTATATATAAGTTTTGTTAAGCAAACATTTATGGGATGCTTTGTGGTGGCCAATTGGTGCATGGTTTGTGATTGGAGATGAGTTGTCGTAGGCACTCATTTTTGTGGTAATCACCTTATTTTCAATTTTTATTTATTGAAGTGCATGCCATCTCTTTCCAATCAATCTTTATAGTATATGAAGATTCAAATTGATGAAATAATGTTCTACTTGTTAGATTTTAATGATATAGCAGTATAATTTTCACATAATCAAGCACAAGAACACAAGAGACAATAGTTTACCTTGGGAAAACCCAATCTTGGGAAAAACCTAGCAAACCTTTCTTACTCAAAGATTTAGTACATAATACAAGTACATTAGATATGGAAATGATCTATATCAAGAGAGATCACAAATAGAGAAGATACAAAAGAAAGAGCTATGTTGTCGCCGGATTGCGCACCAAGTTAACGCAGCATAAATCTCACTACTACTTGGTGCGCCCTTGGGGGAAAGTCTCGAGTCAGGGCTATCACCTGATCCTGACTCCTCCGTTTAGGCTAACTCCTAACGAAGCCAAGGGGGGTAGTCTCTGTTGCTCGCCGATGTGCACACTAGCAGCAAAAATCTTTCGAAAGCTGTTTCCCAAGTGGGAAAAGTGTGGCCTTGGGGGCAAGCAAAGAGTCAGGTGCTGTCACCTGATCCCAACTCCTCCGTTTAGGCAAACTCCTAACGAAGCCAAGGGGGTTAGACCCTACAAAGAGTTTCTAAGGCTCTTGATTTTAAGTGTTTTTGTGACGTGTGATGAGGATGAGTGTTTTTAGGAGTTTTTTATGATGATTTACAATAACAGTTTATATAATCCAAGCATGTACTTGCAAAATAAGTAAAAATACACAACCATTGATAATGACGATTAAAAGTAAAGCATCCACAGCATGATATATTTAAGTAGATAAAAATAGTACTCCAGATAGATAATAAGCAAAATAAATATTGAGTGATAAGACCAGTGCCACAATGGAGTCAATGTTGTGCTTGGGATGCTGAATACAAGTCTTGGGTGTGCTTGAAGATGTTTTGCAAGTGCTCTTGGTAAATTTTATTTTAAATTTTTAGGGGTGAAGTTGATTATTAATGGGGAAGGGGATCTCCAAGATATACCTTGTGGTACTGGAGATATGTCCGGATAATAGTCTAAGTGGCTTGTACAAGGACATGTGGGCTAGCCGGAGTCTCTAGAGCGGTGTTCAACACTACACCAACAAGGGTGTAGTCTAACTGGTGCCCTTAAGGTCTCGGTCCAGGGGTTCCCGCGTCCCCAAACAGAATTTGCCCACTTTCGACTATTAACGGTCAACGCCGGATTTTCGTTGGTTTGTATGGGAGAGTGTTTTATTTATGGTTGAAGTGAATTAAATGTGGAAAATTAATCAGTCTATACTGTTTCTGAGTATCCCACAAGTAGGTAGAGCATACGCAGTATAGTAAATGTATATTCCAATTTTATTGTGAGTGTGAAACAAGAACCATCGACTCTCCGATAGAGAGCGCTCTTGATCCGCCTTATGGCGAGATTCAAGAGACTTATGAAATAATAAAATACTGAAATGAAATAAACAACTAAACTACCCAAGAATCTCTTTCAGGTCTAGGACCGTACTCGGGAGAGCAAGGGGGTTAGTAAAATCAAAACAAAAAAGGAACTCTCCGACAGAGAGCACTCTTGATCCACCTTATGGCGAGATTCAAAGATGTTATGTTCTTTTTAGGCAGTTTATAAACAGATGAAATACTTAAATAATAAAGCAACACTAGAATAGCAAGCTGAGATCTAGCAAATTATTTCAAGCAATGAAAATAATCTAGGAAATTTGAAGATATAGATCAAACTAAACAATTGTTTCTAAGATCTAACAATTTATCAAAATTGAAACTACTCTAACAAATGCGATCTAAACTATTTGTGTAGGTATAAAGCAAAGACAAAATGCGGAAATGGACAATGGACGATACAAGTTTCCCCCAAATGAAGGAAGTAGGGTGTGGGAGCCTTTATCCCACTTGCTCTTTTATTAATCTTTTTATAATGATTTTGGTTTTTTCTCCACTTGAAAGGACGAGAACAGATGAGGGAATGAAGAAGAGGGAAATACAAGGGGAGTGCTTTTCAAGGAGTCTTTGTTTTTTGCTCTTCTTGTTTGGTTTTAGTTTGATCTTCTTTGTTCACCTGCAAGTAAGAGCTTTGAACAAAAGCTTATTAAGGGATTAGTGAAATAATAATCAAAATGAAACTAAGCTTGAACTAGACTAACATGCAAGTATTAACAAAGATCTAAGTATTGAAATTTAAATTAAGTGCAAAGTGACCAAACTAATGCAATTGACAAATTAAAACTAGATGCAAGCTAAACAAATGAAACTAGTCTTACGAAATGGAAGCTTGAAACAAATGCAAACTAAAGTCTAAGTACTATAATCTAAACTAGTATGCAAGTACTAACAAAGTATTAAGCTAAAACAAACTAAGACTAAGCTACAAACAAAAAGTGTAGAGGACAAAGATCAAAAGAGAGGAAAATAAAGAGCAAAGAGAGAAAACAAACAAAAATGGAAGAGAAGAGGAAATGAAAGGGAGCAATAACAAAAGGAAAAAGAGGATGAAAGAGGGCAGCCAACTAAGGGAAGAAAGGGCTGCATACTTAGAAGGCAGCAGCAACAAACAAAGAACTAGAAGGGAGCAAACACGAGTAAAGTAGTGTTGAAAGAGGTACTTGAAGATGGCTGCGAACTAGATAAAGATAGCAGAAAAGGATAGGGCAGCCAACGGAATGGAAAAGGACAGCAGCAAACAGAGGTAAAGAGGGATGAAAACAGAGGTAGAGAGAGCAACAAAGGAAGAAGAGAAGAGTGGACAACCAACAGAAAATAGAAGAAGAGGGCATCCAACAAGAGAAGAGAGCACATGTTTTGGAGAAGGATAGAGGTTTTGAAATCCACAACTTGACCTAGTAACCAATAGAACAAGAGTTTGAAATTTGATTTTAAAGGTGAAGAAGAGATATAACCAACCCTCTTGGATCTTTGAATCCTCTTGAAGGCACCTTGATTTTCACTTGGTAAGTGATTGAAGAAGCCTATACTTGGCTCCACGAAAAGGAGATGCAAAGTAGCTCAACCTTTTACTTAGAAGAGTGATCTGCAAACAAAGAACTCACACACTTGCCAAAATGGATATTAGATCTTGTACTATCTACTAATTGAAATCAAAAGGGCATGAAATACAACTGAATAAGACAATGCTCTTTTAAATCTCTAGAAGTAAATAAATAAATAGATAACTTGAGACTACAAATATCTATTCTTATGTGCTTATGTAAGCCCTTTAAATCATTGATCAATAATCACATATTAGCAAAGCATGAAAAAACTTGAAATTGTATCACCTCATTCACCAAAGCATATGCATCCAAGAATCACACCTCATGAGCCTCCAAAGCCTTTCTTTATTCAAAAAGTTGCATAAAAGCAACAAGCATTACAATACAATTCACCAGAGGTTCTCTGCAAATTTCATTCACCCATATGGTGTAGCAAGAGCCTCTATTTATACAATGAGAGAGAGCCATTCGAATGCATGAAGGAGGGAGCCAACTAAGGCGCATTCACCAACTGAGAGGGATTGCCAAGCTTTGATTGAGAGTTAAATTGAGTGTTGGAAGGTGTGATTGAGGTGAGGTGGCCTCCACCTAGGCAAGGCGCCCACCTTCAATCCATGTAAGCAACCTCCAACCAATAGAAAGCTCCCAACAAGCAATTCGCACAAGCTAATGAAGGAAGGCGCAAATCCCAAGAGGGAGTCATCTTCAGTGCTCCGATAGCTAACTAAAATCAGTTGGTGGTGATTGGAATATTCCTCTTTGATCCATGCCATGTCATTCAACCCTTTACTTTATTCAATTTGGATTATTTTGGAGAGTTTTTGATTATCTCCAATTTAATATTTTCTGATTATTTTTAATTAAATATTCCTCATTTATTAATTTTGAGAAAATATTTAATTAAGTGAAAAATAATCATCAGAAACTTAGGAAAAGTGGGTTTAGGGGTTAAATGGATACCCTGGCTTAGAAAAAGAGCCTCCATTTATCAAAATCCACCCTCAAACCACTTAATTATTACAAATTGAAAATTTTCAATTAAACCATAGGAAAAATGGCTTAATTAATTGAAAAATTTAATAATAAAAAAATAAAAAATAAAAAATTTGTGCACGTCCACTAAAGTTTTTTTCGGACAATGTTTTAGCACCTGTAATGACCTAGGAAATGACCACAAAACACATCAATAGTGTCTAGTATGTTCATATTTTACAGTTGGACTCTGTTATCACCTATTTTGTACAATAGCTGAATTTCTTGCGAGCCGCCAGTTTCATGAACATGATTCATGTTCATCATTAGTGTTTAGAAGTTCCGAAGTCATTTTCAGGGCAGTTTCGCCCCATTTGTAATAACGGCATGTTCATACCCCCATGGGGAAAATGTAAAAAGTTGGTCTAAACGGGGTCCTTTTATAAAAGACTCGACTATCCGTAGGTTTAGCCATTTGGGGGATACTCTAGAGTGTTTTTCCTTAGGAATTATGCACTACCCGTCAGTGGCGTATAATCCCTGAGTTTTTCACTCAAACCTCCAAAGCTAGAGTATTTTCCATGGTGGTCAAAACCTAAGGTGGTTATTAGAGTTTTGTGTCTAGGATTTTTTACGTGTTACCCATCTCGATTGAGTCGTATGAACATGCATTAGGTCCCCTAGGAGTTTCGTTGGATTCCAAGAAGAATAATTTTTTCCATAAATTAGACCATTTTTTAATGGTTTAATTTTTTTTTTTTTCAAGTTGTGATAAAAACCTCGTCCGCAGTCGGAATTGGGCGTGGGGAGACTCATTTTGACGCTCAAAGCATCCTTTACCCTAACATCCCTTTTTCTCAGATTCCGAGCAGTTACACCGCCTCTGAGCCAATTTTCGCTAAGGATGCTACATTTTGGCATTTAATTGCTAGAAAAATGACAAATTGCACTTTTGACAAAAATCAAAATAAGCCTAAAATGTGATTTTGACTTTGGAAAAGAGATGATTAATACTTTATGATGGTGTACGACCATATCAAGTAAATAAAGGTCACATATTATAATCAAACTTTGGTTATACGAATTAAGCTAATGGAGGGTGACGTGAGCCATATTTGACCATACGGCTCCTTCATGAAGCCCACGATTTGATGATTTGGCAAAGGGTGAGTGGATTGTTGAGAGTGCATTAAATGAATGGTAGGCTTGGCTCCCTTCAAGCTCGAGTTCTCATTCAATCTAGGCTCCAAGCTTCACCTCAAAGGGCTCACGTATCTCCTTTGCTAGCTCACGTCAACCTTATGTGGCATTTACGAATTGGAAGGGTGAAGGTTACTATGTTGGAGTGGGGGCCGCCTTGCCAAGATGGAGGCCACCTCCCCACTCTCCTTTATTGCAAGCTCGAGTTATGAGTTGGAGCTTCACTCCAAGCTCTTAATTGATTGGAATTTCGATTTTCTAGTGATTGGAATTTGGCTCTCCTTGGCCAATTCGAATTTTAGGCTTAGTGCTCTCTAGTTTTTGTATAAGCGGAAGGCATTGCCTCCTCATTTTTCATGGAGATTTGTGCATAGAAACCCTGGAGAAATTTGTAATCTTGTTTAGAATTTGAATAAAGTTGAAGACTTTGGAGGTTAATGTGAAAGCTCTTTGTGTGCCATGCTACATCTTGTATAAAGTGATACCATTCTTAGTTATTTACTTTTGATTCTTAAGCATATGATTTTGTGATTAGAAGGCTAACAATCTAGCACGATATTATATAATCTATGCTTTTCTCTTAAGTGTGTGGCTTTCAGGTATTCTCCCAAGTGCAAGAGCTCTTGCTTGGTTTACACATTCATTTCACAAGCTACCAAAGGAGTCTTTTACTTTAAGAAATCGAGAAACGAAGGGCTTGTTTGCCTCATCCATCAAACTACAAACACTACTTCTCTCTTTTTGGTTACTTGGTTACATTGTTGAGTAGTGGATCTTCTCTTTCCCACACTGTTTCTCTGTTCTCATATGTAAGTTTTGCCTTGAGAAAGTAGCTTGAGATTTGATCCCAAGTGCCACATAATTTTGTGGCTACTTTTCTTTCCCCACTAGCATCCTTGCGTGCATCCAGCTAGCTGGAAGGTTTTCGGGACTAGTGTTCTAGTGGTCACCTTGTTCTAAGGTTGATCCCACCTTGTTTGTTTGCTTGTTGGTTTTTGCTTGCTTTGGCCCTCTCTTCATCCTTTCGTTTTCATCCTTTTGTCCTCCCTCATCTTGCTCTTGTCTCACTTCACTTTTTCCTTTCTTCTCCTTTCGTTTTTTCGCTACCTTCCTTCTATTCATTTTCTCCTTCAACCTCTTCTTTTCCTCATCTCATCCATCTCCTTTAGGCTTGTCTCAAGCCCTCCTCCTTTCGTTCCTCTTTGAAGCACTACAAAAAAATCACAAAAAATAACAAGGTTTTGTTAGTAGTAGTTAGATCTCATTTACTTTGCATTTTTATTGTTTAGGATCTAGTCATGTTTCCATGTTAGTATTGCATCTCATTTTCAATAGTTAGATCTTGCTTTTAGTTTCTTAGATCTCATTTCAAAGGTTAAAACTTGCATTGGAAAAAGAATGAGCATATAGATTAGTGGCTAGTTTGCATCTAGTTTGATTTTTGCATTATAGATCTTAAAACTAGATTTGTTTTGATTTTGCACTAATGCTAATGGGTGCATGAGTGTTGGACTTTTGTTTGTTGTAAGTGTTGAGAAGAAAACAAGTCATTGAAAAGTGAAACAAGAAGAAGTTTGAACCAATACCACTTGGAGATTACCCAAAGAAGAAGAAGATTTGATCCAAGAAGACAAAACTATAATCATTCTCCTTTGTACAAACCCAAAAAAGGGGTTTTAGTTTTGTTGTTCACCGAGATGCACACCAGCATCATAAATCATTTGAAAGATGTTCCCTCACTACAAGTGGGGAAAGTGTGGCCTTGGGGGCAAGCAATGAGCCAGGTACTGTCACCTGAATCCTAGCTCCTTCGTTTAGGCTAAATCCTAACGAAACCAAGGGGGGTAGTCCCTACAAAGAGTTTACTATGGCTCAATGTGTTTTAATATTTTTTAATGTATGGTGATGCGGATGGGTGTTGTTTAGGAGTTTTTTTAAATGATGAAAAGATTGTAACTTATAAAAGATACAAGATAAATGCAATCCACGTTGCGAAACAGTATATGAGATCAGCTTGATATGCAACCACTTGAAGAACTTTAAGTACAAGTCACTCACATATGGAAAATTAAACAACAAGTACTCTAGATAGATAATAAGCAAATAAAAATATGATATCAAGGACTAGTGCCTCATGGAGTCAAAAATTTGCCTGAGTGCTTGGGTTGCTTGATACAAGAGTTCGAAAGATATGTTCGTGAGATCGTTTTGCAATTTATCTTGGTAAATTAAGAGTTTTAGTGGTCTTGATTATTAAGTTGGCAAGAAACAAGGATAAAACGTCCAACCAGAAGAAATACTTTTAGTGGCTATAAACGGTGATCTGACGGATCGTCCAGTTATCAAGAGGATAAGTGTCCAATGTTTAAACCACCCTCGAAGTCTGAACAACGACACTTCGGCTCCACCTCCCAGAATAGCACTTTAAGTATTTATCGAAAGCAACGCCGGTTCGTTGGTTGTGGGGTGAAAATTTTATTATGTTATAGAAGTTTATCAAATCTGACACCTTTTTGAGTACTAGCCCAACCTTTTCAGGTTGGTAGAGCATACGGGTGTCGGATAGCAACCAAGGTAAATTATTAACGGGGGTGTGAGTTGAAATGTTTTAGGATTATTGAAGCACACAGTTCAGCTCTCCGATAGAGAGTGCTCTTGACTTTTCTTTATGACAAGGTTCAAGAGACTTATTTAATCCATATGCCTAATGCAAGGGGAAATGCAAACTTAATATGCTCTCCGATAGAGAGTGCTCTTGACTTGGGTTATTACAAGTTCAAGAGGCTTTGTTCTTTATTAGAATAGAAGCAGCTTGCTTAAAGAAAAATCACACTTTCTAAGGCCAAGATTAACAACTAACTAAGAAATAAACAACAAGGTGGGATCAACCTCCGAACAAGGTGACCACTAGAACCACCAGTCCTTGAGACCTTCCAGCTAGCTGAACTTCGACAAGGAGTCTAATGGGGATAGAGAAGCTACCACAAAATAATGTGGTCCTGGGGATGAAATCCCAAAGTTGCTAACTCAAGTCAAAACTTGGAAGAGAGTTAATCTAAGTATGAAAATAAACTTTAATCTAGAAAGCTTGAAGCAAAACTAACTAAAGCATGCATGAAACAATCTTCCCCAAATGGGGAAGGAGAATCAATGTGTGGGAGGCCTTATCCCACCTAGCCTTTTTATTAATCGATTTACAAATGCCTTTAGAAATAAAATCCTTGGAAGGTCTTTTTGAGAGAAGTAAAACAACTAATGAAACAAAACTTAGAGGCTCTTAATGGCTTTTTTACAAAGGAGAGTGTTTGTATTATTTGTCTTTCTTGGTTCAAAATCTTCACTCTGGGTAATCTCCAAAAAAGGGTCTTGGTTTCAATCTTCTCTTGCTTCACTTTCCCAAAAAGCTCTTTCTCTTCTTACAACCTATAATAAGCAATGAACCAACAAACTCATGCACCCATTAGTCTTAGTGCAAAATACCAAAATAAAACTAACTTAAAACCTATAATAAACAATGAACCAACAAACTCATGCACCCATTAGTGTTAGTGCAAAATACCAAAATAAAACTAACTTAAAAAAACACTAAGATGCAATAAACTAAACTAGATGCAAAAGTTTCACTACCCTGTATGCTCAAAACCTTTTCAAATGCAAATTTTTTTCTTTTAGAGATGAGATCTAGAGTTACTTGCAACTTCAAGCAGAATGGAAACTTTTGATAAACAAGTGCAAGATCTAAACTATGTGCAAACCAACAAATTGAAATGCAACTAGAACAAAGCTAGATGCAAGATCTAAATGCCTAGTTTACAAAACTAAAAGAAAAATAAACTAACTACTAACCAACCCAACTATTAACTTTAACTTTGTTTTTTCTGCTTTGTGTTTTTATGTGTTTAGGGCAGCTTTGAAGGAGGACGAGAGAGCTGCCTAAAAGGATGGCAAGTGGCTGCAAATGGGCGAGGACAGCAATGAGAGGGAGATGAAAGGGCAGCCAATGAGATGATAATGGGGCAGTGAACAGTCAAGCGAAAGGGCTGCAAAACAGTCACTTAATGGGCTGCAAAAACAGTAAGGTAATGGGCAGTGGATAGGAGGAGGAAGAAGATGATAAAGGTGGGCAAAGCTAGGGAAAATGAGAGATCTAGAACGAGAGGAAGATGGGCTAGCAAATCAAGGCAAAGAAGTCAAGGAGAAAAATGGGAAGGCTTGAAGAATACAACCCTTAGAACCAAAGTGACCAAGTTTTAAAGATAGTTTGTGGGATGGAACTTGAAGCAAACCAAACTCTTAGTGCCTCCTTCCTGAAATGGACCAAACTATGCAGATCCTGAAAAGACAACCGGTGTTAAACAAACAAACATGTGATCCCGGAGATGAGCTAGATGCATCCGAGCTCACACCCTTCTCCAAGATGGCAAATCCTGTCCAAAATCAAACAACTCATGATGCCCAGTGAGATCAATCAACTAGCATGCTAAGCATATAAGGATTCATCAACATTAATATAACCGAATATTTCTTGCTCATGAAATCTTGATACAATAGCATAATCGACCAAGTTAGCAGCTGTAAATGGAAGATTTTACGTTCTAAAAATAGACCTCCTAAAACCAATTGATTTGATCATACATAAGCATTTGAATTGAGAAATATGGAAATCATTCACCTCACAAAAATCATTCACCACTAGCACCAAGTTGCATGGACCTCCAAAGTCTTGATCTTATTCCAAATAATGAGCATAAAAGCCTTTACAAAATTCTACAGAGTAAGTCTACAACCAAAGATCCATCTAAAGAGAGCCAAAACCAATTGATTTGATCATACATAAGCATTTGAATTGAGAAATATGGAAAGCATTCACCTCACAAAAATCATTCACCACTAGCACCAAGTCACATGGACCTCCAAAGTCTTGATCTTATTCCAAATAATGAGCATAAAAGCCTTTACAAAATTCTACAGAGTAAGTCTACAACCAAAGATCCATCTGAAGAGAGCCAAAATGGCTTCTCTTTATAACAAACTAGACACACCTAAACCCTAACTCGAATTGGCATCCAAAGGAGCCAATGGCACTTGACATAAAATCAACTTCCATTGAATCTCTGTCTAAAATCCAATAAAAAATCTGTCCAACCCAACTTCAAGCTCGAATCCTCCACATAGACTCTTAGTTGCAATTAAGGAGATGGGGAGGTGGCCTCCACCTTGGCAAGGCGCCCCCCATCTTTCATAGTTTACATCACCCAACAAATAATCGAATGCCAAGTGTAGAAACAAGATTCAAGAGGATATACGTGAGCTCTCTCAAGAAAATCATGTGAGTGATTGTAGGGATGTTGGTTGAGTTATGAAGAGAGCCAATCCTTATGATTTCACAATCTAAGGAGGGCGCCTACCAAAGGCATAAATGCACGTCAACCATCCATTAAAACTTAGCCACATGCCAAATCGTGAATCCCTTGAAGATATACGTGAGGGTGAAGGAGCATCACGTGAAGATGAGGTGGATGCTTGGAGTTTTGATTGAAATCTTGGTGGTTGAGAGTGGGAGGTGGCCTCCACCTAGGCAAGGCGCCCCCACTCCACTAAATGTAACTCAAGCATACTCCAATCTTCATTTAATAACCATTCCACATCACTGAACTCGAGTTTTGCATGCATGAGGGCGAATTCACTTGGAGTTAATCACTGCTGGTGACTGGATACTTGATTGGATGATGACTGAGATGATTGGAATCTTCATTAATGCCCAGTGCCATGTCAATTAGCCTTTTATTTTAATCCATTTGGATTATTTTGGAGAGATTTGGATTATCTCCAAATATTCAATTTTTTATATTTTAATTAATAATTTCTCTGTAACTGACTTTTTTGAGAAATTATTAATTATGAGGCTAAATTGACATCCGAAACTTAGGATAAACTGGTCCGGGGATCATGAATGATTTTTTGGCTTAAGGTTGGAGCCTTCAATCACTGAATTTGGATCCCGGATGACTGTCATATTACAAATTGCAAATTTTCCATTTAAACTATGGAAAAATTTATTAAAAATTAAAAAATAATTAAAAACCCGAAACCGGAGGACCCGGTAAAATTTTTTCAAAATTTTTTCTGAGGGTCATAGTGACCTAGGACATGACCAAAACCTATTCTAACAGTGTCTAGTAGGCTTAGAAACATCAGTTGGACTCTAATAACCCGCCATGGCTAAAATTTTCAAAATCGGGCATTCCAGCTTTGGAGGAAGCGAGAGAAAACCTCATCGATTATAGCTCGGCTGTAGGCAAAGTATAATTGACAAGGGAAAAACTCCCTGGAATACCTTAGTTGCTTAACCAAGTCATGGGGAACTGAGCCACTCAGAATCCTACTAGCACACTTTATTACAAACCTCGTGGGGCCATGGTTATGTCGACTGAAAAACAAAACTGACTAGCCAAAATTGGCTAGGCATAAAATGATGGATCATCTGATACACTGGAGTACAAACATTCATCATGTTTGTCAAATGGCGGCTCTTCAGATAATCCAACTATGGTACAAAAAAGTTGGTAACAAGTTTCATTTCTTAGTTGCTTTTCATTTTAAGGGCTTCAATCCCTTACTTGGTAATTGATTAATAAAATAAGGCTAAGTGGGATAAAGCCTCCCATATTTTGTGTTTCTTCCCCATTTGGGGAAGAGTGTCTTGTGCTTCCTTGTCTTCGTAGCTTAGTTTGCTTTTTTGCAAGTAGCTTAGTTTCAATTTTGTTGTAGAACACTAATTGCTAGATTAGTTCATTTTGCAAGTAGTTTATTAATTGTTAGATCATTGTTTTCATTTGTTGAGCTATCATTTGGTTTCTTGTTTACAAACTGCTTGTCTTTTAAAAAAGAACCAAAGACTCTTTAACTTGCCATAACACAAGTCAAGAGCACTCTCTGTCGGAGAGCATAAGCACTGCATTTTCCTTGCATTCAACATATAGATTAGTTAAAGTCTCTTGAACTTCTGTCATAAGACGAAGTCAAGAGCACTCTCTGTCGGAGAGTTTCACTGTGTGCTCTAAGTTTAAAACATTTCAAATTCACATTCCCCTCTAAAATTTACTTCGTTGCTTTCCATCACTTAGTATGCTCTGTCGACCCTAAAAAGTTGGACTCGTACTCAGAACAGTGATTGGATTTGTTAATCTTGCAAGTGATAACCATAATAAATTTTTCACCCCACAACCAACGAACCGACATTGCTATTTCGAGAAATACTCAGGTAGTGGGCAAAGTTCCTAACTGGTGGCGCCGGAAATCACCATTGTCATAGAGTTCGAGCTTGCAGGTTAAATCCACTGGACACCTAGCCTTGAATACTGGATGGTCCGTCATGTCACCAAGGGGAAGCCACTGAAGGTATATTTTTCCGGTTGGACTTCATCCTTGCTTTATTAGCCTTAATAATGAAGATCACTAAAATTTAATTTAAAATTTACAAAGAACACTTGCAAAACGATCTCACGAACACACTGAACTCTTGTATCAAGCATCCAAGTGTTGAAATACTGAGAGGGGGGTGAATTAGTATTTGCCAATAATTAAATTTTAATCGAGAGCAAGTTGCTAATCCCCAATCATAGCAGCATATCATCAACAATCATGAAAAAACAAGATGCACAGTACACAAGATTTTTACGTGGAAACCCGAGTCCTGGGGGTAAAACCACGGAAGCCTTTTATGATAAAATTTGACCCAGCAACAACTGGGGTTACAAATTTAATACAACTTCTCCAGCTACAACTGGAAGGGGCTACAACACCTAGGCTTCTGTTATCACACCATAGTAGCAGGGCTACTATTCTTGTACAGCAGATATCTGCACATTCCAGAGCATGGCTATATATTTTGGATCACTCATGATCAGAGCAGTATATTGTTCAGATATATGTTTGACCTTGTGTCAAGGCTGAGCCTTGAGAGTTCAGATTTGATGACCGATGTGACCCTTTATCCCATACAGTTTCAGGCTTGCACATTTAGGTCATTTAACAAAACCCACTGGTTTTTCACCTTACATAGATATGGTCTTTGCTAGTGTAGGCTCCATATTCACTTGACTCCATCCATACATGACCTTCTTGTTTGACTTTAAACCCTGACTTGTCTCGCTTGACTTTCTGATACCGAGGACTTCCCCATTTTTCTACCTCTGTGTTTGGACCGCATCCCTGTGTATTCAGTGTCTCGGCTCTGAGTTGGTGACAAAACTTGCCTTTGGTGAGTTGGATTGTAGGCCTAAATCATTCTGGTCGGTTGTCCCGATGTTTGGCATTGGCTCGAACTCCCCCTAGTCACTTGAGATGTTGTTGGCTAAAACTGAAAGCTCATGTTCTACCTATGGAAACTTATAAATTCGCCCATGGAAACAAAAAAAAAAGGGCAAGAGCGATGAACAGCTAAAAATACTCCTCGAAGAGTATAAGAAAGGTCCAAAAAGCAATGGTTCTTAAAAGCTATATCTAAACAATTGCTGACCTTATAAATATTTGAAAAAAACATGCCCTGGATGCAAGCTGCAACTAGTTGTGCTTCTCAGCACATCTGAAATCCGAAGGGTTATGTAGGCCAAAAAGGCCATGGAATAAAATTGAATGATCCTAATGAACCTGGATCAACTTGATGTAGACATGATGCCTAAGTTGAATAAGCACTCTCTAAACAACTTATCCATTTGTGAGACACAGCCATCCCCCGTGTTCTTTTGTCCAGCACAGAGTTTGTAGCTTTCCCCTTTCTCCCAGTCCAAAGTATTTTTGAGTTAAGTTAGACAAGCCATTCCCTTTGCCCAACCTTGTTCCTAGCCTTCATCCTTCACTAGCAGTTTGACCATGTCCAATGGGTGAGTTTGTCATTTGAACTATTGTGCAAGCAATTTTTATATAACAACGGAATATGCTAACTTAATTAATGCCACTGAATGGATGTTATACTTTGAGCTTGGTTGTGAGAATGATTAGAGAAGCATTGTCTTAGTCTACTGATGTGATTTATCCTTGGTTGTATATTCTTGGGATCTATGATGATGTGGACCATGTATAGATGATTATTGATGATGATTGATGGGCCCACATGCTTTATGATGATATCATATGATGGACATAGGATACAGATGATGATTGATCCAGTTCAGCAGGTTTTATTACTTCTTCAGATCAGCAGATTATGCATTGTCCATATATGGTGGACCCTACAGCTGGCCCACTTGGGCAACCCATGGTGTATGAGTACACATTCCTAGTGGATTTGGGTCTTCTGGATCCAATGAGACACTTATCTTTCAGTTCCGGGCACTTCTGACGGTGATTGATGCAGTTTTACACTTGTTGACCAGATTTGGGGCTGATTTCCCAGCCTGAGCAGTAGGGGCCCCGAGAGGTCAGTTCACCTAGGGCGCTGATGATGGAGGGGGTGGTCCAGTCCACTTGTTTTTACCATTTATCCCCCCTTCTGGAGAGCTTGGTGGGCTCAGATGGACAACGCTAGCACCCCAGGTGGCAGTTTTGGCACTTTCATAGTTCCCGAGGCAGTTAAAAAATGGGATAAAGTGGTCACTGAGGAAATCGATTTGGGCAATTGAGGCAAGGTTTTGGCATTTGGTTTTCACAGAGGTCTTCCAGGGTGGCATCACTATCTTCCAGTCAGTTTTCACCATGTGGGTATGCCCAGATTGATCACAGGAGGACATTTATTGCTTGACTGTCATGGATTCTGAGGACAGTTTTGGGTCATGTATATTATATTGGACATATTTTATTATTTTATTGTGCCTTGGGGATGAGCTAGTAAGGATTGATGCCTCCTAGCCCCACCATGAGCTTATATTGTCATGTCCTAGTCACCATGAGTTGGATTTTGGTACTTATGTTTCTCTAGTGGATGACGTCACCCTCTTATTGTACCATTTAGTGGGGGCGCTATTGTTATATTGAGTGATCCATGTGATATATTGTTATGGTTCATCTTAGCCATTGATTGTATGATGAGATCTTTTAATCTCAACCACTCAATTGATGTAGTATTGAGGAGTGGTATAGGGTTTTGGTCTTTATTATCCTATGTAAGGAGGAGACCCCCCATTGTATAGCTCACCTTTGGAGCTCTGGAATATTGGAATAGAAGATTTTTTGTGGAGCACATCTCTCTTGCATTGTGGATTCTCTTGCATATTGAATATACAGTATCTCTTCTATGTATCATTGTGGATTTTGGTGCTTCTACTAATCTTTTGATAGGAAAGTCGAATTGGTGGAGAGGAGGGCGACTTCATGAGGGTTATTGTTGGAGGGATCCACATATTCTCTCTTGGGTTGATCTTGTGACAGGGAGTATCATTATTGTATCTTTGTGACATAGTTGATGCTTTCTATTACATCTTTCTACCATTTTCATAATCATCTTGCTTGACTTGTTTCTTTGATCTTGTCTTGTAGGAGGAGGACGATTTGGCTATCTTGGAGAAGGACGTTTTGGTTGGAGCTCTTGGATCTCACTCTTGAATATACACATAGTAGAATGCTATCAATTTGCAAGGTGGCCACAAGCAATTGAGGTAAGATCTACAAGGTATGTGCCTCTTTCATCCATTCTATCTTCATTGGTCATAAACCCTAATTTATTAAAAACCCCAATTTTGGTATTTCTTTAATCTACTTAGATCTAGCCTTGCTTTTGAGAAGATCTTGAAAACCCACCTCTATAGCATCCACCCCTAGTTGGATCTATAGTTTGGTGGTGATTGGCTTAGAATTGACACACTTTTCAAGGCAAAAAGCCCTCTTGAACCCAAATCGTACTTCCTAGTGAGAGGCTTGTTTGGTTAGATCTAGCACATGGGTAGGTGAGATCCCACTTGATTTGCAATCTAGACACTTGATAACCTACCCCCAGATTCTTACTTTGGTGAATTCTACCTTGTGGACATCATTCCATGTTTTAAGGGGTCAAAACCCCCTTTTGAATTTCTTGGCACCTCAAAACTCAGATCTACTAAGATCTAGCCCTTGGATTGACTTGATTTTTGGGACATGCATAGATCGGGGTACTAGTTACTTGGATCTATAGTTTGGTGACCATTGGACTTGATTTGGTCCACCAAACCCACATTTTAACCCTCCTTGAGCGAAGTCGCACTACCTAGGGAAGGTGAGTTTGTCCACTTTGAGGAAGTGGGTGTTTGGGATTCTTGGAGATTTGGAATGCCCATGCCTTGAAACCTAGGTCTAGACTGTCTTTTTGTCACGATCCGCCTCGGGGGTAGCATTCCTTGTTTTAAGGGATTGTGGTCCACTTAAGGTTATTACTTGAAAAACCTAGATCTAGCAAAATCCAACCATTGGATCTCATTTAGCCCACTTGATTTGGCTTCTAGGTGTCCCGATCTATACTTTGACATACTTTTTGACTCCATTAGCCCATCAAACAAGGCACTAGTCCTCCACTAAGCAAGTCGCACTCCTTGGGAATTGTGTCAAACCCTAGATCTAGTATGTGGGTACTCCTAGAATCAACTTAGATTCATAGATCTAGTCTCTATCCAACTTATAGTACCAACTTCGCACCTTGTGGGCCTACCTAGAACCATTTCACACTTCCCAAGAAAACAAGACCCACTTGTGTAAACACATGGTACCTTACCTTGACATCATACCAAACAATGTGGCCTAAACCATACATAGGTTGAAACACTAACTATCCATTACACCACCTTCAACCATATCTGAACTCTTAGGCCCATTTAGCCTTGCATTGGTTTCCGCAACTCCTCATTTACTTACCCTTAGAAACCTCTGTTTGGGTCCAATCAACTGTGATTGGTTATAGGGTCTCCCCCTTGGTCTAGTTACACCCTGACCTAAAGCGAAGAGTGCCTCGGTTTACGTGACTCCCATATTGCATTGGGAACCGTGGCATCTCTTGGGTCACCTCTTTAGTTGCCTGACTCCTCTACCGTCTCGGATGGGATACCTTTAGGGGCAACTACAAGTTGTGTGATAACATTTTTGGCGCCGCTGCCGGGGAAGGTAGAGGCCTACCCTGGTTCGACATATATTTTTCAAACCTCTACTCCCGTTCTCTTTGCCAACATTAACATTTTTGGCGCCGTTGCCGGGGAAGGTAGAGGCCTACCCTGGTTCGACATATATTTTTCAAACCTCTACTCCCGTTCTCTTTGCCAACACTAACATTTTTGGCGCCGTTGCCGGGGAGGTAGAGGCCTACCTTGGTTCAACATATGTTTTGTCTCACTCTCTCCCTGCACTTTAAACGACATACATCTTGGTAGAAGAGTTTTAAAATCTACCCGGCGACTCCACATAAGCGACTCCACTGGTGATCGATCCTATCATTATCTAGAACCCATGGGGTGCATCATTTGGTATTTAGGTTCTTGTTTTTAAAAATATAAAAAATAAATTTTTGCCATCCATGGCTGCTTCTGAGCGTCCTAGAACTTTTGGTTGTTTGAAAGTTTTTGACTTCTCAAAAATTGTTGGGTATCCTCATCACATCCCTCATCAAGCCCGTGAAAGGTTGTCTAAATTTGATGGAAGTCATGAAGTATCTGCTAAAAGACACCTTGAACTTTTTAGGGAAATTATTAAAGATTTATCCATAACCCATGAGGATGTGTGTATGAAACTATTGGCTTCGTCCTTCAAAGAAAGAGCTGAGATCTGGTTCTTAAATTTGAAGTCCAATAGCATTTCCGGTTATGACATGTTTGAGCAAAGTTTCTTAGAAAGATGGGGAAGTGAATCCGATGATATATATTTTTCAAATCAAAACCTTCCCCTTTTTGATCCTATTGTTGAATCTGTTAATAATCAAACATCAAGTGAATTGTCAACATCCGAAGATGACCCCTCCTGCTCAATTTCTTTTGAAGATGAGTCTTCCACTTTTGAATCGATTAAAAGTCAAACCCATAATCATTGTATAAATCATAATTTTTCAAGTTCCTTTTTAGGTACCCTAGTCCTGATCTTGAGGAAATTTCTGAGGATGAGCCTTTAGTCAACAAGTCTATTGAAGTTCCTCCTTCGGAGAAACTCATTAATCATTCTATCATTACCAATCCTTTAATTTGTCATCATCTTTTTGAAGAAGAAGAAAGTGGGGACATTGACCAAGATCCATTAGTGGTGGTTTCACATTATCATTGTGCAAATAATCAAGATGCTTTAAATGAACTTGTTGATTTTATCCCTGACAATTTAAATAAAAATGATCATTTATCCTCAAATGAATTTAATGATGAATCAATAGAAGGTCAAGATGAGGATGAATTAGTGAATCACACTAGATGCTCTAATCTTTGTTCCACTTCTTGTAATGAGTCTTTAAAATTTTCCATCCTTAGTCAAAACAGCTTCATCCATTTATTAGAATTAAAATCTTGTCCTCGGTTTGTAAATATAAGACTTGATCAAAAGTTTATCATTCCCAGAATAAACAATTTTGCTTTAAAAGGCCTTTCCTTTTGTCAAATTCCAAGGCCAAATGTTTCTATCCATCTGGGAGAAATTGCTTCCACCCTCCCTTCCCAACTCTTTCAATCATCTTTGGGTTGGTGGTCTAGTCAGTCTTTTGCTTTTAAAATTTTCAATAAGAAGTATAAGCATGATTACATGTTTGGAGAAAATGCACTTCATTTCCCTTTTCAGTCACTTTGGAACCATAATGCTTGTTGTCAATTTATCAATCATTCTAGGTGGCTAGAAAAGGTGTTTAAAGGTCAATTCCATCTTTTCTCCATTTTTGAGCATCAAGAGGGTCTGACTTTGATTTTTCGTCTTCTAAGCTTTGATTTGTCTCCACTTGGTTTCTATTTGATCATCAGTCCCAAGGAGAATCAAATTGAATATGTGAGAAAAGTAAATGAAGAAGTTAATTTGTGTGAAAATGAATCGAATCACATGTCTTATGTATTCCCTCCATCCATCCCTGAGTTTAACTTGCATAAATTTTATGATCCTATCAGTTCTTTGATGGAGGATGTTTGCATCAGACAGTCTTCTCCTTGGCATAATTTCATATTGTATCATTCAAACCATTCTTCAATTTTTGAACAAGTTAGGAAGATTATGCCCTCAAATTCGTTAATCTTTAGCCCAATCTTGATTTGTTCTATTATCAAAAATCAAAGAAGAATCATTAACCTATTTGAGGAATGGTTGCATTGGATTTATGATTTTACCTAACATTTGTGCTAAATGGTTAGAGTAGAGTAGGTAGCTTCTGAATAAGCTCACTTGAGCAGTAGGATTCGTGTGATTTTTCTTTCTCTGTGTGATGAGTACTGTCCCTTTTTCTTTTTCTGCTTAGAGTTTTTGCTTGTTTTTCTTTTTCTTCTTTATTGAGTTGAGCCTTGCTCCTTCCTAAGCTTGTCTCCTCTCCTGCATGCATTTAAGAAATTTTAGTTGTCATTTATGTGTGGCTGCCTGTGCAAGTTGAGATTGCCTGTTTGAAAGAAGTTCTCTTCCCTCCTGCACAGTAATAAAAATAATGAATGATGAATAAATAATATATGCCATGTTAGTTTGTATTTTGGCGCATTTCAGTTTTTGTTTTAGAGTAGAAGTCATTTTCAGTTTTATTTTATATATTTGTCCCATACATGCTCCATGATGGTATTCTAGTGTTTGTGAGAGCAGGAACAGGTGCAAGATAAAAGCTGAAAGCAAGGATGGTGCAGTGCTGGATTGAAGATTGATGCAGAGCAGTTCGAGACCAAAGATTCTGAGGTTCTCAAGCGCTCTCTCCCTTAGAGCACTTGTCCCAGCTGGAGCCAGATGTTATCACACCATAGTAGCAGGGCTACTATTCTTGTACATCAAATATCTGCACATTACAGAGCTTCCATTATTCCAGAGCATGGCTATATATTTTGGATCACTCATGATTAGAGCAGTATATTATTCAGATATATGTTTGACCTTGTGTCAAGGCTGAGCCTTGAGAGTTCAGATTTGATGACCGATGTGACCCTTTATCCCATACAGTTTCAGTTCAGTGCCTAGAGATGTATTGCAGCAGTGTTTCAGATGGTGCACGATGATTATTATTTTGATGATGTTGTATGATCTATGGATATGTTATCACTGACTGTGGATTATTATCTTGTTGATTTAGTCATGATTACAGCATGTGCTTGGTATATTATTCCTGATGTGGCAAACTGTTTAAATTGAATTGTAAATCATAAAAATGGACAATAGCTTGCACATTTAGGTCATTTAACAAAACCCACTGGTTTTTCACCTTACATAGATATGGTCTTTGCTAGTGTAGGCTCCATATTCACTTGACTCCATCCATACATGACCTTCCTGTTTGACTTTAAACCCTGACTTGTCTCGCTTGACTTTTTGATACCGAGGACTTCCCCATTTTTCTACCTCTGTGTTTGGACCGCATCCCTGTGTATTCAGTGTCTCGGCTCTGAGTTGGTGACAAAACTTGCCTTTGGTGAGTTGGATTGTAGGCCTAAATCATTCTGGTCGGTTGTCCCGATGTTTGGCATTGGCTCGAACTCCCCCTAGTCACTTGAGATGTTGTTGGCTAAAACTGAAAGCTCATGTTCTACCTATGGAAACTTATAAATTCGCCCATGGAAACAAAAAAAAAGGGCAAGAGCGATGAACAGCTAAAAATACTCCTCGAAGAGTATAAGAAAGGTCCAAAAAGCAATGGTTCTTAAAAGCTATATCTAAACAATTGCTGACCTTATAAATATTTGAAAAAAACATGCCCTGGATGCAAGCTGCAACTAGTTGTGCTTCTCAGCACATCTGAAATCCGAAGGGTTATGTAGGCCAAAAAGGCCATGGAATAAAATTGAATGATCCTAATGAACCTGGATCAACTTGATGTAGACATGATGCCTAAGTTGAATAAGCACTCTCTAAACAACTTATCCATTTGTGAGACACAGCCATCCCCCGTGTTCTTTTGTCCAGCACAGAGTTTGTAGCTTTCCCCTTTCTCCCAGTCCAAAGTATTTTTGAGTTAAGTTAGACAAGCCATTCCCTTTGCCCAACCTTGTTCCTAGCCTTCATCCTTCACTAGCAGTTTGACCATGTCCAATGGGTGAGTTTGTCATTTGAACTATTGTGCAAGCAATTTTTATATAACAACGGAATATGCTAACTTAATTAATGCCACTGAATGGATGTTATACTTTGAGCTTGGCTGTGAGAATGATTAGAGAAGCATTGTCTTAGTCTACTGATGTGATTTATCCTTGGTTGTATATTCTTGGGATCTATGATGATGTGGACCATGTATAGATGATTATTGATGATGATTGATGGGCCCACATGCTTTATGATGATATCATATGATGGACATAGGATACAGATGATGATTGATCCAGTTCAGCAGGTTTTATTACTTCTTCAGATCAGCAGATTATGCATTGTCCATATATGGTGGACCCTACAGCTGGCCCACTTGGGCAACCCATGGTGTATGAGTACACATTCCTAGTGGATTTGGGTCTTCTGGATCCAATGAGACACTTATCTTTCAGTTCCGGGCACTTCTGACGGTGATTGATGCAGTTTTACACTTGTTGACCAGATTTGGGGCTGATTTCCCAGCCTGAGCAGCAGGGGCCCCGAGAGGCCAGTTCACCTAGGGCGCTGATGATGGAGGGGGTGGTCCAGCCACTTGTTTTTACCATTTATCGCCCCTTCTGGAGAGCCTGGTGGGATCAGATGGACAACGCTAGCACCCCAGGTGGCAGTTTTGGCACTTTCACAGTTCCCGAGGCAGTTAAAAAATGGGATAAAGTGGTCACTGAGGAAATCGATTTGGGCAATTGAGGCAAGGTTTTGGCATTTGGTTTTCACAGAGGTCTTCCAGGGTGGCATCACTATCTTCCAGTCAGTTTTCACCATGTGGGTATGCCCAGATTGATCACAGGAGGACATTTATTGCTTGATTGTCATGGATTCTGAGGACAGTTTTGGGTCATTTATATTATATTGGACATATTTTATTATTTTATTGTGCCTTGGGGATGAGCTAGTAAGGATTGATGCCTCCTAGCCCCACCATGAGCTTATATTGTCATGTCCTAGTCACCATGAGTTGGATTTTGGTACTTATGTTTCTCTAGTGGATGACGTCACCCTCTTATTGTACCATTTAGTGGGGGCGCTATTGTTATATTGAGTGATCCATGTGATATATGTTTATGGTTCATCTTAGCCATTGATTGTATGATGAGATCTTTTAATCTCAACCACTCAATTGATGTAGTATTGAGGAGTGGTATAGGGTTTTGGTCTTTATTATCCTATATAAGGAGGAGACCCTCCATTGTATAGCTCACCTTTGGAGCTCTGGAATATTGGAATAGAAGATTTTTTGTGGAGCACATCTCTCTTGCATTGTGGATTCTCTTGCGTATTGAATATACAGTATCTCTTCTATGTATCATTGTGGATTTTGGTGCTTCTACTAATCTTTTGATAGGAAAGTCGAATTGGTGGAGAGGAGGGCGACTTCATGAGGGTTATTGTTGGAGGGATCCACATATTCTCTCTTGGGTTGATCTTGTGACAGGGAGTATCATTATTGTATCTTTGTGACATAGTTGATGCTTTCTATTACATCTTTCTACCATTTTCATAATCATCTTGCTTGACTTGTTTCTTTGATCTTGTCTTGTAGGAGGAGGACGATTTGGCTATCTTGGAGAAGGACGTTTTGGTTGGAGCTCTTGGATCTCACTCTTGAATATACACATAGGAGAATGCTATCAATTTGCAAGGTGGCCACAAGCAATTGAGGTAAGATCTACAAGGTATGTGCCTCTTTCATCCATTCTATCTTCATTGGTCATAAACCCTAATTTATTAAAAACCCCAATTTTGGTATTTCTTTAATCTACTTAGATCTAGCCTTGCTTTTGAGAAGATCTTGAAAACCCACCTCTATAGCATCCACCCCTAGTTGGATCTATAGTTTGGTGGTGATTGGCTTAGAATTGACACACTTTTCAAGGCAAAAAGCCCTCTTGAACCCAAATCGTACTTCCTAGTGAGAGGCTTGTTTGGTTAGATCTAGCACATGGGTAGGTGAGATCCCACTTGATTTGCAATCTAGACACTTGATAACCTACCCCCAGATTCTTACTTTGGTGAATTCTACCTTGTGGACATCATTCCATGTTTTAAGGGGTCAAAACCCCCTTTTGAATTTCTTGGCACCTCAAAACTCAGATCTACTAAGATCTAGCCCTTGGATTGACTTGATTTTTGGGACATGCATAGATCGGGGTACTAGTTACTTGGATCTATAGTTTGGTGACCATTGGACTTGATTTGGTCCACCAAACCCACCTTTTAACCCTCCTTGAGCAAAGTCGCACTACCTAGGGAAGGTGAGTTTGTCCACTTTGAGGAAGTGGGTGTTTGGGATTCTTGGAGATTTGGAATGCCCATGCCTTGAAACCTAGGTCTAGACTGTCTTTTTGTCACGATCCGCCTTGGGGGTAGCATTCCTTGTTTCAAGGGATTGTGGTCCACTTAAGGTTATTACTTGAAAAATCTAGATCTAGCAAAATCCAACCATTGGATCTCATTTAGCCCACTTGATTTGGCTTCTAGGTGTCCCGATCTATACTTTGACATACTTTTTGACCCCATTAGCCCATCAAACAAGGCACTAGTCCTCCATTAAGCAAGTCGCACTCCTTGGGAATTGTGTCAAACCCTAGATCTAGTATGTGGGTACTCCTAGAATCAACTTAGATTCATAGATCTAGTCTCTATCCAACCTATAGTACCAACTTCACACCTTGTGGGCCTACCTAGAACCATTTCACACTTCCCAAGAAAACAAGACCCACTTGTGTAAACACATGGTACCTTACCATGACATCATACCAAACAATGTGGCCTAAACCATACATAGGTTGAAACACTAACTATCCATTACACCACCTTCAACCATACCTGAACTCTTAGGCCCATTTAGCCTTGCATTGGTTTCCGCAACTCCTTATTTACTTACCCTTAGAAACCTCTGTTTGGGTCTAATCAACTGTGATTGGTTATAGGGTCTCTCCCTTGGTCTAGTTACACCCTGACCTAAAGCGAAGAGTGCCTCGGTTGACGTGACTCCCATATTGCATTGGGAACCGTGGCATCTCTTGGGTCACCTCTTTAGTTGCCTGACTCCTCTACCGTCCCGGATGGGATACCTTTAGGGGCAACTACAAGTTGTGTGATAACAGCTTCGTCAGCTGCAACTGACGAGCTGCTACAACAGCTCAGCTCACAAAATTGTGAGCCCTAGCACCACCCTGCCACCCTGAAGAAAAGGATGATTGAACCTGTGGACCTGTTAAACCAATCATTGAACCTGCTGCTGATAATTTCTGCTCTCTGATCACTGGCAAGTCATCACAGTACTCTGATATATCGTTTGACTGCTATACACTGCTCATTCACAATCACTGAACAAGTAATTCTGCTCTATTTTCACTTCTTATTACTGTAAGACCATCCCTAGTCTGAAGCAAAACTGTACTGAATCATAGACTGTAACAAAACTCAGATCATGGCAAAAACATCAAGTCAATCTGATATTGCTGCCACTCATTAACTGTTGCTCATTGCCTCTGTCATCAATCTGAAACCACTCTGTCCACTAAAACAACTGCTACTCGTGCCAATCATCTAGAAGTCTGCTCATATGCTGATCATCAGTGTGTCTGGTCATCATCAAGAGGTCTGCTCATTTATTCATCATGCCAATTCAAAATATCGGTTCATCTACTGCACATGCTGTTAAGAGATCTGCTCATACATTTCTCATACCGGTATATCAAAGATTTGCTTATTGTAACATTTATCAGTAGGTGTATGCCAACAAGTCAAGCCTCAATTTAATCAAAAACCTAATCAACAAATGTCATTAGGGCTTAACCCTACTTCCCAGTTTATCTAACCAAGTTTCAAGGTGTCCACAAACCTTTGCACATTCAACTGTATATCCCTGAGCATATATAACATCACTGGGCATTGCTAAACATTTTACTGTGTACTAGTCAATTGTGTAATTAGCACTGTGTATTGTCAAACAATTGTGTAATTCTGAGTGTAGGTATCAACATACTGTGTGTTGTCTGCCAAACAGCACACCAGCAGCGGAAATCTTTCGAAAGCTGTCTCTTCACTACAAGTGAGAGAGGTGTGGCCTTGGGGGCAAGCAATGAGCCAGGTACTGTCACCTGAATCCCAGCTCCTCCGTTTAGGCAAAACTCCTAACGAAGCCAAGGGGGGTAGTCCCTAAAAGAGAGTGTCACTAAGGCTCTAGTGTTTATAGTGTTTTTAGGTGTCGTGATGTGGATGGGTGTTGTTTAGGAGTTTTTTGGAATGAGAGACAATATAAAATCAAAATATAAAACAAGATAGTGCAATCCACGTTGCAGATACAAGATGAAAGATACACTTGGGCAATAAATAAATCACTTCACGTAAATATAGCAAATACTCCAATGTTGATACTTAAGAAAGCAAAATATAAGATGAAGGACCAGTGCCTTATGGAGTCAAAAATTAAATGTGATTTATGAAAACTTGATACAAGTGCTTGAATTGGAAAGTTTGTGAGAACGTTGTGCAGCTTATCTTGGTAAATTTAAAATTTTAATTGTCTTGATTATTAGGGCTAAAACCAAGGATGTTCAAAGAGTGTCCGGAAAGTAATTTTAATCAGCCCCTTTAAGAGACATGTCGGGGCCTGTCTGGAATCACGGCGAGGCGCGCAATGCTAACCAGCCACCGTGTCGCAGATTGGGCAATCCGGCGCCTCCCCTGAGAACTAATTAAAATACTCTATGACAACGCCGGTTCGTTGGTTATGGGGGTGAAAGTTTTAATTAGATTTTCACTTGTAAATTAACAAGTCTTCCACCTTTCTGAGTACTAGCCCAACCGTTTCCGGTTGGAAGAGCATACGGGTGTAGGACAGAAACCAAGATAAATTAATTAAGGGGTGTATGAGTGGAAATTTTTATTATTTAGAGAACCTTGTTCAACTCTCCGACAGAGAGCGCTCTTGACTTGATCTTATGACCAAAGTTCAAGAGACTTGCTAAGCTTAAAATGCCTAATGCAGGGATAATGAAAAACTAAAATGCCCTCCGATAGAGGGTGCTCTTGACTTGGATTTGGCCAAGTTCAAGAGACTTTGGTTTATTTTAAAGAAGCAGAAAGTAGTTGTGTTGTAAAAGCAATAAATCAACTTTTTAAATGATTAAACAAATCGATAAGCTTGAAAGATATGAAGTAATGCTTAACAAGAAACTACTTTGCCAAATAAAATGAAACTAAACTCAAACTAGTATTCTACCACACAAGATTTAATCTATTAGGTGGGATTGATCTCCGAACAAGATCAACCACTAGAACCGCCTGCACTTGAGAACCTCCAGCTAGCTAAAAGCTCTGCCAAGGAAACCGACGGGGAAGGAAGAGTAACCACAAATTATGTGGTCCTGCCCTTGAGACAAAATCTCAAGGATACAACTTCCGGTCGAAAGCTTTGGAAGAGAGACAAGATAACAATAAATGCAAAAATAAAACTAAACTACCCAAGAATCTCTTTCAGGTCAAAGACCCTACTTGGGAGAGCATGGGGGTAAGTAAATATGGAAGAATGAGCAAATATAACTTAATGAAATAAAATTAATCTAAGAGCATATGAAAAGATCTAAAGCTAAAAGCAAAACCACTCAATGATACGAGACCACAAGGCTTCCCCAAATGGGGAAGTGGATGTGGGGGCTTAAAAACCCCACCTGCAAGTTTTATTATGGAGATACAATTGCCCTTGGGAAAAACCCTTGTAGGGACTTTTTTCAAAATAAATAACTTGTAAAACTCGAAAGTAAACTGAGATCTATTACAAAAGGATAAGAATGATCTAGCTTTGTCTTTTGCCCTCCTGTGTTCTTAATGGCTTCTCGTTTTGAAGCTTCTTGACTTCTACTCCCTGAAAAAGTCTATAACAAACTAATCGCTCCAATACCCATTAGCATTAGGAAATTAAATAACAAATTGATACTAGCTTATAGTCCTTGATCCATAAATTACATCCAAGCAAATGATAAAACAAAAATCTCTTTTGAGATGCAAAATGAAACTATTTTGAAATTTAAACTATTTGCAAATGTTGGATTGACCAAAATAAAGTGGCAGCCACACGTGTGAGGTTTAAGGACAGTCAAACAATGTTTAACATGGCAGTCACCAAGTTTTAGGGCAGTTACATGTGTAGATATCTTAGTTGGCAGCCAATAGAAACACACCTTATGACAGTCAATTAAATGTGTAGAGAACGTCAAATAACAACAAACTTTGGGACAGTGAATTAAAGTTCTAACAGTCCATTTCAAGGTAGATGGCAGCCACACACTTTATGACAGTCCTAAATGTTTGAAGAGGCAGTGAACAATGTTTCATAACAGTCCATCAAAGTGCTAGATGGCAGCCCACAAGCTTAATGACAGTCCTCAATGTTTAAAAGGCAGCCCAACAAGGATTTTAACAGTCAACCAAAGTTTATATGGCAGCCAACAAATCAACAGAATATGTAGTTCAATGGTTTTGCATGTTGACAAGATTTGAGACTAGATAGTAACTAGGAAAAAGATCTATGATAATTACCTTAAACGATACAACTAACTATCAAAGTTCAACAAAACTAGTAGAGCTAATCTAGCATGTCATGAGATATGAATATTTAACTTTTGAAATCCCAATTAGCTAGTTAAACAAACTAACTAGATTCTAACAAAAGTAAATGCTACAAAGTAAGATCTACAAATGAAATACTAACACCTAGCTAACATCTAATCACTTGATTTGTTTTTTGTTATTTGTTTTGTATTTGTAGGGCAAAAAGGGGATGGACGATAGGAAAAGAGGCAAAAAACCCAAGGAGAAAACGAATGGAAGGAGGAGAGGAAGCAAGAGAGGGACGAGAGGAGGGATAAGGTAGCAAGGAGAGGAGAAGCTAAAGGAAGTGGGACGAGAGCAATGAAGAGAAAGACGAATGGTAGAAGGTAGGCAAAAAACGAAATGGAGGAGTAGATCTAGGGCAAAGGAGGATGAAATAGCAAGACAAGGACAATGGACTACAAGTGGAACACTTGAGAGGGTGAAAACACTGTCTTGGAAATCCTCCGGTTAACCGGTGATACACCGACAACAAGTGTTGAAGAGATCACAAGGGAACAAATCCCAAGTTATTCCCCAAGATTGAAAAAAGTTTCAATCTTATGGCTTACTAATCTATGGCTTGAAGAGGATAAGTGACTAACTTGGATCACAACTAGAAAGGCTAGAAAGTGCTTAGCATGCAAGTAAAAAAAAATTCAAGGAGCAAATGAGAAGGCTTGAAGAAGAGAAGCCTAAAGTAACCAAATTGATTTTTAAATAAATTTAAGAGATGGAACCTTAGATTGAAGCCTTTTGCCAAATCCCTTAATGCTTGAGATTGACTCTAGAAAGATCCTGAAGCATGCACAAATTGTTAGAAAATGTAGGCCTTTTGAAGAGATAAAAGATGCAACCTAGCTCAAATCTCTCTTCAAAACCTGTCGGATCTGCACAAGTAATTACTCATAAACACATCTTGATCATAATAGTATGCATAATAAAAGTGAGATTAGAATAGTATAAGTATTTCCGACTACAGTCTACTCCTTCTAAATCACACTTAAACCAAACATAAATGGACAACTTGTATTCAAATGCCCATCCTATGGGCTTAAGAAAGCCTTCTAAGCAAATTATAGATCAAAACATGAGATTATAAGCAAATAACAAGAACAAATTCACCTTGATATTATGAAGACATTTCCATGAGAAGCATTTGACAACACATAGACCTCCAAAGTCGCTTTATTTCCTTAAGCCAATGGCTTTGCAATGTCAAAATGGCAGAGTAACTTTACATCCAAAAATCCATGAGATAATAACCCAAATGGGCCTCTCTTTATAATAAAACACACTAGAATCCTAAGCCTAAACCCTAGGTCGAATTAGTAATGAGCATGTAGTTCGAAATCCAATCAAATCGAGGCTTGGAGGGTACAACTCGCACTAGTTGGTTGGTATGGGTGAAGAGGTGGCAAACTCGAGTGGTAGAAGGCATGGGAAGTATCATCCAACGAATGGGCAAGCTACAACAAGGAAGGGTGTGATCCATGTGGAGATACGCGAGCTCTTAGGTAGGATTGACGTGAGCTATGTGGAGGGGCGAGTTGAGGAGTGGTAGGTTGCAAGCTAGTTCAAAGGATGGCAAGTGGCATGGGTAGGTACTAACTCGCATAGGTGAGAGCCAAAGATACATCACAACCAATGAGCATGCTCCAACAAGGATAAAACTCGACTTTGATGGAGATTGACGTGAGGATGGTGAAGATTGCGAGTAGGTTATGGTGGAGACACGTGCTAGCAAGTAGGTGTAGATTCGAATCAATGAAGGGAGCCAAGCTTTAGGATAAGGTGAGTCATGAGGGCGCCCACTCTACATTGAATGCAAAACCACCAACCCAATCATCAAATGCCAACACATAAAATCGAATTTTGCATGAGGAGGGCGAATTGCCTTGAGTGGATAATCTTCTGGCGACTGGGAGTGCTTGGAGTTGATTGGAATCTTCCTAAATGCTCATTGCCATGTCATTTAGCCTTTTATTTTAATCAAATTGATTAATTTTGGAGAGGTTTGGATTATCTCCAAAATATTCAATTTTATTATTTTAATTAATAATTTCTCTGTAAATGACTTTTCAGAGAAAATATTAATTATGAGGCTGAATTGACATCCGAAAGTTGGGTTTAGCTGCTCCATGGGTCATGTGTGATTTTTGGCTTATGAAACGAGCCATCAAACACTAAGTTCGGACCCCAGATGACTGACATAATTACAGACTCAAATTTCGCTATTTAAACTATAGAGAAATTTAATTAAAATTTAAAAAAAAAATAATTAAAAATTAAAAACCCCAATTTCGACGCGTCCGGTAAATTTTTTTCGAAATTTTTTCTGGGGGTCCTAGAGACCTAGGACATGACCAAAACCTATTCTAATAGTGTCTATTAGGTTTATACATTATAGTTGGACCCTAATAACCCCCCATGGCCAAATTTCCAAAATTGGGCATTCCAGCTTTGGAGGAAGCGAGAGAAAAACCAAGAGATTATATCTCGCTTGAAGCAAAGTATAATCTGACGGTGAAAAAACTCCCTGGAATACCTTAGTTGTTTAATCCAGTCATGGGGAACCGAGCCACTCAGACCCTACTAGCACACTTTGATACAAACCCCCATGGGGCCATGGTCATGTCGACTCAAAAACAAAACTGGCTAGACCCAAATATAATGAAACCCAGATACTCTGGAAGTGAACACTGATGCGTTCCAACACTGACGGCTCAATAAGGTTTCAACTATTGTACAAATCAGTTGATAACATCTGGCTCCAACTGCGGGATGGACACTTGCTTGATCTAGGAATCAAAGAAGGTGTTCGAGAATTCCAGAATATCATTTTCCTGCACAGAAAGAGAAGTGTCTTAGTTGCCATGTACATGATAAATAATGCCAAAATGAAATATCAAATATGAAACTATTTTTTGCTTTTTCCTTTTCAAATTTAAAGTACAAAAATGGAAATCTTTTCTTTTTCAGCATATATATGAACTATAGTACAAAAATACACTATGATACAGAAATAATGATACATAAAGTACAAAGATAAGAGTTTAGGGAAATCCTGAGATGGCCTCTTGGTCATCTTGTATGTTGTTCCGATAAAAGGGCTTCAAATGTTGCCCATTTATAGGGAGAGGCAGTATTTCTCCTTCCATAGTGTTGAGGCCGAAAGAATTATCTCCAACTTGGCAGCGTATAATAAAAGGACCTTTCCAAAGGCTGTCGAATTTCCCATGCTTCCCAGGTTTCTCCCTTCTTTTGTCCCATAATAGAACAATGTCCCCTTCTTGAAAGCTAAGTTACCGGAAACGTCCTATTAGCCTTGGTGAAACGCCGTTCCCCGTTTCGGATCCTGAAACGGAGGGGATACGGCCCTGAAACGTCATTGAAACGTATCATAGTGGTACAGATACGTTTCAAGGGTTTTGGATACGTTTCAGGGGAATTCTGAAACGTATCAGAGAGAGAGGGCCACGTTTCTAACGTTTTTTTATTCCTGAAGTCGAATTTTTAATTGTTTCCCTGGTCTACATTGAAACTCTGAAGGACCCACTACCTCTCCATGGAAGCTATAAAGGATATTAAATGGTAATATTAAATTCTTAAAGTAAAAGGATAGAAAATGAAATATAAGGAGAATGTCACTTTTACTCCTTATACATTCTCCTTATATTTCATTTTCTATCCTTTTACTTAAATTTTTAACATTACCATTAATTGTTTCAGGATGTTTGAGAGTGGTTCCAACCTCATTGGACTGCATATGCAAAAAGTAGAATTTTTAATCCCATTCAAAATTCAACAGACTTAACAGTTTTCAGGATTTCAGGATTGCAACGTTGCCACTGGATTCAATCAAGCACATCAACCCCTCTATGTACCTTGATGTTGGTGGTGTTGATTGTTGAACTCCTCTGTCTTAAATGGACTTCGACCCACTTCCATAGCTCGAGAATATGAACAGAGTGCCTTCAAGCCCAGGGGAATCAAACCAGGTTCAGGATCCCTATTTTCGGTCTACTTTTATTGAGGACATAGATGATGACTCTCACTCTGAGCATGAGGATTCAGATGATATTAGTTAAAAGTTTTCATAGTATCATGTTACATGTATGATTAATGATATTTGATAGTAGTCTTAGGTGATGATGATGTTGTACAATGATAATATTATAATGGTTATGATGACAATGATAATATTTATGATGATGGCGATATATATATATATATATATATATATATATATATATATATATATGCCGTTTCCCCGCCGTATCGTATCTGGATTTTTTGAAAATTTGTCGTATCCGTGTCCCCCCCCGTATCCGTATCCGTTTCCGTATCCGCTTCAGTGCAACTTAGCTTGAAAGGCTCTTGGCTTGGCTGACTTATCAAATGTGGCTTTCATACTCTCCTTTTGTCTCAACATTTTGTCCAAGGAATTTCTTCTGTTTTCATCAAGCTCGATGATTTGGTTGGCCCTATCTTCCAACTCTAACTTCTCAGAGTCATAATCAGTTAACATTCTGAAGATGGGGATCTGCATGCTAAGAGGTAATGTTGCTGTGATGCCATAAACAAGTTCAAAGGGGGACTTTCCAGTGGAGTTTTTCTTTGTAATTATGTCCGCCCAAAGGGCATATTTGATCTTGCTATCCCAGGATCTTTTGTTGTCACCAACAGTTTTCTTAAGGATAGTCATCAGGTTCTTGTTTGAGGATTCAGCAAGGCCATTACCTTATGGATAATAGTCGGAAGAGTGAGATAGAACAATGCCATACTTGAAACAGAAATCAGTCATTTCTGTTGAACTGAAAGCTTTGGCATTGTCAGTAGTTATCTTCAAAGGGGTGCCAAATCGAGTGATGATTTTATCTTCAATAAAATCCATAACAACCTTCTCAGTAGCCGTCTTGGTGGGAATGGCCTCTACCCATTTGGTGAAATAATCAATTGCTGTTAGAATCTAGCAAAATCTATTGCTAGAGTTATCTTTAAATTTACCAATAAAGTCAAGACCCCATTGTTGGAAGGGAGCAATGAAAACAACCGGGTTGAGGGGTAAGGCGGCTAGCTTAGGCTTTCCTGTGAATAGTTGACATTCCTGGAAAAACTTGACATGTTTGTATACATCGGCAAATATGGTTGGCCAATAATATCCAGCTCTAAGGATTTTGTGAGCAGTTGTATTCGCTGCATAGTGTCCTCCATAAAATCCTGAGTGAAGGTCAATCAAGATCTTTTTAGAATCTTGCTCATGAACACATCTAAGGATAACCCCATCAGGGCTTCTCCAACCCAAGCCTTCTTGAGTAAGGCAATATCTAGCAGCTTTTAGTCTAAGTGCCCTTTGCTTGTGTCCTTTAAGGTGATCAAGGCAAGTCATATGTAAGAGGAAATATATAACATCAGAATACCAATGGATATCTAACTCCCGCAAGGCAGGTGTCATACGTGGACAATCAGGTTGATCAGTACAGTTTATGTCAATGGCTTCCTCATTTTTCTGGGTCAACATTTTGGCTAGGCCTTGTCCTTTGATAAGTTTAGTAGGTTTTATTTCCAAGTCATATTCCTGGATCTTGGATACCCATGTGCCTCTTGTTCCTAAGCAATCCTGTTGGGATAGGATGTCTTTTACTGCAGCATGGGGGACATAACCTATAACTTTATTGTAGCCAATATATGTTCTGAAATGTTTTAAGGACTTAACCAAGGCATAAGCTTGTTTTTCCATTATGGTGTATTTCAATTCTGAATTTTGTAAAGCCCTGCTCATGAATGCAATTGGTTGCTCGAACCCTTAGAAGTTCTTTTGGAGCAAAACCCTAGCTATAGTAACCTCAGAAGCAAAGGAGAAAATCATGAAATCTTTGGTATAATCTGGACTAACCAATACATGTGATCTAGTAATAGCATCTTTAATAATGGTGAAGGCTTCTTTCCCCTCATCAGTCCACACAAACTTAGCATCTTTTTTAAGTAACCGCTGCATGGGTTTCATCAACTCTGCAAGGTTTGGAATAAATCTTCTGATAAAATTTATGTGACCATTAAAAGATTGAAGGCCCTTCACATTTTTAAGGAGAGGTATCTTCTTGATGGCTTCAACTCTTTCAGGGTCAATCTTGACCCCGTCCTTGTTTATAATATGCCCTAAGAGTTTGCCCTCTTCGATGCCTAATACTGACTTTGACGGATTTAGGGAAATACCATATTCTCTGCACCGTTCAAAAACTTTTCTTAAGTGATCAACATGGCTGGATCTTTCCTTTGAGAAAACAGTTAAATCATCTTGGTATATCTCGATGATTTTTCCTATCAATTCCTTAAAAGCATAATCCATGGCCCTTTGGAAAGTGGCTCCTGCATTTGTAAGGCCAAAGGGCATTCTCAGATATTCAAAGGTTCCCCAAGGAGTTGTAAAAGCAGTTTTATGTTTATCCTCTTCTTTGATAACAATCTGGTTGTATCCTGAAAATCCATCAAGCATGGACATCATATTAGATCCAGTGACCCGTTGGAGGAGGGTCTCCATGTTGGGAAGTGGATAATTGTCTTTCTGGCACGCCATGTTAAGGTTTCTGAAGTCTATGCATATTCTGATACTTCCATTCTTCTTTCTTACGACAACTAAGTTGGAGCACCATGAAGTGTGTCCTGTAGGAGCTATAATGCCTGCTGCCAGCATCTTCTCTAGCTCTCTTTTGATAATAGGGGCCAACTTAGGATTTATTTGCCTTAGTTTCTGGCGGAAAGGTTTGGCATTTTGCATTTCTGGTTTGAGGGGAATGGTATGCTGGAACACATCTTCCCTATAGGCCTTTAACTCATCAAGTAAAGGCAAATATATCTCTAAACTCTTTGACAAGGTTTATCAATGCATTTCTTTCCTTTTCTGACGTTCCTTTTCCAATTTTTATGATTTTTGGATCTGTTTCCGTTCCAATGTTTACCTCAATGTAATCTCCTGGCTTCATCTGGTCAATGTTGTTTTTCTTCCCGTCATGTCTATGAAAGATGTTCTCTAACTTAGTGAAACCACGTGAAATTGGGTTCATGGGTTGTCTTTCATCTTTATATTGCTTTCCTTCTTCCTGTTCATTAATGTTGAAATTGGCAAACTCATCTAAGTTATTTATGAATCTCAGAATCTGTTCATCATCTTTGAAAACCTGCCAATGGTTCATATTGTCTGGGATAGATGGCCTATAATTGATCTCAAGGGTACAATCTCCTTTCAACATTTCCTCTGACGGCTGGAGGGTAGACGCCGCAACGGCTAATCTATCTTCCATACTGTTTTCTTCCCTATGGACTGCTTTTATGTTTAATGCATCAAAGTATTCCATGGTGTCCCATACTGCATTCCTATATCTTTTAAGTCTTTTACAATGGCATGCAAAATTACCCTTGATCTGTTGTACCACTAAATCAGAATCTCCCTTGATACTAAGCATTCTGATCTTCATGTCTTTAGCAATCTCTATGCCTAGTAAGAGTGCCTCATACTCTGCAACATTGTTCGTAGCTTCAAACTCAAGTCTGAAAGCAAAGTAGAAGACTTTATCCTCAGGTGATATTAGGACTATACCAGATTTAGAAAAGGCACCATCAAATTCCATTTTCCACAATCCATCAACCTTTTTGTCTTTCATTTCCCTATGAACAGGATATAAGAAGGTGGAATTGATTTGAATATCTCCTATCTCACCGACATGGCAGACAAACTCATTTGATGGTCTATCCGGATTTTCCACATGGTATCTCCTTTCCTTTTCAGTGTGTAATTTTATAAGTGAGTCCTCAGAGGCAGGGACTGTTGCATAGGACCAATCCAACTGTATAGAACCACCCAAGGTTGCACCCCACTTTCTAGAGAGTAGCATACCCCATCTATCTGGTACATCTATGACAAGGATATCCATGGAAATATGGATGTCCGGGTACTTGGCCAACCTTACAGGAACATTCTCTATCATCCCTTCAACCTTAACGGGTCTAGAGTCCATGGCACATACATTCTGGTAGGGCCTGGTGGTTCTTAAGTTGAGCTGTTGCATAACCCTTTTGGTCATTAAGCTTGCACCGGATCTTGAATCCATCATACAATTGTGTAGAAGAAGGTCACCTATCATCAATGATATGTAGAAAGGAGGGTGAGCTTCTCTTCTTGTATCCCTAGTATGCAAGATTATAGGAGGGTCCTCATAAGTCGATTCACAGCTGGTTGAAGGTTCTTCCACATTGTCCGAAAAAGTGACCTTCTTAGGAGTCTAAGGAGTGAGAGGAGTGGGTGGACTAGGTTTGGTAGTACATGCAGGAATAGGTGCTTCTAAAGGCTTGGTAATACATGCAGGAATAGGTGCTTCTAATGTTTTCAACAACTTTTCCTTTTGACCAGGAATCTTAGAGAGTTCATTTATGGGTATAGGTACCTTAGTAGTATTGAACCAATTATTCCAATCAAAATTTAACTTACTAGAATCTGTTGAATCATTTGGAATAATTACCTTGGGAGGTTGTATAGCAGGTATAGGATTTGATCTTCTTTGGTATCCGACCCCTTTAAATCTCTGCATATTTTGTAGTTGTTCATTGGATGGTCTTCCTCCATAGTTTTTTGTCATATTGTCTGGCTCATTCTCAGCATGTTTCCAGTTTTCTTTGGGAATATTGCGGATATCTCCTACAGCATTTATGTATTCAGGCTCGCTTGATGTTGGATTACTGGTACCCTCCCCTTCAGGATAACCATGCTCTTGTACATAGTTTGCAAAATAGCAAGCGAATTCCTCATGGAAATCCTTGCAAGCTCTGCAAAATGGGATATACACCTCATTTGCGTTGGCAGCCTCTATCTGAGTTGGAGGCCTCTTTTCATTTTCAGGAGCTTTCTTTTGCCAGTTATTTTTGGGAGGGTAATTTCTCTGAATTGGTTGAGTTTGTTGAACTTGCTGAACTCGTTGGACTTGTGCCCTTTCCATGTTTATTATCTTGTTTTGTACTTCCTTCATTTGGGCTACATGTTTCTGCTCAGCTCTTTCCATCCTCTCACACATATCCATCATCTTTTTCTCATATGATTCTTTCAAAGCATCTAGAGGATCTTTACATTTAGGCTCAGCTGTTTTCAAAGGAGTTTGAGCTCTTGAATAACTAGGTAGGTTTGACTTCCCAGAGGACTGCATGTTTCTATCAATCTTAGTTGCCATTGTCTGTGCTTCTAACAAAGTAGCAGGTTCTTTATCCCTAAGTTGATATTGCATCTCTCCACTTAAAGCTTCAATGTAGTAAACCAGTATAGTATGTGGAGTTGGCTTGTAATCTGTAGGGATTGCATTGTATAAATCAGTGAACTTCTTGTTGAACTCTTCCATGGTTTCTATCTCACTTCTTTTGATGTTTGTTAGAGCAACAAGTTGATGACGGGGCTCTTTTTTCTCACCATACTTGTTGGTGAAAGCAGTTGAAAACTCAGCTAAGGTGGCAAAGGAGTTGGCTGGCAAGCCGATGAACCAGTCACCAGCAGCCCCATCTAAGGATAAGGCAAACAACTTCATGTATACATCCTCATGCCTGTGAGCAACATCCCTGACATATCCACTTTTTATTTTTGAGAAGGTAGTGAGGTGATGTGTAGCAGTAACAGCATCAGTGCCGGTAAAGGTGGGAAGTTTGTCGATGGCCTTATCTGGAAGATCATGTGGTTGACCTGCTATCTGAGTAATGTTGAGGGGGGCGAAAAAATCACCCATTGTATCGGAAAAACAATTATTACTGTTTTCAGAATTTTCAGAATTTTCTAAGTTATTTCTTTGAAAAAGACTATGGATGTCAGAAATAGACTGAGACCTAAGTTCTTCAAGGATCTTACGAGAAGCAAGCTTGTTTAGTCTTCTCCTATAAACCTTTTCAGGTTCTGGGATAAAACTAAGCAAGCCTTCAGAGTTTCTTCTAGTCGAATACTTTGAGGTGTTAATTAACAATGGAGTCGCCAGGTGGATTCAAGTCTAATTTCTGAGAGTGATTAAACTAAAAATCTACCAAAAAGGAAAAAAGGGAAGTGGAGTCGCCAGACAGATTTGAGAATCTATCAAAAAGGTAAACAAACTAGAAAAAACTAAGGTCGTCCAGGAACAAAAAGATTTGTCCCCGGCAGCGGCGCCAAAGATGTTGTCCGCCAAACAGCACACCAGCAGCGGAAATCTTTCGAAAGCTGTCTCTTCACTACAAGTGAGAGAGGTGTGGCCTTGGGGGCAAGCAATGAGCCAGGTACTGTCACCTGAATCCCAGCTCCTCCGTTTAGGCAAAACTCCTAACGAAGCCAAGGGGGGTAGTCCCTAAAAGAGAGTGTCACTAAGGCTCTAGTGTTTATAGTGTTTTTAGGTGTTGTGATGCGGATGGGTGTTGTTTAGGAGTTTTTTGGAATGAGAGACAATATAAAATCAAAATATAAAACAAGATAGCGCAATCCACGTTGCAGATACAAGATGAAAGATACACTTGGGCAATAAATAAATCACTTCACGTAAATATAGCAAATACTCCAATGTTGATACTTAAGAAATCAAAATATAAGATGAAGGACCAGTGCCTTATGGAGTCAAAAATTAAATGTGATTTATGAAAACTTGATACAAGTGCTTGAATTGGAAAGTTTGTGAGAACGTTGTGCAGCTTATCTTGGTAAATTTAAAATTTTAATTGTCTTGATTATTAGGGCTAAAACCAAGGATGTTCAAAGAGTGTCCGGAAAGTAATTTTAATCAGCCCCTTTAAGAGACATGCCGGGGCCTGTCTGGAATCACGGCGAGGCGCGCAATGCTAACCAGCCACCGTGTCGCAGATTGGGCAATCCGGCGCCTCCCCTGAGAACTAATTAAAATACTCTATGACAACGCCGGTTCGTTGGTTATGGGGGTGAAAGTTTTAATTAGATTTTCACTTGTAAATTAACAAGTCTTCCACCTTTCTGAGTACTAGCCCAACCGTTTCCGGTTGGCAGAGCATACGGGTGTAGGACAGAAACCAAGATAAATTAATTAAGGGGTGTATGAGTGGAAATTTTTATTATTTAGAGAACCTTGTTCAACTCTCCGACAGAGAGCGCTCTTGACTTGATCTTATGACCAAAGTTCAAGAGACTTGCTAAGCTTAAAATGCCTAATGCAGGGATAATGCAAAACTAAAATGCCCTCCGATAGAGGGTGCTCTTGACTTGGATTTGGCCAAGTTCAAGAGACTTTGGTTTATTTTAAAGAAGCAGAAAGTAGTTGTGTTGTAAAAGCAATAAATCAACTTTTTAAATGATTAAACAAATCGATAAGCTTGAAAGATATGAAGTAATGCTTAACAAGAAACTACTTTGCCAAATAAAATGAAACTAAACTCAAACTAGTATTCTACCACACAAGATTTAATCTACTAGGTGGGATTGATCTCCGAACAAGATCAACCACTAGAACCGCCTGCATTTGAGAACCTCCAGCTAGCTGAAAGCTTTGCCAAGGAAACCGACGGGGAAGGAAGAGTAACCACAAATTATGTGGTCTTGCCCTTGAGACAAAATCTCAAGGATACAACTTCCGGTCGAAAGCTTTGGAAGAGAGACAAGATAACAATAAATGCAAAAATAAAACTAAACTACCCAAGAATCTCTTTCAGGTCAAAGACCCTACTCGGGAGAGCATGGGGGTAAGTAAATATGGAAGAATGAGCAAATATAACTTAATGAAATAAAATTAATCTAAGAGCATATGAAAAGATCTAAAGCTAAAAGCAAAACCATTCAATGATACGAGACCACAAGGCTTCCCCAAATGGGGAAGTGGATGTGGGGGCTTAAAAACCCCACCTGCAAGTTTTATTATGGAGATACAATTGCCCTTGGGAAAAACCCTTGTAGGGACTTTTTTCAAAATAAATAACTTGTAAAAGTCGAAAGTAAACTGAGATCTATTACAAAAGGAAAAGAATGATCTAGCTTTGTCTTTTGCCCTCCTGTGTTCTTAATGGCTTCTTGTTTTGAAGCTTCTTGACTTCTACTCCCTGAAAAAGTCTATAACAAACTAATCGCTCCAATACCCATTAGCATTAGGAAATTAAATAACAAATTGATACTAGCTTATAGTCCTTGATCCACAAATTACATCCAAGCAAATGATAAAACAATAATCTCTTTTGAGATGCAAAATGAAACTATTTTGAAATTTAAACTATTTGCAAATGTTGGATTGACCAAAATAAAGTGGCAGCCACACGTGTGAGGTTTAAGGACAGTCAAACAATGTTTAACATGGCAATCACCAAGTTTTAGGGCAGTTACATGTGTAGATATCTTAGTTGGCAGCCAATAGAAACACACCTTATGACAGTCAATTAAATGTGTAGAGAACGTCAAATAACAACAAACTTTGGGACAGTCAATTAAAGTTCTAACAGTCCACTTCAAGGTAGATGGCAGCCACACACTTTATGACAGTCCTAAATGTTTGAAGAGGCAGTCAACAATGTTTCATAACAGTCCATCAAAGTGCTAGATGGCAGCCCACAAGCTTAATGACAGTCCTCAATGTTTAAAAGGCAGCCCAACAAGGATTTTAACAGTCAACCAAAGTTTATATGGCAGCCAACAAATCAATAGAATATGTAGTTCAATGGTTTTGCATGTTGACAAGATTTGAGACTAGATAATAACTAGGAAAAAGATCTATGATAATTACCTTAAACGATACAACTAACTATCAAAGTTCAACAAAACTAGTATCTAATCTAGCATGTCATGAGATATGAATATTTAACTTTTGAAATCCCAATTAGCTAGTTAAACAAACTAACTAGATTCTAACGAAAGTAAATGCTACAAAGTAAGATCTACAAATGAAATACTAACACCTAGCTAACATCTAATCACTTGATTTGTTTTTTGTTATTTGTTTTGTATTTGTAGGGAAAAAAGGGGATGGACGATAGGAAAAGAGGCAAAAAACCCAAGGAGAAAACGAATGGAAGGAGGAGAGGAAGCAAGAGAGGGATGAGAGGAGGGATAAGGTAGCAAGGAGAGGAAGAGCTAAAGGAAGTGGGACGAGAGCAATGAAGAGAAAGACGAATGGTAGAAGGTAGGCAAAAAACGAAATGGAGGAGTAGATCTAGGGCAAAGGAGGATGAAATAGCAAGACAAGGACAATGGACTACAAGTGGAACACTTGAGAGGGTGAAAACACTGTCTTGGAAATCCTCCGGTTAACCGGTGATACGCCGACAACAAGTGTTGAAGAGATCACAAGGGAACAAATCCCAAGTTATTCCCCAAGATTGAAAAAAGCTTCAACCTTATGGCTTACTAATCTATGGCTTGAAGAGGATAAGTGACTAACTTGGATCACAACTAGAAAGGCTAAAAAGGGCTTAGCATGCAAGTAAAAAAAAATTCAAGGAGCAAATGAGAAGGCTTGAAGAAGAGAAGCCTAAAGTAACCAAATTGATTTTTAAATAAATTTAAGAGATGGAACCTTAGATTGAAGCCTTTTGCCAAATCCCTTAATGCTTGAGATTGACTCTAGAAAGATCCTGAAGCATGCACAAATTGTTAGAAAATGTAGGCCTTTCGAAGAGATAAAAGATGCAACCTAGCTCAAATCTCTCTTCAAAACCTGTCGGATCTGCACAAGTAATCACTCATAAACACATCTTGATCATAATAGTATGCATAATAAAAGTGAGATTAGAATAGTATAAGTATTTCCGACTACAGTCTACTCCTTCTAAATCACACTTAAACCAAACATAAATGGACAACTTGTATTCAAATGCCCATCCTATGGGCTTAAGAAAGCCTTCTAAGCAAATTATAGATCAAAACATGAGATTATAAGCAAATAACAAGAACAAATTCACCTTGATATTATGAAGACATTTCCATGAGAAGCATTTGACAACACATAGACCTCCAAAGTCGCTTTATTTCCTTAAGCCAATGGCTTTGCAATGTCAAAATGGCAGAGTAACTTTACATCCAAAAATCCATGAGATAATAACCCAAATGGGCCTCTCTTTATAATAAAACACACTAGAATCCTAAGCCTAAACCCTAGGTCGAATTAGTAATGAGCATGTAGTTCGAAATCCAATCAAATCGAGGCTTGGAGGGTACAACTCGCACTAGTTGGTTGGTATGGGTGAAGAGGTGGCAAACTCGAGTGGTAGAAGGCATGGGAAGTATCATCCAACGAGTGGGCAAGCTACAACAAGGAAGGGCGTGATCCATGTGGAGATACGCGAGCTCTTAGGTAGGATTGACGTGAGCTATGTGGAGGGGCGAGTTGAGGAGTGGTAGGTTGCAAGCTAGTTCAAAGGATGGCAAGTGACATGGGTAGGTACTAACTCGCATAGGTGAGAGCCAAAGATACATCACAACCAATGAGCATGCTCCAACAAGGATAAAACTCGACTTTGATGGAGATTGACGTGAGGATGGTGAAGATTGCGAGTAGGTTATGGTGGAGACACGTGCTAGCAAGTAGGTGTAGATTCGAATCAATGAAGGGAGCCAAGCTTTAGGATACGGTGAGTCATGAGGGCACCCACTCTACATTGAATGCAAAACCACCAACCCAATCAGCAAATGCCAACACATAAAATCGAATTTTGCATGAGGAGGGCGAATTGCCTTGAGTGGATAATCTTCTGGTTACTGGATGGTTGACTGGGAGTGCTTGGAGTTGATTGGAATCTTCCTAAATGCTCATTGCCATGTCATTTAGCCTTTTATTTTAATCAAATTGATTAATTTTGGAGAGATTTGGATTATCTCCAAAATATTCAATTTTATTATTTTAATTAATAATTTCTCTGTAAATGACTTTTCAGAGAAAATATTAATTATGAGGCTGAATTGACATCCGAAAGTTGGGTTTAGCTGCTCCATGGGTCATGTGTGATTTTTGGCTTATGAAACGAGCCATCAAACACTTAGTTCGGACCCCGGATGACTGACATAATTACAGACTCAAATTTCTCTATTTAAACTATAGAGAAATTTAATTAAAATTTAAAAAAAAAATAATTAAAAATTAAAAACCCCAATTTCGACGCGTCCGGTAAAAATTTTTCGAAATTTTTTCTGGGGGTCCTAGAGACCTAGGACATGACCAAAACCTATTCTAATAGTGTCTAGTAGGTTTATACATTATAGTTGGACCCTAATAACCCCCCATGGCCAAATTTCCAAAATCGGGCATTCCAGCTTTGAAGGAAGCGGGAGAAAAACCAAGAGATTATATCTCGCCTGAAGCAAAGTATAATCTGACGGTGAAAAAACTCCCGGGAATACCTTAGTTGTTTAATCCAGTCATGGGGAACCGAGCCACTCAGACCCTACTAGCACACTTTGATACAAACCCCCATGGGGCCATGGTCATGTCGACTCAAAAACAAAACTGGCTAGACCCAAATATAATGAAACCCAGATACTCTGGAAGTGAACACTGATGCGTTCCAACACTGGCGGCTCAATAAGGTTTCAACTATTGTACAAATCAGTTGATAACACTGTTTAAATCACTTACTTGTTTCACTTTGCAAACCTGAGATAAGGACAGTCCAGAGTTTTGAAACAGCCAAGTGTATAGAGAGGAGACAGTCCGAATTATGAAGCAGCCCGAAATTTGCAGAGGTGTAGACAGTCCGAAATTACAGAGGTTTGATAGTTCGAAATTTGCAGAGGTAGATGTCACATTTTTCATTAGTAACAATCAGAGAGAAGGATGTTGTTTTCTTCTTCAAACTTCTGCGTGCTGCTCCTGGAGTTAGGGCTTCACAACGAGACCCTGATCAGTACGACTGCCCAGAAAAATAAGAGGTAAGACAATAACCTGAAGCTGCTGCTGTCGAAAATTAGAGAGAGAAAAAGTCCGACGAGTTTTCAGTTAGATCAGAGATCTTTTCCCCTTCTGTTACTCTCATCTCTCAGGTAGCCGAAAAAAAATCAGAGCAGTCCTTCTATAATCCGAAAATTCCCAGAGCTAATTCATTTTCTTTCATGTCCAAAACGAAAATTAATAGGGTATTTATACTAGTTTTTCAAAACAAAAAATATGGAGCCGACCTTCAAAAAATTATAATTTTTAAATTTTAAGTTTAATTTAATTCCATTTTCTTTGGCTGGTCGACTTCTCATTTTAATTCAAATGAATATTTTTATTTTGGATTGCTCAAACACCTCATCAAAACGTAGATATTTATTATTTTGATTTAATGTATTTATTTAATTATTAGTATTTTAAAAATGTGCTTAATTAATTATTAAAGTTTTTTTTTTTTAAAGTACTTACTTTTAATTTATATTATTATTTAAAAAAAACTTTTATGAAATCTTTAATTTGAGCCTCCCCCTTTTTATTTTAAATTGTTCTATTAATTGTTTAATTATTAAAGTATTTTATTATTAAGGTTTTGATGTTAACATATGTATGGGTGTGTTCTATTAGCCACCAAGAACCCCATGACCATCAAGGTGTGGTTTCAAGAATTTTCTTGACCATTTTGACCATCTTCAGGGTATTACTTTTGCCATTCCTTCAAGGATCAATAAATTCATTAAGTGTGGGGGTGCCTAGACTTCTCCTAGGGTACCATGAACTCATTAAAACACAAATGACCACAGAAAGGGTCATTTGGCCTATTGCAACACACCAAGGACACATTCTAGGGTATTAGGGCATAGGTTGTGGTACTGGAAAACAACTGGAGAACCATAGAAACACCTTAGGGTTCACTCAACCAAGTTAATGGGTAGCCAGGGCTTTTGGCATTGTCCCAAGGCCTCCAAGGGCTTCAAGCTTGGGCTTGGACAAAGTCAAAAGGTCTCCTCTAACACAGACAACCGCTAATCAAATACTAACCCTCAGGGGCTCCACAAGGGGCACCAAGACTTAACTGTTGGCATCAATGACCACTTGCAAGTGATAACCATAATAAATTTTTCACCCCACAACCAACGAACCGACATTGCTATTTCGAGAAATACTCATGTAGTGGGTAAAGTTCCTAACTGGTGGCGCCGGAAATCACCATTATCATAGAGTTCGAGCTTGCTGGTTAAATCCATTGGACACCTAGCCTTGAATACTGGACGGTCTGTCATGTCACCAAGGGGAAGCCACTGAAGGTATATTTTTCCGGTTGGACTTCATCCTTGCTTTATTAGCCTTAATAATGAAGATCACTATAATTTACTTTAAATTTTACAAAGAACACTTGCAAAACAATCTCACGAACACACTGAACTCTTGTATCAAGCATCCAAGCACTCTACTTTTTTGACTCCATTGCCCAACAGATAAGGCACTGGTTATTTGTTTATTTCAATTATCCATCCGAAGTGCATGCTTTGAATTTATTGTATTGTCTAAATTGTGGATTATGCGCTTATCAATCAGTTGTGTTTCATTTAAATAATCTTGCAAGTATATCTTTGTGTTGCTTAATTTCCAATTATTGTAAAGCTGTGATCTCTCATCATAAAACTCCTAAACAACACTCATCCACATCACCATATACAAAAATACTTAAAAACACAGAGCCATAGAAACTCTTTGTTAGGGACAACCCCCCTTGGCTTCGGTAGGAGTTAGCCTAAACGGAGGAGCTGGGATTCAGGTGACAGTACCTGGCTCATTACTTGCCCCCAAGGTCACACTTTCTCCACTTGTAGTGAGGGAACAACTTTCGAAAGATTTCTGCTGCTGGTGTGTATCTCGGCAGACAACAAACTCTAATAACCCCCTAAGGATTAACCGCCAAATTCGGGCATTCCAGCTTTGAAGGTGTAGGAGAAAAACTCATTGATTATTGCTCGGCTATAGGCAAAGCATAATCGACAAGGGAAAAAAATCCTTGGAATAGCTTGTTTGGTTGTCAAGTCCTAGGGAACCGAGCCACTCAATACCACCATACTAGCACACTTTATTACAAACCTCGTGGGGCATGGTCATTTCATAACAAAAATGAAAAAGATGGCCAAAATAGGCTAAGTTTGGAATATTTGAACCTCTGAACTCTGGAAATGAACATGAATCATGTTCAATAATTGGCGGCTCAATAGAAGTTCAACTATTGTACAAAATCGTTGGTAACAGTCTTTACGGAAAGTTTCTAAGGCTGTTAAGTGTTTTTAGAAAATTAATTAGGTAGGGTGTTTTTAGGAGTTTTAAAGTGTGATCTTACTGTCCAATTTTATGCAAAATGAATTAAGAGTAACAGCTTGAAATTAACCCATTGACATGATAAAAGCTTAAACAAATATATAATCAATATGATACCACTGCCTTGGAGTAAAAAATATAAAGTAAAGTGCTGTTGTTGAAAAAGAAATGTTTTGCAATGTTCTTGGTCAGTTTTAGAATTATTAGAGGTGGATTTAATTAAGGGAAAATGGGAGCTCCAGATATACCTGTTATCACACAACTTGTAGTTGTCTCTAAAGTTTATCCTATCCAGGACGGTAGAGGTGTAGACAACTAAAGAGGTGACCCAAGAGATGCCATGGTTCCCAATGCAATTGGGTGTCACGTTAACCGAGGCACTCTTCACTTTAGGTCAAGCCTAAGCAAGACCGAGGGGGAGACCCTAGCTTAGCCAATGAAGGCTAGAGTACCCAACCTAGACCTCCTAGGGAAATGTGATGATGATAAAGTAGGAGACCAAGATAGGATTAGATCTAGACCTAGAATAGATAAGTGGACCCAATGAGTTAGGGCTTGGTTGAAGAGGCTTAAGGAAGGACAAATGCTCAACCAAAGATAGATAAAGGTCACTTATAGGGTTAAAATAGTAGATCTAGATAGATCTAGTGCCAAGTAAAATTACCCAAGTGGGGCCCACCCTTAAAATGGGGAAAATGGTTCAAATGGGGCCCACAAGGTAAAAATTGAAGTGTTGATGGGGTCTCCGCTTTTCTCCATCTTTGTCGAAAGATTCTCCCAATAGAAGTGCACAGATGTTGACACCTTTAAGGATGCAATGGTGATCTTGTTGGCTTCCGAGAGTTGATTCACAGAGTAATAGGACTCCAATTGTTGTACCCAATTGTCGACGGATTTCGCGTCAATCTTGCCTTCTAGATTCGGTATGTCCAAATTTATTTGCACTTTGAAGGGGCTGATTTTGTCGGAGTTATTTCTCGTCGGAAATCCTCTTGAAGTCTAAGCAAATCATGTGAGAATTTCATTGAACTGGGCAAACATCTTAGTTCATTGTCGAGCCCGCGCTTGCTCTATGAGCTACTGTGTCTCGTCGATTGCATGTCTTTCGCCTGTTTCTTCTGCCATCTCTGGAGGTAGTGTCTGCTTGGATTGCTGAGTCTGTGAGTGTGTTTGAACCGACATAACTCAGGTAAATTCGATGGAAGTGTCTACGCAAAACTTAAGCACAAACAAAGCTGATGCGCTCTTACGAAGCTCTGAATTTGCGTTGATACCAATGATCAACTTGGGGCTAGGAAGCATGAGGGGGACAACAGTTCGACTGAATGAGTCGGATCTGTTATAGCGGAAGCATAAGAATGAGAAGCAAAGCAGGAAATACACTACGCACATAAATATATAAACGTACAGACAAATATGCAGGAATGCGATTTGATTCTCTATTACTAGATGTAAAGACCATGACATTTATATTACAATAGTTTTACATGCTTATATAGAATGTGCTGAGACGCTTGGGTGCCTGTTCGTTACGTTCAGTTACAAGAGGAGTTAGAACGGTTTCAGCAGTTCAACCGTTATAGTCGACTGGAAGACAGAGAGACAGTCTGTCGAAGTTCGACAGTCGCAAGTCGCAAGTCGAGGCTGCATGTCGACGTCGCGAAACTATGAGGTTGCTGAACTTGTCGAAGTTGCGGAAGTTATCGAAGTCATGTCGAAGTTGAAACTTGTCGAAGTTGTGTCGACGTTGGTGACTTGTCGTAGTGGATGTTAGCATTCGACAACAATGCCAACTGCGATCTGGATCAAGCATACTTCGTGGCAACGAGTTGGCTTATTTGATTGCGAAAAAAGGAAACAAACATGTAAACCAAATAAACAGCAATGATACAAAAAAACTAATCCAAATAATGAAGATGCGAAAGAATTACAAGTTTTCTAATCATCTACCCAAGAGTCTCTTTTAGGTCGGAAGGCCGTACTCGGGAGAGCAAGGGGGTTAGTATTCAGTTTATTCCCAAAAAAACTAAAGTAAAAACTGAAAGAAAAGTCTAGATCTAGTTGCAATAATTGAAAGAACTAATCTAACAAGCGAAACTAATCTAAAGCAGAAAGTAAAGGGGACAAGTACAAGCTTCCCCAAATAGGGGAAGGGGGTGTGGGAGCCTTAAATCCAACCTGCTCTTTATTAATTTATTACAAATCTTAACTCTCCGACAGAGAGCGCTCTTGATCCGTAAAAACGAGATTCAAGAGACTTTTAAAAAAGCTTGAAAAAGCTAAGTAAATGTAAGGGGTTGAAATATGTCCTCTTTAAGGTTCAAACTTCCCAAATTCGTTCAAGTCCTTCGCTTTTCTATGACAAAAAGACAAAAAACCAACGAACAACAATTTTATTAAAATGTTAAGGGATTAGTTAAAATTACAATAAAATATAATATTTAGTACTTGCAAATGATAGAAAATAATTTACTAGTTCAAGTACTAAAGATTCATGACTAGATCTAAGCATGAGACAACAAATTTAAAGCATTTTTTAGATCTAACATGTAAACAAGTAAATAACTAATGATGAAACTTTCTTAGATCTAATTTACTTGTATTGAAAAGGTAATCGAGAAAATAAGAGTTTAGAGTTTTTTTGAAAGGATGGAAGGAGGACTTCAAGCCTCAAGCTCGATCTTTATCGAAGACTTTGGAGTGCCTGCAAACAAAAGTATTAGCTCGAAAGTGTTGAAGAGGGGAGAGGATGCAACCGAGTTCAACTCCTCCTTCAAATCTGTAATCCTGTACAACTATAAGAAACACTTGCCAATGGTGGATTAGATCTAGTGTGCATGCAAAAAGGAGATCAAGAGAGCCTCAGTACAACTGAGTACAGTTGGCTACTCCTGTGTATCTTGAAAACAAAGCACAAATAAACAACTTAACAACTGTAAATGCTTATTCTATTGGATTATAAACAACCTTCTAAGCTAGATCTATCAACAATATTGAAGCAAGACAAAACCAATGGTACAACATCACCTCAATAACATAGCATTCATCAAATGGCACAGCATGGACGTCCAAAGTCTTTCAATATTATTCATCAGATATAACAATGTTACAATGGGCAGAGGTTCCTGTTATCACATTATAGTAGCTGGGCTACCATATTTTTTCAGATAAGATTCCAGTCCTTTTTTCAGCCAGTCCTTTACACTTAGATGCTTGAGATGAGCTCACATGAGCATTCCCTCCAGGATCACTCATGTTTTCAGGGCAGCCCATTTGAATACCCTACAAAGTTGTTGACTTCAGGAGGACCTGTTAGATTTTCACAATTTAATTCAAGATTATCTAAGATCTTATCTGAGAGAATAACATGCACAATGTTTAAACACAAGAGACAAGAGACACAAATATTTTCATCGTGGAAACCATAAAGGAGAAAACCCCGCAACTTCCCCAGAGATAGAATGAGAAACAAAACAATAGCAGAAATATAAACCTCAAAAATAGAGATGGTCTTCAACAACTTCTCTCTTCTCCACTTGTGCGAACTTGTCCTCCTTCTCACTAATGCGAACTTGATGAGTGAGTGTGTGTATGATACAAATGAGAGAGACACCCTCTCTATTTATACTTTAACTTTCACTTGACCTTTACCCCAACTAGGTCGGCCCCTAGTTGTACCTGACTGGGTCGACTTCTTTAGGAGAGTCTAATAACCCATTGACAACTTAACTTTGGGGTCTAATGCCCCGACATACAAGGGAGGGTTAACCTCAATGACTTTACATGACCCAAATACAATAATGACTTTCCCGATCGGAGGAATAAACATCTCCGTCGGAGTTACAATAATAAAATACAAATACAACATAAAATATACTAGTGAATATCTTCCGAAGTTACAATTACATTAACACTCCCTCTTAACTAGGAAGGTATTCTCTTGACACAGTCATCAGCACAAATCTTCGTCACTAGATCATCATCAAAGCTAGATCATCATCGTCACTACTGATGCTATCTCGACCATCAATCTCCAATCTACTTGTCATAGGAAGTTCTACAAAGCTAGCCCTTTTTATGCTGGATGTAGGCCTAGCCTCCATGTAGGTCTTCATCATCTCTGCGAGCAAACCATCAAGTAGGTACATCTTAGGACTGATTACAATGCCTTTGCAAAACTTGTGTACATCTCAGGACTGATTACAATCCCTCTGCAAAACCTGTGTACCCTATTGTCACCTCATCACGTCCAGATCATCTCATCGTCAACGGAGCACAACCCAGATGCACATCCTAGGACTTTCCTACCAACATGCGAGGACTTTCCTACCAGCATGTGAGACGCAACACTTACATCAACCGACATGGGAGGAATTTCCTACCACCATTTAGGAAAGGCTCAACACACTTACATCAATCGACATGGGATGACTTTCCTACCACCATTCGGGAAAGGCACAACACTTATATCAACGACCATGGGAGGAATTTCTTGCCACCATGCCGAAATGGCCCAACCCTTACATCTACACCATGGGAGGACTTTCCTACCACCATGTGAGAATGGCTCAGCCCTTACATCTACACCATAGGAGGACTTTCCTACCACTATGCGAGAATGGCCCATGTGCATTTGCGTCTTCCGGATTCATCACTTCCCCTTGGAAGGAACCTCGATCTAGACTACACCAAGGTTCTCTCTGAAGTACTCAAACTTCACTCTGGCTAGCGGCTTGGTCAACACATCGACTATCTGCTCGTCTGTCGTAACATACTGGAGCTTCACTGCTCCTCTTTGCACCATATCCCTGATATAGTGATACTTGATCTCGATGTGCTTCGACTTGTCATGGAACACCGGGTTCTCAGACAACTTCACACAACTCTAGTTGTCGCAATAAATACAAGTCGCATCCAACTGGAGATCAAACAAATCAGACAGTAGCTTCCTCAGCCATACTGCCTCACAACTAGCCGAACAAGCTGTGACATACTTGTTATCACATATATAGTAGCCGGGCTACCATACATTATTTTTCTGATGCCAGTACACTATTCAGCCAGTTCCCTTACATTTGAGATGCTGAGATGAGCATCTATATTGGATCACTATCAGATTTTGGACAGCGGTTGTATTCCCCATGCCATGACTGAGTCTCAGGACACTCAGAGAGATGACCGATGTAGCCATTATACCATTTGTACAGAGCAGTCAGTAGTGCCCAGAGTTGCAGTAGCAGTTTCAGAGGACAGATGATGGTACAGGTGACGAGCATTCAGGTATATGACTCAGCAGGTTTATCATTGTGTTATGGTTGTATTGCTTTTATATTTATTCTTATAGCATGTCTTAGCACCTAATGTCATGATCTGGCGATCATATAGATATGTGGACCTGGTTGATCATATTATATATATTATATTGTCCCTACTCAGATTGAGAAGTTCACTATTCATACTCATTGGTTTTACCCTCCTTAGGGAGAATAGAGGTGATCATTCCATCATACCTTGGCTTGCTAGTGTTGGCTCCATTATTCATTGTCTTCATCCATCCATTGCCTACCTTTTAGTTTATTACCCTGACTTACTACTTGACTAGTGGCATGGAGGACTTTCCCCCACTATAGCCTCTGTATTGGATGAGCTTCCCTGTTTATTGTGTCTCAGCTCTGAGTTGGTGACAAAACTTACCTATGGTGAGTTGGAGTTCCTTGGAATTCCCCCTAGTCACTAAAGTTGTGTTGGCTAAACCTGAAACTTTTAGTGCTGCCATGAATACAAAATCTGGAAAATGAAATGCTATATCTTGTATGAAAAGCCCATTCATGCAATGTGTTTCTAAACACACATGAATGAAAGGCATGCCAAATGAAAATGGCCATGAAAATAAAATGTTATATCTTTTGGATATTTAAATACCTAGGTAAACAAGCTGTCCATGACACACCTAGAAGTGCTCAGGTAAACAAGTGCCTTAAAAACACACCTGCAGCAGAAAGGCTAAAATAAATGAAAATCTATGCAATGTGTTTATAAACACACATAGACCAAGGCTATGGAAACTTCAGGCCCAAAAAGCAATGGAACTTAAATGCTATATCAAAACAATTGCTGGCCTTATTTGTATTATGGATTGTGCACATCTGTTAAAGGTGAATAAACCCTCTTTGAACAACTCATCCATTTGTGAGACACCACCATTCCCTGTGTTGTTGCTCATTCAGTATATACTATGGTGTGTATTCCCTTTCCCTTTGCCAAAGTGTCACAAAGTTAAGTCAGTCAAGTCATCCCTTAGCCTAGCCAGTTATTTTAGCCTTCACCCTTCACTAGCAAATTGATCACAGCTATGAAGTGAGTATGATCTTGAAAGTCTAGTTTGAGTAATAATAATAATTAATGACATTGTATATTTGGATTTAGATCGCCAGTAATGATTACTTTGTGTTATAATTGTTATATGAATAAGTTGTAGAGCATGCATTAACCTTTGACACTTTGCAGCAGCTTACGATGATGGTTTGAGTTATATTTGGTCATGTTGACTTGGTCAAACCTAGTTTGACCAAGGTCAACCATAGGACATGAGATGGTTGGACCTTATGATGATATGGATAGATGATATATGGTCTATGTATATGATGATTCTATGCAGCAGCTACAGGGTTATGATGATGATTCATGGTTTACAGCAGTATTTGATCATTTACAGATTATTATTATTTGCCCTGTTCCGGTATATTGGATATATATATTGATCATGCAGAGACTCATATGGTGTATGAGTACACATCTTGGATGGATTTGGACCTTCTGAGTCCAATGAGACAGTTTGTTTTCAGTTCCGGGCACTTACAGTGATGATTGAGCCTGAATAGGCTATCCCAGTGCAGTTTTGGTATGTCGGAGGCCTGTCAAAGCAGTTGTGATTTTTATCCGGTTGACCTAGGGCGCTGTGCTTGGAGGGGGTGGTCCAGCGACTTGTTTTTACCATATTACCCCCCTCCCGGACACACAAGTGCCCTCACCTTGACAACGCAGGCACTCCAGGAGGCAGTTTGGGGCAGTTTCACGCTTCCCAAGGCATTTCAGGATTGGTAGAAATGGCTATTGAGGAAATCGATTTGGGCTACTGAGGGAATGTTTTGGCATGGGATGATCAATGATGATGGATTGATGTCTTCCACACCTCCTCGAGCAGTTTCAGCTTCATCGGGGCCCGCATCCATCACTTATGGCACTTTCTGATGATTTCTGAGGTCTTTTGAGGCCTACGATTTGACCATAGAGGCATGATTTGGTATATTTATGACTATTTTATTATTATTGTGCTATGGGGATTGACCAAGGGTGGCCAAAATTACCCCTTGGACCCACCATAAGCTTCCTATTATATTTTGTCATCATGATTTGGTGGGATTCCCCTCTTCTAGGGCAATTTTGTCCATTTATATTATATTTTATTAGTGATCCATGTATTTTATTGTTGAGCTCATCTCAACCATTGATTAGACATTTGTATCTTTTAATCTTAGCCATTCATTCAAAAAGTGGTTAGGATTTTGATGCCTCTCCTTCCTATTTAAAGGAGAGAGCTTCTCATTGTAAGGGGTCTTTGGCTCTTGGATTATTGGTATAGAAAAACTTTCTTGTGGAAATTCTTGTGGTCTCCTTTGCATCTGGTGTTCTTAGATGGTGATTGGAAAGTCTATTGCAACCTAGCATTTGGAATTTGTGGTAAGATCTATCTATTTTGGAAATCATTGTCTTGTCTATAGGAGGGCGACTTCAACAAGGGCGATTTTACAAGGCTTCTTCAAATCGACTTTCTTGGCATTTGCTTGTATCAGGGGGTTATCATTAGTATCATTGTGATCTATGCTATCTTTCTGTTACTTCTCTTGTGGCATTAGTCTTATCTCTTGATTACATCAAATCTGATATTGTTGACGTTTGTTGTGCAGGAGAGAGGGCGCATTGGCTTCTTGGACTAAATCGATTGCATAGAAAACTACCTCAAAGCTTCTCAAATTGATCGGGTTTGCATAGATCATCATCATCAAGGCATCTACAAGGTTACCCAGGTAAGATCCATAGGTTTGTTTCTCTTATCTTGATCCAGTCCATTGACATAGCTCATAAATTGATAAAACCCTTATTTCTTCAAACCCTCATTTTTACATTTTTTCAGATCTACTAAGATCTAGTGGCTTCTTGGGTAAGATATTGAAAACCCACCTCTATAGTATCCACGGCATCCCGGATCTATAGTTTGGTGAGGATTGGCCTCCATTTGACCCTCTTCCCAAGGCATTTAGCCTCTCCAAGCAAGGGTGCACTTCCTAGTTTGGTGGGTTGACCTAGATCTAGTATGTGGGTAGTTGCGATCCCGCTTGATTCATGATCTACACATCCAATAACCAACCCCCAGGTTGTCACTTTTTTGATTTCTACCTTGTGGGCCCTATTCCACATTTTAAGGGATTTAATCCCCATTTTGGACCACTTGGTATCTTCAAACTCAGATCTAGTAAGATCTAGGCATCGAATTGCCTTGAAATTGTAGATCCACACTCCTACTCGATGAACCTACTCGGATCTAAAGTTTGGATGCCATTGGACTTGTCTTGGCCTCACTTGTCCCACTTTTTAGCCTCCTTGGGTAAAGTCGCACCACCTTGGAGAAGTGAGTTGACTCACTTCTAGGACATGGGTACTTGAGATTTCAGTGGATTTGGAACGGGAGTAATTCAAAACCTAGGTCTAGTAGGTCACCTTGTCAAATCTTGCCTTGGGGATAGCATTCCTTGTTTTAAGGGGATTGTGGTCCACTTAGGTCAAACCTAGATCTAGACCTATTCACCCATCAAGACTTTAATTGCCCACTTGTCTTCATGCAATAGGAGTCCTTAACCACAAGTTAACTTTACTTTGACTCCATTATCCCAATTCCCAAGGCACTGGTCTCTCTCCAAGTCAATTCGACTTTCCTATATTGTTGGATTAACTTGTGGTTTGACCCTTGTATGGTGAACTAAACCCTTTGATGCCATCATACTTCATGATCAAGCTTGTCACTTGTACTAGTTAGCCCCAATTCAAGCCCTAAACTACCCTGCATTGGACACGGTTCCCAAGGCAGTGGATTTTCTCATATTGAACTAGTACTTTAATCCTGGATCCTATTTCACAAATCATAAGTCACTTTCACATCAATAATGAACCAAAGCTATACTCATTGAACCCCTCACTTGTCTTGTGACTTCATCCTAAGGTCTTGGATAAACCATACACCTTACTTCACTTAGAAATAACTTGATTTGGTGTCTTGGTTTTGATCTCTCCTGTCGGGAGTAGATCGGGTCTCCCCCTTTGTTGTCTGGGCTAGATAACATAAAGTGAAGGTTGCCTCTACTGGCATGACAACGATATATTGGAGGTTGAGGTGATCGTGGTTGCGCCTTTTGAGTTGCCCTTCCCTATTGCCATCCATGAGTGGATACATCCATAGGGCTAACTACAGTTTAGGTGATAACAATACTCTGCTTCGGTTGTACTCAATGCCACGCAGGATTGCTTCTTGCTTAACCAAGAGATCACACCTGATCCCATACTGAAGCAGTTCTTGAAGTGCTCTTCCTATCAATGGCACTGCCTGCCCAATCCGAATCAGCATAACCCTCTAGGTTAATTTTCTGATTCGCATCATACTTGAGCCCATAATCCATCGTACCCTTTAGGTACCTTAAAATATGCTTTGTAGCAATCAAGTGAACATGTCTCGTATCCGTCAAGAACTGGCTCAATGTGTTCACAACAAAGCAAATATCTAGTCTCGTATTCGTCAGGTACATCAAAGATCCAATCATCTGACGATACATCGTGGTATCAACCGACTCTGATGAAGCATCATTCAATAGCTTCAGGTTCGATGCCATAGGTGTGGCCATGGCCTTGCAGTCCATCATCCCGAACCTCTTCAGGATCTCTACTGCATACTTCCCTTTTCCTAGGAAGATTCCATCCGCACTCTGCCACACCTCCATACCTAGAAAGTAGTGCATCATACCCAAGTCCTTCATCTCGAATTTGGCAGCAAGCTTCCTCTTTGTGTTAGCAATCAACCCATCCTCACCTGTCACAAACAGGTCATCTACATAAAGTAGAAGTATCACTGGGTTCCCTTCTTCAACCTTGTAGTAAAGGTTGGAATCCGCTTTACTCTTGGTAAAGCCCAAACTAGTCAGGAAGCTGTCTATCCTGTCGTACCATGTCCTGGGTGCCTGTTTCAATCCATACAAGGCCTTCTTCAATTTGCACACATGAGTCTCCCTGTCATGTGTCTCCATCTGGTGTACCTTCCACTTCATCACTCCAGCCAGGGCAAGTATTGATCTGATGGAAGTGTATCTGGCTACAGGTGCAAATGTCTCCTCATAGTCTATCCCTTCCTTCTGGGAGAAGCCACGTGCCACAAATCTTGCTTTGTGTTTCTCTATGCTGCCATCTGCAGCATGCTTGATCTTGTAGATCCACTTGGAAGTCACCACAGACTTCCCTACTGGTCTCGGGACTGTTATCACATCCATGTTAGCTGGAGCTACCATGCTGCAGATTGTGTGGTCGGGGACCATACTATACTTCTTTTTTCCAGATCAGAGATCAGATGCCTTCAGAGGAGGCACACAGTTTTGTTCAGATTGTCTCGAGCAGACATATTTGTGGGGACAGATGGTTTTATGGTATTGTCCAGACATGTATACATTATTGCCTATAGAGGCACCCTTCTTTGCCAGGCTTTGCAAAAGCCCATTGAGACAGTTGCCTAGCCATATTTTTGATTGAGAGTACAGAGTATTGCTGATTTACCACTTATTGCCCGGATTCAGTTGAGATCCAGGTTCAGAGTCAGCTTCAACAACAGGTATATGGTGCAACAGGTATAACATTTGATGTTCTATTGCTTATGTTGTTGATTAGACTTGTTTATACATGATAGTACACTAACTTTGCATATGATGTTTGATATGGTGATCTAGTTGTCATTATGATGTATTGTTGGGTCCTTGGTGATGTTAGTCCACCCCCTTCAGTAGGCTCCTGTTTATGCACATCGGATCATATCCCCTTTTATTGGTATAGACTTGGTCACTTAGCCCCCCTAGGCAGCTGACTTTGGATCCACATTTACTCCCTTCACCCATCTGATTCATTCATGTTGGTCTTACCCGACTTGGATTCTGATTTGTGACCTTGAGGATCCCCTTCCCCACTGATCTCTGAGTATGCCATGATTCTCCGTCTTTTGTGCCTCGGCTCTTTAGTGTGTGAGATGCACTCTCAAACCTGGGATTTGCTCCTGTCAGTTGCCCCTGATGTTGCAATGCAGTATAGGATTGTGTAGCCTCACTGGGTGTTCCCCATTGGTCATCGAAGCATTTATTGCTCATCCCCATTACTTTGCAGTATGAGCACCTTGATTATATCTATTGAGATATGATGTATCCCAAAAGGGCCTTGATTGTAAAAAAAAAATGAAGAAATGTAAAGCAAGCCAAAGGGGCTATTGTAAATGTAAAATCTAGCCAAAAAGGCTAGGTATGAAATTCATTGTAAAATCCATGCAATGTGTTTGTAAACACACATGGACACAGGTCAGCCGTACATATCAGCTTTGTAGTGGTTATTTCCTCACCTAGTCCCGCGGGGCAAGGAGGTGAGAGGGAGCAAGGGACAAGCTCAAGATTGTCCCCTAGAGTCTCAAGTTACGGTTTGCCGGACACCCAGTTTGGCGGCTCTAGAAAAGATCCTCACGGAGTCTTCTTAAGGCACGGATGTGAGTTGTGAGGTATTTGTTAGATGACCAGTGGCAGTTTCCTTGCACTATACCCATTTGTGAGGCACAACCCTTTCTTGTGTTTTGTCATGATATGCTCATCTTAGTGGACCCCGCTTTGTCGATTCATCCAAAGGGTCACATGATCTTTGTCCTTGTCATCCCTTGCCCTTCACCTTGTTTTCCACTTCACCCAGAGTCAGCTAGGTGGTCAAGTCTATAGGTTGTGCATAGCAATTTGAGTCTTTTGGATGTGGTGGGCCCACCTAACCAAGGGTTTCGTATTTTTGAGATATTATGTATTGTTGATCACTATATTGGCATCATATTGTTTAGTAATGTACTAACATGTATAAGGAAGCCTATCGCTTCATATTGCATACAGGTATTTAGGCAACACCATGTTGACCAGATTTGACTTGGTCAAACTAGGTTGACCAGGCCAAAAATGGGCCCGAAAAAGTATTGCGATCAAGATTTTGATTTTGGTCATTTGTATTCTCTTGGGGTCCCATATGAACTTCCAAGCATCAGAATTTGAAAAGATTGAGGCAGCGATGAGATTTTTAACTATTATTGGTCATTCCTGTTTTAATTAAAAATCATGGATTTTGGGCAAACAGTGCCTAGTTGATGGATCGTGGTCGTTCGAGTGACCATGTCTACTATTTTTGGAGTCCACGATCGCATTGCAATAGACGGTTCGACAATCCGGGCACTATAGGTGGGTCAAAAGCCCAATTTACACCTTCAACAATAAAAACTAGCAGATAATTTACATGGAAAATAAAAAATTGGCAAAGGCAACTATGGCAAATGGAAAAAATCAAAGGCTGGCTAATACAAGGGTGATTCCTAAGGTAATTTGGTAATGTTGGACATTGTATTTGTGTATTGTGGGGCCCTCTCTTGCCCAGCTCACCAAGGGGGACGAATTGGCCCATGGGGGTGTTTTTCCACTTAGAGAAATTCATGATTTTTGTAATGTAATGGAGTGGGACCTTGGTTGTTGGTGGTAGGGGGATAAAACACCATATAGACACCCCTTAACATTGTTTCATTTGTTGTATGGCCCCACCATGGGCCCCTCACTCCACTTGTGCGCTCTAGAGGGTGATTCAGACCCCCTCATTGGGCTCATGTCCACCATCCGTTTGGGTTGGGAAAGAGTCAATCCCAACCATCCATTTCAGAGGGAATAGGGTTTTGAGAGTGGTCTATCTCTATAAGAGAAGACACTCACCCATTGTACACTTCTTGGCATTTTCGACTTGCACTTGATAGAGAGAGAGACATTCCATTTGTGTCTTATTACTTGGTGTTGTGGAGTAATTTTGTGGTGATTGATAGCTAGTTTATGGATGCATTATTGAGATAGTTTGCGTTGTGTTCCTATCTTTCCTTGCTGGTTAGAATTGCAGCTTTGGTGGCCATTTGAAGGGAGGCGCTACATTTGGAGCGGGAGCTCCACTCTAGCAAATTTCTTCGAAATTATTCACAAGGGAGTTGTCATTTGCTTTCAGCTAGTCAATTCTTTTACTTTCAGCCATTCATTTGTTGTTCTTACTTGGTTATTTGCTGCATTTACTAATTGTCTCTTGTTTGTGGCAGGTACCCAGGGTGCACTTGGTATCCAGCTGCCTCCCACGCTCAAGGAAACACGCAGGTCTCTCCATACTTGATCTTTCGGGCTAGTCCTCGCTCAAAGTACTCCATTTCTCTATAGTTTCCGATATTCTTCATCTCCTTGTCTCCTCATTATCATTTTCACTGTCTTGCTAAGCTGGAAAATCACTAAATAAACCATAAAAATACAAAACTTAAGATTTCACTGTTAGAATTTGTTTTACTTCAAAACCCGCTAATGAAATACTCTTAAAAGCCTAAATTCAAAGTTTCATTTCTTTTGGACTCCATTTGCCCATAGAATCAACACTAGTCTTCTTGGCAAACACGCCCCCTTGGGGCGTTTTTCTCCTTCTGCTTGGTTGGGTCGTTTTGGGGTTCTGGGTAGTCTTGATTTGAGTTTTTATCATCATTTCATCAGTAGATATCAAGCTATCAATTGCTAGAAGCGCTTTAAATCCCGTATTTGTTGATGCCCTAGGTCTTTTATTTCACTGCTTAACTAGTTTCCTTGGGCAACATCACTTCTTCTCTTCATTTCTAGCTTACTGCATGTCCTTTGCTTATTTTCAGCCATCAAATCACTAATCTAATCAGTTTATCTCGCTACATCTGATTGCTGGTCACTTCTACATCACTCCCATTTTACTACCTGTGTCCATCTATTGGCTGGAATTAGACTTAGGACTTAATTATCACTCATTTCCTGTCTTTACTTCTTTCCATCTTTGGGATTTGGGTGTGTTTTGTCTCTCAACCATCACTGGTTGAGCGGGGTCTCCCCCCTGACTTGGCTGCTTGCCTTGTCTAAAGCGACAGTAGCCTTGTCTGGTGTGACTTCCGTTCCTTGAACGGAGGACCTGGCTATTGCTGGTTACACTTTCCTAGCTATTCACCCTCTGCCATCCCTATTGGGACACTCATCTTCATCAACTAGAGATTGTGTGATAACATTTTTGGCGCCGTTGCCGGGGAGGTAGGGGCTTACCCCGTGGTTTTTGAAGTTTGAGTCTTTTTGCCTTTTTCTTTTCATTTTCGCATCTACACTTCAACTTTGTTGGCTGATTTTTCATCCACATAATTATTGTAGCCAACACTTTTTGTTTCATTCTCCACTTCCCCTCATGA